>JABSTQ010011237.1:0-617132 GCA_013358835.2 Ixodes persulcatus
GTCGCCGCCATAACTTTAGTTCACAGGAGGCAGAAGGGCGTGCATGTGAGGGCTCGTGTCGTCTCGTGCTCCACACGCGCAGAGCTCCAGCGGGGTTGTCGCACGTGCAGAAAGACTAATGGTATATTCTGCAGGTCGCTTTTCAGCCTCTTGGAGTGCTCTGAAAAGCCGGTGTGTATTCGGCTGGTCGATGCGAGGCGCTCCAAGTGTATTCAGCTGGTTGTTTCGGAGCGCTCTCGAAGCTCCGACTCTCGCCGTCCTCCGAATTGGAGCGGTTTGAGGCGCTCTGACTTGGAAGTGGGAGCGCGCGAGAGATCTGGCTGCCGACCGGTCACGTGACCCCAGCCATTCCGCCATTTTGCTTTTGTGTCAGAAGCGGACGGCGAGAATGCAGCTACTCCGCAGAAAGAGGGCTGCGAAAAACAGCCGTCAGTCTCGACGTCGTCCCCGTTGTGTTGTGCTCCCCGAATTGAGGTGAAATGTCGTTGAAACGCCGTCAGTGCTGCTGGCGAAGCTAGCAGACAGCGACAACACCAGCAGCTCGGACGACGACGACGGCCGTTTACGAAGCGAAGTTTGCCGAGTTGTTTGACGCACCTTGTACGGTGCCCAAGGTCAAGGCCTATGTTTCTATAGTGCAAACCTACTCGGACAAAGCGGTAAGAACAAACGTACGAGAGTTTTCAAGCTGTAATGTTGTCTTTTTTGATAGTTTCGCAGGAACTTCCGCTTGGCACGTCTGGCTTGCGATGACCTTATCAGCGTCCGCGTTGATGGCTGCCATTTTTCAAGGATTGACGGATGGATGGATGACTGAATACTGCTGAACCCTTTGAATCCGAGAAGCAAAAGTTCCGCTAGAGGGCGGCTCGCGCCGTCCTCTAGTGGCGCAGGCAACCCTCTATCCGCTCGGCTTGCCGCTCTGAAAAGTTGAGGAGCGTTCGGCTGGGCGCACCGATTCTCTCGCTCTGATACGGAGGCGCTCCGGGATCTGGTAGCTCCGACTCGGATGATTGGAGCGCTCCAAAGTGACCAGCCGAATATACCATAAAGTTCCCTCGATGCATTGCGGCAGCGGTGGCGTAGTCAAACTGGCTTGTGAGATCGGTCTATTAAAATGTTCGGTAAAAATATCCTTTATCGAACTCTTATTTTCGTACTCATTCTGGTTTCGTTTTCCCTTCCCCGCATGAAAACTTTTTGTACTATTGAAAATTATTCGGGAGAAGACTTTTTAGGCCTTCCTAAGTAAGGGAACCTGAAAACGTCCTCAAGACGTCTTTGAAAGAAACAGAATGTCTCGACTAGTTCCGGACGTCCCGACGACGTCTTCGTCAGGACGAAGACATCTCGACCAGCTGACGTCGTCCTCAGGACCATCTGCGCTGTCTGGGCAGTTGTGTGCCCTATGGCGCATGGACCGCCGAAAACTCCAAGCAGGGGATAGTCTTTAGCCTTTATTCTTTAGCTCTAGAGAGTCGCGGAACCGCGGATAGGATAATGTGATGAGTATATACATGCAAGGTGACGACGACATGGGTTGTTGGTATTGGGGAGGATGGCAATGGACCTCTTGGCGAATATGTGCTGCCACCTAGACACGCGAATCGGTTCGAGACTAGGTGACTGGAAAACAACGCACGCCCAAGGCCTCTCCCACCCGTTCCACACCCAAAACGTCAGCTACATCCTGTTCACCCATTGAGGCGATGTGACCTAGATACGGCTCCCTCAAGCTCACCTTTGTCCCCATCGTGCGTAATCTTCCGCCCCGAGGTCGACACAACGAAACCGCTCAAAGGCGAGAAATGCAAGATGGCGGATTGTTTGGAACTAGATACTCTCGAACCCAGGCGCATGAAATACTCCGCGCATGCGCACCGCGTATTTCTACAAAAGGTCCATTCGATTCGCAGAAGTCCAGATTTCGTGGAGGCAGGTTGGGCGGGTCAGCAGCGAGCCATGGGGATCTGACACGCCTTTGATCGGTGCATGAAGGAGTCCCAGGAACATGATGGCGCTGTTGCTCACTGGGGTCCACTGGGGTCGAAGCATCAGGCTCCAAAGAGGTAGCCCAGTCAAAGTTGAAGCTGCCGCCTCCGAGGAACCGAGGCCCAGGGCTCAGATTGAGGCACCGCCGTCGCCCGGTGTGTCATCCTCTCAACGTCGTCGTCGTTGTGGTAATAATCACGTTTATGCGTTTCCATAAAACCCCGAGAGGGGGCGGCCAGTGGGGGCGCGTGATTAACCCAGCTCGCTGGTGCTGTTCTGTCTCTCTCGGTGTGGTCAATCCTAGTGCCACTAAATAAGCTACGCTTCAGAGTAACGACACTTGGCCATATTGTGGCTTAAAATCATGGTTGCCAGTTATCTGAAGTTTTATCTGAAATCACAGGAAATGTTTTTCTGTCCTCCACAAATGTTTAAACAGTTCGCGACAGAGAAAAGCAACATTACATGAGCTTCCTAACACCGAATCTAATGCTGGGGAAGTCGCACTTTTAAATCATGACGATCAGTAGTTGCGTCTGCTCTGCACAAGCCCCAAGATGGCGACGCTCACAACAATGTCGGGGAACGGAGTGCCGATACTCTAAGCGCAGCTCATTTAGTGGCTCTAGTCAATCCGAATTATCACGACATGGTGTCAGAAGTGGGGTTCGAACGGCCACAGCACTGAAAAGGGCAGGCGTGACGAGCGGCGGTCACAACAGAAGAGGCGTCCGACCGGGAAGAAAGAAAACGGTCGGGTTGTCCGGGTGCGGCAGAGACAAAGATGGCGGCGGGCGAGCATCGGGAAACCTGTTGCGCTTTTTGGACTCCCAGGAGACTAGGGAGAAGGAAGTGACGTCAACAACGCAGCAAATGCAGATTGGATGTTGATTTTGTTTTCTTCTGTCAACATCCAATCTGCGTTTGCTCTAGTCGTTGACGTCACTTCCTTCTTCCAAGTCTCATGGGAGTCCAAAAAGCGCAACATAGCCCCCCTGGCCAGCCTACGGTTTCGCGCCACCGACGGCGTTCGATTTTCAACGCCCAGAGGAGTGGACGGCCTGGGCCAGTCGTTTCTTCAGGTACAGAAGGGTCTCGCGACTCATGGAGGAAGAAGGAGCAGCTCAAGTAGACGCTCTAATCTACTGCCTAGGGGGAGATGCCGAGGACATACTCGCCGCAGCAACGCTGACGGAAGAAGACAAAGTGGACTTCGAAAAGGTGCTGGAAGTATTCCAAAATCATTGCATCGGAAAAAGAAACGTTATTTACGAGCGAGCGAGGTTTCATCAACGCAAGCAAGAACCTGGCGAGACCGTCGAGGCCTTCGCAACGGCCCTACACAGACTGGTGGCCCACTGCGGGTACGGAGCACTCAAAGAAGAATTGGTGCGCGACCGCCTGGTGGTCGGCTTACAGGACGGGAAGCTGTCAGAGACGTTACAAACTGATCCCGAACTCACCCTGGAGAAGGCGTTACAAAAGGCGAGACAAAAGGAATCCGTACGAAGGCAGCAGGCTGTCGTGCGCCAGGAGAACCCAGCAGAAGAACTGTCTGTCGACGCCCTCCGAAAAACGTCGAGTAAAGGCCGCTCCAGTTCCGGAGACCAAACAAACGAGACTGCGGGGTGGAAGAGCCCGCCACACGGTTGCTGGAAGTGCGGCGGACAAAGCTTCCATGAAAAGAGTAACTGCCCGGCATCCACGTCCAAATGTCACTCCTGTGGCAAGAAAGGCCACTGGCAAAAGATGTGCTACAAGAAAACTCTACGAGAAGTCACCACAGAAAAGAATGAACCTTTACAGGAAAGATGGTCACTGGGCGCACTCAAGGAGGGTAGCAACGCATCAGCATGGAGAAAAGAGCTCAGCGTCAATGGAAAGCCAATCACTTTCAAGATTGACACCGGGGCAGATGTAAATGCGGTGCCACTGAGGGCTGTTAGAGATGTGAGTGCAGTACGACCCACTGCAGTGAAACTCTACGGTGCCGGCGGACAGCCACTGAAGGTGTTGGGAAAGGTTCAAGCCACCCTAAGCTGTGGAAACAACAGCGTCCGAGATGATATGTATGTTATCCAAGGGCTGGAAGAACCTCTGCTGAGTCGTCGGGCGAGTACGGGTCTAAAGATTGTACAGCTGCTGCAAGCGGTTACAGCAGACCCAGGTGCCAAGTACAAAGAAAAGTTCCCAGGAATGTTCAATGGTCTCGGGGAAATGAAAGGTGACTATCACATCAAGCTCGAGGCAGGTGCAAGCCCAGTGTCAGTAAACACGTCACGGAGAGTGCCCTTGGCTCTGTTGGACAAGGTCAAGGCCCAGCTGACGGAGATGGAGAAAGACGGCATTATTAGGAAAATCGTAGAGCCGACTCCCTGGTGCTCAGCTATGGTGGTGATCCCCAAATCAAGTGGGGAAATCAGGATTTGTGTTGACCTGACAAACCTCAACAAGTGCATCGAAAGGGAGAAGCTTGTCCTCCCGTCGGTAGAAGAAACTCTGGGGCGTCTCGCTGGTGCGAAGGTTTTTTCGAAGTTGGATGCCAAAGCGGGATTCTGGCAAGTGAAATTGGCTGAAGACTCACAGCTGCTCACAACTTTTATAACCCCCTTTGGCAGGTTCTGTTTCCAAAGGCTCCCCTTTGGCATCTCCTCGGCGCCTGAGCACTTCCAAAGACGTATGAATCAAGTTCTTGAGGCGATACCTGGAGTGTTGTGTCACATGGATGACATTTTGATCACGGGAAGAGATCTCAAAGAACACGAAGAGAGGCTGGAGGAGGTCCTTTCGAGACTGAATGCTGCGGGAATCACACTTAACGACAAGTGCGAGTTCGCAAAAACATCTTTGAAGTTCTTTGGACACATCCTGAGTGCGGAAGGGATCCAGCCAGACCCCGAAAGAGTGAAGGCAATCATGGACTTCCGGGCACCGGACACCGTTGCTAAAGTTCGTCAGTTTATCGGCATGGCTAACCAGGTTGGACGGTTTATACCCAACTTGTCGGAGAAGCTAAAACCCATCAGAGATCTTCTCAGAAAGGACGCAGAATGGAACTGGGAAGCCCAGCAGCAAGGATCATTCGACCAGGTGAAGCGAGACATCGCGGAAGCTACAACGCTGACACTCTATGATCCCCGACAGCAGCTGATCGTGTCGGCAGACGCCTCGGCGTATGGGCTAGGCGCAGTGCTGTTGCAAAAGGATAGACAAGGACTGGTGAGCCCGGTCGCTTTTGCATCCAAAGGACTGAGTGAGACGGAAGGAAGGTACGCGCAAATAGAAAAGGAGGCTTATGCGGTCACTTGGGCATGCGAACGCTTTGAAAAGTTCCTGATAGGAACCAAGTTTCATGTGCAAACGGACCACAGACCCCTAATTGCGTTATTGGGTGACCGAGAGTTGAATACCATTCCTGCAAGAATCCAGAGGTTCAAGCTCAGACTCATGCGTTTCAGCTACTCCATA
The DNA here is from genome assembly GCA_013358835.2 of Ixodes persulcatus. NCBI lineage: Eukaryota > Metazoa > Arthropoda > Arachnida > Ixodida > Ixodidae > Ixodes > Ixodes persulcatus. The sequence goes on from JABSTQ010011237.1 coordinate 5,461, forward strand.
GAACATGTACCCGGGAAGGATTTGTGGACGGCAGATGCTCTCTCGAGATCCCCAGTAGAGCCCCCTGAGAAGATGAAAGAAGAGTTAGAGGCGTACGTCCAGCTTGTGACAAGCTTCCTGCCAGCTACGAGTCACTATCTGGACGAAGTACGCACTGCTCAGAGTCAAGATCCTGTATGTTGCAAGTTAAGAGAGTACTGTGCAAAGGGCTGGCCCCACAAGACGGACATCCCATCAGAGATCGCTCCTTACTTCAGGAACAAGGACAGCCTCACGGTACAGAGCGATCTCCTCGTGAAAGACAATCGGCTAGTAATCCCGAAGTTATTGAGAGAGAAAGTGCTGTGCCAATTACATGCAGGGCACCAAGGAGTGTCCAAGTGCAGAGAACGAGCAAGAATGTCAGTGTGGTGGCCAGGACTCAGCACTCAGTTGCAAGAGGTGGTTACCAACTGCACAAGCTGCATCCAAGAGCGCATCCCAAAAGTGGAACCTATGATAGCGGAGCTCCCTGACTATCCATGGCAACGTGTTGCAGCCGACCTGTTTGAATTGAACGGCAAGCACTACCTTGTAGTTGTAGATTACTACTCCAGATTTATAGAAGTGTGTCTGCTGAAGCAAACAACATCGGAAGCGATTGTGGCGGAACTAAAGTCTGTGTTTGCCCGCCATGGGATACCGGAGGTGTTCAGGTCAGACAACGGACCGCAGTTCGCGTCCAAGAGTTTTGACGAATTCACAAGAACGTACCAGATTTGCCACATAAAAAGCAGCCCACAATATCCCAAGAGTAACGGGGAAGCAGAACGCATGGTAAAAGTTGCCAAAGACATCCTGAAAAAGGCCGAAGACCCGGACCTGGCACTTTTGATCTACAGAACTACACCGGGCCCCTGCGGATTTAGTCCAACTCAACTACTCATGGGACGGCAACTACGTACAACTTTGCCTATGTTGCCATCCATGTTAACCCCGAAAATGCCAAACCACGCGGATTTCCGAAGAAAAGATAAGGAAGAGAAAAGAAGGCAGGCAAGGATACAATCAACGGCACGGAGTAAGCTGCCACAATGAGCCGTCCATCGGTGGCTCTGTCTGGGTCAGAGACCCTGGCACGCCGGGGCAGATTGAGAGGAAAACGAACAACCCGAGATCCTTCGTGGTGGAGACACCGTCTAGACAACTCGTCCGGAATACCTACCATTTAGTCCCAGCAGAAACACCGAGAAAGAGTGCTCAAACCGGGTACAATGAAGACGAAGAAACGATTTGCGAACAAGTGATCAATCCAGGCGAGAATGTCCAGACCCCGTGCGTTAAAGGGACCATGAAGGCAATTTCATTTTTTTTTAAAAGAAGGTGTTTTCGGAAGCATTGGGGTCCTGGCATGCCACACAATTTTTTCTAGAGCTTTGTGAGTCTTATTTCTGTACCTGCAAATAAATCTGCGAAACCGAAACAAACATTCAGATTTCTTCCCTTTTTCGCCTCTGGAAAGAGAAGTGACGTCAGGGAGCACTGTCGGCATCGGTAGGATTTAGTGCACACTCAGTGTGGTTCCCGTGGTTCGCTATAGTGCACGGCGGTCTGTGAAGAAAACCTGGAAGAAATGGGCGACAACGCCGCGCTCGCAAACGAGTTTGAGCTCCCGTTCAGCGACCTCACGCCGACTGAACGGGAGATGCTGGTAAGGACGCAGAACTCTGGATTGGCGCTTTACGAAGGCGCCCCAGACCTACCACCAGCTCCTCGGTCGCCGCCTCAGAGCGACTCCGGCTGACGTGAAGGTGCTGCTCAAAGTCTTCTGGTCGGAAATGCAACGAACAAATCCTGACACCGCTGTCCACAGCTCTACGCAAGACGACGGCGCGCAACCAAATGCTGCGCATTGCTGCATCGGTCGGCAGTTTATGCAAACTAACGTCGCCCGATCGACCACACGTCTTTAGCCGACCTTTCGCGCAACCTACTACTGCACATAAACGCGGCATGATTGGTGAGACACCAGTTCGCAAAGCGAACACGAGACGACGCACGAAACCAGAACCAAAAGTCCGCCGCCCCCGGCGCTCGTACCTTTTTCTTTTTTTTCCATGGTTGCTCGATGCTTGTTACGCGCCCGAGGTAGCAGTGCGGGATGCGTTCAACCAGTGACAAACGGAGGGATCGCTTCAGATTATGCTTTTATACACGGTATGAAACCTATTAATTCCCAACTACAACTTTAAAAGATTATCCAACGTTCAAATGAACTTTTTTCATCACATCTCACCACCGAAATCGAAACCAAGAGCGCGTCTATCGTTTGAACCAATCGCCAGACGAGGAGCCCGTTGTCGTCACGCTTCAACGGCGCACTTTAGTTCACCTTTCTGCCGCCGCCTCGGTGGGGTCTCAGGCATCGTTCCCGGCGCTATTATTACCGCGCCTGTTTGCTCGATTGGTGCGGCACCCAAACTTCTGTTCGGGCTAGAACTTGGTCAACAGTATCTGAGACGTGCCTGACATCCATTTCAATCGTCCAATAAAACTTCGAAACTGCCTTCATGGTCCCTTTAAGGGTATTCACACGAGGGAGAAATCCCGGGGATTTCTCCCCGGCACGCGCATCCCACGACGAAAACGTCAGGCTTTGCGATGTGCAAAAGCCTCGCGTTTTCATCTCGTGAGGCGCGCGTGCCGGGGAGAAATCCCCGGGATTTCTCCCTCGTGTGAATACCCCTTAAGGACAAAGAACCGACATCGGAACAGGTACTCGACCCAGAGGGAGGTCCCGCTACGGCTCTCGTTCCGGAAGAATCTGTCATCGACTCCGGCGCAAGGAAAGAGGAGCCCTACACTTTCACTAGAGCTGGGCGACGAATCATTCGGCCCCAAAGATTGAGAAACTAGTTTCAAGCCCAGTGTAGAGAAAGGGGGTTTGTGGTAATAATCACGTTTATGCGTTTCAATAAAACCCCGAGAGGGGGCGGCCAGTGGGCGCGCGTGCTTAACCCAGCTCGCTGGTGCTGTTCTGTCTCTCTCGGTGTGGTCAATCCGAATTATCACGACAGTCGTCATCTTGGATACTGACCTTTCGACGCTGTTCCCGTGTATCAATATCTGTAAGGGGGGATCGGTGGCCGAGTGGTCTATACTTCGTCTCACCTTAGCATGGACTAACTGCGAAGGCTGTGCAAGCGCAAGCGGGTAGCCTTGACTGCCTTGACTGTAGCACCCGCTGCACGAGTGCCCGTGCAGCCGCCGAGGCTTTATCCATAGCAACTAGCTCGCGCTTTTAGCATGCGCGGCTAACAATAGTCCATGCTAAGGTGAGACGAAGTATAGACCTTTCCAAAAACGAGCTTGTGGCCGGTGCCATTGTGAGCGTTCGTGCGTATGGCGCGTGCTTCGCTCGCTTTCCGAAGCGACGAACACGCACGTGCTGGGCTGTGAAGATCGCACGCTGGACTGTGATTTTGTAAACATTGGAAAGGTCTATTAGCGGCGAGAAGTTTTGGTGGCGCCCTCCTGTGGTTCCCCCTTGTGACGTCATTACCTTGCAAACAACAAGTTCGATGGTGTTTGTTATTAGCATGGTGGAAGCTTGAAATCATTGCGCTCTCAAAGGAACACTGCCAACACCGTCAAAATTAAAGTTCTTTCATTCCTCTTATTTCCGTCGATGATAAATCCCCTTTCCGACGTCATAGTCAGCGTTCGGCCAATCGTGGAAGGCCGACCACAGCGACGCTTTCGGTCGCGCACGGGGCTAATAGCGCACACCAGCTTGGAGCACGTGGAGCGAAAGCTCGCGCTGCAGAACCCAGGATCCTGGGTTCAATCCCCACCCCTGCCCGTTTCGATCTGGGTCGCTAAACTCGTCAGACACAACTTTCTTCGTGTTATGACATAGCGGGGGGAGGAACCGAAAGATTGCAGCGAAGTTTTCTTTTCTCACAAACCCGCAGATCCGTTTATCGTCGTGACGTTTCTCATTGCAACGGCGAAAAATCCCTACAACTCCCTAGGCGCCGAGCTAGAGCAGCACGAGAAAGCACGCGGAGACAGACATCAGCTGCGACCGGTCTCTAAAAAGCACAGCGGAGGCTTGGGTAATTGCATTCTAAAATCAACACCGTCGAAGTTGATAGTCTGATATCGTTCTTATTTCCGCCGATAAAGCAGAATTTACTAAAAAAACGTCCCTGTCGTCCCGTTTACTTATCTCGGCCTTTTGAATTTGATCAGAGTGTAGCCCGACGCGGCTAGGTCACCACCAGCCGAGTAGCATTGTCCACCTTTGGACGGATTTGACTTCCGGGCAGTTGTCCCCCATCAGCGGGAGATAAAATTATTTTATGATAGACTTTTAAAGATTAGCCAAACTGGGATTAATTGACCCCGTAAGTGATGACGTCACAACAAGGCGTCTGGGTCCAAACAAACCGTTGCTAGGGACGTTGCTATGGACTAATGCATGGAGACTCTACATGAGGCTCGATTTTTGCTTACAAGTAAGTAAATAATTTTTTGTAAGCAACCTAACTTTTTGATATCGAATTATGAAGATGTTCTTGTCGTCTCAGTATCGTATCGCAACGATGAAGGCCATTTCTGAAGACTTACACTCCGCTTTGCTTTGGTAGCAGACGACACGATAGATTTGCTGGCTTCTGTTTCAGCGGGCGTCTTCATTGAATTGCGTCGGTAAACGAGCGACAAAAACAAGTGCGGAGGCCGTACAGGCCTCCGCAATGTGCGTTTTTTTTTTTTTTTTTTCTGTGAAGAACCCAGCTTAGTTACGAGGGGTGAAAATGCAGTAAAATCAAACCACGTCATGCAGATCAGTTACGCATTACCGGCGTAGTGCAGGCCAGCATGAGAAACAAATCGTAAGCCGTCGAGGTAAGTCGTTTGTTATTATTATTATTGTGGTTGTCAGGTTATTAAAGAATTGCATGTCTATCGCAATTTCGCAGTATTTTGCTTTTGTTTCTCCTTGGTATACATAACATTCCGTGGATGTGCTCTTTTGGGGAAGATCTCCATCGAACCCGCGATGCGAGTACAATCTGTAATGAACTCACCTTATGTTTTTTATCCAGTTCTTTCGCGCTTTAGGGTCTTGCGGAAATCTGAAGAAACTGCAAGGGTCTTTCACCACGCGATGGTTACAACCAGGTATACGAAGCACCCTCGCATAGCGCGAGTCCGCAAACAAAATTTGGGATCTCTACCGATGCCTGAAGTGCTTTTCTCACGGGTGCAATGCGATCTTTTAGCATACGATCATCTCGATCGACGCCCGGACTTTCGATAAACCATATTTTGCATCGCATCCCACTATAAATTCTTATGTGTGTCTGAAACTCATTATATTTCAAACAAATGCGATGTCAGAATATCGTCTTTATTCACACGATTCAGACGCCGGCGCCGGCTTGGCCGGCGAGCGTGTGACAGACGGCATACTTCTTGCATTCGTCGTCTGCTGCAGGCATCTTGAGGACCGGAAGTTGCAGTCGTAAATATTTCAGAAACGAGCAATTACCGGCACACTTCTGTCGAAACATATATGACATTCAAGCTTTCTACATTTGTGATTTTTAGAAGTTTAAATCCTACTCCTGATTTTTGAACGGTCGGGTTATCGTAGCGAAACCGAGCCACATGTATACGTCCATAACAACGACCCTAGCAACGGTTTGTTTGGACCCATGACGTCACACTTACGGAGTCAATTCTGCGTTCATCAACTGAAACAAGAGTAATGTCAGTTTGTCAATATTGACGGTGATGTTTCGAGAACGCGAGGATACCAAGCTTTCATCGTACACAACCAAACTTTTCACCGACGACTCAAACACTCACCATCAAATTTGTCGTTCACAACTGATCATCTTGACCCTGACGTCAAAGTTATGAACTATAAAAGCACGTCATTGAACGCGCCTGGCCACAACCAGTACGGCTCTGGCCACAACGAGCCCTAGCACGAGCCTCTCGATTGAAAGTCTGTCATGGCCGCTCGTAAGTTCATGGAACGCGCACCGTTTTAATTCCAGAATCTCTATACTTCGTTTCACCTTATGTGCGAGCGAAGGCAAAGCTGGAAGCGCGAGTACGAAAGCTCCGTGCGTTCAGGCTTTGCTCGAGCGCGCGAGCTGGGGAGAAACGCAAAAAGCGCTGGTCTCGCGCTTCTAGCTTTGGCTTCGCTCGCAGATAAGGTGAAACGAAGTATAGAACCATAATTTCGAAAATTGCACGCTGTGCTGTTCCTCGTCATCGCTCAGTTGGAACGCCTCTAAACAGGATCGTCGAAACAGAAGAACAGGGAGGGGGGCGATTCACCCCCCCCCCCCCCAAGTGGCGTCGAACAAGGGGGCGCAAAGGGCATAAGGGTGTAGGGGGGGGGGGGGGGGGGGGGATATCGCCTCAGCCCCGGACTATAGCATTTCAGAGAGTGATACAAGAAAAAAAAAGACAGACGTTTACAGTTCTCTGTAATGTCGAATTAAAGCGCAGCTCTTGAGGAGGAGGAGGGGAGGGTATGCCCCTCCACCCCCCTCCTCCTATCCTGCTCGCCTCTCCTTTAGCGGGGAAACCTAATTGGAGTTAAAATCACGTGACGTCAATTTCCCCGCTACATTTAGTGAAAAAACGTCCCATAATGCAACGCTTGCGCGGTTACGCCGACGGCGACGCCGCTCAAGCTCGAAACGGGCGCATAAGAGTTGCGCTCTAAAACTTCGGGGGAAGGGATGTCCCCCTTCTTCACTACTATCACCCCACCCACCCCCTATCTCTCTCTCTCTTTCTCTCTCTCTCTCCCGAACAACTTCTACGGCCCTTCCTGACCCCTATTTGAGTGTGTGTTTGTGTTGGTTATACCTTTCTTTTCCCCTTTGCCCGGCTTTTTCTCGCCATCCCCCCTCTCTCCCTCATCTCTTCGACTTTTCCGACATCTCTATACACAACGCCTGTGGGTGACCCCGGTGGCGTTGTTGACAGTGGCGGAAGATGAGCTCTAAAGCCGCGTACACCGCGCACGGCTCCACAATATCACAAAGTTTAATCTTCGCCTCGATTCCGAAGCGAAGATTTTGGCATCAAATAACTCCTTTCCAAAGTTGTGAAACGTCACTTTGTCGTCAGCAATAACTTCCACAAACGACGATCTTGCGACGAGAAAGTTCAGAGTATTTACAGCCCGCCTAGGTACAATCTACGTTTCATTGACTCTATCGCGGCGTAGGGATGTAGGGACACGCGGGCGCGACGTCATCAGTGCAGCCGTTCAATCGGCTGGCCCCACGGTGTTGCTCGCGCGCGCTCCGATGAAGCTCGCTACAACTTTGTGCCTTACATTCTCGCTGCAATTTCAGCACCGAGAGAGCTTGGATGATTGACATCTCGTCCCGCGTGACGCCAACGTCGCGAGAGTCCAATCAGGACGCTCTGCGAACTTCGTGCCTAACTTTGTGTTTGACGAGTTTAGCGACCCTGGATGAGCATCGTACCGGCGTGCGGTCGTGTATCACTACTGCGTGATGCACGTTAAAGATCCCAGGCTAGCGGTTGTACTGCACTGGCTAAATTGCTCATCTACAGCTGGGAGACTCGTCGCCCGTTGAGGCAGACCAAGTTCTAGGCTGTATAAACACACACACAACCCAATTTTTTTTTTAACATCTGTAATCTGTAATCAATCAGCCCCGGCAGCTTGCCGCACAATTTTGAGCGCAAACGAAATAGACGAAACCGAAACGGAGGAACCGGGAAGTGGTGGCGTTCCATTTACCCTCGTCAACAGGAGAAAAAAGTATAGTGTGTTTCGGCGTCTTGCCGCAGCGGGGCGCCCGTTACATGACTCTCCTCTTATACGTTGCTTGCCGCTCTACCTTTTCACTTTCGGCGACCGCGTAACTTGACTATGTGCCAGGCTTTGTCAGTATAGCGGAGGCTATGGCCAAATAAATATGATCACATTGAAGTCAAGTATGTGGGATTGTTCTCCGAAATCCCGGATGTGCTCGCAGGCAATTTTATATTTTTCAACTAGTCGGTTAATTGTTTTGTTGCGCATGTGTCTCGCCCACTGATCTCGCGCCACTAGCTCAGGACGATTTTCGAGCATTTTGTTCTGACCACATTTGCTAGAGACGTGAGCTCGGAGCGTGTAAGGCTACTGGCCCCCTTGCACGAGGACTGGCGCAGCCGTGCGCGTTCGACAGAAACCTCGCGCAGAGAAAAACAAGCGAAGGACCGGGGATGTCAATTTCAGGATATAGAAAAATACCCCACTGTATAGAAGCGCAACCACACACGATTTATTTCATTGATCTACAGGCCTGGAAGGCGATCCCATCGCCATCTGTTGGTTCAGAATCACACTAACCAAGGGTGGGATTGCACCTTAAGTGGATTCGAACCCGGGACAGCGGAACGCAAGCCCGGCGCGATAACCGCTGCGTCACACCACAGACAACGTGAGGAGTATATACCTTGCTTATGAACCTGACTATGGTCCCTCTGTGCGGCTCTTGGGGGTTATGTCGCGAAAATGGCACTACTGTGAATCTACCTGGCTAAAGGAGTTGGGCGTAGTCCCGGCCTTTTTAATCAACGCTTACCTTGTTCAGGGGTCTGCCTAGATGAATTTAATACCACAAAGTTCGTCTCTCTTGCAATATTTCCCATACAAACTAAGCAGAATTTCAATCGCGTTTGGAACCACACCTTCCAGTCTTTCATAAGGCCGGTTCAGACACTTGCGTTTGAGTGCGTTTGACTGCGTTGCGGCGAGAACCGAAAGCTAGTCACCGGCACATCTGTGCTTCGTATGAAGCGTGGAATCCAATTCAAGGAATCATCTTGGCACGTGACATAAGCAGCAGGGATGTCCTGGTGTCTCGCTGCCGCAACGCGGTCAAACGCAGTCAAACGCAACTGTGTGAACCGGGCTTTAGGTTCTCGTTTTGTGTCGAGGCTATGTCAACGCCTATCATGGAACCCATATCTGGAGGCGCTTTGATAATTGTGCCCTCATTTTCACTTTATGGCGAGAAAACGATTTTTTCCATTGACATGGTTACAGGGTAATGGGGTCTGGAGCTAGATGGCGCAAGAGGACCATGTCCCTCATTGTTGGGAATGCACGGACGGGAGTTCTTTCCATACGATTTCCATGACATCCTCAGCTAAAATTGTTAATGATATGTTCAGTTAAAATTCGTTCAATACCAAATCAACCAGGCTGCATACGAGCAATAGATATCGCTTTATTTGCTAAAAAAATAGAGTTCTCAGTGACTTTGTATTTCGCGGCATAGTATAAATTTACACAGTACCCTTCCCACACCTTTTAACAGTGATAGCGTGCACCTAAAGGTGAATCGTGCTAGGGTGCTCAGTTGGTACTGGTGGTTAGCAACTTTAAGCCTAGGCATGCTCAAAAGCTGCAGCAACCAGAATGACTATGACGAACTTCTCGAAATGCAGAAGCACACCCAAGAAGCACGCATACGCTAGCCAAGCTGGGTCACGTCGTGGAAAAACTACCACTACTGCCATGGCGCTCTCCGCCTTGGGAATACACCCAGTGAACCGAATCCAAGCCGCTACCCAAACAGATGATCTCTGAGCAAACCGCACGGCGTAAGTCACATATCAAGGAACACCTCAAGTGGTTAAAATCCATCATAACCAACGGTGACCACCGCATAATCTACGCGGACGCAACAAGCCCCTCAGACGACTCAGGCTTTGCTACGGCCTGGTGCAGCGCTAATGATGACCAACAGGGCAGAATTTTCCACGTGACAGAAAGTCCCATCTCCTGCACGCAGGCACAGACCATCGCCATCCTCGATTACGCCAGGCATGCAAACGCGACGTGTCATACGGGCCAGCCTGTTCGCCATCACGTCTTTACAGATTCACAGGCAGCATTGAGAGCCTGTGCCAATGTAAGACAAACATCAATTTCCATCAGCCAGCTCCGTCTGTACGTTCATCAACTTCGAACGCTGGGACAGGACTTCACAATACACTGGGTTCCCGGGAACAATGGCGCACCTGGCCATATGACCTGGCAATGAGAAGGCTCGTCGCCTTGCACGAGCGCATTTATCCACCGTGCAATTTCGAGCCTCCCTTCACCGGCAATTCCACTTCCAATCCGAGGACATCGAGACTCACCCCCCTGTCCAAGATCCTGCAGAGGATATCACCCGAGATAAACAATAGCGCCAGACTTACCTTTCTGCCACGGCAAACCCAATCCTCATTTCCTCTCCCCCTTTTCGATCGTTTACCCGCCGACAGAGCGTTAGCCTCGGGCAAATCCAAACCGGCACTTTGCTGACTCCATACTTGCTCCAACGCTTCCACCACAACAGCAGTAGTGGCAGCGAAAGTAACAGTAGCACCCGAGCAACAACGGCTCCTGCCTCCGGCATGTGCGGGCGGTGCCACGTGAGGGCGGAACTGGAGCACCTCTTTCGGGAATGTCGGCAGTACTCTGGACCCTGGACTCGAGCCACCGGCTAAGTTGATCGAGGCATCAGGCCCACCTCGCTCCACTCGTGGGCCTGTCCGGCACCCTAGTTTGGGGAAGACGGGGGTCCCGTACATGTATGCTTCGAAATAAAAGCAAGTTCCGTGACAGCTGTTTGTTGGTTTTATTGCGTAGTGACGCTTCGTATGTACACAATGCACGCTCACATTCACTCGGGGTTTGTACACAGGCATTGGCAGCGTCGACGAGACATCAAGGCGACAGCGACGAGACATCCCTTCCGCCGCCGTGAGGGAGAGTCCACGGCAGTCGTTCCGACCACAGACGCGGGAGACTACGGGTTGCAGACTGCAAAACGCCGGTCACAAAAGCACGCGTTGTTACTTCCTGGAAATGACGGCACTCGAAGTAAGTAGTAGCACCGCGACAAGCATCAGGCCGCAAAGAATTGTTTCTCTATACGCATAAAAGGAGGAACGAGAGGCGGGTTAAACACCACGGCATCGCTGACCTTTCCTTTGTCAGACGTTCAAAGCGAGACGTCGGCGACAGTTCGTGAGGGAGCTACGCACGCCTGGTCGGAGCGTCATCGACGAGTCACTTCAGGGAAAACCTGTGACCAGGGTGACTTAAACGTCTGCTTGCAGCTCCTTGCGGTACTTTAAGAAATAAAAATAACAATAGACGTACACAAGCACACGGGCAAGGAAAACAATTAAGCTTCCCTTCAAACACCAAAATTGATTTGTTCATTTCTAAATAACACAACCCGGTCTGAACCAGGCCGTATGACCATAAGAAACCCAATCACCCATAGAAAGCTTTTTCACGAACACGATCACATCTCATTAACATCCTCGTTCGGTGCTCTCCGAAAAGTTGCGTTGCTGACGAAGGCACTGTTGAGACCGTCTCTTAAGCACCAATTGTCGGTTCTACCCACCTGTAGCGACCACGAGCTGCGAACATAGTTCTTGGCTGACCAAGACGAGCAAAGGCGGGACGAGGGCCAAAGCTCAAGATCGCACACCTTAGTGAAAAAAATAACAAAAAAAAACAAAAAAACACCAGCGGCTTGTGAGCCCCACCGCAGAGCCCTTCTGGCAGCCCTCTGGAGGTGATCCCCTTAGCTATGTACAGCCGGACCAGCAGCGTTTAGAGCGCGCAGGTGGATCTGGGACGCCTTGGTTCTAGAGCCGGACGAGCGTCTGTTCGGAGGCACGAGCGTGTTCCGGCTTCGGTCCGGACGAAGAGCATCCGAAGAACGACGAAGGACCGGACGCGTCTGCACAGGGAAGACGTCCCGAGGGCATCGCGGGAACAAGGGCGGACGAATAAATAGAGCGACGACCGTGCAGGCTTCCGAGCGGCACGCCCGTCGCTTCATCGCTTGCTCTTGCCCTTGAGTCCCAGGAACTTCCAGAAGGAGGGCTGGTTGGACGAGCACGACTCGGCGGCCACCCTCGACTCCTCGGCCGAAGCCCTGTGCTGGGGCTCCTTGAGCATGTCCAGGAAGTTCTGGTCGGACCTGGCGATCTTGGCCCTGGTCAGCGTGATGACCTGCGGCTGTGGCACGGGCTGCTGCGGCGGCTGCTGTCGCCCGTGGTTGGCGTGGTTCACGGCGTTATTGCTCAGCACCTTGGGGTCCTCCACGAAGGCCTGGGCCAGGTTGCGGCTGATCTGCTTGCGGATGGTCTTCTTCATGGACAGGTGACGCTCCAGGTGCCGGAAGTCGCGCTCCGTGAGCGGCTGCGTCGGCGGGGCCACGCCACCGGTGACGCTGGTAGGCTGCTGGTTGGGCTGCTGGTGCTGGCGCCTCGAAGGCGGCGGCGACGAGGGCTCCTTGCGCCTCGACCGCGGCGAGTGGTCGTAGGACCGGAGGTCGCTGAACACGTCCCGGACGTGGGGGATGCGCCGCTCCATGGTCATCGGCTCACGCCCGTCTGCGCACAAGCAACGCCAAGGGTCACGCGCTGACACGCTTCGGGAACAAGTAAACCCTCCTTAGCAGTTTGATCCAGGCAAAGGCAAGGCCTACAAGGAAATCAAATAACTGAACGAGTTTCATTCTCAGTCAAGGTACAATGAAATAGGTTTTCGGTGTCACTGGTAATCGGCCAATCCCATCCCAGAAACAAACTTTGAGGCCTAACGAAAGGGGCGGATATATGGGTCAGGCTTGGGGGGGGGGGGGGGGGGGGGGGAGGGGGGGGGGGGGGTCTGCTGAGAGATAACGTTATGGCCGAAACGTTACCCAGATCTATTTTGTTGACCCAATGTTTGCCATGTCACAAAAAACTGAACTTTTGTCTAATGTATACACATTTTTCATTTAGAAAAGTGGTTCTTGGGAGTTTGAGGGGGGGGGGGCAGTGCCCCCCCCCCTTTAAAATTTACCCACGCCTAACGATGATGCCCGTTTGCCGTGTGACGACAAATACCACCAAAAGTCAGACGGCAAAGAGCAGTAGTCTGTCGAGTGTCACACGGCACACATTGCTTACGTATGGAGCTTGCGTCTGCCTACGTCGAGAGCCGCCGGGGAGAGCCGCCGGGGTACATTGTATGAAATTAAAGCTTTGCACGTGACGTACGAAGCATGGACGTAATTCATAATGTAACGTCAGAAAACGTAAGCGATTGCTCCTGCGTGGTCTAAAGGCTGACAAAACGCCCTCATCTTACCGCGTCCATTTAGGCCTTCAAGAGCAGCGCGGAACCGGAAATGCCTGGCGGCGTACGTGCAAAAGGCCGAGAGAGCAGACGACCCTCCCCCGCCACCAGACAACAGACAGAGCAGCGGCCAACAGAGGCAACATGGCGGCGGCGCCGCGACAGTCGGGCCGGGCAACGGGGGCCATTGTTTCGGCGGCAGGCAGCGGCGGCACGACTTCTCAGCGGAGCCTCGTCGTGACTCCGCTGCCGTGCCTCGTGCTCGCCCTTGCGAGGCGGACCACGTGACTCGGTCGGAACCGGGCCGGAAAAGCAGCGCTTCTGGGTCCGCCGCTCCATTTCACGGAGTGCAAGTGGACGACCGCTCATCCGCGCCCAGCTTTGCCGTCGCGTGGGCCGCCCGACGGAGGTGCTCACGGTGCTCACAGCCGAGATTGTGAAGCCACTGGGTAGGTAGCGCAAGCTGCCGCCCGATTTGAGGAGTTTAACAATATACCCCCCCCCCCCCCCGTAAAAAAGATAAAATTAAAAAAAAAATTTAGCCTTTCTATTCTGGTGAAGAAGGAAGACCAGCGAGGGTGTACTGTGTGTGGTGGGAATGAGTTAATGGCCGGCCGCAAGTCGGCAAGCCAGAGTGGAAAGGCTGGACAGCCATTGTCATCTATGAGCGACGGCGGCAACCAGACAACCGGCAAGCCGATTGTCTGGTTGCCGCTGTCGCTCATAGATGGCGGTAGCTGTCTAGAGTTCTGTGTCATCATTTGTTTGCTGACGGACAAGATACTGAGGAAAGTAGCCCTTAACAGCTCCGCTGTAAAATAAGTAAATAAATATGTATTACGCTGTTTCTTTTTACCTCAAACATAAACTACGCACCGCCAAACGCTCATTCTCCGCTAAATGTAGCATGATATTGGGGAATTGTAGTAGACCGTTTCAGTAGCCCGCTAAGCACCCGGATAGCGCTCCGTAATCTGCCACAAGACCTTGAACAATGCAGATAAGGCTGGCGGCGCGCATGCGCAGCTGCGGCGTTTTCTTCACGGATACCGTAGCGGAGGAGAGAAACGGTCTACTACAAGTCCCTATTGGGAAGCTTTCGTAGACCGCGTTTCCACCTCCGCTAAGCCCTCCGCAACCCGCTACGATACCCGGAACTCTACAGTCAAGGCTATCGGCGCGCAGGCGCAGTAGCTACTTCGTTGCGGAGGGCTTAGCGGAGGAGGAAACGCGGTCTACAAAAACTCCCTATTGAAACAGCTGAAAGTAGAGCTCTGTGATGTACGTCGTCCTTCTACCTGTCCTTCGTGTTTTTGTTTATTTGCGCTTTTATTCTCTACAATGTACAACCAACTCGCCCAAGTACATACCATTCTGTTATCTTATTCAAAAGTCGTACGTGATTTTCTGCAAAGTTTCAATGGGAAAATGGCGGCCGAGGGAGTTCTCGACTAGATGGATTACTTCTAACTTTCGAATGGGATAACGTTTAATTTAGAAACATTGGCATCCGGTTAACACCACTAGCGCTGCATATATGGGCAAATAAGATGAGAATGCCGAAGAAGGAATCGTGAACACAATATTTCTGCCCCTGACAATAAAGAGTTTAAGTAGATCGTTTTGATACTTGCGATACCTTCCCCGATAACGATACCCGATAACTGTGTACTATGCACACCTTGCGTAAAGGCATCGGGTATATCGGAGAGCCCTCGGAACGATCTACTAAAACCCTCTATAGTAGCGGCGATAAGGGTATGGGGGAAGCCAACCGGCATATAACAAGCTCTTTCGGGCTAATCGGAACATTGGTCCACATATGGTGCACTGGTTTAAGCGTTACACGACTTCTGACTCGTGTCGGTGGCAGTCCTGGTACAATGAAAAGTCTTTCACGACGCTTTCGTCAAAGAGAGAGCTTGGACGACACGACTGCGGAGGGCTCTGGGAGGTCCCTGGGCAAACTCCTCGGTTTCTCGTCACACGCCATCGATGATATAGAAGATCGCGATTGTGACTCAATTTACGAGGTCCACTAAACACCTACAGGGTGAGTTGCCACTTGGATCGCTAGGCGTACATGACAGAGAATAATGAGGGCACGGGCTAATGGGCGAATAAATTTCGAGGCCGCCAACACGCGTCAAGAGAGAAAGGGAAGGACGCATTCGCGCCGTCGGTGGTATTGTAGAATCTGGCAGACTCTTACTACCGAATCACAAATCAAATCAAATTTGGGGGATTTACGTGCCGAACCAACGACGGGCGTCTGGCACGCCCCAGCGCAGGACTGATGATCAATTTGGACCACCTGGATCTTTCGACGCGCAACCGAAAGCTCGGTTACACGGCGCCTTCTCCGCAATAAGCCTCCGCCAGATTGCGGGCACCTCGGCCGGGATTCGAACCCGCCACCTAGGGATCCGTAGGGATCCGTAGACCCGCCTCGGAGAGCCACCGAGGCGGCCTCTTATTACCGATGATGTGGGTTGAGTTGGTATGGTAGCAGGTCTTTCGCAATAGTAATTTCACGCCGTAGGATTCGACCCGCGGACTCAACTCGAAAATATGCATTCGCCTTTGTCACGCCGAACAAGACTCTCGGCGACCGTGAAACGCGCGTAGCCATTTTGGTTCCCTTTTAGGGCATAATTTGTTTTAAGAATGCTTCTAATTTGTTCGGGACTATTTAGTGCCCGAGATCATCTGCGCGAACTTCGACCATCGCGCATTCCTACCCACGGTTCTTCCGAGGCCACTATGGACTACCGTCGAGTCGGGGAATAACAGAACCTTTTCCTCATTACGCTCGCAGCTGGAAAAACTTGTTTTCCTCTGGACATTGCAAACAGAATTTTGGCCGACTGAATTCGCGGACAGGTTACCGACGACGACGATACGAATCTCTCGAAATGATGAGTAAATGACGAAATGAACGGACCGATGAAGACTCGACACTGCAGCGTCCGTCCGCCGAGAAGTCGGCATTAGCCTGGTTTCTTTGGAGTCCCGTTAACCTTGATTCGGGCAATTAATGCGCCGAGATTAATTCCGCCGGGACTCCCCGATTGCACGCGGTTCCGGACGATTGACAACCAGCGAGTCGACCAACTCTGAAAAAAGCGGCTCGAGCAAGCTCGCTCATTTCATCAAATGATGAAATATACACGCGCTCCTGACCTCTTTCTTTTTCTGACGCTTACGGAAAGCTATTTTGCACTTTGCGAACGTCCGAAGCGAGCGTCGCGTGGCACAGTGCAAGGTACCAGAGTTGGCCAGTTCCCAAAAGGAAGCGACAAAGAATGAAAGCAGAAGGCAATGGAAGACGAGGCGACGTCGCGACGCTTCGAAAAGACTTAACCAGCTGCCAAAAGCTTTCGGAAAAAAAAAAACAAAGAAAAAAACGCAGAAGAGGCAGGCAGTGGGGGACGACGCGACGCTTCGAAAGACTTAACCAGCTGCCAAGATCTTTCGGAAACAAAAAGAAAAGAACCAGAAGAGGCCGGAGTGGAGGACCAGGCGGCATCGCGACGTTTCGAAAAGACTTAACCAGCTGCCAAAAGCTTTCGGAAAAAACAACAACAAAAAAATAACGCAGAAGAGGCAGGAGTTGGGGACGAGGCGACGCTTTGAAAAGACTTAAAACCAGCTGCCAAAAGCTCTCGGAAACAACAAGAAAAGAAGAAGCGGTAGGAAAGCAGGACGCGGCGACGCTTTAAAAGAAACAGTGCCGCGCGCCAAGAAGGCCGAGACTAAACGTCAGCCCATTCGCTCCGCTTTTTATTTTTCCTTTTTTTTTTTTTTCTTAGCACCTTTAGGTCTCGCGAAAATACTAGCCTATTTATTAGTCGGAGGTGTGCAGATTGAGTCCCTTCCGCGACGTCTTCGCGTGTCTACACGTCACGTGACGTCACGACAGCATACAAAGCGATGAAGTGACCCATACTGCCACCGCGAGACGGCGGAATACATTCTGATTCTCAAAATTTGGTATGCGAAGAAACGACGGACGTTTCTGGAGCGCGGACACTCCTCGTCGTGCAACCGTGACATCAAAGTCTCTCCGAGTGCGAAAAAAAAATTAAAAAAAATAAAAATAAAAACAAGAAACCTCACGACATTTTCGAAAGGGCTTGTTCTTCCGTAGACTCGACAATTGCTCCGTTAATGACCGCGGCTGCCGGCGACCCCGTGCTGGGCCACTTCTCTAAACACGGCGGCGGACTCGCCCGTGCACGCTGCTAACGACCCCCACGGGAGAACGTCTCTCTCGAAGAAGGGTCAATCGTCGGCGGCGGCCGCTCGGGCGACGCAGTATAGACGAACGCGCCGTCATCGAAGCACACAGCGGCCCACTTCACCGCGGGAGCCGCCGAAACAGGCGCCTCTCTTTTAAAAGCGCTCCTTCCGAGGAAATAAAGACGTTCAACGGTTCGACCTCGTCCTGAGACTGACCCGGACACGAAACAGGACAAACCTTAGCACGTTTCGCGCGAGGAAAGGGCTAACATAAAAGAGTCGCATCATAGAGTACCCTTCGGAGACAACAACAACAACAAAAAAAGGGAAGACGTTATTAAAGAGTATAAAATAGCCCGCGCGTCTCGTTGAACCTTTCAAAGCAGTTACAAAGAAACCCGAAAGAAATCAATCCCCAACCGACAGACGCAAACCGGTAGCCCCCTTTCACGAAAACAAAACAAAACAAAACAAAACAATAAAATTGTAGTCGTGGCATTTCCGTCCGTGAAATCAGCATTCGCCGCCGATTCCGCCAGCTCGATTAATATACTTCGTGGATCGAACACGACGCTTATCCAAGTCGGGCATATACGCGAATGAGCGAGAATAAAAAAAAAAATAAAAAAATAAAGGCCGGCTTGTAATAAAGAAAGGCCCCCAAAACAGGCAGCGGGATTCAAAACTAGACGACGAACAGACCGGTTTTATCATCCGCGTGCATCCCCCAACCGATCGGCCGCCAATTCAGGCGGCCGGACAAGACGCAAGCGAGGCGTCATTGAAGCTCGCGGAGAAAGGGCTCTTCCCATTGGCTGGATCGCCGACTGGCCTACTCCGGATAGCGGCCAGCTTGTAGCTACTTCAGTCACTTTAACTGGACCCCTCTAACGCAGTAAATCGTGCCATTCTCGTTTGACGCGGCAGCTACCCAAAATTGCCGAGCAGAAAGAAAAACAAAAACAA
The DNA here is from genome assembly GCA_013358835.2 of Ixodes persulcatus. Classification (NCBI taxonomy): domain Eukaryota; kingdom Metazoa; phylum Arthropoda; class Arachnida; order Ixodida; family Ixodidae; genus Ixodes; species Ixodes persulcatus. The sequence continues at coordinate 23,846 of JABSTQ010011237.1, forward strand.
AAACAAAAACAAAACAATAAAATTGTAGTCGTGGCATTTCCGTCCGTGAAATCAGCATTCGCCGCCGATTCCGCCAGCTCGATTAATATACTTCGTGGATCGAACACGACGCTTATCCAAGTCGGGCATATACGCGAATGAGCGAGAATAAAAAAAAAAATAAATAAAGGCCGGCTTGTAATAAAGAAAGGCCCCCAAAACAGGCAGCGGGATTCAAAACTAGACGACGAACAGACCGGTTTTATCATCGGCGTGCATCCCCCAACCGATCGGCCGCCAATTCAGGCGGCCGGACAAGACGCAAGCGAGGCGTCATTGAAGCTCGCGGAGAAAGGGCTCTTCCCATTGGCTGGATCGCCGACTGGCCTACTCCGGATAGCGGCCAGCTTGTAGCTACTTCAGTCACTTTAACTGGACCCCTCTAACGCAGTAAATCGTGCCATTCTCGTTTGACGCGGCAGCTACCCAAAATTGCCGAGCAGAAAGAAAAACAAAAACAAAACAAAAAATGGCTTCTGCTTCTACCGCTCTCCGGCGATAGCAATCTCTGCGCGTCCTCACCAAAGTTACTGCAGGAGACGCGGGCGGGCGAAACGCGCGTTTATCTGAGAATAGAATACTGAGAAGGGGGCAATGAATGTCGAGCGATAAATATTTATGTAGCAGCGATGTATAGCGCGACATTCCCCGAAGCGACAGCTCAAACAACTGCCATAACTCCGTTTCACTTTAACTGTCAGAAAAGCTTCAAACCCGAGTTGGCGGCTCTCGGCGTCTCTGCCATATGCACGCACACTCGTACAGTGCGAAAATCGTTCTGCTTTGGCCTTGGCTTGGGCTTTGGCTTTGGCTTTGGCTTGATTTCGCACATCAAGTAAAACATACACGCGTGACGTCATTGTCCCATGCTGCGAAAGGTAAGGCAGCGAGGGCACCACGATGGCACCTCGTGTGACGTCAGTGCGGGCCTTTGTATACACACCCGATTCGATTCATTGTTCGCTAAACTGGGCCAATCAAATATCCGCAAGGCACACCGTTGCATTTAAATAAAAAAAGGCATCGTAATGCCAGTCGACGCAGGTTCGAGCCTTCGTGACGGTCGTCTCGGGCTTTCATCGCGCCCTTTTCAGGCACCTGGCTGCGATGGCTATCTTCCGAGGACACTTCCGTAAAAAAAACGACAAGAACGGGATGTCCCCTTTTCGCCGTGGAGAGCATCTTCCAAGACTCGTGACGTCGTCATCTCGGTCCGAATCGGCGAGGGCTCCCGTGTGGTTGCAGACCGCGCGCCGGACAACTCCGCAGTTCTGTGGAAGATCTTTTCTTTTTTTTTTTTTTTTTTCTTCCTTCCTTAGGGTGGAACGTGTGCGCGATGACAGTTTTCAAATTCGAGCCGAGTATAGAGCAAATAGACGGGATGCAAGCAGCATCTGAGACACGCGAAGGCGCGACAGAAGTGGCATGTTAACGTTGGACTTTTAGCCGTTCGGTCCATAAACATCAGCCGCTTTTAAGAGGCGGGCAATCTAAGAATGCACTATTCCGAGTATTTGTTTAGTGTTGCTGCGAGGATGCTGCAGCGAGCTTCAAAACCATTCCTTCTACACCAAAGAGCGAACCCCCGCCTTTCCCTGACGTCACTTTCTCCTCGTTGCCAGTAGAGACTTTCACTTTTCGAAACTCGCTGAGGACGCAAACTAATAGATTCAATAACCTCGCGAGAAAAAAAAAATAATATTTGGCCCAATATTTGGGTTTACTATTTCAGCCATGTTTGAATTGGTGTGTTTAGAAAGTTTTCTAGCAAATCAGGGAGTATGAAGAAGATTGTCCTGTCTGTATCGTCCCTTATGTGTCTCCACTTTCTGAATGTTATAAAACGCCGGAGTACCCCTTTAAAAACACTAGGAAATGTGTAAAAATAGAGTGTTGCCTTCGTGTGCTCTAACTTGGTTCGTCCTCACGTTCATAGAGATGCCCTTTGCCTCTCTCTACACGTGTTAACAAAGAGAGAAAAGAGAGAACTATCGTGGGACCAACCAGCCGACTCCCTTTTATCGTGGGTGTGGGCGGGACCCTGATGACGTGGCGAAAGACTTCGCGGAGAGCAAACACTGCCCTCCCCCCGGGCCAGCCAGCAGAGCGACGGAGCAGGTCTGACAGCTCTCCACAGGAGGTCCAACGATACGCTATCACGTGCCTCGATGCGACACGCTGATTGGCCCTCTGACTTGATAGGGATAGTCTCTGCCGTTTGCCAAGTTGTGGCGAAAGCGAACCACGAAAGGTGTATCGGCGAGCGAGCCCGATCATTTGGGGAGGACTGGGTCGCGGCCGGCGTCGATCGCGGAGGGAGATATACACGGGGGAGTGCCTCGCTCTACCCTCTGCGGAGGAATGGAATATTTGTCCGACCGTCAACTTTCTCCCGTTTTCTTCTGCGGTCACGTAATGACATCCCGGCTGGCCGGCCCCGCCGACGGAATCGGAGAGAGAGCCAAGCGGGTCAGCGAGTCACAATGACGGGGGTCGGCGTTTCGGCGTCGCCGCCACTCGCGCGAGAAGAAAAAAGAAAAGGCCGGAAAAACAGTCACGTCTTGGGGCTTTGCCGTTCATTGGATCGTTGTTCCACCCACGACACCGCTAACGTTCCCACGGCTCTTTCTTTTTCTGCTTCTTCGCTGGACCGCCCCCAAAAGTCCGATCAGTCGTTTACTTCGTCTTGTGCGATCGAGAGACGCATGCTCTCTTTCTGCGGCGTTCGTATACGCTGCTCTGCTTTTTCTGCCGGTACCGCCACCGGCGTCCGCTGTCATATCTGCCCGTCGTGAAAGTATGACCAGGAGTGAAGACGGACTGGGACTGACCCCACGTAATGAAAAGACAGTGAGGCTAGCTGTTGAGAGTGAATCAGAATGAACCAGACACGTTTCTCCCACTTTTTCCTCGACTTGAAAGAGTCTTCACTTCTTCCTTCACCGGCGTAATGTCGCGGCGGTACCCAGCAAACCAAGTGGGAGACTAGAAGGGGGATCGGTGGCCGAGTGGGCTCACCCTACGATGGACTAAAGGCAAAACCTACGGACCGCCAGATCCAATCACGAGCCACTTAAAAGTGTGCGGTATTTCGCTTCAATGCACGTATCGGTGCCCGCGTCTCGGATCACTGATGAGGGAACGGGTGGACATTAGTTCGAATCAAAGAGCACTGATAGACTCAACAATTTTACATTGCAAAGAAAGCCACGACTTATAGGCTCTTTGCAGCGTCGAAGCTACAGAAATGATGCGGCGCTTTTGGTTTCGAGCATTATTTGTCCCCCCATAATCAATGTTAAGCGTATCATAGTATAGCGTGGAACGTGATTGGACCTGGTGGCCCGTGACTTTGGCCTTTAGTCCATCGTAGGATGAGACAATGTATAGAGTAACTGTATAGGCCTCTGTTTGCAGAGCGAGAGTATCGCGTTCCTTTTCCTTTCGAGACCAGCTTCGTATTGGCGGTGAAGCGGTCACGTGCACCGAGCTGGATCCGAACCTTGGTGCGGGAAAGCGACCTTGCAGACGCCGAGTTTCGGGCGGATCATGTTTCTCGCTTCGCGTTTGCGAAATATACATACTACACTAAAATCGAACGAACTCGAAGGTTCCTTGGCCATTCAACATTATGTGGCCACCGGCTACCATATAATCGCGTTTCGCCATGTTCTGGCAGACTAAACTCTTGCTGTAGAAACAACTAACTACTAATTTGTTTTTGGGTTGGGAAGGGGGGGGGGGGAGGGGGAGAGACTAGAATTTTGTAAATCATAAGCCGTGACTGTGACGTATTTGGGCTTTGTGCCGGGACACGTTTCAGGCTTACTGGTCTGTTCATTCGAAGAGAAAGGCATCAATGTGAACTCGTATTATTTCTTCATGAGGATTGTCCCGCAACACAAAGAAGAGGGTTGAGAATTGGCCACGAAGAAAAGCCATTGCGTGACCCCTGATGAGAAACTAAACGAGGTCGCAGTGAATTGCGCTCCTGCGCCGTTATCTTTCCAAACAGGGGGCACAGCTGACAAGATCACTGCAAGAGTCGATATATCACCGGGCATACATGATCGAGCCCAGCTCACACAGAGTCTTCTTCACTCGGGCCCCGAACTCCGAGATTTTCGCGGCTGCTTCCAATGTCAACGAGCAGCAAAACGAAAACGCAAAATAAACTCATATTTCAAACCACGAATCGAAGCTTTTTCTCTCGCTGCGCGTCTTCATGTTTCTATGAAGGCAGCAAAACGAAAATGTTGAAGATTAAAACCGCGGCATTCACGCCGTCTCTATATGTGTCGATTTGCTTCCAAGAGCAAATCAAGAAAGGAAGCTCGTCACGTGACGTTATTTGTGTTTCTATTTAGCTTACGTCCAAAAAATGGTGCGCAAAATATTTTGTTATTACCTAATTCGAACAAAACGCGGTTCCTAGGGTGACAATTCGAAAATTAAACGAAGGCCCGCATTTCGCATAATAGACCTTTTGCGAAATTCCCAAGCGCCAGGGAGCATGCTCCGAGTGTAGTTACACGCGCTGCACGTGCTGGCGTCAGCAGTAGTAGCTTTTCTAAAGCAACCGTCTAAAACAAATGGCATTTGCACGCGCGCTTGTCAACGCTTTATTTTGGTGTTTTACTTCGAATCTTTTATACGGGGAAGGCGAGCGCGTGTGGCGCGTGTCCATACATTCCCATCATTCTCCTTGATGCTTGGGTAATAGCGCATCTGACGGCATAAATAAAGCACATCTCAAAGTCCAAGGGCCTCGTCCAACGACAAAAGGCTGCAATTTGGGAGGCAAAAGTCTCGGAATGCCAGAAAAAATCTTGGTAACCTAGGAAACGACCAGAGGACGCGAAGTTTATGCTCATCCGCGGTGAGGAATTTAGGTGTCGCCATCTAGAGGAAGCCCGGAGCAACCCGAAGTGAGGACGCCCGCCGTTGCTTCTGATTCGTCCAACCTCGCTGCCCCGCCAGCAATTTTTTATTTTGTCTTTTTTTTATATAACATATTTTTACATTGGTTGCGGACGATTACAAATTCTGCTTCTGGCAGGTCTTCATTTTAGGCTTCATTGTTGCTAACTAAAGTGCTCTTATTTCTTTTTTCTTTGTCCCGTGCAAAGCACGGTGAAGACGCTAATTTTTAGCTCACAAAGGTTTTAAACTTGCATTTTTTTTAAATTATTTTGGCAGTTTTAGAAAAATTTCTTGTCCCACTTCCTTGGAGAACAATCAAACGCACCATTGCTTTTCTGGTTTCCTCCAGTGAGATAAACTTACTAGTTCTCTATCCCGATTGTTGCATCTTAAAAAAATCAGGGGCAGTGCTGCACCCATTTGCTTTACGCACAGCCTGGACTTAACCGAGCTTAATAAAATCTGCAGCAGCACCACGTTTATTATTTTAGTAATTACAGGGAAGAAGTGAACACTCCAAGCATATAAAGTGTGGATGACTGAGTCTTTACAGAGTTAATGCAAAAGTAAATATTGCTTTTGAAGAGGTACACTTTTTAAAAGCCCAACTCTAATTTAAAAAAAAAAGAACGAGAACAAACCAATAAAACTAAAATTAGGAAAAAAAAATACTAAAGTAGCCATTGGCGTCTAGGCGAGCTTCTGGTAGAATTAGTTTTGTTCATTTATCTTTATCAACGGTAAATTTTTTTAAAGATCGCGCATTTAAACTAACACATAATTTGATCGACAGCTAACTCTTCAATGACAGTCATATGAGACAATGTAAATGCTATGTGATGACCGTACGTAACGACAATATAAGTTTAAAAAAAGTAAGATATGTGGCGGTATTTCTTTATCTCTGACCTGCGAGTAAAGAAAGTACTTTTGTGGTCCAGTTATAATTACTGTCAACAAAACGCAACAAACTCTAGGATCACAGCCAGCATTTTTGGACGTTACATGACATTTTGCTGGCCGTCTAGAAAAATGAACACTCGTAGTATATTGAGCATAAACGTTCAGCAACGTACCTCTATACGTAGGCGAAATAGAAGGACATTCAGCAGAAGTTTTCTTTTTTTATTTTTTCCTCGATGACAACATGACACCGTATCTACCGCACGTCTCGGACATCATAAGGAGAACAATTTTTCAACTTTTGCAGCGCGTCAGGAGACACGGATGACACGGAGGAAAGGCGGGATATCAGACACCCACAAAAAAAAAAAAAAGCAAAACGGGATACAAAATACGACACGATTCTTTGTGAAAGCATCTAATACGTGGTTCGAGCGCACCATCGCGCTCGCCCACTCCTTTTTTGCCCTGTTTTAATGATAATCTCCACTTCCCCAGTTGTTGTTTTCTTCTCTCGGATATCGATGGAAACTTGGACCTTTTTCAGTCTCGTATGTTCTGTCACAGGTGGCAGAACAGTACAATAACGAACCACCAAGCCGCGTCCTAAAGCCTGGCGGTCACGCCGTACCGCTAGGGGCGCGCGCGACGTAAACAAACCCGGCACCCTCGCACTCCGGGTATCACGTGACACTCACGTGCTGCTCAGTGGCGCCCCCTGGCGTGGTTCTCGCCGCGACCACAAAGCACATCCTTCACAGAGAAGGGTTCTGGCGAGAGACGTGTCCAAAACCCCTTCGAAAGCGAAGGCGAGGAGTGGGAGAGTATAAGGCGAGCAATATTTCAAAAAAAATAAAATAAAAAAGGGGGGTCCCGCAATTGCAGCGAAAGCGAACACGAAAGTATTTGCAAGCGGCGAGGAAAACGACCTTACGCGCGGCCAAACAAAAACCCAGCGATCCGATTTCGAGAGAAAAAAAAAGGGTACTGAGCGCCACCATTTTCTCTCCCAGGCTCCTAGTCACGTGACCCATTGTTACGGCGGTCCATTGTTGCGGGCCGCTTAATTTGGAAATCACCCTGGAAGCTCACGCAGTCGGGGTCGACAACCAGCCGCCAGAAAAAAACGATAAAAAAAGAAGCGCGCGCAGTCGTCTGCGTTTCAATGTCGTCCGCTTTGCCACGAAGAACGCTAGCGCTAAAGAAACGATTCGTAATTTCATTCCTACATTTTTTTTTTTATTCGCGTGTTCTGCGCACGCGTACTTGGTGTTCCCGAATGGCTCGGTGTTCCCGATTTTCGTGATGGGATGATTGACAGTATTGTTTCTACGTCCTGGCATGTGCTTGTCAGAAGAGGATCCGCACATTTCGTCTATTGACTGCTTTCCCGTCTTTACAGAGAGCTCACAAAGGTATCCTAAAGATCCCTTTTTTGCCTGCATGTTTACGCATACTTTTTTTTTTAAATAGTATCACGTTTTGTTGAGTCACGACTTCAGTGAGTGCAGTTGGCTGAAATTATTAAAAAGTATCGCGCCTTATGTGCCTTCTACGACCTAATACTTATCACGACATAAACGGTCGTTGATTTAGTTAGCATCGCCAGATTTTCGACAGCACGATGTCCGATAGCGTGCCAGAATGGTCAACAACATTCCCATGCGAGCTCTGGCGAAACGTCGGGGTCTTATACCATCGTGCCAACCAAGTGATCAGTTCCATTTTCTTTTTACCTAACGACGAGATTCCACAAACGAAACGAGGTGTTCGGACGGTCGCCAAATAGCATCTTCCTGTCAGGATCGTCAATGTGAAAAGTTAGTCTGTTTGAAACGTCCGTTTGCTTAAATAGTTTGCTCCAAAAGTTGGGCAACTGGCGAATGTTCGGTAAGATAGCTAAATATATATTTTTTCGTCAAATTTGCCACTAGTCGCATGTACACCAGTTGGCATAATATAACAGATATTGTCCGCCTGCCAACTAAAAAATAGAAAAAAAAAGAACTGCTTAGCACGAAGAGCCGTGACGTGACCAAGTATGTGGAAATCTTTTGAATGAGTGAACGAGGTGTTCCTGTCGTGACTGCGAACAGAGATGATCGGGTGATCGGCTTTGGGACGGAACGGTCCAGACATCACCAGTCTTGGCATATTCCGAGGTGCCGAACGGAAAACGGAGAACGAGTTATTCTTTGCCTTTTTTTTTTTTTTTTAAAGAATGATAATTTTGATAGAAATATAGATGTCACGCGAATGTCTAGCAACTGTATCCTTTAATTGTTCATTTAATGCGTACGAAAAGGTGCAGAGATTTCAGTGAACGCGTTTATATTGTGTACTCTATCGCAGCTGCTGAAAGGGGGGGCCTGATCTCTTCCAATGCTGCATAAGAGTCTGTTAGGGTCGCTCGTGAGTTGGTGGATCGCGACGAGCACAGTTTTCGTACCAGACGCTCCGGAACCAACGTACGAGTTCCGAAAACGGTGGACTACCACAGGAGCAGGACTCACAGTCACTGCAATCACTCTCCGAGATGGTGAAACGTTCGGGGCCTTTGGTGCGGCGTCTGGGAGGGCCTCCGGTGCCGGCGACTGCCATCGTCATCAGCCGTCCACGTTCGAGCGCGCGCGCTCAAACAGTCGCAATCAGGAAAAGAGAAAGGAAGCTCTTTGTGGCCCACGCTGCATGCCAGTGGGCCACGCCAATGGACGGCGGCGCCGCGCCCAATGGCCGCCCAACAATAGGGGCTCCCGTTGCGGAGGTGACGCGTTTAGCAGCCGCCTGACCCTTCTCGCCCGTAACCCAGTGGCGTGTAAGTTTAATGGCGGCGGCGGCCAGCGCTCGTCGGCCTCTGGGGCTTCTGCAGGCTGCGCGCCGGTGGCCGCAGGCGGTCCTCTCCTCCTCCGGAGCACAAAGACTGGTTCGCGGCAGGCGCTCTCTGCGCCAGGCCCCGGTGGCGGCGGCGTCGCCGGTGCAGCCAGCGCCAGAACTGGGACACTCGGGCCAATACCACCGACAAGGCCTCCCAAACGTCGTCATTAGTGGATCTACGCAGCGCCGCTTGGGGTCGGGATTCACTAACGATGACGTCATGCGCAGGTTTCGAGGTGGTCAGGCGCGCTGGAGGGCGCTCCAGGGGCGGACACCTGCTCACACTGCCGGGCCGCACTCCAGAACCGTTCTCAAGAGTAAATCGTGCTGTGGACGCGAAACGAACGTCGGAACGCGTGGCGGGGACCCCGTTTGCCGGAGGGACCCCTGCGTCGAGCCTGAAGATCACCGTCTGCCAGGTGTGCGCATCGAGGGGTGTCTTTGGCAGCTCCCTGATCAGAGAAGTTCCTCGGTAGACGACCCGCTTCAGCGGCTGCCCACCTCCTCAAACGCCCGTTTCAGGGGGTACGTGGCACGTAACCTCGATGACGCCACAGTGTACACTGCGACGTCATCTCAAATACATTCTAAATTAATTGTGTTTGTTTATGTTCATTACGTTCATGTGTTTATTGATGTCCACTAGCGTCGACGTGCCTTCCCGGTAGTGCATCACATCACACACATAAAATATACTAACATTATATACGCAAGATAGCAAATATTTTTTTACATATTTTGTTATGGTTTTGACGTTGCTAAGTTCTTAAAATAGCTTAGAGGTCTTTTGTCACGTCACGTGAAACCACGACGTCAAATGACAGTGCCTCAACGTGACACAATGATGTCACGTGACATCGAGCCAAGTCACGTCACACCATGGTGTCAGGTAACGGGATTAAGTGACATTTTGACGTCACGTACGTGACTCACAATGACCCGTGACTGCTTCATATTTTAACAAAACCTTCTCAATGAGCCCTCCTTCAATGGCTTCCGCAAAAGGAGGACTGCGAAGATCGATGTTACGAATTTAAAACCCCTTAAAAAAAAAAAAAAAGAAGAGACAGCCAATTTTCTTCTCGGTCACTCGCGTTGCATCGTAGCGTTTAAGGGCGCTATAATTTCACATAGTGCCATTTTCCCCGTAAAGACGGCAGGCAAGGGCGTTGCGAGCCGATGGTGCCAAGGCAGCACAGACACGTTGAAAAGACGTCGAACATGTTCGGGGGAATCCCCCGGGAAGCGATTTTCGCCAGGCGAGTGACGCGATGCGTTACAAGCGCGCGTCATTGGTGCACACTAAAGGGGCCGGGAAGACGTCAAATGTTCCGGCGAGCGATACAATGTAGAAATGTACCCGAAACCAATCTGCGGAAACTAAGGCGCACGCACAGAGCAGGAAAATGTCGATCGAAGGGCTCGCACGCGATGCCATCGCGCCAAGCAATTCCTACTCGTTCGAAAAAAAAAAAAAAAAAAAATTGGCAGAACCTCACGAGCGAGGCTGAACCACTCGGACGCGTCAAAGACTAGTCAAAGACCCTTTTGGCGCGCCATCTAGTAGGTGCTGCCCGCCATGCACACGAATCCGCCCTTGTCCGAGCCCTGGACATCAGAGACGCGTGAGCGTTCCGCCTGGACTCGGATCAGCCCGGGTTGAGAACAAGTCAGCGGTGATGGAGATCCAATCGCACGCTTGCATGCACCGCCCAATGTTGTTCTTTTAATCCGACAGAGGTCACTGGGCATCTGGGAACGGCCCCCCAACTCATCGCGTTGGTAACAACATCGGGGTCGAGAGGGCAATCGCCGAGCAAAAGACGCGGCAGGAAAGAGACAGAACACTGGCAAGACGGGAGCCGCTCCGCTGCGGGACATCAGGGACAGGCGGACCGCACACGCTGAAAACGTCTAACCGACTTTCCGAGTATATATATTCTTATTACAACATTCCATGTCATATGGTAAGCCTGCCGCCGTCGCGGCTGGTGCGTGCGTGCAGCATGCGGCTCAAAAAGAAAGAGCTTCTGGAGAGATCAGCGTGAAGGTACTTTGCCATGCTCGGCTGGCAAATTCGTATGCTGGCTCGCAAATGCGCATGCCGGCTCGCAAATTCTAACGCGGGCTCACGCGACCATAAGGTGTGGTGAAAACAAGAGCTACTAAAACGGCGGCCTAATTCCCTTTTTGCGACCCCCTATTTTTTTTTTTTTTTTTTTTACGCGCTTTAACGTTATAGTTTGGCGTTTATCACGCTAAAACTGAAGCGGCGTATTTGGGTACCTATTCCGAATGGACGAAAATGCAGCCAATGCGATTGTCGTATAGACATCACGTAAAAATAAAATAAGAATATAAAACACACACATGCGACGGCGGACAACTTATGACCACAAGGGCAAGTACCGGCAGCGTTCGAGAGAACCAATGGCTTTGTTAATGTGTCGACCTTCGTTTCCACCGAAAGAAGTCATAAAGGGCCGCGAATGTTGATGAACAACAAGGAAATAGAGACACAGCAACCTCGGCACGAACGATGGAGCGACACAGCCGGAAATGCACTGACGCCCGAGGCTCTTGTATACCAACTGAAAACATGGGGCCGCGTCACACAAGAGATACGCGTCTGCTGGGACACGCGTCAGTCATGTTGAAAGCATGTTTCCTTCGTGCATCCTGGGGACATGTCTGCGGACAGTTGAATGGGAACGTCATACAAACATCTGCAGACTCTCTTTTGTGCGGCGTAAGGTACGCTATCCACGGGTGATGTCTGCAACGCGGGCGGCGGAGAAAAGTTCACCGGAGTAAAGCTCACCGGAGAAAAGCTCACCGGAGAAAAGCTCACCGGAGATAAGCTCACCGGAGAAAAGCTCACCGCAAAACCGGCAGATGCGGAGAAAAGCTCACCGGCCTTTGAGCGGATGCAGAGAAAAGCTCACCGATTTTTTTTTTTTTTTTAATCTAGCGAATTCTGCGTCAAACGTGGTAATTTAACACAATTCGCATTCGTCACTTCATTAAAAATATGTCCTCTTTTTTTTTGTGATATTCTTGAATTTCATTGGGCATATTTACTAAATCCTCAGAAATTAGTAATCACCCATTTTATATATTAATGAAGCCGCAAGTATAAAATCAGAACATCGTATAGCGGCAAAAAGGAGAACAATTTATTGACAACTGGCAGTGCGCCGTCGGTAGCTCTGTCAAATAAAGAGGTTTGTTCTTTGCAAGCTAATATAAATAGCGGTGTGTGAACTGTTTCAGTTCCAAATATTGCGTAGTGCCTAATAGATAAGCAGGTGTTGATGTAATCAGTGTCGGCTGCGCTTTTTTTTTTTTGTTAATTTCACTAACAAAACTTCAGTTGCGAGAACATCGTCCTGTCGTGTTTGTTGTCTTCACTTTGTTGTCGTCATGTGAGCGTTTTTCATCATGTATAACGTCTACCAACTCGCCCTATTCTCTACCTTACAGAAGACTAGTTCTTGTATAGGTCACGAGCAACAACGGTGACAGTGTGCAGCCTAAAGGTCATGGGTGGCTCACCGTAGAAGGGGCACTATCACACAAAGGCAACGTGTGGAAACACCAGCACGAACGGCTAGAAAACGTGCATGTTCGTGGAAGAAGAAGCCTCTACCTTACAGAAGACTAGTTCTTGTATAGGTCACGAGCAACAACGGTGACAGTGTGCAGCCTAAAGGTCATGGGTCTGGTGGTTCTCACCGTAGAAGGGGCACATAACACAAAGGCAACAACGTGTGGAAACACCAGCACGAAACGAGCTTAGGAAAACGTTGCACGTTCGTGGAAGAAAGAAGCCTGATATCCTACTGACTGTTTTATCCTGTTTCCAACGTGAAAGTATTCAAGAGCATTTCAGGCACCGTTGTTGGGCATGCACTTTGGATTTTAGCATACAGTTTTGATTTTAAGGTTTGGCACAGGCATATTAAGTTTTCGAACTTTTTTCCTTTTCTTTAAGTTCATAAAGTTTTCAGTTAGGCCTTCGTTGCCTAGATGAGTAAGCCCACCTAGAAACCACTCGCCGCAATTATTAAGTTGGGAGCAATATACCCAATAATCTTGACAAGTAATAAAAAAAAACATTTTCTTTTTTACAAAGCTGAGGAAGTTTAATGATAATAAATTGATATATGTTGCGCATGATCCAACAGCCTCCATATAAAAAGAAGAAAAAAATCGGTGAGCTTTTCTCCGCATACGCTCAATGGGCGGTGAGCTTCTCTCCGCATCCGCCGATTTTGTGGTGAGCTTTTCCCCGGTGAGCTTATCTCCGGTGAGCTTTTCTCCGGTGAGCTTTTCTCCGGGATTCCTGCAACGCGTGTATCATGCACCGCGAAAAAAAACTGGGTTCGTCCCAAGGCAGGGCGGTTCCTCCTATCTTGGAACTTGTCGATCACGAGAACCACCGAGGTCAACTTAAGAAATCACGAGACACGTGTAGCACGGATGAGTTGATCGGTTTCCTCTCTCGTTCCTCCGCAGAAAGGCGCTTTGCAGGGATGAGAGAAACGACGGCCTCTACGGCCTACATTGCGGCCGCTTCGCCGCGGAGTGAGCGACGATATCGATTCGTGACAAATGTCAGTGCAGCGGAATGTTTTGGGTTGCGTGATTGACAGCGCGAAGCGTTTATTTAAACGGGAGAACTTTCGTCATACAGGCATCTACCATAAGCTCAGAAATATTACTCAACACTCTAAAGATGCATAAAAGTGGGCACCACGGTGATCTGACGACAAATAACCGGAAGGCCGACGTCGTCCCTAGCTCCCCTAGAGTCAAACAGACAATTTTCATCGGCAGGTCCTTTTCAGCCGCTGCCCTCAGATTACGTTCGCTCAAGTTTTGCGCCGAGGAAAAACCTCGCGGAATTCGTAAGAACCTTACATCCCGTCGTAATAATGACGGGCACACTATAAGCCCGCGCAATTCGTCACAACTGCATCCCGACGAGTAGGCGGCGACAACCGCTAGGTGGCAGCGAACAATCAGGGAGCCTGTATTACGGAGATATTCCAACCGCTCGACAGGGTCACGTGGTTTAAGGGCCACGTTTGCAATGCGAGCTACAGGTGACGAACGCGTTGGTCGTCCGCGAGTGTCTCCGCCTTTCCGCCTGCTTTCCTCCTAGACACGCGATAACGCAGCGCATGCGCACTAGCGACTAATCTCTCCGATGGAGGCGTCCGCCATTAAACCGCCAACGCTCCCCATGGTTTGAGAGAGTTGGACCCTCTCTACAATCTAGGCACCCTACGAACATTAGGCGACAGGGGCGACGCCACCGGCGTGCTGTTTTCCTATAAAGCGCCCAAAGTGGCCAACACGACCCCTGAGCCTCCACAAGAACGGCGAGGGAACAAACCCAGGCGGAACAACAATCGTCGGGAAACGAAAAAAAAAAAAATCTTCTCGGGGAAGGTGCTCGGAAAAATGCACGACCACACGATGAACCGGCCCGACGTCAGCAACATCGCGACTACCACTACTCGAAATAAAAGAGAAAGACGGAGGGAAGCGTGTGCCCGAGACAGCGCGAGAGAGGCCGACAACAAAAACCTCCCGGCTTCCCCCCAGAACGAAAGAGGTGAAGGACCCAGAAAACACGAAGGCCACGACGAGTGTCCGGGCGCCTCGCGTCGTGTCCGACCGAGGTGCCAAGGAACTCATAAGACGCTCGCACGCCCGTCGGCGACGCAGCGCGCACTGGGACGCCGTAGAGCGGACCAGGGCGCCGGTCTCAGCTTCCGCCGGCCGACGGGCCTGCAGGAGCACGACGACGATGCCCGGAAGAGAACGCACAATGGAAGCCACGTGGGACCCTATACACTCGCCACGTAATCTCACGTGAAGGGACAGAGTGACCCCGCTGACGTCACGATAGGCTGGGCTCTCGGCTGGACCAGATCGAGACGGACCAACTATGGTGGGCCAACATCACGTATTGGCGACGGGATGTTTCGGTGGCGTCCCCTTCCCATCCACAGCGACGCTTCTGGTCGCGTACATCGCCAATAACTCACGTCCAGCATCTTGTTCGTATCTGGCTCATGCCGAAGGCCAGTATTCCGAAGATTCCCACTCTCAAATCGGTAGCGCACGAAGGCTTATAAAGCTCTCGGGATATAATCCAACATTTCCTCACTACCTCCCTTACCAATAAGTCCGAGCGAATGGTTACACCGATTTAGTCACGCGGCTCCCAAAGTACGTCGCCTGGCGCTCGTCCCGCTAGCACCAGCTATTTCATCGGGGGGCAGAAAACAAAGGCCCCGCGGAGGGTGCCTGACAGACAGTGATACAACGGTACTAGGAGCGCCGTGACGAATCTGGCCTATCCCCTACTGAGCACTTTCTTATATAGCATAAAGTGGAATAGCCTGCAGCTGTTGATGTTTCTTCTTGACAAGATGCCGGTCTATGGAATTAGTAATTAAGCTCCACCTTCGCTAATTGCTTTTTGTTGTTATTAAATAGGGAAGTGTAAACGTGATATTTAACGGGTGTGATCCCTCCCGTCGCCTCATCAGGTGGAAGAGGAAGGGGACTCATGTCCTGGAGGCCCGCCTTCCGCAAGTACGCGAGAAGCGAGTCTGGGACCGCTTTTCGGTGTTGTGGAGGCCCCGTAGAATGAGTTCAGATGTGTTGACTCGTAGGCTTTTCTATATGTCTTCAGGTAGCTGAGATAGGCTACGTTTTTCAAAAGTCAGAGTCCCCTTCTGGCAGTCCCGAGAGCTCCAATATTGCCGCTCTAATGGCCCGGTGATGTGTCATAAACACGTAGCTACTTAAATCAACTTAAAAAAAAAAAATGTTTAAGGCTCTCTTTTGGCCCTTTGCGTGAGAGCCAAACGCGATAACCATTTGGCCACGGGCGCCCTTGGTCGGGAACGCGAGTGGCAATATTAGCAAAACTGTCGTTTCGTTTGCTAGGCGTCACGTTACAGTGTTATCACGTATTACTCAAAACTTCCACATATATACTTCATCTTTTTCGCTCACTAGTTTTGTCAAAGTTAGAATCTTCTTCGGCTGTATGGAATTCCCTGGGCGTAAATCAAACCGACCGTTTGGAATGTGTGCAACGACGGCTTGTTCGAATTGTTTATGATCGCCATATGGGACGTGAACTTGATTATGATCATGTGAGCCTTTTAGAAATTATTCGTCTCTCGCCTCTTTCTGAAAGAAGATTACTTCCTGACTTAGTGTTCCTATACCAAGTACTCGATGCTCTTATTGAATCCCCTTTGTTACGTGGTAAGATTTTGTTTCATGTTCCCCGAGGACCAAATAGGTACAAGATACTTTTTTACCCACGCTCCTCACAATGTGAAACTCCCTCGATTCGCATGCAACTTCTCTGCCAAATAAGACCGATATTGACTTTTAGGCCGTTTGAAATGTTAAAAAAAAAAAAAAATGTGTACGATCAATATTAGCTGATTAGGTTCTGAGCATATTTGCCTATTTTCTTTTTATTGTTATATACTACATGTACGTGCAACGTTACTTACCGCCGAATTCAGAAACCTCACTCAAACTACACTCACACTTAAAGGGATTGTCCGGTGAAAACCGGAAGTTCTTAAGATTTCGTGATGGTTACCTGGTGGGAGCTTAATGATTAACATAGGCCATTTTTATTCCATTAAACGACACCCCAATTTAGTGTAATCAACGACGGATAATTGAACGAAACTCCATGCCGAATTTCGCAAGTATCAACGGCTGCACTCCCATGCCTGACGTGACGTCACACCAGTCTTGCAATTGTCATATCCTATGCCTCATTCCTCCGTGGGAACACAGTGCTCCCGACGCGCCGCAGCATTCCATATTACTCGCCACTGTAAATGTCGCGGAGAAGTGTGGAGCGTGACAACCGCACAACAAAAATACCCTTTCATCCTAAAAAAAAAAAAAAAAAAAAAATCTACCGCAGCAGCGAGGGTGAACCACGTCGTACCGCTCACGCGGAGGACAAAATTCGAAGTGCACTTCAGTTCGGCGCGTTCTTTGCCTGATGTTACCTCAGAAACTCCGCTTCCCTGAAGGTGGAAGAGGAAAACGCCGTTTATGCACGCTTATGTTAAAATACAATTATTCCTCCAGGGAAGCACACAAAATTCAGATTTCTCGTGGAAGATGCTCCTACAGCCATTGACGATGAGGTCTAAATGTTTTCATGAATACGAAATTTGACCGGATAATCCCTTTAAGGGCCCCTCCACTTCCTCGAGGAAGGCGCGAGGGCCGGCGCTGGCCAATCGCCACGGCGGGTCCGTCCTCGCGATTGGCCAGCGCCGGCCCTCGCGCCTTCCTCGAGGAAGTGGAGGGGCCCTTAAGTGTGAGTGTAGTTTGAGTGAGGTTTCTGAATTCGGCGGTTAGACCTTTAAGCTGTTTGCGAGCGCCATAAATAAATCTAAATCTAAATATATCAACTGGGTTTGTTAGGCCTATGCACCGTGCAACACCGGACAACATAGTTGAGCTCAATGACAGCTGGGAGTTACCAACGACCGTTGGCTTAATGACAGTTGAGAGCGCTAGTGGAACTAGGGTATAATATGGTTTGCGCGTGACGTCATCGCACTATATGCCGATGGTCAGTGCGATTTGTCCTTGCTGAGAAAATCAAATCCGGTGGTGCGAAATGCTCGAAGGTTCGCGCCCACCGCAAGTCAGGCGCGAGCGTCTGGCGAAACGAAAACGCGCTTTCTGGCAAGAGTGTTTTTGCAAACAAAGTAGCTTCCGGGGGGCCCCACTTTCTGGTCTGTGCCAAAGACACTGGACAGAGGAGCCTTAAATCACAGTATGCCCCCCCCCCCCCTTTTTTTTTTTTTTCTTTTGTCGTTGCTCCATCAGAGAATACGATTTATTCCTAAAGGGTCTCTCCGTTTGGGGATGTTAATTCGACAAATATATTTCTCTCGCTCGTTAACACTAATCCTCCATTCTTTTTATTTTGCACCCAAAAAAGTGCGCAGTTTAGACAAAATACGGAGGGGGTCGAAGCTCAGGGGAAGAACTTGACAACGACACTCCTGTCCTGTGAAACTTAAGCCCCATTGACACACTTGCAACCGAGATAGGACCGAGAAAGACAATACCGGTTTTTAAGCCTCTTGCGACGGCGTAGGAGCATATACGCTGCTGCGAAGCAGGTTCTACGCCGTCGCAAAAGGCTTAAAAACCGGTCTTGTCTTTCTCGGTCCTACTTAGTTGCAAGTGTGCGAACGGCACGCGGCTGCCAACGTTCGGCTGTCCATCTGAGGTCACCAGGATCTTTCTTTTGAGGTATACTTCCAGAACGTCGGATTAATGTCCCTTTTAGTCTTTTCAATGCTTCTATTCTCGGGGACAACTTTCTGAGACAGTTGAACAACGATGAAAACATGCTTGGGTGCATAAATGATGTGTACACGTAAAATAGGTAGTGCAACAATTTTTGTCCTTTCAGTAAATACCGCTAAGAACTAATCGCTGATGTTGATAACTTGCAAAAAATACCCATTTGTTTTCCTCTCCGCGCAATGACAGACGCAGAAAAAAAAAAAAATAAGGGAATGCAATTCCCCTCCTCAACTCGGAATTAGAACAGGCGGCGACATGATCGGATGCTAATTATAAACCGTCAGTATTCATCAGAAGCATGCGCTGGGGTTGGCAAAGCATAAAGCATATGGGCTGGGCTTCAGGCATTGTGCTATTAGCCCCGTGCGCGACCGAAAGCGTCGCTGTGGTCGGCCTTCCACGATTGGCCGAACGCTGACTATGACGTCGGAAAGGGGATTTATCATCGACGGAAATAAGAGGAATGAAAGAACTTTAATTTTGACGGTGTTGGCAGTGTTCCTTTGAGAGCGCAATGATTTCAAGGCTTCCACCATGCTAATAACAAACACCATCGAACTTGTTGTTTGCAAGGTAATGACGTCACAAGGGGGAACCACAGGAGGGCGCCACCAAAACAACTCGCCGCTAATTCTCATTTCTGATTGAACACGTGCCATTACCCGAATGTTTGGCGACGCTGATTGTCATGAACTCGAGCACTCGACTCGGGCTCATGACAGTCGAGTACGTCACGGTGTCGCGTGAGTCGCGGTACGAAGTCGTGATGTCATGTGACGTCATGGTGTCTACAACGCTCATAAATCTAGCGACGTTCTTAAGTTAAATCGACGCAGTCAGTCACGTGAATTCACGGGGCCACGTGACGTGACGTTACCTGACAGCGTGTTTCGAAACCATGACGTCGCGTGACCACGTGACACACGATTATTCATAGTGCCAATACAAAAGCGCCACGAAAACCCACAATTTTTTTTTTTTTGCAATTCTGTATATGACGATTTAATCGATAAATTAAAATAGAGAGCTGCCAATTTCTCATACTCAAATATTCATTTTGTGATACTAACAAAACAAAACAAAAACAAAAAATACCGTGAACCATTTTGAGAAAAATCACCGTTATCTTCTTTTCTTTTTTTTTTTCTGGTTCAGTTCCGTTTTAGTTTCAAGATGACGGCGAAGATTTCTGTTCGGTTCAGTTCCGGTTCAGCTAAAAATAACGGTACGGTTCCAAATTTCGGTTCGGTTCGTTTCCGGTTCGACACTCTGGGAAGCGGGCCTTGTCAGTGTCTTCCGGAGGGAGAAAGCCGAGTTTGCAGGATACGCATCTGCGGCTTCCTTGGACAATTCGCCACTCACTCCTTATTCCGAACTCTTATTGTTTGTTTGCATAACATACCGGTTCTTCTCCAACGTTCCGCATACCTCACACCTCAAAGATATCGGAGATATACTTGGAATCGCACCTAGTAACTTGAAACCGCCAGCGTACCCTGGCTCTTCTTTTTTTTTTTTTTTGCGATGTATAGGGGCGACGTGTGCACATTTATTTGTTTATTTAAAAATACCGCAGGCCCCGTACGGGTACCAAGCAGGAGGGATAGCACACGTAATAAATGCAATAATAATACACGCAGCAAAACGCAGGAACACACGTATACAAGTCTGTTTAATACAATGTTTCGTACAACATAAACAGCACTTTGTAACCGGGGCTATACAAATGCGCGAATAAACGACAGAAAAGTGCAGTTAGGAACCAGAAAGTCCCCTAGGAGAAAAAAAAAAAAATACATAGAAGAAACACGATAAACTTTAAACAATGGAAAAACAATCAACAACAGCAGCAAGAGCAATTAAGGTGTGATGCGTTGACAGCGCTAGTTTGAAAGACACGACAGAAAAGTGATCTGAGTTTCGAAGGCATCGTTCGGTAATTTATTCCAATCTTCGATGGTTCCAGGAAAAAAAAAAAAAAATTTCTTGTAGACATTAGTTTTTGCGAATATGGGGGGTCAAGGCGAACGGATGACGATGCCTTGTCGAGCGCGTGTCAGGTTGTGAGATTTACCTTTGTGGCTGAATGCCCAGTCTATGGAAATAAAGGGAGTAAAGAAATCTTAACCGAGCTTAACCGTCATTGAATATGAGTGGGAAGGCTGGATAGCCGTAACATGTCTGTTGGAGAATCGAATCCATTAAACCGTCTGTAAATAAATCTCAGTGCTAAGCTTCGTATCTTGTCGAGATGTCCTATATCTTTCTTGATGTAGGGATCCGATACTATGCTATAGCATATTCTATAGCGGGTAGGGCGATTATCATTTCGCGCCTTGTAGAGTTTTCTTCTTAGTAGGCCAAGCTTTCGGCGAGCGTTTGAACATAGGTTATCGATATGCTTAGGCCACTTTAAGTTACCAGTTAACGTTACGCAGAAGTATTTGAATTGAAACACTTCATTGATGGACGTTTCTCTTATGGTAGATTGAAATTTTAAAGGCTGTTTCTTATTTGTCATACAAAGGTGAGCAGTTTTCTCATAATTAGTTAACGTTTTCCATTGCTCACACCAACCGGCCAAACGATTAAGTTTCTTGTTCAGAACTTCTCGATCTATGGTAGACCTTGCGTAGTAAGAGAAGGACATCGTTTTCAAGGACCGGCTACCGCTACGGGCGCGCGCATCAGAGCATGCATCGAGTGGCAGCGCAAGCTCCGGCTACAAACCGCGTGGCCTGAAAACACGATCTACTAAAACTCTCTATTGGGGAGTTTTAACGCATCGCTCCGATTGATGCAGGATACTCGATAATTTGCCGGTGCGCTTACGCGTGCACTATATCGGTATCGGGTACCGTTATGGGAGCTCACAAACGAACCCCAAGAACTCTATTCTTTCGAGGTGCGCACCATACCCGTGTAACACTGTTTCCTATGTAATTTTTAGTTACTCCACTGGCATTCAGCTCAAGAGTGTCACTTTATCGAGGGTTCAAGCGCCAAAAGCGTCGCTTCTAACCAAATATTGCAATAACTACTTCGCACGGCATGAAGGACGAGCAAAACTTCCTTTTTTCTTGATTTGACAACCAGTAGAAGTTTTCTCTTTTATAAGTCTTTTTTTTTTTTTTTTTTACCGAACACCAAGTTTGAGCCGCAGTTAGATACTGTGCACTCTAAAATATATACTCCCTTCAAGATGTCAAAAGAATGTTCCAAAGACTTACACGTCCTTTCAGCACTCTTATTTGGAGTAATCCCCCTTTTACAATTTGACGTGGGACGCCGTTGAGTGTAACAGCCTTCATATCCCGAAGGGCGTAAAGAGGGTGTAAAAAAGGAAGTGGCGGTGCGGTGAGGGAAAGTGAGAACATAACAACAGCTTCAGAATAAACTATATTAGCGACGCAATCGCATCATTGTTGCCTGCAATATTTATCTGGAGATGAAGGACGAGAACAAAGCAACCTTTGTAGTGGCGGAAGCGGTCGCCCGCGAACACCCTTAAAGGTGTAAGAAAGTTACACCCTTAAAGGTGTAAGAAAGTTACACCTTTAAGGGTGTAACTTTCTTATACTGTATACGATAAACTTACTGGACGCCATTTTCGAGCGCGCTGTCCACAGCGCACGAGAACAAACTCCCGTTTACGGTCTGCCAGGAACGAGAATCTTGACGGTGCGAGTACAGGACCGATATGTTTCGACGGCGTCTGGTTCCGTAACGATCTCGACTACTTATCACCCCCTTGTGATCCACACGCGCGATATAGTGTGGACATAAAGCCCAGTGGAGGCTTGATAGTCATCTCAACGTCGACAGCTTGACATTTACTGTGATTTCCGCCGATGAGAGCAGAAATAAAAGACGCTGAGCGCAATGAAGCGATCATGGCAACGCTTCCCGAGCATGCAGTCAAGAAAAAGTCTGACCGACGGTTTTGCAATGGCGCAAGTGACAAGAGGAGACGGCGGGGAGCATACATTTCCCGCACTGACGCGGCGCAACCGTCAACCGACAAACGTGGGGGGAAAACCGAGTGAACGGTGTCGTAGAACGATACGGGAAACCTGTGCGTGTGCGGCGAGAGTGTATATATAATGCCACCGCCCTGTCCTGCTCGTCGCGGACATCTCGAGTGAGCAAAGACGTCCCTCCGGCCTCCTCTCCGGGACCCCGTTGGGAAAATCGGGGCGTTCTTCTTCGTGCGTCGTCCGCGCCGTGCCTGGTCCGATTGTTGTTCTGCCAGCAGAGTGAGGCGCCCGCGAGGAAAGACAAAGATGGCGGCAGGCATAGAGAGAGGCAGCAGACGATGGGGAGATAACACGGCGCCGAACACCAGGATTCGGCACGACTGTTCGAGCCGAGCGGATGGGCGCGTGCGGTCTCGATTCGCCGGCTTCGGCCAAGGCCTGCGCGTGACGTCATTGTTTGTCTATCTCCACCTCAAGAGACGCGGAAGCGCGGCAGACGTCTCGGCGTCGCCCTCCGGCCTTGCTGGCACAAACGGCGCTGCCTGGGTACACTAGTGATGACGTACTGTAGAAGAAAAGGCCTCATGGCTGCTCCTGCTTCGGCCCCACTTTCTGGTTTGCCTCTCGTGAGTTGTACTGTCCGAGTCCTTTTTCCCGCTCCGCGTGTCGTCCGCATCCACCATCTTCATTTTGTCCACCACACGAAAAACGGGGTGAAGTATATGTTCTGACCGGACCAACCCGGTGTTGGCCATCGCATCACGTGACTGGAAGCGAAAGGTCCACGTTCGATTGGTCCAGGGATATAGGTATGGGCTTGAGGGGAAGGAGACTCGGTAGCGGACGCGATAAACCTCGCTGACGTGGAACAAACACGTCGCCGACTCAACCTGCGCCCGAGGAGACAGTTGGGACAGCGGACAACCTCCGACTCACTTCCATATAAATGGGAACGGGACGAGAGCGGACAACCGACAGCGCTGTCGGCCATCTCTCAAAGCGGATGAGTCACCAACTAGTATTCTTTATTTTTAATAAAAACGAGCTATAGTGTCTAGCCATCTCGTCTAATATAGGTTACCGCAAATCGCAAACTACAAAAAAAAAAAACAAAGAAAAAACACATTGTGTACGAAGAAAAAAAAAAAAAGGGGGGGGGGACTGTCCACCTGTCCAAGTATGAATTTGCCGCTGACAGGAAAATGAGTGCGCCTGGCGGGCTCATTTGTCCACCTGACTTTTGCTTTCCATTGTGACGAAACAAATCCGGTGAAAAGCGCAACGACGGATAACGGAAGCGGCGCTCAGTATCCTTTGTTTACGCGCCAGGAGAATCTTAGGACTTAGGGAGTCCACTTAATGGATGTTGGATCGCTCGAGTGAAAACGTAGGTCCAAAATAGGACCAAGTTTATACCCTTGATATCGACAACAAAAGAAAACATTTAGAGCGTTTTAGCGGTGGGTTCATAGATGCATAACTTCAATAAAGTCTCGGGCAAAGTCTCGCGTGAATTCTTGTGCCCGTGTGCGTTGCTCACCCAGATCGAATACACCGAGGGTGGGGATTGTTGCCAGGATCCCTGGGTGCTGCAGCGCGAGCCTCGCTTCCTGGTTGTTGAAAATTCCGGTCAACCAGTTTGTGCTACCGATAGATTTGGCGCTCTTCGGATAAAATCAACGGGTGCAACTAAAAGTGGAGCTTTACGTGTCCTGCAGGATAATATTCATTTAACCAGTTTATGTTATACCGATAGATTTGGCGCTCTTGGGATATAATCAACGGGTGCAACTAACAGTGGAGCTTTACGTGTCTCGCAAACTAACGTCGATTACCGGCAGAAAAAAAAAAAAAAAATGTAACGCTTTTCGACCGGACCTGATATGAAGGGATTTTGCTATGCAGATCCCATCTTGGCGAACCGATCGGTGCAGCGGGGAGGCAACTGCACCGGTTTTCTTTACCCAAATCACTGTCAACGCGCGCCCGAGATAAAAATTCTCCAACAAAACACCCAAAGAACCGTGCGAAGATAAATTTATAAAGCGCTTACTTGACGTAGAGATACGCGGTTTGGGGACTTTACCCTTGTAGAGAAGGGAGCAAATGTTTTGTTTTTTATTTTCAATTGAAGCGAACCGATTTAACGTGACGCCGACGTAAAGGGGTATTCCGGCGTATTCTTCATAGTCCCCGATTTGACTGAAAGTTCGCTAAACACACCTACAAACATCGCTGAAATAGTAAAGCAAATATTGGGCAAAAATATATTTTTCCCCGCCTAGTTATTGAATTTAAAATTTTGGTCCTCACTAGAGGCGCTAAATGAGCTGCGCTTGGAGTATCGGCACTCCGTTCCCCGACATTGTTGTGGGCGCCGCCATTTTGGTGCTTGTGCAGAGCAGACGCAACTGCCGATCGTCATGATTCAAAAGTCTGACTTCCTCAGCATTAGATTCGGTGTTAGGAAGCTCGTGTAATATTGCTTTGCTCTGTCGCGAACTAATTTAATAATTTGTGGAGGACGGAAAAGCGTTTCCTGCGATTTCAGATAAAGCTTCAGGTAACTGACAATCATTATTTTAAGCCACAATATGGCCAAGTGTCGTTACTCTGAAGCCTAGCTTATTTAGTGGCACTAGTCCTCACGATATGTTTTTCAAAGTGAAGTCTCTACGGGCAACAATGAAAAAGTTATGTCAGTGGAAGGCAGGGCTTCACTCTTCGGACTGGAGACATTGTTTCCAACTGATTACAAGCAATTTCATGGTGTCACAAGAATGCTTCTGAAGCCCGCACCAGCACCCGCGAAACTAATGCTCGGCATAGTGCATTTTTAGATTGCCCGCTCGACCTGCGAGCCTGCCTTCCACTAACGTCACGGCAATGAAAAGCGTAAATATACTTAAATGTTGGTTTCGGCATCATTTCTACTTGCCGATTTCACAATACTGTTCTGAATTTCACGATACTAAATAGCATACCGGAAAGGTTCAAGGACGTCGGTGATTCCGAAAATCTAGTTAGTTGGGATAGTTGAAAAAATGGCCGGAGTAAGAGGACGTCACTTATGAACAACGACTCGGTGATCTTGTAGGCGATCTTATTGAACGCAATCTAATTAATTGGCTATACTAAGATGCTCCGAACACGTTTCGTAAGCCGGTACATACAAAAATGACTATGCCTGTACCAGGCTGGGCAAAGTGCGCCCCGAAAAACCGGTGGCTTTCCCATGCTTCTTCCTGGCGTTCGAACAGAGAAGCCATTGTGCACGCGAAAACGCGCGTCTGAGCCCACATTAAAATCGTCTCCCGTAACTGTTCGAGGTATTCCCAACAGGCCGACGTCCGACAAATTATTCTACTAACGAGAGGGACGTTATTGGATTGACGCACCCAGGATTTTCGTCCGGGGATGAGGAAGGTGGGGACGAAAAGAAGGGTTAGGAGGATTAGGAAAGCTATGCAATTTTTTTATTTATTTATTTCCGAGCTATAGCTTCCAAATAAACTAAATTGGGCATGCTGTGTTCAGCTTGCCGTGCTGCACGTACGCCTCGGAAATCAACCAGTTTGGGAATTATTTCGCCGGCATAAATTTTTATTGTCCGTACGGTGTAGTCGTTACCATGGGGGCGCATTATTCGCGGGAAAAATTGGTCGTGATTATTTTGAAATCGCGAAATTGGCGAAACGTAGGTCTTTGTAAAAACCAAGTTTTTTGTGTTTTTTTTTTTTTTTTGCATATACTCCGTCTTACGTAACTTCGCAGACGACAAAAGCCTCCTGCGACCCAATGCGAGCTGTCAGGGTCAACCATGTGTCATCCCGATGCTGTATAAAGAAAACTCGGCTTTCTAGTGGCAAAAGTAATTTAGGTAATCTTGAAACAAAACAAAAACAAAAGTAATTACTTTTTTGTTTGCTTCAAAAAACAAAACAAAACTATTACTGGAAGTAATTACATTACTTCCAGTAATGTAATAACATGAAAATAATAAAATCATTGACCTATATACCCGGAGGAACGGACGAGAAGACATTTAAAACATTGCTTACGAATAATTATAAATTGTAATCTGATCAAGAAGAGTAGTTGTTTGGGCGAGTTGGTTTGATATCTTATGCAATCTTGTGCGCAGCAAGGACGAGTACAAAAGGGAGAACAGGACAGAACAAGGCGCCTTGTTGTGTCCTGTTCTCCCTTTTGTCCTCGTCCTTGCTGCGCACAAGATTGCATAAGATGTAATCTGATGAATTCAGCGCCCAAGTTTGTGCAACGGAAGGAGCATCCCGAAATAGTCCCACTTGCCCACTTTCCGGCGTAGAATCCCGAGGTCACTCGGAGGAGTGGCTTCGGGGATTGGAAAAGGCCCGCCAATGACGGATTGATCGGATGATCCTGCCGGTGACGATAGCGTCTGCTGAATCACCAGTTCGCGAATGCTGGGAGTTGCACATTCCGGTGTTGATGCGTTGATCCCGTTGATTCCAAATCTCGACTCTTTTTTGAGAAGCAGGTAAGCATCGTATTTGACTGTCGCTTCAGGCGGCTTCAGTAATAGCTCATCCCGGACTCACGGATTTACGCAGCAACAGTCACACTCGGAAAAAAGTTGCAGCGAGTGAACGACATCGGTGCACATCAACAAATTTCGGTGCTTCGATGGCTAAAGTGAAAAGAGGAGGAAAAAACTTCCACCTCTCTCTCTCTCTCTCTCTCTCTCTCTAAAAAAAAACACCCGATTTTTTTTTTTGCGTTCAAACTTGCGTAATGAGAAGGACGAAAAAATGAAAATGGCAAGCAGCAATGAACAAAACCATGTGCCAAAGTTGAAAAGGAAGGGAAACGGTCGCGACGGGTTCGAAAGTCTAACAAAAGACCGGCAAAGTTATAAATTGCCCACACCCGCTGTGTACAACGGGAGAAAATAATAATAATAGCGAGTGAAGTGAGCAGACCGAATTTCGGTAAGGTTGCAACCCGTCAGGCAGAAATGCCTTTTTTTTTTTTTCACTCACCCTACCAACCTTAAACGTCAAGTAAAAAAAAAAAAATAGAGCTTTAAAAAGGCGGGGGGAATAAACCCCCCCCCCCCTCCCCCTTCCCCATAGGTGCGTCACTGCGTTATTGACCACCTTTTCGGCAAGCACATTCGGTTGATCGCCCCTCGCAATAGGCATCGTCATCAAATGGTTTTCCCCCGCGGAGGGCGTCTGCGGGCAAAGTGAGCACCGTGTCGCGTTTGCAGCTACGAGTTTGGTGGGCTTCGCCACTTCGCTGCCATGACGTCTGTTTGGTACAGAGGCCGTGAAGATCGTCTGATAGCCTGGATGAGCTGGTCTGGACGGATGGATGCTAACGGCTGTACCCATTATAACGGGGCGGTAGCTCGCGCCACCTAGCCTAAAAATTAAAAAGTATGATTCCTCCCTTCGCCCTTCTAAGACCATTTGCTTCCCCTCCGGAATTTGGTAACTACCACCAGGATAACCTTTTGAGGGATCGGGCAAAAAAAAACCCAAAAAAACTAAGAACATCACCCCCCGCTTCTTTCACCCTGCGAGGGAGTCGCAAATTTTCATCTGGTCAAACCTAGTCGGTGTTACCCACTGGGAGACAGGGTGGAAACTTTGGGCCTGAACCACGTGGGTGGGAGTCCCGATTTTCCTCTGTTTCGCCGGTCTCCAGCTGTGTTAACTGTACGTCGTTCGATTCTTCCTAGATAATTTCCACCAGTCTTCCAACCTCCTCTTTGTCATTAAAAGTCACTTATCCAATCTTCGATTCTCGTCTGCAAACCCCAGCGCTCCGGCTGAATCCGTCGCCTCCTCCGGGAGGGTGGGAGCAAGGGCTGTGTACGCACCGCGCGTTCTGTTGTCTCGTCTTCCCCTTGGCATACGGCGCACCACGTATCCATTTCCTCAAAGTTTGTCCTAGAAGTCCTAGTCCTCAATACGCCTGTTCTAGCCTCAAATAACAACGATCTCCCCCGTGAATTATCGTACGAATGTGCCTTGCTCATTTCCTGTTTTCGTCCCCTATACATAGTTAAAGCTGATTTTCCCCGCATTCTTTCCTCCCACATTTTCCTCTCGGATTTTGGTTTCCTTCCTTTTCCACAGAGGTAGTCTAGCTTCTCTACCCCAGCGCACTTGACTGTTGGTATTTGAAAATCAGTTTTCGGGTTCAGTATGCCCTTCTCGCCCATCGCGTATCCACACTTGTGTCTAGCCTTCGTTAAAATTTCGATTTACTAATCGCCCCTCTTATCTCCCAAGATGCCCGGCCCGTGTCCCACTGCACTCCTTCGTTTGGTGTGGAATTGAATTCCAGGGTTGCCAGACTAGCTTTTGAAGCACCCTCGCACAAACGTGTACTGACACAGTACACACGCAGGGAGGCGTACTGAGAGTGCCGCAAGAGCGGCTCCCGTCCTTCTCCAGCACATGCCGCGGCACGTATTTTTGGTCACGTCAGAATCAGCGAGAAGGCGACCGCTTCGTTCGCAGACAGAAAAAAAAGTAAAACGAACCCGTACCTTTTTGAGATCCCGGATTTTGAAACCGGAGAAAGGTCGCGAAACGAGTCTGCGAAACGACCTGAAAATGGAATAATAACGAAAGCAGACGTCGAACAAAAAGCGGCCATCGAGGCACATACTAACGAGAGGAGCAACTAACCGCGCGTTATGGACCGGCCAAGGTCGACCAGCCGAAGGACCAATGGGAGACGTCGCAAGGCCGTGACGTCATCCGCCAAGGACACCACGACCGTCAGAAAATCGCCCGTTCGCCGAAGCTATGTAGCAAAACTATTTTTATGTATACCAAATTGGCGACGCAATTTGGGCGACGGTCAACAATGAACGCTCGTTGTGGATATAGGACGGCCATACGATCAGCGGCTGCCCGCACGACGCGGTCGGGAGGCTGTGTAGGTAAGGCAGCAACTCTGACTCCGTGCCCCTGGAGGTTTGAGTCAATCCCGGCTCGCTGGGACTCCCAGCGAGCCGGGATTGGCTCAAACCTCCACGTGCCACAAAAGAAACGATTCCGCGCCGTGACTCGAGAATGCTTCAGTGACGCCCTGAACCAATCACACGGCGGCAAGCAGAGTGGCGAAGCTGAAGAAACATTTCCCCCGTAAAATTGATGATTTTGCTTTTGCCTGCGAAATGGTCTCGGACGGATACCTTCGTTAATGTGTACTAGAAGGAGTTCTAGAACACCTTACCTTCGTTAAGACTGAAGGAATTTTGGGGGGCGTGAAATACTTTTCTCTTGCGCAGGCGCTAAAGCGTGTTTGGTGAATATAACAGCTCGTGCATAAGAAAATGCTTTCCTGCGTCACTAAAGAAGTTAGGTCGTGTCGCACGAAGAAAAGAAAACAAGTTCGGCGCCTTTCTCATTATTTGCGCGAAGGAGTTCTTCCAAGATTTGTTCGTCAGGGAGCGATGCTTCGGGCCTTTCAAAGGTGTCTCAATCACGCAAAAACATCAGGGAGCTTTAGGGTACAGTCTCGTCACCGCTGCGCATGCGCCGAACGCTAACTGCGCTTTGCGTGCGCTAGTTTAGCGTACGATATTTTTCGGAAATTGCGCGCGTATACGCAAAGAATCTAGGCGCTCCTCCAAGGAGGATTCGTGATGAGAACTAAAGCCAGCACGAGCGCAGTTAAAAAATGGCGGCTCCCTGGACCGCGGCCGCGGCGCTTTGGCGGCGTCGTGATCCCGACGTCGGCGGCATCTTCGCGACTGCGATTTTCAACGCGGGACGACATTGCACTCGGTTTGGAAGACGCAAGAAGGCAGGAACGCTCGACCGCACCCGTCGCATTCTCGTATTTGAACAAATATATATGTTAATTTGGATTGTCTCGCAGACGCGAGATGCTTGGGCTTATGCGTCGCGGAGGAGAAACGCTATTCTGAACATCTCTTGCGTAGCGTACGCTAAAATTGCGTACGTTGCTGTACAACTGCCTATTTAAACGCACCTCCATAGATCTTAATTCACCGCATAAAGGGGGAAACTCGGTCCGCAATGACTTTTTAACATCGCTGGTATACGGGCTCTGCCTACCACTGTAAACGACGTCCGTTGTTGATGTTGTAGTTGTTCCGTCGTCAATTTCCCTCGAAAAAGATCGCTCGCGGGAATCGAACCTGCGTGCGAAGTAGGGAGCGTCACCGCAGAGCATACGCCACAGCGTTAACAGCCTGCTTTAAGGCTGGTTCACACAGACCCTTACGTTCTTACGTTACGTTACGAAAAGTCACCGGGAACTCTGTGCTTCGTATTAACCGTGGCTACCAATGCAAGGAGATAGCCTGGCACGCGACATTCGAGACACGAATGTTTCGGTGACGACGAGCTAGGACGGTGAGTTACCGTGGCAACCACGGACACAAGGCTCGACGTAACGTAAGGAGTTGAGCTCGGTTCAACTTTTCACACAGCACCGTTTTCTTACGTTACGTCTGTCACCGAAACATTCGTGTCTCGAATGTCACGTGCCAGGCTTTCTCCTGGAATTAGTAGCTACGCTTAATACGAAGCACAGATTTCCCGGTGACTTTTCGTAACGTAACGTAAAAAAACGGGTCTGTGTGAACGAGCCTTCAGGGTATAGACCTTTCCAAAAACGAGCTTCTGGCCGGTACCATATTGAGCGTTCGTGCGTATGGCGCGTGCTTTGCTCGCTTTCCGAAGCGACGACCACGCACGTGCTGGGCTGTGAAGATCGCACGCTGGACTGTGATTTTGTAAACATTGGAAAGGTCTATAGACGTTTCCACTGTTTACAAAAATCACAGTCCACACGTGTTAAATCACAGTCCAGAACGCGCACGTTCGTCGCTTCGGAAAGCGAGCAAATCACGCGCCATACGCACGAACACTGAAAATGGAACCTGCCAAGTGTCCTTTTTTGGAAAGGTCTATACTCCGCCCGATGACTACTGCGCGCGCTCTCTGGGAAACGAAATAGCCGATAATAAACTGCCATCGTACATAGCACTGTCACCGCCAGGAGCTCGAGGGGGGAGATGCGTGTTCACGCGCTCCGGAACAAAAAAGAAACACAAGCCTTCGGAACAAGATGGTCAGATGTCTATTTTGCTTCAAACGCTTTTGTTCACGTAACCAAAGGTGCGTGAACGCGACGCCGATGCCCAACGACTTCGCCGTGAGTCGTGACGTGTCGTGGCAATCGCTGTAACTGTACTAGAAATTAACACAAAACTGCTCAATATTCTTTTTTCTTCTTTTGTTACAAACAAGTGCCTGTTTACACACTTGCGACTTCCTATAGGATCGGAGAGGTAAAAACCCCGTTTTTACGCCTTTCGGGACTGCTTAGGACGGGCTGCGCAGCAGCGCAGCTGGTCGTGACTAGTCACAAGAGGCTAAAAGCACCGGTCGTGTCGAAGGCGGTCGTTGTCAAACGCAAGTGTGTGTGAACGGGCCTTATAAGCAAGAAGGCCGAAGCGCTGACTTGTCTACGTCATCCACCGGAGGCCAGCGGGAAACGAGTGCCTCGGGGCCACCAGACGAATCTGTCGCGGGCCGAGT
Source organism: Ixodes persulcatus (assembly GCA_013358835.2). Taxonomy (NCBI): domain Eukaryota; kingdom Metazoa; phylum Arthropoda; class Arachnida; order Ixodida; family Ixodidae; genus Ixodes; species Ixodes persulcatus. The sequence continues at coordinate 55,533 of JABSTQ010011237.1, forward strand.
TTCCCATGCTCCTCAATAAAAGACTGACCTTTTTTCTTTTCTTTTTTTTCTACGCCATATTCTGGGTGCCCCACGTCATGTAGGTAGCACTTGGTTCTTGGACTATGCGCGTTGCTTAGACACTGCTTCGTGCCTCAAGGGCGGCAAGTATCACTTTTTATGAACGCGTTGAAGCGGAGAGATATATGGCAAGGTGTACCTCCCGTGTTCGATCACTGAGGGTCTAATCCCCGCTCGACTACGCGTGACAGTGCTTCGGCCCCTAGGTCCTCCGCCATCCCCGACTCGCTAACGCTGCCCGTACACGAAAGACACGGCTTGGTGGCACTTGATATAAATGCTACCAATCTGAGAGTCGAGCGTCGGAAGAAGAAAGGCGCCTCGCGCGTATGGCACGCTGCGTGTAACCGCGGCCGAAAAGTGCCGTCCCATATATCTGTCCGCGAAGAGGCTTCATTCGGCACGCGGTACGCGCATGAGGTTAGACCTGCGGGTATGGCACTACTCCGGTCACGCTCGCTTCGCGGACACCGCGGAAGAAAAGCGGCGCCGAAAGAGTGGCGGTCAAAGGCGTCATCGAGAAAGCGGGCTCAGCTAAAACGGTCTCGACAAAGAAAGGATTTTCCTCGCTCTCCGGGAGCCATCTTGCGAGGCACGTGTGTCACGCGGTGTTACATTCACTCGTATACCATCGCCTCCTCTATACTCACAAATCCTGGCAGTTCGACGACGGAGCCATAGAGTGCCCGGGCGCAGATTTGGAGCGCGAGGATCTCTGAGAGCATCATCTGGTATCCAGCGCACAGCTTTTGCAGCGGCGAGGACCCGAAACATGGTTTTCAAACCGGACGAGAAAAGAAGCGGTAGCGCGAAGAACGCGAGGAGCACGAGCGGACATTCCGTCGCTCGGCAGAAGTGTGTTTCGGCGTCTCGCCGCAGCAGGGCGCCCGTCACGTGGCTCTCCTCTCATCCGTTGTCTGCCGCTCTACCTTTTCCCTTTCGGTGGCCGCGTCTCGTGGCGATCTGCCAGGCTTTGTCAGTATTAGCGGCGAGATGTTTTAGTGGCGCCCTCCTATGGTTACCTTTCGTGACGTCATTACCTCGCGAACAACAAGTTCGATGGTGTTCGTAAGGAGCCTGGTGGAAGCTTGAAATCATTGCGCTCTTAAAGCAACACTACCAAAACCGTCGAAATTGAAGTTCTTCCATTCTTCTTATTTCCGTTAATGAGAAATCCTTTGCTGACGTCATATCAGCATTCGGCCAATCGCGGAAGGCCGACCACAGCGACACTTTTGATCGCGCACGTCGCCAATAGAGAAGGCTGTGCTCGTACCCAATCTACGTCAGACAGGCTTCCTGCTTCTCGGTCTAGAGAGCATTCGCTGGACGTCATGTTTGAGGGCGATGTGAACGAGACCACATTGATAGGCTGCTAAGACCGACAATACTGATGGTGCCGAATGCGCCTTGCAAAAGAACTGTGGAAGCCCGCCGTCGGCACGCGCTCAGCAGTAGAGCAGACAGCTATGGCCGCCAGACAACACTTCCTATACCTATTAGCCCCGTGCGCGACCGAAAGCGTCGCTGAGGTCGGCCTTCCACGATTGGCCGAACGCTGACTATGACGTCGGAAAGGGGATTTATCATCGACGGAAATAAGAGGAATGAAAGAACTTTAATTTTGACGGTGTTGGCAGTGTTCCTTTGAGAGCGCAATGATTTCAAGCTTCCACCATACTAATAACAAACACCATCGAACTTGTTGTTTGCAAGGTAATGACGTCACAAGGGGGAACCACTGGAGGGCGCCACCAAAACATCTCGCCGCTAATACTTCGTTTCACTTTATCTGCGAGCGAAGCCAAAGCTAGAAGCGCGAGACCAGCGCTTGTTGCGTTTCCTCGCGCGCTCGAGCAAAGCCTGAACGCACGGAACTTTCGTGCTCGCGCTTCCAGCTTTGCCTTCGCTCGCACATAAGGTGAAACGAAGTATAGCGAGCGAATAACTCCCTCAAAGAGTCGACTATACTCTGTTTCACCTTGTGTTGTACCGCAGGAAAGGCTACGAGCGCGAGCTCTTTGCTCTGGGGCACATCTTGGCGGCACAAGCTCTCGTGCACCAAGGGCAGCTGCCAACACTATGAGCTCGCGCTTGTAGCCTTCGCTGCGGTACAACATAAGGTGAAACGGAGCATAGTAAAATACATAGACAATATACTTCTAATCTAAAATATTACAGCAAATTCAGCGCAAAAGACAAAGACAAGAAAGGGACACAAACACGGCGCTGAGCTCCATATTTGTGTCCCGCTCTTGTCCTCGTCTTTTGCGCAATATTTGCTATCATGAATTAAAAAAAAAGAAAAACGCAAATATTATTTTGGATTATTTTTTTCTTTATTTCTATCCCCGCGTTTACGCTAATAAAGACCTATGTCGTAGTCAAGCTTTTTTTTTTTTTCGCGTAGGGAAACAATATGGGATACGGCCGCTTTGTTCTGCGCGTTCCCTTCTGTCTTGATATTTTTTGTTTCTATTTTTTAATTAACGAAGTCGCGCTGGAAGTTTGATATTGCTCTGGAGTCAACAGTTTCCCATTTGTTTTATATTATTTGAATTCGGGTGGGGAAGCAGCCTCCCTAAACTGTCACGTGATAACGTTTGTCGTGTCTATAAATGACCTTCTGGATTCGTGCCTCCTTCAAAAAGCGAAACTTGAGCAGAGTCTCAACTCGGACGAATCAGAGGCTCGAATAAGCTTTCGTTTGAACCATAGAGTTATTATAATGTACGCTAGAGGTTCAACTGGCGCTAGTGTGCTGTTGCAAATTGAAGCAGACAGCAAGCAGTCGGAAATTGACTTCCGGTAATGCATTTCTATGGAAAAAAGCGAGTGAATTTCCTCTCTGCGCTCGATTATAAGAGCAAATATCACGAATAATTCGTACGTACTAGGCACATTGGAACATTTCCCAGTCACGCAGATGAAATAATTGGACAGTTACGGCGTTTTTATTTTAAAATCGTGGCATGAAAAACGGTGCTAAAACCGCTTCGTACATGTATTTATGTGCACTGTCGGACACTGTTAGCGCGAACACGGCGTCGGCGCTTTCCAGTATGGGGGATAAACGTGCCAAACGAACGAAGCACATGTGGAAAACCGAGAGAGACGGCAAGAACTACGCAGTAACACTGGATAAGTAACTCCTTGTGCTTGCAGACGATCAAAATAAATAGAAAGTCACGTAATATAGTTCGATTTTCAATAAATAAGTACTGCTTTATTCTTTCTGCTCAGGAATATGTGCGAAGATGCTTGTTCTGGGTTAAAATCATCACCCGCACGCTCCAAATCTCTGCAAATAGAGAGACGCCAGAGAACAGGTGCCCGATAAAAACTGCCCGACATAGAAAATAATAAGAAAACACACCTTTCGTAGCCCACGTACTTTATTCTTTACGTTTCGAACGTTTTTTTTTTTTTTTTAACTACTCGTAAAGATACACGACGGGGTCATTTTCATATAGTGACAGGACGGGCATGTTAGCAATATATAAGCACCAACGGAATACTGGCGAACTTTGAACATACTCTACATTCCTTTCGATCAGTATTTTGCTTAGAATCGTCGCTCGTTTCTACATACCTGCCATGGATCAGAGGTTTGGGCCTGAAATATAGCGAAGTTTAACATCGTTCAGCGGTAAAGAAAAAATGCTGTAACTAAAGCCATTACACTTTCACAATATTAATGAAGGTACATACTATCCGCTACAACCGAAATAGCAAAAGTTATTCATGTTATTTTCCGGCGAAGAGACAAAATTCACGCGCGTTTTCCCATAGGAATACACAGGGAGGCTGGAAAAGTAGACTGCATGCTGTCTGCTTCAATTTGCAACCGGAAGTCCCGTAGACACTAGCGCCAGCTGAGCCTCTAGCGTTTATTGTAATAACTCTATGGTTTGAACGCGGTTCTTTCTCTCTCTCTCTCTCTCTCTCTCACAAATAAAACGAGAAACCGCGCGACTATGTGCTTTCTCGGAGCCAAAAACAAACATTTTATTCCTCGGGGGTAATCCCAATAAACAGGCCGCTATTTTCGTTTTAAACTCCCGCACAGTCCAAAACATAAGCAACCTCCGAGCGTAAAAAAAAAAAAAAAGAAAAAAAAAAAAGAAGAAAGAACTTTTCGCGGCCTTTTCGGGGGCACGGACGCGAGCGCTCATACATCCAGAAGGTTCATTCGTCGCCGCGAGCCCTCGTGCAAAGAAAGCATTTCGCGGAGCAAACAACGCTCTGCCGCACAAACTATTATTTACAATCACTCCCCTACAACCTCCCGAATACAGAAAAAAAAAAAACCTTTTAGTCGAAGGAACAGACACAGAAGGGACGTTCCCTTTGTGTCTGTTCCTTCGACTATAATATTTTTTTTTCCCTTTTCTGCATTACAATATCAGGTGTTAAACGACATGATTAGCTACCACCAGCTCGCTCGCGCCCTTAAAGCTTCTTAGTAAGACGAGTGGGAAAAGACCCAATGACACGCAAAACGATGGCTTTATTCTATTATAGTTTTTTTTTTTTTTTTTTTGTTTCCAACATTGTCTGTTAGAAAGAGGGTCAACAAAGCGGTGAACCGCCACAAATCGGGGAAATCTCGAGACATTCTTCGTACTTTACGAAGATTTGAGAAAACTCGAATACCTGAAACGTTAGAAGCGTGCTGCGAAGTGAATCGAATAGGAGACACCATTCCCGAATTATTCGGAAGTTGTTTCGCATAAGCATAGTTTAAAGACGTCTTGAACTGCTGTATTCTATGCACAAAGGCGGCGCAAAAAGAAAGCCCTTCTGGGAAAAGTCTGATATCTCTGGAAACACCCCCCGCGATGCGCTGGTACCTCTGAAAGCACCCGATACGCTGACCCTAGCGCCACTAAATAAGCTACGCTTCAGAGTAACGACACCTGGCAATACTGTGGCTTAAAATCATGGTTGCCAGTTACCTGAAGCTCTATCTGAAATCACAGGAAACACTTTTCCGTCCTCCACAAACGTTTAAACAGTTCGCGACAAAGCAAAGCAATATTACATCGCCTTCCTAACGCCGAATCTAATGGTGAGGAAGTCAAACTTTTGAATCATGACGATCGGCAGTTGCGTCTGCTCTGCACAAGTCCCCAAAATGTCGGCGCCCACAACAATGTCGGGAAACGGAGAGCCGATACTCTAAGCGCAGCTCAGTACAGCTGCAGTGACTCTATGCTGACCCCTTCTGGAAACAAGCGACTGGCTGCCCGCCCAAGCCCGCGCCTTCGTGCAGTGGAAGCGGTTTCACTCGCGCTTAAAGTCACACAATATACAAAATAAAACAGACTGGAAATAAAACGTGCGGCACATTTCGTCGGGGCGCAATGTTCGAAACTTGGTCCGTGCTATTATCACCTCGTCGGAGCAGGCCGTAGCAGCAGCGGGAGTTAATTACGAGAGACTCCAAAATACGCTTACTTCGATCCAGGTAGGCGGGGCACACGCCGACACGATTACATCGAAGCTCCCGTTCAAACACGATGAGTCTTTAGCGCCATCATCTTTCCTCGCTGTTCTCTAGACCTTCCTTCGGGTTCGACTATCTCTACGCTGGATCAAAGTGCCGCCTAAAGAAAAAGAAAGACATGAAGGAAGAACCTGGGGATCCATTCTCGATGCGCATCCAGCCCTGGCCACGCCAAGATGGAGCGCACAAAACGAGGCAAAAATAAAATAAAAAAGGAAAATCGAAACGCCGAGAACTGGGTTCAAACGCCACGATTCCCGGCCCGAGCCGGAACGCACGCCGAGCTACCCGTGAGCCGAGCCGCTCTCCGTGCGGGAATATCCGAGAATACCATCTTTTGTGGCGGGGTCCGAAAGCGTCCATGCATTCTCCCGAAGGAGGTGACCCATATGGACCTCCTGTTTCTCGGTCGAGGGGACAATTATCGGGGAAATTCGAACGTGATCGTCTCCGCGGCGTTCAACGCGGGCGGCGCTGCTCACTTCTCCCGAGAGGTTCCGTACCTTCCGCCAGGATTAGACGCGAAAACAACACAGGCGTACACGCTCGAGGAAAAGCCATTATATACCCACCGGTTTGGGTTATGGCGTAATGCTTTTCGTCCTCCCTCCCGTTTATTTTCTTTTAATCCGCGGGTCTTTTCTCGCGACCGATGGAATATGCTTTCGGAAAGGCGTCGCTGGAGCCGATACGAGATGCTTCGTACTCGGATCTTTACGTGAGCGAAACTCTTACTGAGTTTCGCTCAGGCACGCCATTTGCTCATCTACTGACGTGACATCCATTGTGCTAACCTCGATGCCGATTGCCTAGCTTTTCAAGCCTACATTTCGAACCGTTTTTTTTTTTTTCTTGGTCAGAACCAACGTTATTAGATTAACTCAGTTACGGAACTGTTCATAGACGCTGCATGCACGAACAGTACCCCCCCTCACTCACCACGACTCACCCAGATTCGCTCGACGCGCCGCCGGACGGCTGCTTTGGTAACTGAATCGGGATACGTTCGTTTCAACGTCACTAGAAACGTAAAAACCAACGAAAAAAACTCTTTTTGTAGTAACTTTTATTGGAGATTAGTACAAAACGGGGGCGGGTGATGTTTTCTAAAATTTTTAGTTTTTAAGGTTTTGCAGCACAATTATTATTGTTTTTATACAACCATGCCTCAGCGGGGATTTCAGGTACCGCGTCCCGACCAAGGCGCATTTTAACTGTGGGGGTACTTCGCGGCGCGTCCGCTAGGGAGACGGGGGTGGAACCTCTGTAACCCGAATGAAGCCAAAAATAGATGTCACGTGCAGTTCCCCAAGTGACCGCTGCGGGAGAAATGGCGGCGTTGTGATCGCCATTTGGCGCTTCAGCCGTGCTCTTTAGAATGCACAGTTATGAAACGAAAATATAGATGGCGCTTCGAACGACTCTAGGCGGATTGAGGTGAGTGAGGGGGGGTACCCCCTCCGCGGGAGTTCCACAACTGAGGTAATCTAGTAACGTTGGTCAGAACCAACGTTATTAGATTAACTCAGTTACGGAACTGTTCATAGACGCTGCATGCACGAACAGTACCCCCCCTCACTCACCACGACTCGCCAAGATTCGCTCGACGCGCCGCCGGACGGCTGCTTTGGTAACTGAATCGGGATACGTTCGTTTCAACGTCACTAGAAACGTAAAAACCAACGAAAAAAACTCTTTTTGTAGTAACTTTTATTGGAGATTAGTACAAAATGGGGGCGGGTGATGTTTTCTAAAATTTTTAGTTTTCAAGGTTTTGCAGCACAATTACTATTGTTTTTATACAACCATGCCTCAGCGGGGATTTCAGGTAGCGCGTCCCGACCTAGGCGCATATTAACTGTGGGGTATTTCGCGGCGCGTCCGCAAGGGCGACGGGGATGGGACCCCTGTAACCCGATTGAAGCCAAAAATAGATGTCACGTGCAGTTCCTCGAGTGACCGCTGCGGGAGAAATGGCGGCGTTGTGATCGCCATTTGGCGCTTCAGCTGTGCTCTTTAGAATGCACAGTTATGAAACGAGAATATAGATGGCGCTTCGAACGACTCTAGGCGGATTGAGGTGAGTGAGGGGGGGTACCCCCTTCCGCGGGAGTTCCACAACTGAGGTAATCTAGTAACGTTGGTCAGAACGAATGATTACCAGCGGGATCTGATGACGTCAGCACTCTCGCGATGTACGCCAGCCTTTGAAAGTGGCGAGAACAGTGGATCGGTTACAATAAATAAGAGTGGAAGGCACGTATAATAATGGCCGCGTCCATGCACAGATGCCCGTTCGAACCTTTTATTTTTTTAGTTTACATACCGGATGTGATAGCTAGCTCTCATGCATCACACGTAAAGTTTTTAAAAAAAATAGTTACAAACATTACATCATTAGGGGAAAAAAAAAAAAAAAAAGAAAGCTCGTGGGCGATTTTGCTAGGTTTATGTGTATCGCGTTTAATACCTCGTTTGACCGTGTTCAGGAGTGCATGCCTGCGAGAGTTACCTTATATTACCGAAAGGAGGAGAAATATTCGATTCTTTTTACAAAATAATAGAGACGAAGCAAAGCGTACCTGTTTTGCGCAAGTACATCACCTAGCCTAGGAAGAAAAACAAACGCTAAGATTTAATCTAAGCGTACCGTGATACGGGGTGGTACGAGTACGCTTGCTGTCGACACGAACTAACAGCTGCATCCGGCACAAACCTGCCGGACAATATCGTAATGTATACCGATTTAAGCCCGCAATCAGCACATCAACCGAGGGGAGGCATTGGGGTATGTTCAACGTCCGCCACAGTGCGCGAGCAGCGAAGACGGACTGGACGATGAAAAAGAAAGCCCACAAAGACACGTAGGATTTTACGTACACCGATTAGGAAATCAAACCGGCTTAGGTTACGACAGCATGCGGAATGGCTCGTGACCCCTAACTGCTTCTCAAATGTTTATACGCTCAGTCCACATTTAGGCTGAATCCCCGCCTTCCCGTCGGCGAGCAAATGTGCTCACGGCGTACACGGCAGAAAGCACGTCCAAGCATTTATTTACATAATAAGCTACGTTAAGCTTGGCCCGTAACCAAAGGTGGCGCTAGGATAAGTAAAGGGATCAGCATAAAAACACGCGCGCGAGGTTAAAGATTGAGTGAAAAAGACCCACCTCCGTCACGAGAGCCTCGGAAAATCCAACTTGGAGCATGTGCGATGTCTCGAAGTCGAAAAGGAGGTTGGAAAAAAATGTCCACCCGAAGACGTCAACTCCAGCAGCGGCGTTGCATTGCAGCCTTCACAACACCGCACGACGCACGTCGCAGACGACCAACTGCACTCGCAGACGAAACCACCGTCTGCATTTAACCAAACCGAAACTAATCACCGCGACGCCGAGTTTTACAAGAGGAAGTATGCACGTGTCTGGTGTACGCGAGCTCCCAACAAAAAGATACATCTGATGCGGTATATACGCATGATTTTTTTTTCTTTTCTTTTTTTCTTCTTTTTTAAATTTTTTTTCCCCCGAGATGTGAACGGGAGCACGGCTAAACGCAGTCTGGGAGCGCCTCCGCTGTCGTCTGCTGCGGGCGAGCCAAAACCGAGCGGTCACCCAGTGTTGCCAGACCACAAACGAGAAAAAGCCGCAAAACTGTGTCACCTTATCGGCCAGCGCTTCGATTCGATTTGCACGTATTTTTTGGTCGCCTCTCTTTCTCCCGAGCACAAGCAGACGTCGTTGATTCTTCTTCTCCGAAGCTCGCGATGCTGACAAAAGGCGGGCAATAACAATAAACCACGAATTAGAGACAAAAGCGCCGATAACGCGCCCCTCCGCGAGCGAGCAAGACGAACTCGCGTGCACGACGCTCTTTTCTCCGGAGGGTTTGTCCGGGGAGTATGCAGGATCGGGTCAAGATCAAAGGCCGACTAACCCCTCACGTAGGCGAAAAAAGAAAAACCCAAAAAACACCACGTAGCGAAGCGAGGTTGGAGCAAAAGCGGGCCACAGTCAATCGATGGCCTCGAACGATATGACTCCTACGAAATGCCCGAATCTAGAACCGACGCGGAGACACTTTTCTGCCTCCATTTCGGACCCGAACTCGTTTCTTATTTAAGGAGCGAAGGCTGTCCCGCCGCTGCACAGCAAACCGATCGGCCCTGTTTGCTTCGACAGCGACAAGTATCGCGCGACAGTTTGTTCGGCGGAAAAGACCGTGCGAGAAACACTTGGTTCTTGCTTCAGTGCGGGGCTGATTTGGAGAACCGCCGCGTAGGTGGTTGCACCGCAGCGCGTGCACGGCTGCCTCCGCGATCTTGTTTCTACCAACGAAGGTTCCCTGTTCTCGTTGGGGTCGTCGACCTTTCTGCGACGTCTCTGTTCGGTAATATGAATACCGACATAGATCGGCCCACATAAGAATGCAGGCATGCATGAGAGATCTGAGCCTCGTATATGTCTCCAGATAGTAATGCTTCAGACAATCTCTGCACACTGTCCTGTGTACGATGTCAGTGTGGCCGCGGCTTTAGACACCGAGAAAGCAGTTAGACGGGTCTTTTAAAGTTATTGTACGAGATGCGATGATACGATGAAAGTGTCTAATCGTAATCTGAGGTTCCTCGTCCGCCACGGTCCTTCGGTTGTTCGCAGTGGTTGACTGCCGGCATGTTCCGTGGGAAAGTGAAAACCCAGACTTGTCTTTAAAGTGGAACCTGCCGCTTATCATCGATCAAACGATTCTAATGATGCGTTGATTTCCCCACAAAATCCCGCATAACTTCGTAGAATGTTCTGTTTCTATACAACCACTCGCGCGGGAAACGAAATCAGGGGCGAGATGAGAAACAACTACTTGGTTTGTGTAATTCTTGTCTCCAAAATTGACGTCAAAAGTCGAATTTGTTATCGGAGGCCTAGATAGGGTGAGGTGGAAGAAGGAAGAAAAAGAAAGGTGGAGACCTTCCCCGACCTCTCTTCGACTTCCGGTGATGTTCTCCCATCCTTGAAGCGCGAGTGCCACCCACAACTCCTCACACGCCTCACTGCGTTTTCGCCGTAAGCCCGCCGAATCATTTCAAATGTCTTTGCTTCAGATTTGCCCAGTTTGACGCACAAATGGTGTTCACCCTCACTCTTGCTTGCAGTCCATGCTAAAATTGCCAGTGTTCTTGCTCACGTTAAAAAGAAAGGAAGAAAAGCTCATGTAGCGCAGTTTTATATGTCCACTGAACGGCGCCGTTTGCGCTAACGAGACATGAAGGTCCCTGCCTTCGACAGCTGCGCGCGCATCGCCGTGCTGCCTTTTTTTTTTTTTACGATAAACACTATGCGGAGAGCAAGTCGTCTGCTTCTTTTGCAGGGGTTGCGGTGACGTCAAGAACGACGCCGAAGTCTGATTGGCCCTGATTGAAGGATAGTGGATAGGGCTCAAAGCAAGCTGCTTTGAGGTCTACCCCCTATCCTTCGATCAGAGCCAATCAAAACTCAGCGTCGTTCTGACGTCACCGCAACCCCTGCAAAAGAAGCAGACGACTTGCTCTCCGCACTCACAAATGTCTCCAGTAAAGCCGAAGGCGCGGGCGCGTGAGCCTAATCCTATAGCTCAGCATAATGCTTTTGTTTGTAGGAGGACTCGCGCAACTTTCCAAAGCCACGCGCTGGGGCCCATGCCACTGCAGATGTTTGTGAAATGGCCCCGAAATTTTCGGATCGCACTTTGTATTACTCTGTACCCAAGGTACTCGCCATTGAGAACTGTTAATAACAAAAAGTCTTATTGCATTCTAACGTCGACATACCTTAAAGCTGTGGACGGTGTTTCGCGCAATGCATGTTTTCTTTTTTTTTTTAGCGCTTGTGTATTTTTCAATGAATGGACAATATTTGTTAAGTGCAAAGGAGTGGTCGGCGCCGATAACGTAGTGGCCTATCTCTCAATTCGTTTGGTCCGAATTAATAAACAAAAATACGCAACCCTTTGGCTCCGCCGGTGGAATTCGTGTGCAAGTTCTCTCGGACGATTGAGAGCGCACACTTCAATGCCACGAAAACGAAGATAAAAAATAGAATTTCACCGGTTAGTCACATTCCTGTCACTCGACAAGTCAAGTGCTTTCATTCGGCGTATTTGCTTTATATAACAAAGTACGACCTTTTGTGCATTGTTAATTCTATGTCCATAACTAAGCGACCAGGGTTTCACAACGTTAGAATCAGAGATATTATGTATAATTCCAATAGATTGAAGCCGATATCTTACAAAAAATTATTAATGACATCCTCTATACCGGAACTATTACCAAGAGCCTCACGGTCTCAATTATACGTCCTGTATAGACGCTTTACAGCAGCTGCGCATGGGCGCCGCCATAACTGACCTTCAGTTTTTGTTCCCTCTTACTCCGTTCGCTTGACTTCATCATTTCCACAGCAGGACAGGTTATTGCCATTTTAAGTGTTACTGTGTCCTTCCCCCCAGCATAGGCCGTTGTGGAGACTCGTCAACGCCCGCTTCAGTGGCTCGGCATCTCGGTAAGACAAGAGAAGGGCGGCTATGGCGGCTCAATCTGGAGCGTGTGTAAAGCGTCTATAAAATGGAAAACATCAGGAGTTTGAGAGCTACAGACCAATTGCTATTCTACGTGTCTTAACGCATACATCAGAGAAATGGGGACAAAGTATACGATGACTGGCTTCTGCGATACAGTTTCTTTATTAAGTAATAACCGATGTGGTTTCCGACAACAAAAACAATACTATTACACTATTAGAATTGCGCTAGTACTGTTTATAGATATATCGAAGGCTTTCAATACTATTGATCATTCTCTAATGCTAGATAAGCTTGACAAATAAAATGTCAAAAACCCATTTTATAGTTTTTTTTTTTTTTTTCAGGACTGTTTTAAGGATAGGCTGCAAGTAGTTAAAATAATGTAAGCGGTACAGCTAAAGTGGAATGTGGTGTGCCGCAGGGAAGCACTTTCGGGCCCACGTTATATAATATTTACGTAAATGATTTAGGAATTTCGCCCTTGCAGCCAAAGATAGATCAGCACGCTGATGATACAATGTTAGTTTTACCGTACGATAACCATGATGATGCAATTTCTGTCTTTCAAAAAGATAAAATTCGGGCTGGGCGTGGATTAAAAGTTTTAACCCAAATTAATCGGCACCCTTTAATCGATTAATTAATCGACCAATCGGTCTCGGTCATATCCATGCATAATGTTTTTAAAATAGTCAAATATATATAGATATATATTTTTTTTCTTGCTTAATAATATCGTTAAGAGTGCCATATACAATTTGAATTATGAATCAACCTCGATGTGTAGATCAGAACATGTTCAACGGTACTCGCAGGATATTATTACAAATTTCGTTGATGTTCTCCGGCAAGAGCGACCTCCTTTGATTGTTCACAATAGTCTCTGCTGCACTAAACGGACGCTCGAACGGTGTTGGAGTGGCCGAGCCACGTGTGACCTGCTGCACTTGTCACGAGTTACAAATCTCGCCCCACAGTTTACTTCTCGGCTAAATTTTGATCTACGGTTTGCCCTTCCTACAGGTAGGTGTACTCGTCCACGTCTGCATGGTGAAAGCGAGTAATTTTTACTTGCTCTTTTTGAGTCAAAATTTCACCGATTAACCAGTTTTAAAAAATTAATCGCGATTAAAGCATTAATCGATTAATCGGTAGGTTAATCGATCGATTGCCCAGCCCTAATATAAATACATTAATGTGGACGGTCTAGTTCAAATGTTATTTTAATGAATGTTGTTAAAACTGAGATTATGTGCTTCTGAAATGCTCACAAACGAATTTTATTGACACCTTAATTTTACTTCATTCTTCTCAGTGTAAGAATTGTCATTGTAAACCTATGTCTTATGATAAACCTGTCAAATATTTAGATTTATATCTTGACGAACACTTGTCTGGAATCAACATGTTGAATATGTAAAAAACTGCGCGCCGTTTCAGCTTAGTTTTTTTTTTTTTTTTATATATGAGAAGTATACGTAGTATGAAGATGAGACTACTATAGTGTTCAAATATTTAGCGGAATCTATTCTACGATATGGGATTACTTTATATGGGCACTGTTCGCGATACAAAACAAAATCAATAGACAGAATTTTAAAACATATGATAACTAACACTGCATATAGAACATCTTAAGACGCGTTAAAATTGTGAGAGGAAATTATTGCGAATTTTATGTTTTTTTGTGTGTTTTTATTCTTGACTGATTGTTTTTTGGCCTAGTGCGCTCTTTGCCTGAGTGTCTGCTTGATCCTTATTTTCCTCAAACATTTTTTTTTTCGACGTGAATTTCTTTGGTGTGTTTATATTCGTTGTTTTTCTTTTCTTTTCTTATATCGAGCATACATTCGTTCTATTTGTTGGCATCGCGAGCATGCATTCATTTTATTGACTCGTTTGCGTCGAGCTCATTTGTATATGCAATTTTGCTGGTTGCCTGGCCCTACGCACAATCAGGACGTTGCTTTTGTAGGCCAGCATTGTCTTTGAAATTTGTTATTTTAATAAAGTATTATTATTATTATGACCTGTAGGGTGCTGTCCCACAAGCCTTTACTGGCTTTGACAGACCCGTGCCTCGATTTGAAGAATTATCTACACCAATAAATATATTATTATTATTATTATTATTATTATTATTATTATTATTGATACCAAGACTGCAAGGTTGTTCCTGGGCACTATAATAAACATTGATTGATTGATTGATTGATTGATTGATTGATTGATTGATTGATTGATTGATTGATTGATTGATTGATTGTTAAAGCGGTGCCGCACCTGTGCCTCGACAGATGTACCGCACCGACTGCGTCAGGGTGATGATATCAACGGTCTCCATTAATTGCTCGTCCCAGTTTAGCCCCTCCGCCGATTGAACGGCTTGTATACTATACGCTTTGTTCCACTTTCTCAGTCTCGTCAAATCTCGTTGATTTCGGTTTTCGCGCGGGAACCGAACGGCCCGAACCGGGTGAGAAACAATGCGGTGGGACAATTGGGGCCTTATAGTCAGATCGCGTCTCCGGCCAAGCAGGCGACCGGCGAGCAAACAAGCCAATGAGCGGCTGCAGATTCACGGCTCGATTGTGCGGCGCCGCTTACGAGACAAGAGTGCCGCAATGTGCCAGCCTATGCTCACGCGACGCCGTGGAGTTTACCGTATACAAGATACGAAACTGGCGGTCAAAATGAACTGCGGATTTTCCGTGACCGCCCCCTCCTAACGCGAAATCAAAAATGCCTCACGCTATATAGTAGCTTCTCGTGAATCCAGGGCATGCGGCAGATGCGTTGCGCCTGCGTGCAGCAACTCTCTGCGGGTGTAATAAAAACTGCGGATAAACGTATTCGCCAAGTTTTGCAAAATCGAGAAGAAAACGCTTAGAGTCGCTCCCGGTCTGTTGAAACAGATCCTGGCGATTCGGAAGACATTGAAATTCAGCTTCCGCAAGAACCTCTCGACACAGCTCTTGCGCACCTTGGCGTTTTCCTCCGCAACCCCCTTTTCATTTTAGATTTTTTTTTTTGTTTTTTTCGCCACCAGACCGCGGCGAGCAAAGCACGAAATCAAGCAGAGTGTTCAAACCTGACCCTGACACGAGGAAGCAAAGAGGAGGGAATATCGTCTCCTTTCTGTCTACCTTCGTCTCGGGGACGGTTCAGTCAAACCATAATCCACCGGTTCTGGGTTCTTATCGCAACGCCTCGATCGCGCTTTCGTCAAACGGCGTCACCGCAGACAGTGGCCCGAGCCACGGAGGCTCGAAGACACCTAACTCGGCACTGAGAACGATCGTTTATATCCTTCCTTTTACTTATGGAGATGAACGACCTTCGTCAAAATTACAGAGGCTATAGGATGTACCATATATATCATCCTCTATACTGACAAAGCCTGGAAGATCGCCATGAGACGCGGCCGCCGAAAGTGAAAAGGTTTTAGGCGTCAAGCCATGTTTTTCTTTGCGTTTTTTCCCGTGAGTATTTAGGTGAAATCGTAAAACGAGATAAAGTAATTATGTTCAGTTTCTGCACGAACATAATGTTTCTTGATATATGACCTGTATCGTCAAAACCGTAAAATGTGTTAAATCGTAATTAAAAAAAAAAGTAACGCAGAAGTAACGTGCGTTACTTTAATCGGTAGCGGTAACGGGTTCCTTTTATTTTTAGGCAACGTAGCTCGGTAACGCGTACCTTTTATTTGCAAGTAACAAAGTAACTTATTTCGTTACTTTTTTTCACTAACGCCAACAACACTGCCGTTCTGTCGCCGATCCTCTTGTGGTGGGTAGCACGGGCGTAGCGAGCCTCCGACGAGCGCTTGGCCGATGCTTTGTGCGCGAACACCATGGGAACAAAATCCCGGTGGTCTTGATCAGGCAACGCTTTCCCTGCACATAAGCAAGCCTCGGGACGGAGATTGAAATGGAAGCCGCACTTTCCTTCAAGAAAGTGTTTGCCGCACAAAAAGTCGTACGCGCAAGGCGACGATTCTTTTCGATCCACGAATATTATCCACCTTTTATGCCTTTCAGAGTCTGCCGGGAACTTGTGGAAACTCACTCCACTACTTTTCTTGTACATTTCGGTGCAATTAACGGCAACACAGCTTCGCGGCATGCTGAAATGCTATGACGCCCATGCGAAACGTGCGCGCTTTTGCCCACACCCCCCGGCTCCGGCGCGATCGCAGCGCCGCCGCAGCTCCGTGACGTCAAGCCCGCGTGTCGGTGTATACGTAGTATGAAGATGTGACTACTATAGTGTTCAAATATTTAGCGGAATCTATTCTACGATATGGGATTACTTTATATGGGCACTGTTCGCGATACAAAACAAAATCAATAGACAGAATTTTAAAACATATGATAACTAACACTCCATATAGTGTGGTAGTTAAGAAACGTTAAAATTGTGAGACGAAATTATTGCAAATTTTATGGGGTTTTTTGTGTTTTTGTTCTTGACTGATTGTTTTTGGCCTAGTGCGCTCTGTGCCTGAGTGTCTGCTTGATCCTTATTTTCCTCAAACATTTTTTTTTTTTTCGACGTGAATTTCTTTGGTGTGTTTATATTCGTTGTTTTTCTTTTCTTTTCTTATATCGAGCATACATTCGTTCTATTTGTTGGCATCGCGAGCATGCATTCATTTTATTGACTCGTATGCGTCGAGCTCATTTGTATATGCAATTTTGCTGGTTGCCTGGCCCTACGCACAATCAGGACGTTGCTTTTGTAGGCCAGCATTGTCTTTGAAATTTGTTATTTTAATAAAGTATTATTATTATTATGACCTGTAGGGTGCTGTCCCACAAGCCTTTACTGGCTTTGACAGACCCGTGCCTCGATTTGAAGAATTATCTACACCAATAAATATATAGTTATATTATTATATTATTATTATTATTATTATTATTATTATTATTGATACCAAGACTGCAAGGTTGTTCCTGGGCACTATAATAAACATTGATTGATTGATTGATTGATTGATTGATTGATTGATTGATTGATTGATTGATTGATTGATTGATTGATTGATTGATTGATTGTTAAAGCGGTGCCGCATCTGTGCCTCGACAGATGTACCACACCGACTGCGTCAGGGTGATGATATCAACGGTCCCCATTAATTGCTCGTCCCAGTTTAGCCCCTCCGCCGATTGAACGGCTTGTATACTATACGCTTTGTTCCACTTTCTCAGTCTCGTCAAATCTCGTTGATTTCGGTTTTCGCGCGGGAACCGAACGGCCCGAACCGGGTAGAAACAATGGCGGTGGGACAATGGGGCCTTATATCACGATCGCGTCTCCGGCCAAGCAGGCGACCGCGAGCAAACAAGCCAATGAGCGGCTGCAGATTCACGGCTCGATTGTGCGGCGCGCTTACGAGACAAGAGTGCCGCAATGTGCCAGCCTATGCTCACCGACGCGTGGAGTTTCGTATACAAGATACGAAACTGGCGGTCAAAATGAACTGCGGGATTTTCCGTGACCGCCCCCGCTAACGCGAAATCAAAATGTCCTCACGCTATATAGTAGCTCTCGTGAATCCAGGGCATGCGGCAGATGCGTTCGCCTGCGTGCAGCAACTCTCTCGGGTGGAATAAAAATGCGTATAAACGTATTCGCCAAGTTTTGCAAAATCGGAGAAGAAACGCTTAGAGTCGCTCCCGGTCTGTTGAAACAGATCCTGGCGATTCGGAAGACATTGAAATTCAGCTTCCGCAAGAACCTCTCGACACAGCTCTTGCGCACCTTGGCGTTTTCCTCCGCAACCCCCTTTTCATTTTAGATTTTTTTTTTTGTTTTTTTCGCCACCAGACCGCGGCGAGCAAAGCACGAAATCAAGCAGAGTGTTCAAACCTGACCCTGACACGAGGAAGCAAAGAGGAGGGAATATCGTCTCCTTTCTGTCTACCTTCGTCTCGGGGACGGTTCAGTCAAACCATAACCCCCGGTTCTGGGTTCTTATCGCAACGCCTCCATCGCGCTTTCGTCAAACGGCGTCACCGCAGACAGTGGCCCGAGCCACGGAGGCTCGAAGGACACCTACTCGGCACTGAGAACGATCGTTTATATCCTTCCTTTTACTTATGGAGATGAACGACCTTCGTCAAAATTACAGAGGCTATAGGATGTACCATATATATCATCCTCTATACTGACAAAGCCTGGAAGATCGCCATGAGACGCGGCCGCCGAAAGTGAAAAGGTTATAGAGCGGCAGACAACGGATGAGAGGAGAATCTAGAGTTCCTGTATATAGCTACCTACGGTAGCATATAGAGGAACTCTAGGAGAATCAAGTGACGGGCGCCCCGCTGCGGCGAGACGCCAAAACACACTTTCCCCGAGCGATGGCATGTCCGCTCGTGATCCTCGCGTTCCTCGCGCGTCCTCGCCGCCGCAAAAGCTGTGCGCTCACTACCAGCTTCCCCGAGAAATGATCTGTGCTACCAGATCCTCGCGCCCCAAATCTGCGACCGGGCGCTCTATGGCTCCGTCGTCGAACTGTCAGGCTTTGTGAGTATTGGAGAGGCTATGGATGTACTCATCGGGAGGCACAAACTTGGCCGGTAAAAGTTACTCTTTGTTACTACCTCGTACGAACTGCGTGGCACAGTGCACACCCTCGGACACTTTTAGTAGATCGTTCCGATAGCTCCGTTAACGATACCCGATAACGATCCGATGCATGGGCGGAACAATCCCTAATATAAAGCGGCCAACCTCAATGTGGCTCTCTGCACCGCTCACAGAAGCTCCATCAATCATCGACAGGTCGCAGGAGCTCAGACGAGGGCATAGTATGGGCCAGAAAGTCGACCCACCGGGCTGTGGATGTCTGATAGACCGCAGTCACTAGGAGTAGCGCCCAGCTCCCCGTAAGGTCGCCATTCATTAAATGAGCAATTTCTCCCTTGACCTTTGCATTTTTTTTTGTGTGTGTGAGTCGATCTAAATTTTAGGTGACAGGTTGTTTTTTATACTCATTTCTCGAATACCGAGATTTTGTTATCCACACACCCGCGAAACAAGCGCACGCCTTCGTACCGCCACCACATCAGGCGTCGGTGATTGGCTGCGTTAAAAAATAATTTTCCTGTCTCGAAATACGCAAGAACAAGAATACCATCGTGAGTTACTTGTGGAGATAAGCGCGATTGATAAGCTGATTGCATGCACAGTGCCAAAGACAATTATATTGGCGAGGAACGCATTTAATGCGATGATGCTCCATAGCGATCTTGGGGCGATTGTTCGGAACGACCTTTTCAAAGCTTCCAAGTTCTGAATGGACCGAAATGGCGATTGTCATGGCAACTGGAACCTATTAGCCAATCAGCTTGCGAGGTTTGGTGGACCGTGCGTATGTTATTTTGTCCGGCTACCCTTACAAAAATATATCCACTGTCTACGAAATTTCTATAAAAAATGGTGCATAGAGACTAAAGATATTCTTTAAAAAATTATCCATCTTTCCATTCACTGTCTGAAGTTTTTTGGCCGCTTTTATACGTAGACTTTTTATAGACCCTAGTGTATAGAGACTGGACAGAAATTGTATAAAAAGTGTCCATAAAACAGATAGAGATTTTTACAACTATTCTATGCCTTTTCTTTTCTGACAACAATAGGTCACGTTTTTCGCGAAAAAAAAAAAAAAGAATTCTGAATATTAATTTTAGGCTTGTCACGATACATCCATGAAAACATGCACTCGCCTGAGAGGTCGTATGCACAAACGCAGACATGACAAATACACACTCCACCGAACACTAATAACGCTAGTGATTCAGTAGTGTTAACTGCTCCACCGCTATACATACCCCACACTTGAAAGACAGTAACTTGAACGAGGACCATTCCATAGGAGAAAAAAATTACAGGTTCTTCTTTTCTTTTTTTTCTTTTTTTTTCTCTCTTTTCGCGCACGATTTATACGTAATGTGGTTTATAAGGGTTTGTGCAGCGTTCGAACGAGCGAGAACGGGAACGGCGGACGGCGGCGTCGCGCGTTCGAAAGCGTTCCACGAGTGCAGTGGAGACAACAGGCTTTGTCTGCACACTAACCCTTAGAAGCCGAGCCCAGCGTCGTGGCATCTCCTCCTCCCCTAGTTTCTCCCCGTATAGTATATGACATCACCGTGTTCCAGAGTATACCACTGCAGCCGACAGGTTTCCGATACCTCTGTTTGGAGGCGGTTACACGACACGTTTGGCAGAACCCTTTACACTGACTTTTGGTCGTCCCGACGCCAGTAAAACAGCCCGGATATCCGGACCCTCGCCGCCGTATATTGATTCTTTTTTATTATTATTTCCGCTCCCTGTCCAAACTCCAGATGGACTGGAAGATGACGATGGCGATGCCAGCCCATCGAGCCGATATGACGCGGTCGGCCTCCAGCCAATAGCACTTAGAAGACAAGGCCCGTGAATGACGTCATCGTTGGTGGGTCCCCCCGCCCGAAGCACAAAACAGGCTGGTCGGCGTCGCCGCGGGCTCGAATTCGTTCTGAGAAGCTCCACGACGAGCTTGCGGCGACGAAAAGCTCGCGTGGCTCCACCATTGTGATGACGTATGGCTTAGGCCTTGTCTCCCATAGGTCACTCTGCAGCGCGCATCTTATCGCGTCCGAGTGGGCGGCACGTTCGGGCTTTAAATCGCTTCCCGCGTCGCCAAATTACGAGCCCGTAAAAGCTACATCCGTTTTGACTCGCAACTTCGGGTCCCCGTTTCGGAACTCCATCGGTTTGCGGCGCTTCGAAGATTGAGAAATTACGTCGCGCCCCTTGCGGCTAAATTGACACCGATGGGGACAAGATAGATGATTTATTTGTTTGACTCTCGACCCAGGAACGTTGCATCATGCAGCGTTCGGCTCGTATTCAATCAGTGAAGCCGAACGCAAGAAAACAATTGGAGTCGTGCCCAGACTTTGCCCGCGCTCAATCGAGAACCTTGTGTTGATAAACACACGACTCCGGGGAAAACTACCTTACTAGAACACTCGGTTGAGAAACTCGGCCTTGAACGCGGACCGCTCCTCGATGCGTTTGCGTTTGTCTTTCAAGTAGCGTCGGCCCTTGGAAGCAAATGGCGGCGCAGCACTGAAATGAGCGGCCCTAGGAAGCGAATGGCGGCGGAGCACCCGCTCGTCCGCTCGTGGCACGTGTCTTTCCATAACAATAATTGGTGGTATTGTAAAAAAAAAAAAAAAAAAACACCCTTTATTGAGCGGCTTTAGACCTTATTAAAGTTCCTCGATGTGTTTGCGTTTCTCTTGTTCGGTTCTCGAGTACGTATCCGCGGAGCCGCTTTTTCAAAGCAGGCTCCCATGGCAGTTTCTGGACGTAGCGCCCCCTATAGTTCCACCGTCCTCGCCAATAATGCATAAAATTTCGCGTTTCAAGCCACTGTCTAAATTTGTGTGGAGTACACTGAACGGTCGTTTCGAGGAGTGAGGCGGAGAACATACTGTTTAATTATTTCCCCGCCAATTATTAGAACGTAGATCGTTTCGGCTCTCCCGCTACGCTATACGCTAGAGTGGCGCCACTACTGCGCATGCGCGCTGCTAGCGTGGGTCTCGCGAAAACGAGTCTTTGCGAGATTGGGGAGAGCCAGTGCAATGCGCCCGCTTCGCGAACGCGCTTCTCAGGGGCGGATGATATTCCTCTACTGCAAAAAGTAGCCGCCACTGATGCGTTCGAGGACTGCCACATGTAGCCATTTATCATAGACACACTAAATGCAGCCATGAGGGAAAAAAAAAAGAAAGAAAAAAGACCGATTAGGAGGACACAAGAGACGACCGGTTGTTGTTGTCCTCGGAGCTTTGCTTCTGGCTTTGCCTCGATGGCTTGGCGCGTGACTCAAATCGGATCGGCTTGGCAATCTTGGCCGTCCGAAGCATATAAAAAAAAAAGCCAAAATAACTCGGTATGAAGCAAACATGCTCGAGGCGTCTGTCGTCTGCGGCGAGTGTCTTTTGTGTATCCAATTATGGGAAACGATTTAATTAGACCCTTGTCAGTCGTTAAAGGACTTCAAAACAAACTCCTTTAAAGGATCAACGAACCAGTATGCGCCGATATGTGCGAAATTGCGTGCTGATTCGCCGATGCTTTAAAGAAGTTTATTCTGAAGGACTTTGAACATTCTCGTTTCACGGAAATCTAAGAACAAAATATTTTTTTTCCAGTTGCCACTGGGCACGAGATATGAAAGGGGAAAAAAAAAAAAAAGCCGTTCGATAGAAATGAAAAGATCGTACCAGCGTGCGGTCGTGTATCACTACTGCGTGGTTCACGTCAAAGACCCCAAGCTAGCGGTTGTACTGCACCGGCTCTCATCTACAGCTGAGACACCAGACGCCCGTTGGAGCTGACTAACTTCCAGTTGTATAAACATACACAAAACACAATTACATTTCAGGTGTCCGAAAGAGTCGCTATCATTGCATTAGCTCTGCATATCTCTACCAGGTTGCGACGTTCTACTAAGACTTGAATTCGCGCTACAATACACGGTAGCGGATAGCGTAGCGGGAGTGACTAAACTATCTATTAAAATTCACTATTGACGTCACGTGACACGACGACAGCATGACTTTTCAACGCGTGACGTCCGGCCACGTGGCCATGTGACGGGACGTCACGGTGAAAGATCGCTGTGTCGTGCGATGTTACGTGACCCCAACTTTCCGCTAAATTTAGCGATTAGATGCACGAATGTGAAATTTTTGGCTTTTCATGCTTTTTAATAAAAAGTATCCCGCGCTTAAAAAAAAAAAAAATAAAGTGCCAACAGCCCGACTCCGTGGCACGTACTTCACTTCATTAAAAGAGTGGCACGCTTCGTATTCATGTCAAAACTTTTCACCCCTAAGCCGACATATTCGGTGGAAGCCAAGTGCTCGTCAGACCACGTCAATCTTTCGCCACGTGTGGTCACCCTCCATCGCGCAGAAAGCGTGGTCAGGTGATGAAAGGAAGGTGCTCCTAAACTCCTGGCGTGACAAGGCTAAAAACGAGGCGATCCTAAAGTCCTGCTCGTTAGCGCACATTAAGAACAGATCGCAAAACGATTTATTACGCGCTTTTGGGTAGGTCGCGCGCGTGTGTGTGTGTGTGTGGAGGGGGGGGGGGGGGGGGGAGGAGGTGCTCCCACTGGCGTTTCACACGAGTGCTCGACGGTCACAGCGAGAACACGTCCCGGCAAGGCCACGACCACGGGATCGCCGACGGTCACTGCACCCACGTCCAGCGTCGGATACTTTCCTCTTAGGAAAGAGGGCCTCGGTGGCCCGACGCTGCGAGCTCGAACCCCGGAAGAAAACAACTTCCAAGCCGCGCCTACGCTGCACGTCCATCACACCGAGAGCAATTTGCAGGCACGAGTTTCTTCCTCGCATAGACCGACACGCAGTTTGCAAACAAGCCCGCGTTTGCCCACACCAGGTGTGGGCACTGCGCAAGCGCAGAAACCGGATTAGCGTGAGGTGAAGCGTCTGCGCAGGTGCCGTGGCGACAACAGCGCCGCCGCAGTGCTCGAAGAGAAACATGCGTATGAAGCAGATGACCGTGTCATCTGCAGGGAGTGTCTTTCGTGACACGAGCAGGTGACTGCGTCTTAATTGAATAATCTAAGAAGCTGCCATTTGTTTATTCGATTATGGGAAACGATTTCCATGCCGGTTTTATCCGTTCCTCGCGTCCGCTGGACACGGGATACGAAAGGAAGGAAAAGAGCCGTTGGATTTCGGGGTTGTTCCTCTCCTATAGCTGATCTCGCAATGGTCGGTTTTGCAGCGACAGCTGTTACGGGCACTTCCCACCAATGGAAACGACGTCCGTTCTTCGCGTTGTCGAGGTTGTCGTAGTGGGGCGTAGGGTGTCCGTCGTCGACGTTGCCTTATCCTCGAAAAAGATCGGCCGCGGGAACCAAACCTGGGTCCGCCGCGTCCCAAGCGGAGGCTTTACCACAGTGCTACGCCACAGCGTTAAGAAGCCGTCTTTTACGGTATACGGCTTTCCAAAAACGTAGGGCTCCTGGCCGGTTTCATTTTTAGTGTTCGTGCGCACACGGCACGTGATTTGCTCGCTTTCCGACGAGAAGAACATGCGCCAAGCTTTCTTAGATGTAAGTAGGAAAACGAGTAGGCCTACTCGTTTTCCTACTTAGACGGGTGGGAGAAACCCCGAGCACTGAGTGGTCGAGGAGTCGCTGCCGGGCCCTCTTCGTGCCATCCGGGTACCGTCCGTTGCGCCGCCATCTTTGACCAAGACGGACGCTCGATTCGAGGCTGTTGGAGACCCGGCGGCGCTGTGATCGCTGTACAACGCCTTGCCGGAGGCCTTGAGTCATTGTCCTTGCAATTAATCGAGCAACGGAGGCGAGAGAAGCCGCCCTTGCATAATGGCTTCCTCCTCGCGGACGGAAGCGGCTCGGAAACTGGAGGAAAAGCGATCGCCTGCTTGCGACACACGCCGCGCCGATGGCCACGGGTCCCCGGGCATGCCTCGCGCACTCTGGAGCAGGGGCCACCACGCGTGCATGGTGCGTCGGCTGCTCTGCCGCGCATCCCGATA
Source organism: Ixodes persulcatus (assembly GCA_013358835.2). Lineage (NCBI taxonomy): Eukaryota > Metazoa > Arthropoda > Arachnida > Ixodida > Ixodidae > Ixodes > Ixodes persulcatus. Next base: position 80,274 of record JABSTQ010011237.1, read on the forward strand.
ACCGCATCGGGGCAGATCAACCCCCCACACTGCATAATACTATCCACGAGGGGCTACGACGTAAAAAACGAGTCCGCTCTTGACTACCTCCATCGCGGCCAAGGATGAGCGGCGACCATCGATGTCCCTGGAAAAAGACAGCCCCTGGACAATGGTGCAGAGGGTCGAATTAACCCTCTCTTCATACCCAGCTTTCATAGCCACCTGCAATCATAACAACCTAAAAAAAAAAATCTGGCTACGCTACTATGCTCTGTTACAGGCTAAAGGGTTAAAGTAAGCGTGGCAAGCTCCTCCCGCCCACAGAACCATCCACCCTCTCCCCTTGAGCAGAAGGAACGCTGGAGAGGAGGCAAATTCCCTCACCTCCTCTTCGGCGCGCTCCTGAAGTAGAAAGAGGGTTTTGGGGCAGGAGCTTGCCCTGCTTTTCTTAACCCGACGCATGACTCTCCTGATGCCGACACGCAGGGAGGGGACTTATAGGGCTTTAGCTCTTCCCGAAATCCTGCCGACCTATACACGCATTTCGGCCCTCCCCCACCACGCCAAGTCGTGGACTTCCCAAGCATATTACCTCACCCTCACCCCTCCCCCCCAAAGAAATTCCTGGCTGCACGATTGCACAGAGAAGGTAACATTCGAGCAGCACCTTTGATGGAGGAAGAGCTGAGCAAGTTGCCGGTGTTCAGGCGGCCCTCGGAGCCGGTCGGATGACATGGAGGACGGATCGAGACCGGTCGGATGACACGAAGGACGGATCGAGACGCTATTAGCGGGGGCCGAAACAATGGAATGACAGGCGGGAAAGCGCACGCGGAGCGCGGCCAGCGCGTGGAAAAGGAATCCGCGACGCCTCCCACGATGTCGCGGAGCCCCGGTGGCGGGTCCCTATCATTTCGTCGAAACTCGTTTCATGGATCTACGTTGCGTGGACACCGTTGCGTGGACACCGTTTCATGGACACACGTTTCATGGACACACGCTTCGTCGACTCTCGTCACGCGAATTGCACGTTGTATGGACATTTCGTCACGCGTATATCACTGAGCTGCGCGTTAATTCATTCCCCCCCCCCCCACCCACCCGACCCCCGGCCGGCGTTCTTTGCGGCGACAGTCTGCGGCGGCTCATTACAAAAATGTTAACCCACCTGGCCGACCCGTACACGCCGCTTCGCGGTGACAGTCTCATGCAGCTTATTACAGAAAAACGCTAATTTGAGCGGTCGATGGAACGATTTGTCGATGAAACAATCTGCCGATGAAACATCGCGTGTCCATGAAACGATCTGTCGATGAAACGTCGTTCCATGAACTAATTGCCACCGCTTAAATCCCTCCCTCTGGTAGGTGGCGTACCCAACAACCTTGTTGTCTACAAAACTCGGCAATTTCGCAAAAAAAAAAATAATAATAAAAAAAAAAACTCGGCAGGCGTTCGGGAAGAACGCACGATCAACATGGCGAAGAGTCACAGATCAATGTCGTGATGCGCCACAATGTAAACGTAGTACGTCATTAGCCGCCCTAAAGTCACACGTTGCAGCAAAATCACGCGGCCGTGAAGCGCTCGGCCTTGTTATCGGGTACCGCGGAGGTTGCCCCAACGACCGCTCCTCGGAACCGTCAGCGGCGAATCCGAAGGCAACACTATCGGACTCGTAAAAACACCCAGAATGCGGCCCGTGCAGCGACACTAATGGACACAGTGTGCCCGAAAAGGAGGCTTAACCGATCGTCACGTCAACGAGCAACTGGTTTTATTAGAGCCGCCGTCCACACGCGCACTCCGTACTTGATATGGACGGCACGGAGGCGCCCGCTGGAACGGGTCAGCTCATAATCCGACGCAGTTTAAATGCGGCTGCTTTTAGGACTAACTTTGAAACAAAAAAAAAAGTATTCTTTCCAGGTGAAGTGAACGAGTCGTTTGACTGGCGCACCTCTTTATCGAAGGACCTCCTCTAGTCGTTGTCATGCGCGTCTAACGGTTGTGTCGGCGTCCCCCACTAGGGGCGCCATTCGCCGAGGTCCGCATCCGGATCCATCGGCCATAATCCGGAGCTTTCGGGTCGACACGCGGGGAGAGAGAGAGACCGTCTTTTATGGGAAAGCGAATCAAAGCTGCTGCTGCTGCTGCTGCTGCGAGATTGCGATCAACTGGAGCATCGTGCAGTGCTGCCGAGCGGCCGACGAGGAAACCCCCCCGAAGACACCGAACTGCCAATCAGGTCGCACGCGCGAATAGATCACGTGATCCCCCCGGCTATGGGCATGAAAAGATTCGTTCGGTTCGCGCACGGAACGGACCGGCCTCGGTTTGTATACGACAAGCGTCCTGCAGGTCGTGCCGCCAACGGGAGTTGCTCAAAAGCGGACGTCTTTGGGAACGAGCGGAGAATCACGGAAGCCGCAGTCACTGTCCCAGTAGTCCTGCTGGCGTCATAGAAGAACTGTCCGCAGGCATGTTCGAAGCATCTGTCTGCAGATCTGATCATGTCTACAGCTTGTCTTTTGTAGGATGCAGTCTGACTGAGGAAACAACACATCTGGTATTTAGATGTATATGTAGTTTCGAAAACCTGAAGTAACGATTGCTTTTTTTTCAAGTAACGGTCAACTTTCTTCCCGAGTAATCGAGTAGTCTTATTGAATACGTTTTAACCCGAAATAATTGGGATGGTAATCGATTAAATTTTCTTTTTTTAGAGTAACTTGTACTAGACTGCCTGAAGAAGAGGCGAATGAACCAGCTTCGGAGTAAACATAAGAGGGGGAGGCAGCCGATTGGTCGCATTGGGTCACAGATCGTACTTCCACCGTGCAACAGCTGGGGCGGACAAAGTGCTGTCTTCTCCGGGCGACGTAGAAAGGACTCGCAGAGCTGGGCACAAATGGGCCTTTCTGGAAACGCCTGCGCCACCAGTGAGCGCTTTGGAACATTATGGGAACTGGGAGGGTGTGGCGCCCTCTAGCCGAGCCAAGTCTATTGCCTTGTCAAGCTTTTGCATGCTAGGTGGCGCACGCTACCGCCCGAACTGCAACGCCATTCTTAATTCATTCATGCATTCAGGCGAGCTAACGGTCTTCGAACGCTGTTAAAACAAGCTGCGTTGTTTGTTATATATATACACACATATATATATATATATATATATATATATATATATATATATATATATATATATATATATATATATATATCAGCGTCATCGAAAACCACTAAATCAGTAATTTTCAGAAAGACTTTGAGCGCGTGAGAAGCGTAGTAGTGCACTAAAGTTAGCACTCGTGGAGCACGTACAAAGCTAGCGGTTGCGATAAGGCGCCCGCGCAATTTTTCCGTCGCTTATCTCGCCCCAGCCTTGTACCTGCTCCACGAGCGGTAACTTTCGTGCACTGCTACGCTTCTCACACGTTCAAAGTCTTTCTGAAAATTACTGATTTAGTGGTTTTCGATGACGCTGAGCAAGTTTCTAATTGGAACTATATGTCTATTTTAATTAATTAAAAAGTTAATTAACGAATTTTAACTAATTAGCCGACTGATCGTTACGATTAGTCCCCTATACTATGTCCCCCTGGCCTTATAACTCACCTGCGCAGACCGCTTTAACCTAGCTTTCATGGTTTCTTTTTAAAAATTATGTTAAGCTTAAAAAAAAACACCCTGTATATATATATATATATATATATTATATATATATATATATATATATATATAGGAAATAAAATTGTACTATCTATACTCCGTTCACCCTTAAAGGCCGACGTACAACCTCGGTCTTTACCTGACGTGGGCGACGCGGTAGCGCAACACAGGGCTCTACGTAGATTGCCGTCTGCCGTACAGAGGGACCCAACGCGACCGTGGTTCTCGCAGGCTGTATACGGCGGTATGAGCAGACGACGGAGCAGCGATCCTTACAATTCCCATGATGCCTCACGCGCGCCGCTCGAGGGCGCGCGCTACTTTCCAGAAAGGTCCATCGGAGGACACGAGCGCTTCTTTCGGGTTCGAACCTGTGGTTCGAACCCTCACTGATTAGTCACGAGAGTCCCAGCCGAACGCAGCATCCAAGGAGTGTCCCTTAATCTCTATGGGAACTGCCATTCCCATAGAGAGTTTGTATTACAGAGGGCGTCAAACTGCTCGATCGGGGTCACGTGGTTTGTGGACCGCGTTTGCCATACGAGCTGCGACGACGCGACACGAAACCGTCGATCGTCTGCGAGCGCCTCCGCCTTTTAGCCTGCACTGCTCCTCGTCGTCCTCGTCACACGACAACGCAGCGCATGCGCGACCAATCGGCGCGAGAGGCGTCCGCCATTATAAACATGGTATTCAGGCCACTTCCGGCCGCCATGACAGGGAGCCGAGAACGCTTCCGGTTTGGGTTTTGTTTGCATGCTTTTAAAGGGCACCATCACCGCTATGTTTCACGTGTTCCGCAATTAAATCGGTCTTCTGTTACGTTTTCTGCGCATACTGGCTGCTTGGAGTGCTGGAATGCTTGTTTGCAATTGACTGGACAACTTTGTTGTGGCACATCTCCGCGAAATAAACGATGCAGCGAGCCGCGGCCGTCGAACGCGAAGAGTCTCTGTCACGCGCGAGTCGATTTCACGCTCAACACTAGGATCCCTTAGTTTCGAAATCAAAGATGCCCGCATCCGATTCTTCCGGGCAGCGAAGACACTTGATCGAACGAATCACACTTGAGCTCTTACGCAAATAAAGATTGATCTAAATATATTAATATTCACCCAAATACAACTTTCTATCTTTACCCGAACGCAGGTTTTTATACTTCAATATATAAAATAAGATTTTTTTTTATCTTAGAGTAGAATTACTTGTCGACGTTAATTTTCCTGTGCGTGCGAGCTTGTGAACAGACAGTTTATGTGACAGTACTGAACAAACTCCAGCAAAAACCCAAGGATGAACTGAAAAAACAAATTTTGAATTTTGAGAGTTTGTGCTAGCGGAGGACTTCAGAATGAGAGGGATCTTTTTGCATGAAACCGAACCTGGGGTTCGGTTCCACATCAATTTTAGACACGTCAATTTCGAAGTTCGAGCCGGATTTTTTTTTCTTTTCGACCTGCAATTAAGCGTCTGTTCATGACACGATCAAAGCAAGACGTGAAACGAAAACCACTGGTACCATCCTTTCGATTTCATTGCTCGCCCCACGTCGTCGAACTCAACAGCGCTTGTGTCTGCCCAAACAGAACGGTTCGAACAAGTGCGATATGTCCAGTGTCGCCTGATCGAAACAATTCGGGTGCCGAAAATAGTTTTCCTTACCTTATCGCCTGGGTTCAGTATTCCAAAATAGCCTTTCTGACGTCCGCGTCAACAACTTCATCCACGTAAATATCATTCACGGGATCGCCGCCGTAGGTCGACGTTGTCAAAATCACGATATCTCCACACGTCGTCGAAAACGCGCCGCTCGCTTTATCCTGAGCACGACCGAGCATGAGTGGCACAATCCTTCGCACCCTCCTTCAACTAACGTCCGGCGGCGAGATGTTTCGGTGGCGCCCTCGTTTGGTTACCTTTCGTGACGTCATTACCTTGTGAACAACAAGTTCAATGGTGTTTGTAATGAGCCGGTGGAAGCCTGAAATCATTCCTCTTATTTCCGTCGATGAGACATCCTTTGCTGACGTCATAGTCAGCATTCGGCCAATTGTGGTGGGCCGAGCACAGCGACGATTTTGATCGCTCGCGTCGCCAATAGTTTCGCTTTGGCCAGCTCGAACACTCAACGGCGAAGCCGCGCAGTTGACGAAGCGATATTGCTCTCACGCACGCTCTCCCGTGCACGGAGAACAAGGAACAATTACATGCCTCGGTTGATTTGTGGGCGTCTGTCTTGGTTGAATGTCTCGCGTGTACGCAAGTTTCCACTGGGCCGTCAGGTAGAAGGGGGGAGAGGAAAAATGGCGAGGGAAAAGTGGAAAGTGCGAACTGGTCATCGGTCATTAAAAGACGCGCTACTCATTCTTGCACGTTGAAACATACACGATAAGCTGGTCAACCGGAAGTGTTCTGGGCCACAGGAAGTTCCGCCATTGCTTCTTTACGTTTACCTCGGAATGCCATGGTTTGGGGTGTGACCCTCTCTACAGTCTCTCTATTCGTCACAACTCCTGGATGCCGAAGCGTCCTCGAACCGTCAAGCTGGAAGGCAGCGGAACAGGCGTCCGCCACGTCCACGCACCGGCGACGTCACTCGTACGACGTTACCGGGCGAAAATCAAGGGTGACACCTCTTGGACATGTCTTTTTTTTTTTTTAATGCAAAAGTATTAACTGTACCATGGAGCTAACCGACGTCATCGGCTTTTTAAGTCGCGCCAAACGGCACCTTCCCCTGTCCCAACGGAGCGAGGTCTGTCGTCTGTAGCACAAATCTGATAGATAGGCCCCCATTGGCTGGCGCGCGTCATACAGTTTCGAGGAACGAGGCTCCCATTGGCTCTCGCGCGGCGTAGTTCCAAGGAACGCCACCAGAGAAGCCCCCTCCATGGCGGCGCAGCGCACGCAGCGGCCCGGCCGCCGGTAAGAGGTTCAGGCCTGGCCGCAGGCGCAGAGCCCGCACGGGCAAACTCCGGAGAGGCTGCACGGCCGAACTCAGCGCGGCGCGGCCACCTCACGAGAGCGCGCGCTTGGCCGTCGGCCGCTACCTCGGCAGTAGCGAAACGTGGCCGTCCACGCCAGTACTACGCAGACGAACTAAGGGAGCGGAAGAACGACATTCATGCTTTCGCATTCACAACTCATAAAAAGTGCTTAGGTGTCCTCGGAATTTTTTTTTTTTTTTTTAAATTGAAACATTGCATTTTCCGTACTATAGCCAGCGGGCAGGTTTAAAAGCTGAGATTTTACGCAGTCAAGACTATCGAGGCTTATTAGAGTTTTAGTCAATCGTTCCGATAGCCCCGATATCGATACGACGCTCAGCGCAAAGGTGAAAGTATCGTTACAGGAGTCTTTGGAACAATCTACTAAAACTTTCTATTAAGATAGATTTCGGCTCATGTAAATGTTAGTAAATACTTGTGTATGATACGAGCTTCTTTGCGAGCTAATAAAGCGCACTTTTCTTCTTTTTTTATTCATGTGTGCAGCGATTTTTTTACGTGCGAACTATGCACAGAAATCGAAACAAAGGCTTGTTCGGCTTGCCCCTGCGGACTAGACACCGCCTCCGGACTACAGTACTGTCACGACCGGTTAAAACGAAGTCAACGGGAATCAGAAATCACTTCGATATATCCGCTATCTCGTTATAACCGTCTTCGGTTATAAGTTATAACGAAGTGCAAAAGGGAATGGGAAATCATGATCGCTTCGCTGTAGCCGCAGTTTCGTTATAACCGACTTTGTTATAACCGGTCTAGACAGTATACAAGATATTGAGCGATCTTGAAGGCAGACACAACAACGATGACCCGATATTTGGGGCACAAGTGGAAAAAAAAAAAACATTTGCAGAAAAAGGGGGAGGCATAGTCGTAAGATGCTCTCTTTTTATCTATCGATGCATTTGACTGCCGCGAGAGAGGAAAAGTCCCCAGAATAATAGGCTCAACATATCTTTTAGCAAAGCCTACACTTGGTGCCAATTCATTTGTCTTATCAGGAAGAACTCCGTCTAAGGTGTTGATATACCGGGCCTAGAGATCAAAAGCGTAGACAATGGCGTTACCAAAGCTGGTTGCGGAACAGATCGCATGACTCTGTTCTGCAACCCACGTACGGTGGGTGCCCGGACGGCGTTTGCGTGATCGCAGCTTTTGCAATACGGAGCGCGAGTTCGTCTGCTTCTTGCGTAGGAGCTTCGATGATGTCAGAACGCCGAGCTCTTATTGGCTGTTTGAAAAATAAATAGTGGGTAGACCATAAGGCCTGTAGCATTGAGGTCCACCCCCAACCCTTCCAATGAAAGCCAATCAGAACTCGGCGTCGTTCTGACGTCACCACAACCCTTGCGCGAGAAGCAGACGACTTGCACTCCGCGTAGGCTTCTAACACCGAAGCAATTGTCGAAACGCATTCTTGTCGCCAGTTTGACCTCGCAAAAAAATGGCCCAAAATAAATTTTTGCGAAGGCATAAATTGAAAAAAAAAAAAAAATTCGATGATCATGTTTCGTGAACTAAATCAATTTTAATTAACCGATTTTACTCAATTTGAGGTGTCTGCCTAACTGTTCACATTTTTGTTGTAACATGCATTTCTATTTTTATATCGTCGACAGTTCTCGTGGCGAGCCTAAAAGGCAGACCCGTCGGAATGTTGGTTGTTTCATGGGCACTATATAAAGCTGAATGGCATAATTCCGTTACAGCCAGCCTCTTGTGCCCAGAAGTATTAGGAGAGAACCTTTATGCTTAGTTACGTCTTGCTAAGTTATCAGGTACTAGTATCAGGAATAATTCCGGAGGCCGATCGTATAGTTCGAGGTTTCGGCGCTTGGCGTCCTCTTTGTGTGAAATAGGCTTGAGCTAGGTGGCGAAAAACGCCACCCGATTAAAAGGAGTTCAGCCGTATCCCACCATCCATCCGGTCCATTCTCTAGATTTGTGCTCATTATTCCCGAATTCGAGTTTATTTTCCCCCTTATATTGTATATTTACATCGCATTCTTATAGTCACCTATTTACCGTTATCTCTCACCGTGTTCCGGTTCGTTTTTTAGCGTTTTCGAGGCGGCAGTATAAATACAAAACGTTAATGAATCTCAAGAAGGTTCATCCTACCGACGAAAACTGAAATTCAAAGAATAGAAAAGTAGTTAGATAAGCCTAATGTCGTCAGTTGCAGTGGTCTTAACATTGCTTCACCGAACCAAGCAGGCACAGACTTTCCTCGGTCGTCTGCTGCGCCAGTTTTTATGCTGTATTTTCCCAAACGATGTGGTTTCGTGTACATGTAGCTTAGCAGGAAACGATGACACGCTTTGCATTTCTTCCTCCGAACTATTTGCCTTATTTGTTTTTTCGAAAGCCAACCCGTTGAAACCAAACTCCGTTTTCCTCTCGCGGGCCTTTCTTATTTAATTTAAAGCAAATCGGCTTTTTTTATCCCGTTTTTGAAACGCAATCTTAGGTAAAAAAATAATAATAATAAAGAAAAAGGGGACAAAAGAAGCTAAAACGAAGACCCGATCGGGAACAGAACGAAGGCGTATATCGTATATCGTCTGCTCGCCGAAAAAAAAAAAAAAAAAAGTGCAGAGGACGAACAACCGATGCATTTCCTCTTAACGGCTGTCTTTATTTTTTGTACCGTGTTTTACACCATAAAAAAAGCCTGGGGAGGGAGTGCGTTAAATAAACAACAAACAAACAGGGCCCGAAAGAGGAAGTTTTTCGGCGACGCGGTCGTGCTTGCTTTTTGTGGCCGTCCGGCTGCCGTATTTATAAGCTAGAGCCGCCAGGTAATCTAATCGGGCATTTTCTCGCCTCTTACTTTGTCTTACACCCGACGATCTCCGCGTAGATCTGGGCCAACGGACCTGCTCGACAATCCTCGCCCCGCGCAACCCACACACGACGCGCCTTCGAAAACGAAACTTACCCACACACAAACGCACTCAAGTTGTTAACGTAGCGTGAAACCTTTTCTTTGGAGTCCACTCAAGCTTGGACTGCTCGACAGAATTAGCGCGAAACTAAACTTTGGCGCTTTTTTTTTTTTTCAAAATGGTATTACCGGGCATCAAAATGATACCACTTATGCGACACAGCTCATAGAGAAAACACGATGATCGCTTCGGACATGTTGACATAATTATCTGGGGACGCGCATCAAGCACTTTGTTTGCTTCATGCATACAGAGGCTACCCGTTGGAACCTGGCACTCGGTAACTAACCGCGGCTCCGAGCTGTGGGTGCAGGGCGCCACCCCAGTCCAGACAGCTCCGGTCATAAACCCCGATGTACGCCTTATGGCTCAACCTCGGCGCAAGTCCCGGCCTTTTGTGGAAACGGGCTCAGCCAGTAACACATCGGCCGCTTAGACTACTCTTTGTTTATCGCTTGAATCCGTCGACTATACATGCGAAGATGTTTCCGATACCGCTAACAGCGCGATAGGCTCACAGCCATGTGTCTGTACGAAGTTGTCCCCGAAGCATGACAGCTACTCTTCATTTCGTGTGTCAGTAAACGAGACTGACTTAAAGAAGCTTCTGTAGACGCAGAACTGTGGCCCGCAGGCTGATTGTTCGGATCATTTCTTGGCACCCTAAAGCCAAGCAGTGACGCGTCTCAGTCGGAGAGTAGTGCCCGAGCTAGGGTGCCTTCATGTGCGCTTTGGACATTGAGGCACTCTAGCCCGAGCCGTCAGGTGTGCGAAATAAGGCGACGCGTCAATAGAAGCAGTTTTTTCTGACGTACGGCCCAGACGTGGCTCTGAAACTTGGCTCAACGACGCGTCGAGTGACCAAGGCTGTAAACGTTTTTCGTAAGGATCTATACCGTCGAAAGGTGGTGGTCTTGAAAGTGCAGTAAAAGACAGCATACCATGCTCTCGTGTAAACTGCACTAATGACGCTGAAATGATCTGGGCGAAGCATTGTGTTTCCATCACTGTCAATTATAGTGGTATGCTCGAGGTTGTGCCAAAAAAAAAAAAAAAGAAGGCATTACGGTTTGCGTATAGTCGCTACAGTTTTATGTCATCAATATCGGAATTATATGCCCTGTCAGGAGTGCGTGATTTAGCGACACGACGAAAAACAGATCGGCTTAAATTTTTTTATAATATTGTTCTGGTAATTTGCGACTGTGCATGAACGATTATGCGAAAATTAAAGAAAGCTGGGTCTACAAGAAATAAACACGAACTAACAATCATCGAAACATTGGGTAGAAAAAAAAACACATATTGTTTAAGTCGTGCTCCTTCCCTAACACGATAGGTGAATGGAATATTCTCCCTAAAAGTGTTCTCAATTCAGAATCACTGACCATTTTTAGCGATGCGCTACTCAAACATTTCTTCGTCAATTAGTTTGCCTGTATTGCATTGGTATATCATGTTTTTGTCATTTTTGTTGTATGAATTTTCTGCCTTGGCGTTTATATAAACATGCTAGCAGCATAGACAAATAAATAAATAAATGTACAGGGTGGGGACCGTTTGAATAACACACTCGGCACGACTCGCAAAATTCTAAATCCAAACGCATACCTCAAATTGGGCACGCGAGCGTAGTTTCACCAAACATTTTATGTCTATATCATTTTTTTAGAGCTCGATTCTGAGGTAATGAAAATTAAAAAGAAAAAAAAAAGAAGAAAAATCTGAGGCCGCGTATTTTCCATGTCCTATACCAGCCTGTTTGTCGTCTGCACACAGGTTAATGAACTCGCTCCCGGCTGCCTCCTTGCTGAACACATAAACGCTAAAAACCACTATAGCAGGAGGTGGCACTGAGCGAGATAATTGCGATAATTAATACTTTTAACGAAATATACGAACAATGGAAGCAAGCTCACAAACCAGTGAGCAGACGACGAACATCCGGTAGAGGGCACAGGAAGTGCACGCGACCGCCATCTCTGCTCTATTTTTAATAGTTCACCGCTTCTAACTCGAGCTCTGAAAAAAAAAAAAAATAGACATAACACTTTTTGTGAAACCACGTTCGCGTGCCCAATTTATGGTGTGTACATTAGGAATTAAAATTTTGCGAGACGCGCCAAATGTGTTCGTCCTCACGGCTACCCGCTGTATGTTTCAAACATGTCTGGAGACAGCCTTTTCCATGTCCCACAAGGAACGCTTCAGCCAGCGTCAGCAGACTGTCTTTTGTATGATGCAGTGCGAGCGCGGCGGCTCTAGGCCAACTGAGCACTTTTCAGCAGCATAGTAAAGCAGCCCTTGAATACCGAAAGAAACACGTGTCGGATTGCGAAAACACTCGTACACGTAGCGTATTCCTACAAGCTGCGCGCCGCGCTGAGCTCGGCCGTACAACCTCTCCAGCAAAGCCAGCAGAGCCCGGCCGGGCTCTGCTGGCTTTGCGGCCGGCCGCTCCCTCTTACCGGCGCGGCCGGGCCGCTGCGCCATGGAGAGGGCTTCTGTGTGGGGTGGCGTTCCTTGGAACTACGCCGCGCGCCAGCCAATGGGGTGGTTGCTACAGACTACAGCCCTCGCTCCATGGGACAGGGGAATTTAAGTGCCGTTTGGCGCGGCTTCAAAAGCTGACAGCGCCCATTCGCTCCATGGGACAGTTAATGCTTTCACATTAAAAAGAAGAAGAAAAAAGCAGAGGGCTTGATGTTTGCGTTAACAGGGTCGTAGAGAGTGCTACACCCGCGAAAGCCATAAATAGCCTTCGAGAGAGTTCAGCGAAACATTGTGTGTAGTATTACATACAAAAAGAAGGGGAAATAAAAAGCGTTGCACGAAGGTTTCTCGACGGTGGTCTGCGCAGTGCGTGCAGTTTGGTCAGTCTTGGCAGCATGGAGCAGAACTGTGGACCGTCCATTTGATCGGCATGCAGGTCGAACAAGTGCAACTCGTTGTGTTTGAATTGCGTGGTTAGTCCGAATAACGGCAATATCTTCAGAAAACAACAACGCGCGTTGTGTATAGACAAGCTGGTTCACAGAAAATGATTGATTGACTGACAACGTGTATTTCTTTTTTATGAAAATGAGGATCCTCGTCTGGTTGTGTGTTATGGCAGACCAAGCGGCTCGCACGAAATCTGCTTACTTCGTTAGAATGACGTCTATGTCAGAAAAAAAGAAATTCTCCTCCTTCTTATTATTATTATTGATCATCCACTTTCCTTATATTCATGCAGCAGTGCACTTCGGAACTTCAAAATGTTTTCTACTCGGTGTGCAATGTAGTGTAGGCGCGCTCGTGTGCGTGTGCGCGCGTGTGTTTGTGTGTGCGTGTGTGCGTGTGTGTTCCTGTGTTCGTGTTGTCAATATCTTGTTTTGTTTTCATTTTGGTGTTTTCAGTTCTGGGGAATTCGTAGTGTGTGGACCTTTCGCTGTGCTAGCACCAAGACCTCACGGTTAATGATTCCTAGGCACCTAATTGATAACATGTAGTGCGGGGCAGGCACGTAGCCAGGATTTTGATTCGGGGGGGGGGGGGGGGGGGTACCCATGACAAAACGCTGTACGAGGGGGAGGGGGGAGAGGAGGTCCCAGCGACGTGCCTGGTGCGGGGCACGTTGACGTCTACAGGGGTATATACTCCTTTGACCGACTCGAGCCACGTCGTCGCCGAAGGAAGAAACGTGGTCGCCGAGTGTCGCTCTGCCTATAGGCGGCAGCCATCGCCGCCTGCCGCCGACCGCACTGCCGGCCTCCGGAGAGGGCGATCCGCTCCCGCGGCGGGCCCAACGACCGATGCGGCCCACGCGGTCGTTCCACGTCCCCCTCGGACCGCATAGCCCGAACCGCTCCCCCGATCGAGTTCCAGGAATGTTCGCCGACAACCGAGACGAACCGAAAAACGCGCGCCGGTGTCTCCATACTGCTGCAACGGTGCACGCATTCGTGACACTTCATAGCCGCGGTTGTCCATTCCTTATTTCCAACACGTCGTCGAGTGGTCTCCCAAATACCGGCGCAACTCGGGCATTCGACAACAAAAGGCGCTGTCTGCTTTCGGTTACATAATTTTCACATTTTAAACTTCCACAGGTACGTTGAACCGACTGCCGAAATCAAACCCCTTAGATTCTAATTTAAGCTCTATATACATAGCCTCCGATTGAGCGATTTTATCTATGGCAGTGAAAATGACACTGGCGCGCATTTCACGGGCCTCCAGTTTAGTAAAGAGCAAAATTGCATACTGCATGTACCCCCCCCCCCCCCCCCCCCCCCAAAGTTTAGTGTAGAACAAGAAATAGCCAAATGTACGTACAGATTACACAGTATGTCGATGACTGCGGAGGGACCGCATACGCTAATATTTTGTACAGAGGTGACCGAAGAACCTGCATTAAGCTTATACAAATTTCAGTCAAGCCTAAGTAAAAAGTTTAAAATGAAACATACTTTAAACCTCTACCTACGGCGTCTGTCTGGAAACGAAAGGCGTCTGATTGGCGCAACAGCTGACGAATGTCGGCAGTACTCTTCGCGTCCACAGGGGGGGTCGGTTGGCGAAGGCAGTAAGTACCGCAATCTTCGCTGTCAGCTTCGGTGATGACAACACTGTTGTCGGTGGCTCGATCTGGAAGTTTCCCTTCTCGTTGAGGCGCCCTCATTTTGGGTACTACTATAGCTCACCTCATTGGGCCTCGCACTACTTGTGGCGCCTTCACTGAGCATTTTACTTTCCGTGTAGTGCCGAAGAACGGAAAAACACCTTTCGACTTCCGAAATCGACTAGATTTAACGCCATGAGACAATCGAAAGTGCTAGATTCATGCCACCACCGCTAGGGTACGCATCTCTTATCTCTCTTGGTGGTGACGTCAGAATATCTGGCGTCCCGACGCATTCTTTTCTTCTTTTTTTTTAATTTTTACTTTGGAACGCGTAAAACGGCGTCTCTTGGTTCACGGCCTCGTGTTTCTTTTGTGTTTTCCTCTTGCTCGCGTTCCGCACCGGAGCAGGCAAGCTCCTACAGTGTGAGAGTTTGAGACGCTCAAGTTTGTACCAACGTTTTGTTTGTACCACCCAAAATAAGTCCTCACAAGTCCATTTTCGCAGCACCCTCTGGGCAACGCGGAAGGCCTGAGGTCGCCGCTAAAACTCCGCCCGAAAACGTCGGCGGACCTCTTTCGTCCTGGTTCCCGTATCAGAGAGCAACCTTCACACGCTCGTTTGGAGCCAAACGCACCCTGAAGATGACTGCATCCCAAAACAGCTCAGGCAAAAGTTGCAGACAAAAAAAAAAACAGACAAAAAACGCGGTAACAAGGAGGGAGTGCAAAGCAGACGACGACATGTAGCCGAAAACAATTGCCCAAAGAACGAGACAAAACAAGGCTGGAGCGATGGGCGGGATGCTGCAAAACCCCAAAAACATCACCTATACAGCGATATATCTAGCTCCTCAGGATCCTGAGCAGGATTTTCGAAACGTAAAAGAAAGAGAGAGTTGTGAAACAATGGAGATGAGAGGGCGACAAGAGTAAAGCGCGAGACACGTGGACAGCAGAATCGTCCGATCCAACGTCCGATTTGACAGTACGAACGTTAGTTTGAGACACACTCTTCCGACCTTGCATGCGACACGACGATCCGTGATTTCCCTACACCACCCCTACGGGGTTGTACTCCAGCCCTCGTTTTTTCCGAAGGCACCCCCTTAATTCACGACTCCTCTATTCTCAATGCCCCCTCCGCCCCCTAACACCCCTCCCCACCCCCCCTAAACATTTAGACACCCCCCCAAATTTCAATTTCTGGGGAAACCCCTGGTTCGGCTCCGCCCAGGCATCTCTGGCCCCAGATTGACGGGGTTCAGCTCGGACGAGCGAAATTAGGAGCTCGTTCTCGCTAGCGCGTGCATTCTTTCCTGGGGTCATCGTTCTCGAATGGGTCAGCGGGATTCACGCGACCGGCTTCCCGTCGCCCAGGTCAGTCCCGTTTTCTTGTTCGTCCTGCCAGACCATAGCGCCAGACCCAGTACGTCATCATGACGTTCACGCTAGCTGTGCTAACATTGGCTGAGCGCTTCCGACAGTCCGTCTGCCGTGCGAAACTGTCTGGACGCACGACGGACGCACGCCGGATCCCCGATCCGACGTCTGAAGCGACCAAACTTTTCAGATCAGGCAGTCGTAATGCAGGATCGGACGTCGGACCGGATGGATTTTTCGCGCATGTGTCTCGCGCTTAAAGCGTGGTGTGCAAGCGTATGGCAGACACACCGCCCACAATCAAACAACAGAACTTTCAGTTTTTTTTGTTTTACAGCGGAGCTGTTAAGGGCTAGTTTCCCCAGTATCGTGTCCGTCAGCAAACAAATGATGACAAGAAACTCGGGACAGCTACCGCCATCTACGAGCAACGGCAGCAACCAGACAACCGGCTTGCCGTATGTCTGGTTTCCGCCTTCGCGTATAGATAGCACAACCTTTCCAGCCTCTCTATACCTTTCCACTCAGGCTTGCCGACTTGCGGCCGGCCATTACTTCATTCCCACTATAGTACAGCTTCGCTGGTCTTCCTTCTTCACCAAAGTGGAAAGGCTGCATTTTTTTTATTACTTATAAGCAACAGAACATAAGTGGAATTACGAGGTTGGAAACCTCGGAGGCTGACACGTTTCGGGCCTCTCTCGATTAAAATGAGCGCGCGTCGACTACAACGCACGGTACCTCAAAATGTGCTTGAAGATCGCAGCTGCCGTTCGACCTACTTGACTGACAGGGAATTGCCACCTGACTTTCCCTAGACAAGAACACCGGTCGAGATGCTCGAGTGGCAACGTCTCGAGGGTAATGCGTGTGACCAGCACCACGGCTTATATTTCCAGCCGAAACAAACAGTCTTGATGAGGTGCTATGTTGTTCTTAGCAAGCTGCTATACTACTACTACTACTACTACTACTACTACTACTACTACTACTACTACTACTACTACTACTACCACTACAACTACCACCAATAATAATAATAATAATAATAATAATAATAATAATAATAATGGTAGTAGTAGCTGCAGCTTTATTCACCATGTAAGCATGGAGGGAGCTGGGGGAAGAAAAGCATGCGTTGTCGCGGGTGTCCAAGATGTTGAAAGTTGTCGCCTGCTTCTTCTCTATTATTTCCAAGCAACTTGACTGGTCCCCCTCAAGTACAATGCAGTAGCGAGAAAAAGAAAATAAGAATAATACGAGACATTAAACAATATGACGAGGCATCATAGAAAAAAACTAAAATACACCGAAAAGCTTTGTGAGGACTGAATCGAGTTCTCGCGCCGACTCGCCCCTCGGTGTCCCTTTCATTTATTTATTTATTTACATAATACCTAAAGCACCTCATGGGCATTATCGTAGGTACACGACAAGGAAAATACGGGACGTTTCAACTCACGTGGCAAAGTTCACAGACAGGGAACAGAAAAAGACATCGTTGTCCGTAATGGTGACTAACTCTTCTGGTAGCATATACGTTCCGATCTCTCGCCGTCTTTAGAAAAAAAAAATTACAAAAACTGTTTGCTTTGTAAGAATACTCAAGGACTTTCATAGAGTGATCAGATCATGCTGAAATGTAAGTTTTGCCCAAAAGAGTACTCGTTCTTATCTGTATTAGTCTTATTATAATAAACTTGATGAAAGAATTTTAATCTTAATTTTTTTCGTCGAGTGGTCGAGGCACCATAAACCAGCATGACTGTTCTCAGAAATGCTACCGTAGGGGCCATAGTTATTACTGACAAATCGCGCAGCCTGATTCTGAACCTTTTCTAGTCTCTCAATAAAAAAACCTTGGTAAGGCTCATTCCACGTAACTAAATGTGTAAAATAAACGCCTTGATAGTTATGCTCGGAGACACTGCTGATCTTCGTAGTTCTTTGAAAATGTGAGATGATTGCCCTGGTCACACCAATATACTTTTTGTCTAGATTGCTTTGCAATAGTCTTGCGGTGAATTTATTTCTTCATAAATAACGCAGTTGTCGGCAAATAGCTTTATCGGAGACTGTGAATATCTGTTACAATGTCATTTATATAAATAAAAAAATAGCAATCGTCCCAAAACACTCCCCTGTGGCGCACCACAGCTTACATTTACGTGTGAGGACTTGCCACAATTTAAAACACCGAGTTGGCCACGGCCGTTAAGGTAACTTTTATTAAATTTTGAACTTGATTAGCTATATTTAGGGAGGCTCGCTTAATCTCTAGAAAGTTATGCGGTACAGTATCGAAGGCTTTTCGTAAATCCAGGAAGATTGCGTCTACTTGTTTATTGCTGTCTATAGAGCTCGGGATACGCAGTGTTGAAATTCCACTAACTGTTTGACATGAATGCCTAATTCGAAAGCCATGCTGGGCAGGTGTGAAGAAAGGACATAATTAGACGGTAGGTGAACATCCTACTATATAAGGTGTGTTCAAACAATTTACAAAGATTCGACGTTATAGATGTAGGCCTATTATTGTCTGGAAGTTTCTTTTTCCCGGATTTAAAGACTGGAATCACATTTGCGGTTTTCCAGCCAATCTTGTCGAACCAACCTCGTTTCGAGCGAAATTTTAAATATAATACATGAATACTGTACGACAGTTTTGCAACACTTGTGCAGGAAAACTGGTGATATTCCAGCAGGACCAATAGCTTTCTAGGTATTCATTCTACGCAAGAGCCAGACGACACCCTCAACGTTAATCTCGTCCATAATGCTACTAACTTGATCTGATAGTTAACGGTAAGGCAGCCCCGGTGGACACACGAGAAAAACTGAACTCGAAGTATCCTTCCTGTTCGACTTGATATATTTCCAAAAAGCTTTTGGGTTTTGCCTTAAATCTTCACTTAGCCGAGCCAACAATAACTTTTTTGTTGGCGTTTTGATTGCTACCTTTAAATTAGTGTTAACTTCCTTTACCACGCTGTTCATTTCGTAGAGAGCTATATATACAAAGTTGCCTATAAGCACGCCTCGTCCTTTCTATGAGCTTACGTAGAGTTCCTGTATGGGCTCCCTACGGGAGCCAGAGTTGCACGTCTGTTTTCCACGTGCCGCCGCGCCGCTATTCGCCGAGATCCGATCACGTAAGGAGCAGACTCAAATGCAGTGCAGGAAAGTAGACGTTTCACGCGCCCCGGCGTACGCTCCCCTGCTTTTGAGCGCGCCGCGCGCCTCGAACGTACGGCGCCGCTATTCGCCAAATTCCGTCACGTGAGAAGCATGATCAACATGCCGTGCAGGAAAGACGGCGTTACGGGGATGAACGCGCAACTCTGTAACTCTAAGCTTACGTATATCGGAATTAAACCAGGGCTTCTCTTTCTTTGCCGTAGGAATCTTGAAGGTCCAAAAGTTTCGACTAGTTGCAATAGTTTGTCACAAAAAATACATCAGAGATCCTCAAGATAACGAGATTCTGACAAGCATAGAAAGGTTGGAAAGCATGTGTCTAGTTCAGCAGAGATAGCGTCGAAATTTCCCTTTTCGTATGTGAATACCTTGCGTGGAACTTGTACCTGCTCGGGTACGCCCGATACGTTTAGCTGTAATGACCGCACTGTGATCACTGATTCTAGGATACAACCTAACATTAGTTACAATATTCGGATCGTTACACAACACTACATCCAATACGGCATTCGACCTCTTTCGCTCTCTCCTCTTTCAGGCAAAAAAAAAAAAAAATTAGGTGATATATCACTTTAAGTGTCCTAAGTGATTCCAAGTGATATCAGTTCGACCAAAACTGATATCACTTGGACTCACTTGAGACACTATATCATTTAATATTTTCGCCTGGGCTTTCAGCTAGGGACACATTTAGCTTCCGTCTGAACTTTCCGGAGCATCGAATGATACTATTCGTGTCCCCGTGAATATCACCAAGATTAATTGCGGAACATAAAAATCAGATAATATAAAAAAGTCTGGCTAGTAACACCGAACATTTTACACGAGTATACGCTTGAATAGTTTCACGCCCGTCAACGAACGTCTCTCGGAGGTCTTTACAAACGAATTTCACAGTGAAAGAATGAAATCAAGCAGTAGGAGACACGACGTTCCAGGAGCATCTTGAACTGTAAAGAAAAGTCTTTCGAAATTCCCCGTTCGTCATCTTCTACATTTCTGTGAATAATTTTTTTTTTCTTCGGCGCCTTCATTATTTTCAGTCAATATTTCACACGAACTAGCTTCTGGGGAGGCGTTTATGGGGGAGGCTTGTGGTGGGGGGTCTGCAGATATATCTGGCCTCGGGCGGATGTGACTTTATAGGCAATGCGTTGCTCATATCTATTTTGTTGACCTTAATATGTTCCATTTCACAAAAACCTAAACATTTCTTTCTTGAAAAGGTTGGTGTGTTCTTTTTCAAAAAACTTGCCCCCTTAAATCCGCCCCTGGTCTCATTCGCTCAACACTCAAGGTTGGCATTTAGGCGAAAGACAGCCGGTAAAACCAGGCTATTGCTCAACTCTTCGTAAGAGTTTGAACAACCAACAAAGTGTGACTGCATATTTAATTATCCTGTTAAAAGCGTTTAAATACGGTAGCTTGATAGGGTGAGTGGCGTTCTTAGTTCGGCTTGTGCATAGGGCAGAATGACCCTTTCAGTGCCTGGAGTGGGTGGTGCTTTTAGCCCAGGTGGTGCCTAGGGCAGGGTTTTGTATGGAAACATATTACGTCACATCACTGTGCCTTATTGACGCTGATCGCGCTTCCCTTTAGCATCGCCTCGATACGAAGACTTCGCGCTGAATTTTCTGGGTCACCAAGAGAGAGGAAGCGCTCTTTCCTGCCCTTTCCACTCCTCCTCGTTCCGCGCGCTTTCTACACCACCTGTTTCTGCTCCTCGCTTTCTTGCCCATTTCACCCTTCTCCGCTCCGCGCGCTTCGTCACACCACCTGCTTCTGCTCCTCCCGTTCCTGCGTGCTAGGTCTGTTGCTCAGTCAGCAGCGCACTCGGATTCCACGCCGGTGACGGGGGTTCGACCCCTAACACCGGTTTCCAGTTCTTATTTTTTTTTAGATCGCAGCTTTTAGGCGCCCGTTTCCGGCTTGAGCAGCGTCGCCGTCGCCGTCGCCGTCGGCGTCGGCGTCGGCGTAACCGCTCGGTGGATTATGCGAAATATCTCATAACACACCGCGCGAGGGTCACGTCACCAGGGGCACATGACCTCACGAGGGTCACGTGACCCCCGCGCGGTGCATTATGGAAAATGTCTCATAATGCACCGCGTGAGGGCCTCGTGACCCGGCGCACGTGACCTCACGAGGGTCACGTGACCCTCGTGAGGTCACGGGACCCTCGCGCGGTACATTATGGGACATTTTCCATAATGCACCGCGCGGGGGTCGCGTGACCCTGGATACGTCACCAGGTTCACGTGACATCACGAAGGTTACGTGACGTCACCAGGGTCACGTGACCTCATGACGGTCACGTGATGCCACCAGGGTCACGTGATCTCACGAGGGTCACGTGACGTCACGAGGGTCATGTGACGCCACCAGGGTCACATGACGTCACCAGGATCACGTGACCTCACGAGGGTCGCGTGACTCACGAGGGTCACGTGATGTCAAGGAAAAGCGAGGGGACAGGTGGAGGAGAGGGTATACGGATGAGGGAGGGGCATACCGTCCCCTCCGTACCCTCCCCTCCTCCTGCTCAAGAGCTGCGCTCTAATTCGGCGTTACAGGAAGTTGTAAACGTCTTTACATTTTTTTAAAGATTTTTTTAGCGGTTACAGATTGACCGTCCTGCGCAATTCGTGCTTACGCGGCTCCCGAGGCTGGTTGGCTCTATAAAGCGGTTGCTTTTATAGGGCAAAGAGACGTTCCGGTTTCGGTCACACTTGTGCTATACTGACAGCCTGACCTGGAACCTCCACGCTCGCTATAAGTGGAGTGTATACATTCCTCCCTAATATGCGATTGTGACGCCTGCGTCTGTCGAGCCGCAATAAAAACAAAGAGCGGCTGTGCCTGCTTCCGCTCGGGGGCCGTGCACGTCCGCCGCACGCTGTCCCCGAATTCCACGGGCGCACGCGCCATGCCGAGAAAGAAGCCCGGCAACAGCGCCGCGGTTTCCGTCACACGCGTCTTCGGACAAAAGGAAGAAAGAAACGAGCGTCCCCGACAAAGACCCCCGCCACAAAGTGAGCGTGACGGGGGGTGCACCAGGGACTAAAGATTTACACCAGTCACACTATACTCGTACATGATGAGTGTTGGCTGCACACAAGGTGACACCTGCGGACACGCATCGTTCGAACATATATATATACTTCAAGCATGTCTGCGGGCAATTTCCGTATGACCAATGTGATACGAGGGAGAAACACAGCTCAGGCAATGTCTGCAGAACGATGCTTTAGGAATGGGACCGACAGTAAAAGGTGCTCCGTATACAACCTTCATGATGATCGCACGTTTGAGAATATGATTGACTGCGTCGCGACCGCTTACGAACAAGTGGCACCATCTGTCGGCTCGCCCATGGAGGATCTGCGTAAGTTCCTCGTTTGTTTATTTACCAAAAGCACCCTACGGGCCTTTTGAATAGGCCCCTGCCAACAGCAAATATGACCACCAGGAAGGCATAAAAAGAACAACACACGCATGCACTAGCTCAGATAGATCGCGAATTGCCCCGCACTTGTGTTGCTATACGTGAAACGTTCCTGGTTTAGCGCGAGTAAGCTCCAGGCATTTCTTCTCGAGCCGTGCCTCCACCCCATTGACTCGACCCACCCTCCCTACCCCGGCGACCTTCCCCGTCGGGTCGGCCTGGGCTGCGGCCGGTCACGTGACAATTTTCCCCGCTAAATCTAGCGGGGGAACTGAATTTGTGTGTAGGCCACGTGACATGAAATCATGTGACACTATTTTCCCCGCTAAATTTAGCGGGGAAACTGAATTTCCGTAGGTCACGTGACACGAAGCCATGTGACGTCATTGTTTTTACGCTACACATAGCGGGGAAACTGAATTAGTGCTGAGGTCACGTGACGTCAATTTTCCCGCTAAATCTAGCGGGGAAACTGAAGTCATGTGTACGTCACGTTCCACGGCTTCCCGAAATCCGGAGCAACCAGCAAAAAACGTTTCACGCTAATAAATAGGCAAATTTAAAAAGAGCGCAAACAAAAAAAAATCAATGAACGCACATTGTAGCAATTATCCGTCGGTCGATCATGTTGTATTGTCTCAATCCCCTATCACATTCGATACGTATCATCTTTTACCGCGGACTCGGAATAATTCACGCATAAGTGACTCTTCCAATAGATAGTGTGTACATTTTATCTCGCAAATAGTGCAAAACCTTCAGACCTTCTCGCGAATAGTGCAAAACCTTTAGACCTTCTCGCAAATAGTGCAAAACCTTCAGACCTTCTTGCAAATAGCGCAAAACCGTACACGCAGATCTGAAGTGTTCCAGGGATAGCCGGTATACATGGCGCCAGTGTGTTGCCACGACTCGCGAGAGGTCGCAAAACGCGGTAGATCGCACTCAAAGGCCAATAATGTTTTCCTCGCACTTTCAAAGACTGGAATAATGCTGAAATCGCTAGCTATTTCACTGTAAGGAAGCGTATCGACGTTGCAAGGAAATACTAACTTTGTTACGCTGTATTTTTGTTTTGATTGGCTTTGATTGAAAGGATGGTGGGAAGACCTCAATGCTAGATGCCTTGAGGTCTATACCCACTATATTTTTACATCAGCCAATAAGAGCTCGACGTTCTAACGTCATCGCGCAAGCGCTCTGCAGACGAAGTTGCGCTCCACATACATTTCTGACATGCTATTCTTATACTGAAATTTAGGTTGTTTTGCCATTCTGACCACCTATTCGCTGTGTATCGTTGTTTCAATTCCAACAACAACAAAGACCAGAGGTATAAATAAATAAATCTGCAAAGTACTATACTCTGTTTCACCTTATGATGTACCGCAGGAAAGGCTACAAACGCGAGCTCCTTGCTCTGGGGCACATCTCGGCGGCACAAGCTCTCGTGACTTAAGAGCAGCTGCCAACGCTATGAGCTCGTGCTTCTAGCCTTCGCTGCGGTACAACATAAGCTGAAAAAAGTACAGGAACACACTTCGTGTGTTGAGGGGTGTAGAAAATGGTGCGGAAAAGGGTTCCGCGTGCAGTGTGACTAAGCGACACCCACTTGAAAGCGCCGAACGTAAGGTCGGACGGCAAGACAGCTTATTTCGTCCGCCAATATTTGACTAAACCACGGTTAACTAGTTGCCGCATAAGCGTCGATTCAAGAATCTTGAGACGCTGGTCTTGAGGGGTCGCCTGCCCCTCAAAACGTAGGCTTTTGAGGATGCATAACAGAGGTCGTAGCCCATCGCAACATATAACTAGTATAAAGTATGTTACAACTTATGCCCGCCCAAAGGCCATCTTAGTCCGGATCCGTTCTTAAAGGCCCGTAATTGTGCCATATCATTGCCAGATATTACAAAATGCTACGCGCGCGTTCTGGTCCTCGCGCGGTGGCGTCGGGTGTCCTTTCAAACAAAGCTTCGGCTGTTACAGAAAGCTTCTTGTTGTTCTTCTTTCCCTTCTAAGAATACAAACTTGTACGGCACTTTTCGTCTTTTTACTGCGACATCTTTTCTTTCGTATTTCTTCTAGTCTCGAAGCTGAGGGCACCGGACTCGGTCCCTCTGGAAGTTTCTGGCGGACTTTTCGCCAAACAAAAGTCGGCCTCGAAGTTGAACTTGGCCGCTGGCTTCCTCCGGTGCGGCTGCGTGTGCGGCTCTCTGTGGCCAGGAAAGGCCGGAGCAGGAAAGGCGGGCAGCAGGAAGCCGCTTTGGGGGCACCGCAGGCGCCGTAAAGCACGCCCTTCTCGAAACGCACGGACCGGGGACGGTCTTTCCTCCAGCGAAAGGCTCGACACGGGCCAGGAGCAGTAGCGGTAGCGGTAACTCCCAATCCACAAATTAATTTACGCACCAAAAAACAAAACAAAAAAAACACTTTGCTACAATATTTAGATGGAATGTTGTTTTTTTTTTTTTTTTTGTTTTGCACTTTCCACGAGCTTACTGACACTAAAATAAAAGCCAGCGTTTTCTTTCAATCTCTCCTTCGCAAAACTTGATAACGTATACAGTTTGGAGCAGACTTGAGCCCGCTACTTGAAAAAATGTAATGGATTATAATTACAAAGTACCAAGCCTCAAATGTAATAGATTAATACCGTTACAAATAACTTTAGCATGAAAAGTAACGGATCACTCTACTCATTAGGTTACAAATTACTTTCACGTTACTTTTTCCCCTTGCAGGGGGCAGCTTCCAACACTTTCGAAAAGTGGGGTCAGTTTTTGCAGCAGGTCCGCGAGAACGATATGTACACGAGTTCTCAGCCCAGCGTGGTCGATCTCCTCAGCCATGCACGCGCATTTTTTTCTAACATTTTTTTTTTCTAAAATTGCAACTTTGTAAAAAAATAAAGAATAATAACGCGTGTTTCATAGGTTATGAATGTCAACGAACAATTCTAGGCGGCATTTAATGATTACAAAAATTTCTCCATTGCCTTTTTAAGGGTGTTAGAGCAACACTTTTAGGATGCTTGTGAACACCCTAAAAATGAGATGCTGCCGATTTAGCAGCCTCTTGAAATATTTTTTTTTTCTTTTTGTACAGGCAACAAGTTTACAAGCAACACGCACCACATGAAGTTCTCGTGCACATGCAGAGAGAAGGCAAATAGAGAGGCAGTTAATCACGCACGAGAGAGGAATCACGAACCTGTTGACTGCCCTCTTCGACAATTCAAAGGCACTCAATGGTTTTGTTCTCACCAATATCTCACGTAAGGCATTATATATCTAAGTTGAACCAATGTGCATAGAACTGAAAAAAAAAAAAAAAAGATTTGGTAGAGGCAATGATTATTTGACCACTAAAGAATAGCCGGGCAACGCCCGGGACATCCGTCCGTGACTTCTAATCTCTCCGCAGACGCCTCCATGGGCCTGACCCATAAGCCCGCCTCTGTACGAAGCGGATGTCAATGCGGCGCACACCCTTCAAAAAAAGTGTTCACTTTTCCCCTTTGTTTCGACAATGTTTCCGTGCAACAACGTCCTCACGATTGAAACGGCTCCTTGCCATGCGAATCAACTGCGGCCACAGACTGCAGCCTCTGCTGCAGCAGACAGTCTATACCGTCTATACTCACAACAGACATTTTGCCCCGAAATATAGCGCTTCCCGCCAAATTTAGCGGAAATATTTTCCCGCTACATGTCCCGGTATCACACGATCGTCACGCGACGCCATGAAGTCACGTGCCTGGACAATCTTACATGGAACGCACACGGCAATCCCCTGCAACACCTTGCCTATAGACGCTTTCAGGCAGCTATGCATGGGCGCCGCCATAACCGACCTTCAGTTTCTGTTTCCTCTTATTCCGTTCGCTCCACTTCATCATTACCACAGCAGGGCAGGTAATTGCCAATTTAGATTCTACCGTGTCCTTCTCCCCAGCATAGGCCCTTGTGGAGACTCGTCAACACCCGCTTCAGTTGCTCGGCATCTCGGTAAGACAAGAGAAGGTCGGCTATGGCGGCTCAATTTGGCGCGCGCTGTCGCCGTAAAAGGGTGCATAACTAGAAATAAGAGTGCCGAAAAAAATGTAGCATGCATGGGTGCACGTCTCTGGACCACACACTTCTTACACCCTGAAGGGTGATCAATTTCTAGTGTGTAACTCACGCCCAAGGAGTTAATGGTTTAGCGAACCGCATTCAACAAAAGGTTTTTTGTGTTTTTTTTTTTTTTTTGCACAGCGCATTTTTATTTGTTTTTCTGTTTGGATGGGGGTGAATCTGAGGGGAAAAAATGTATAACGTCACAGACACATGCAACGTAACAGACTGAGCTTTCATACTTGTTTCCGTTGGAGCCTCGTTTGATCCCGAAACTCAACGGAGATGGATTCTCCATTCACAAAAAGTTGGCGAGAGCTTTAGATTTTTTAAAATTCATTAGCATTAGAACACTCGTTTTGACGAAAACCCGGCTGTGTCTTTCGTTTGTCAGCTACAGGGAAAGAGGAAGAAGGATGGAGAGAGGGTGACGCGTACGACTCTCCCATTAGTCCGAAGCGCTGATGTCAGCACGCGTCAACCTCTCCTCCTCCTTCTCCCTCCCTCCCCGTAGCTGACAAACTGACAGACACCGCCGGGTTTTCATCGAAACGAGCCCTTCGGTTTGCGTCAATGTCACGTGCAAAGCTGGCGCGGAGCCAGAGAGGAAGAGGAGCCGCGCAACACCCCCCAGATAACAAGGCCTTGGCGCCGAATGAGATCGCGTCATCAGAAAAGGCCAACGTAGGACACAAATTGGAAACAAGTGCCACGTCAGCGCTCGGCTTCGAGTCAAGTTTGAACTTTGGGCCGAACGTTGACGTAATCGTCGTGTCCAATCTGTGCCCAGTGTTGGCCTTCTCTGATGACGCCATCTCTTCAGCACTACGGCTTCGTTATCTCGTTGCGCCGCGGCGCGGTGGAATGCGAGCGTGCTCAGTTGACGCTCTGCCGGTCGCCGGTTGTTCATCGCTCTGGGTTTCCGTAGGGGTGGAAAACTTACAGGACGATTCATTGATTGATTTGTAAGGAATCCGTTAGCATGACCCTTAGGAAACACCACACACGTCCATCTTTGGGAAACGCTAACACTGACCTCTTAACGAGGCCCAATAGAGGAAACAAAAGAGAAAGCCAAAAGAAAAAAAGTGAAGGGGTCAGCGTTAGCGTTTCCCAAACGGGGACCTGTGTGGCGTTTCCAATGGTCATGTCCTGTCATTTTTTTTTACAGTGGTGTCTAACGTTTTGTGTAACATTGAATGCTATTTCATTCTGGTCGCCGGTAGCAGCGTTTGTGCCGCGGAAGCTCGGGCAGCAAAGCGGAGAGTTGTCAACGCGTCGCCACTCGAGAAAAGGAGATAGTTTAATGCCATGTCACGTCGCGACAAGTAGCGCTAAAAAGCGATGCGCACAAAAAAGAACGCATGGCGGTAGCTATAGGTGAATGGGGAGCGCATGAGCGCCACGTTCGGTGTTCATCCGCCAATGAACAAACGCAGCAGGCACCACAAGAGCTGTCTCCTTTCGAGAGACCTTGAGAGATGTGATAAGGATGCACCGAATTCGGAATCCGTAACAGGAGGGTACGCCCAAATGAGTGCCTAAATTACCTCGCTCTTCCCTTTTATCCAAAGTGCCAACGAGTCCAAGGTCCGACTGTGTGATTTTCGATACCTGTGAAAAAAATCCAGCGCGGCTGACAATGCCGATTAGTACTCGACTCGTGTGAAAACAGCGACAGCTACTACAAATCGCAACAAAACGCGTCGTTTAGTTACAGAAGCCGTACATTGAGAAAACTGGTGAAAATACCAAGCCCTGAAGACAGCCATACATCGATAAAGGTATTTTCAATAAACAAAATTTACATCGCAGATATTCGGTAACGCATTCAGGAATGCACCGACAGCGCTCTTCAGGTTGGCCCCTTCCAACCAACAAACGTTGGTAGCGGCAAAAAAAAAAAAAAAGTATCGTTCGTATTTATTTCGATTCTCACAATCGCTTTCAGTGAAAGAGTTGGAGAATCACTGGTTTCAGTTGCGTACGAATCCGCAGTATCCCCGCCAAGAAGAATGAGTCCAAAACCGAGAAGCGCAAGTATAACGAAGGCAGCGGCGCATTCTATCAGCTGTCAATAACGTAAAAATAAGCGAGGCTTCTACGATTCACAAATCAGCGATCAGCATGCAACGTGCCTGCCAAACGGGGCTACTAATCAGGCATTTAGATAATATATTATATTCGCAGGTAGCAGCATTAGTGGCATGCAGGAACGCGATACGAACGGATCGCGTCGGTCTCGCTCAAGAAATTCGGCCTTTTATTGGCACCCTCTGATTGGCTGTGTAGCGAGAACCTCAGGAGCGTTTCTACGAGTGACTCAGGCAGCCTTCCTTCCCCCTTCAAGTTACGCTTGAGTCCGTGCAACTGCAGCCGGACCACTACGAATGGGTAAAAGAAGAAAAAAGAGACTCCGTGCACATGATCCCTCTCACTCTGGTGCGCCATGCTCATGGCCACTTGTTGCGTTTACATGGATGCGACCGAAGCGCATTCATGGAAATACCCCCGAGCCCCCAATCCTCCCTTTACTCAATCTTATATATGGCTTGCACGTGACGTCATCGCGCCATGCTGGTGGCCATTTCTACTCGTCCTTCCCGAGAAAAGAAATTGGATGGTGTATAAAATGTATGCTCCAGAAGGTATACACCCTCAGCAGCAAGGCCACCAAAATGGCCGCCCATGTGACGTCAGTGCAAGGCATGTACTGTTTACAATCAATATTTTGGGCGAATGATTTTTTTTTTTTTTAGGACTATGCCTACATACTTGACACTCTCGGCTTACAAACGCTATCAATTAGTAGAGAGTTGAGCGAGGAGATATTTTAAGAATTATTCGCGGGCCAATTGATGACAGCGTCTTCTGCTAGCTTTCACGTGCGTTCCAGCAGACACTCCCCTTTGTTTTATTTAACCCTCGAGAAAAAGTGTGTCCGATCACCCGCAGCATGCAAACGTCTTTCAATGCAACCAAATACGCCTTTGGATGCGTTATACAAGCTATGTATATTTTAAACGTGAACTTGAAACTTTTATTTACTCATCATAATCATACGTGTGTGTGTGTGTGTGTGTGTGTGTGTGTGTGTGTGTGTGTGTGTGTGTGTGTGTGTGTGTGTGTGTGTGTGTGTGTGTGTGTGTGTGTGTGTGTGTGTGATCACGAAAGTGCCACGCGTCAAGACTAGAGTGATTGAGTAGTTCTGAAGCGGGGACTAATAAAGTATTATTATAATGATGAAAATAATCCCTGGAGAAGGGGAACAAGATGGACAAAGGACAAAGGACAATACTTGGATGCGCAAGGATTGCATCCACTGATCTCCAACTGAATGATACCAGCGGCGAGCATCTCACTATCGTTCTAATGAAATTGCGGCCGGTATACGACGGCCGCACAACGAATCGACAAGTGCGACCACGACGCCCTGCGTAGTCACTGCCAGACGAAGAGAACGCCGTTGCGATGACACTCTATCGGATCCAAGTTGTAAACAAGTTGCCTCCCCAGCGACCACGCAGACGAGAACACAGCAAGCGGATGTAACGGAACGACAGGCCCGAAGAAAAACACGCTACAAGGTCGGGCACGATAAGGCCGTCCAGGCCCGTGATAATGACCCGCGCTGGTACTACACGCACCACCGACGCGTATTAACCCCAAGCCGAGCTATCGGGTCGCCCTCGAAAGAAGCGCGGGCCACCCGCCTGGAATGGCCCCGTCATCGCTCCTGGCGCAAGATGGTCGTGCCGAGATTCGGCGACGACGAAAGAAAAACTCGCAGACGGACGTTCGTCGTGCAACGCGATCGATCAAACGTCCAAATTATGGCCACTTTCTGTGGAACCAGAGTCAGAGAAAAGGCGCTTGCCCTGTTCATATCTTTGTTCTGTCCTCGTCATTTGCGCTTTTGTATTTAAGATGTTTACCCAATTAGCCCAACTTAATATTAATTTAGGAAAAATAAATAATTACTTAGTCACTGTCTGGTTTTCCAGCTATAAAATAAAAACTAAACGAAACTCCCAGTAATTCGCGTCACAGTTACGTGACATCACAGCAGAACCTCTTTCGGTTTGCCATAGTGCGCATGTGCGGTGCCCACCATGGAATAGATGTATCGGATGGGTGAACGGATGGATACGGTCGAATCCTTCGAACGGGGCGGCGACTTGCGCCACCACATCAATAACACAGCGTCGTCGCAACGCGTTCTGTCACGAAAAATGGCTATCATACAGGTAGAGCGTGTTGCTTGTATTCGGCTCCTCTTGATTCTCTTCGAGGTGTTCCAATGTGATACTGGTCGGATTTCGTAATCTGTGAGGGTTTACTGAATTATTATTTACAACTCGCTACACCTGACAGCGGTAGCGAATGTGACAATATTCTGGTCGCTCCCACTTCTCGCAGAGCCAGATCAGTTTATTTTCTGTAGATACTGTCAATAGTTTATTCGATGCCGCAGCTGTTCCCCTCACTTCTCAGGTTCCCAGGTTTCACCCGCTCACAGAACGTACTATCGTAAATTATTACCTTTCTGATACGAGTGTCGTCAGACGCTGAATCCCTGCGCAGTTACAGATCCGCAAACATCAGAGGTAGGCCAACAATTGGTTAGCGCACAGGCGACGGTAGCCAGCAAATCAAGTTCTGTTCCTGTTCCCCGGTAGCCATAGTGGCGTGGACAACCCTCCGTACGTGGAAAGACCTCCGAGTCTGTTTCGGTTTCACTGCCGTCGCGCGCACCTCGGTCGGGCTGACGTACCCCACAGAGGACACGTCTGATACATCAACGAGTGCATTTAAGAGAATAGAAAAGCTGTGAACGGGCGACTCACCGCGCAAACGATGGCTGTGCAGCGATGTATCCTCACGGCAAGCAGCCGCTCAGCGCGGTTTTTCGCCACGCCGATGCGACCCGACAACTTCTTTCTGGCCAACCAGTTCTGTGGTCTGCTCTGCTGGCGATCCTCTCGTTGCCCCTCTCCGCCATCGTTCCTCCTTTCTTCTTTAGATTAACTTTTCTTTTTTCTTTTTATTACCTTCGCTCCCGGTGCTTTTGTTTTGTTTATGGAGCATTGTTTCGCGCCGCAAGCAGCGCGGCAGGTTTGG
Source organism: Ixodes persulcatus (assembly GCA_013358835.2). Lineage (NCBI taxonomy): Eukaryota > Metazoa > Arthropoda > Arachnida > Ixodida > Ixodidae > Ixodes > Ixodes persulcatus. The sequence continues at coordinate 111,749 of JABSTQ010011237.1, forward strand.
ACGGGGTTGCTTACCTGTCCGCTTGCAGTCCGCACCGGAGGAGACTGTGCACCAGACGTGCTGCGTAGCAGACGATCGAGAGGATGGCCCGAAGCGCTTGCGCTCAGGTTCGGACGGCGCGGACGAAGATGACGTCATCTGTCGATAATGAACTCACCATTTTCTTGTGCTCGAGGAAGCATTTGGTGCGCGTAATTGTCACATGTGCACGAGAGGCAGAGTGCACACAAAATGTGAATGAGAGTTAATAATATATTTAGAGGTATACCGGGTGTCCGCGAGAAGATAGAACCCTGTTTTTCGACACGCAAAAATAAACTGGACATAGCAGAGAGATCAAACTCCGTCAAACGTAGCCCAAGCCATTCGAGCAAGATGGCAAAGTTTCAGCGACAATTATTATCTTATTTCAAAGTTATAAGCGATTTTCTGAAAATTTCAATGGGAAAATGGGGCCCGTCCGTGTTCGCCCGTTTTCGGTTTCTGGCGCTCAGTCGGCCGCCATTTTTCTATTGAAAGTTTCAGAAAATCGCTTATAACTTTTAATAAAGAGAACGGTTGGTGCTGAAACTTTGACATCTTGCTCGAGCGGCTGGGGCTACGTTCTGACGGAGTTTGAGCTTTCCACAATGTCTACTTCATTTTTGCGGAGCGAAAAACAGGGTTCGGTTTCCTTCCGGACGCCCGGTACAGTACAGTTAAACGAGGTCCTCTCGGGAGTAGTTATAATAGCTTGAATAGCATGCAGCGGATTAAAAAAAGACTCGTGGACTTGTTATCTCTGCGTTGAACGGGATTTGTAAAAAAAATCCCATTAAACTCGCACAGCTAAAATCGTTGCTTGGCCAGAGGTTGATCAGACGAAAGCAATCCTCTCACATAAAAAGAAAAAAAAGGAAATGTGCGTATTTTTTTCTTTTTTTACCGTGTTGATATTTATTTTAAGACGGGGTATGAATTTGTTTTTGCCTCCCACTGCCCGGCGATACCTGCAGAAATACAAAGGGCAAAGAAATTGGCATAAAAGGAGGAGGGAGAAAATAGTAGTCATATCCTTATCTTTAGGCCAGATGACGCAAGCTGCCACCCGTTATCAACAGTAGAACCACCGTTACTACATATTCATCTTTTTTTATGGTGGTGTCATGTGGTGCTACCTGGTTGATAGAAGTGCAATCACAACAACGTCAGTGAAAACTTATTCAAAATACTATGACTGTTTTATTGGGCTGATAATATTTTATCATATTATACTGCTTTATTTATTTTTCTTAATAATTATTGCTGTAGTTTGTACGAAACGTTTAGCCAAATCAAGACACTTTTCGCCGCGGTATCGGATAAACACGACATTGGGCGATTCAAAGATGGCGGAAGCGACAGACGACGGGGATGCCAACGAAGGTCCCGCAACGTGCGAAATCGCCGCTCCTGGCGATCAGGATAAAGATGAAGCAGCATCTCTGGCTACGACGAATGTTTCCACGAGCAAAAGACCCAAGTCTAAAAAGAAGATTCCGGGCGTCGTGTACCTAAGCTACATCCCTCCCAAGATGAACGTGAAGACAGTGCGCAGCATGCTCTCTAAGTTCGGAGAACTGGGCCGGATATTCCTGCAGCCCGAAAAACCCAACGCCAAAAAGGCTCGTAGTTTCACCGAGGGCTGGGTCGAGTTCGCGGACAAGAAGGTTGCCAAGTGCGTCGCCAATGCTCTCAACGGCACCCAGGTCGGCGGCAAGCGGAGGGCCGACTACTACTACAGCCTGTGGAGCATCAAATACCTGCATCGCTTCCGTTGGACGCACCTCAACGAGAGACTGGCGTACGAGAAGGCGGTGAGGGAACAGCGACTCCGCACGGAAATCGCCCAGGCCAAGAGGGAGTCGAACTTCTACATCGCCTCTGTGGAGAAGAGCAAGCGGATGCGGCGCGAAGCGAAAGGAAAGTCGGACCAGGCAGAGCCCGAAGAAGCGTCGATAGACATCAGACAGCGGCCCACGGACCAACAAATCGTCGCCAAACGTGCGAGGAAAGGCAACGACGCCGAACGGACTGGGAACTCGGGGGCCGATCTGAGCTTGCTCAAAAACATTTTCGTGAGCTCCGCTTCGTACGAAGACGACGCAAAACACTGACTCGCCTTCGCTGTGTAAAAAGAAAAAAAAAAAAAGAAAGAAAGAAAAGGGGTCATAAATTTGAATTTTATTCTTGCATGGCATAGTAGTCAAGGGTGTATGGCGTGTGTGTTGTCTCAATGGGCGTCTGTCTGGTTTCTCAGCTGCACGCGGGAAATTTAGCGAGTGCAGTAGAACTGCTCACGACCTCACCCAAATCAAAACGGGCAGGGGCGGCAGGGATCGGGATGTTCGACCAAAAAACTACCATTCAATAAACAAAAACAAAAATAATAATAATCGAAAGAGGAGCATTTGCGTTGAACCTGTTCAACAAATCCAACTACATTTCTTTCTTTTTTTTTTTTTTATGCGACTTGATTTGGCTTGAGCCGATTTCTCAGCGGCTTATACCAAGCCGACTAGACTCGCGACGGGGACTTTGGGAAATGTTGAGGTGCTAGGCGGCTAGGTGAGTTCCGAGGGCTCCGAGGAGTTGCTAGAGGTCATACGGGATTTCTCTACCAGCCAAAACTTGCAAGACCGCGACAATGGTGTACCTGCCACCCCCTGCCTTGCGCTGGCTCGACCTGCCGAACAAGTGGCGACTCGAGAGGGAAGAGAAGGGCATCAAACCGTTCAGCTACTACCGCACCCCGGCCGATCAAGAGGGGCTGGAAAAGCTCTGCTTCTTCACGTACAAGTGCACCAAGTTGGGTGAGTACGTGCCCCGTGATCGTCGTGATGGCTGCTACATTTCCGGGAAAACATATACCTTAAAAAGAAAAAAAAAAAAAGTCTATAGTATGAGTGGAAATACGATCTCCGCACTTTGCTCTGAATGAACGTCTTCAGCATGAAAGCTTCACGCATGACCAGCCTGCGCACGCGTGTCCTTTGGCTGTTCGGCCTCGTGCGCGAAACTCGTAAAGTGTGACTCTCTCCGTTGTGTGGTCTCCTTCTCTTGTAGGCATTGTGATGGGAGTCGGGGACGCTATAGCCATAAGCCATGCTAGCGGCTTGGTGCCCGTGCTTGGCCGCATTGGATATTGGACGCTACCAGTCGGTAAGTGTGGAGCTCTTCTGCCCGAGTGGGCTTTTTGAAATTACGCTCGAAGGGACCAAGTTTCAGGCCTCGTTTTTGGTTTTCTCATTCACGAATAATTAGTGAGCACAGCTTTCTCGGACTTCCCTGGCAGTCGGAAGAGGCACCATTCACCGCTGCTCAGAGTGTGGTCAACTGAAGTAAGCGAATGGTGTTGGAGCTGCCACTAATCCTTTTAATCCCAGCTGCTTCCACCTCTGTCCAGCTCATCTACGGATCTTTTACTGCTCTTTCATATAAAAGCAGGATGCGCGTGTAAATAATTGGCATTTGATTTTGTGAAGCACAGTGTTAGGCTAGAACAAAAGAAAAGACAATTGTAAACCTGTGTTACTTCCTAGACTGTTTAGGTAAGCATGTTCAATAGACCGATCTCACCAGCCAGTTTGACTATGCCACCGCTGCCGCAATGCATCGAGGGAGCTTTAAACTTTCTGCACATGCGACAACCTCGCTGGAGCTCTGCGCGTGTGGAGCATGAGGCGGCACGAGCCGTCTTGTGCACTGCTGCCTGCCTCCTGCGAACTAAACTTGTGGCGGCGTCACGCATGCGCCGAACGCTTGGTGAGATCGGTCTATTCCTCTTGCCTGTTGTGAAAATTTCTGGCTACTGTGGACGTCATAGAGGGATCCACGGTGGGACGGGGGTAACCCCAGTACATTTTCTCGATTTTAGTGTTACGACATTTTTTAGTGATGGAAGTGCCCCTGAACTACAAGGTGTCCGGTTTTTTCGATGCCTTGTGTTGTTTTGTAGATATCCTATCTCAAAGGTTTGTTTTGAGAGTCTACAACAAGACCGAAACTACTGGCTCGAGCATGATGGCAGCCCTTGTGATCAGCTGCAGCAGCCAAGCAAGGACAAAATCAGAGAGAGAGCGATGAAGAAAGCAATTAAAGGGGCCCTGCAATCCTATTTAAGCATCTACCTTTTTTATGGTTTCCACATCTCTTGTGGTTCAGGCAACCCAGCGGGCAAGGAGAGAGTAAACAAATATCGGTGCGTCATGTTTTAACCGGACAACGCGGAAGCCTCCTTCACCTGAAGGGGTGCCCCGTGCTACCAAACGCGCGCGGCATGTGGCGACATTGTGACGTTGTCGGTCCTGGCCAGCTCCTACCTTACGACTGGTCAGAGCCACTAAAAGCTTTTAGAGCGCAGCTCTTAGGCGCCTGTTTCGGGCTTGAGCGGCGTCGCCGTCGGCGTAACTGCGCGGTGCATGATGGGTAAATTTCCCCGCTAAATTTAGCGGAAAATTTTTCCCTCTATATCTAGCGGAAAATTTTCCCCGCTAAATCTGGCGGAAAATTTTCTCCGCTAATTCTAGCGGAAAATTTCCCCCGCTAAATCTAGCGGAAAAGTTTCCCCGTTAAATTTAGCGGAAAATTTTCCCCGCTAAATTTCCCACTAAATCTAGCGGAAAATTTTCTCTGCCCCCCCCCCCCCCCCCCCCCCTCGAGGTCACATAACCCCCAGGCCACGTGACCCCCCCCCCCCCCGTGCCTTCCCCTCCTCCTCAAGAGCTACGCTCTAATTCGGCGTTACAGGGAGTTGTAAACGGCTTTCATTTTTTTTTAATCGAAATACAAAATATAAGTGGCGCGAACCGTTTAAATCATTTATGAAAGTAGTTTTTGTTTAGTATTTTAGATCAGAAAAGAAACAAATGTAGTTTATAAAGCACGGAAACAAGAAATGACCCTTCGACATAACTTCCACCAAGCGGTGGAAAAGGCGGCACATACTAGAAAGGGGTAGTGGGATCAGGCGCCGACGCATTGCTGTGAAGCGGCAAACGTAGAAAGGTCCCGGATGTACGCTGCGGCGCTGCGGTCCTATCGGCTGGAGGATCCGACCGGTTCTGAGCGTTCTGAAGGCCTTCGGCAAGCTGGTTTGGCTTGCGGCTTGGCCGTTTGGCGGTTCGGCAGCGCGAAGCAGCTCCCGTTCTGAACTGATCTTTACCCCATGTTTGCTGTCGTTTGTGGCCAATGAAGTGTCATGCCGAATTAGTGTTGACTCGCGCAGCAAATGTAATGTGAGCCGCCCTGGCTGCCCGCTTCATCCAGCCTATCCAGCACGTGGTTTAGTGGCGCCCTCTCGAGCCATCGATATGGAGTGCGGCAGCCGTGAGTGCTCGCTGAGCTCACTACCCCTCCTCTAGTTCACAGCCACCGAAGCCAGAACCACGGACGTCATGAAGGCAGTTATTGTTTGTTTGTTTTTGTAATTTTAATTTGCCTATAACTTTTAAAATAAAGCGAAATTCAAGAAAAGTTTCACTAAATTACTACGTTCAGTGCGCTCAGGTTGGGTGCAAATTAAAAACCAGTCAAAACGTTGTTGCAGGGCCCCTTTAAAGGGGCCCTGCAATCATATTTAAGCGTCTGCCTTTTTTGCGGTTTCCACGTCTCGTGGGGTTCGGGAAAGCCAGCGGGCACGCAGAGAATAACTAAATATCAGTGCGTCATATTTTAACCGGACGACGCGGAAACCTCCTCCACCTACGAGGGCGACCCGCGTTGCCGAAAGCGCGCGAAATGTGACGTCTTTGGTCCTGGGCTTACTACTGGTCAGAGCCGCTAAAAGCATTTTTTTAGTCGAGATACAAAATATAAGTGTCGCGAACCGTTTCAATTGTGTATGAAACGAGTTTTTGTTCAGTATTTTAGATCAGAAAAGAAACAAATGCAGTTTATAAAGTACGGAAACAAGAAATGACCCGTCGACATTCCCGCCACCAAGCGGCGGAAAAAACGGCGCATACCAGAAAGGGCTAGTGGGGTGAGCCCCCGACGAACGGCGAGCGTAGAAAAATCCCGGGTGTACGCGGCGGCGCTGCGATCGTATACCGGCTCCAGGATCTGACCGGTTCCGAGCGTTCCGAAGGCCTTCGGCGCGGGCTTGGTTGGCGATTTGGCCATTTGGCGGTATGGCAGCGCGAAGTGGCTCCCGTTTTGAACTGATCTTTACCCCGTGTTTGCTGTCGTTTGTGGCCAATGAAGTGTTATGCCGAATTAGTCTTTAATCGCGCAGCAAATGCAATGCGAGCCGCCCTGGCCGCCCGCTTCATACAGCCTATCCAACACATGCTTTAGTGGCGCCCTCTCGAGCCGTCGACACGGAGTGCGGCAGCAGTGAACGCTCGATGAGCCCACTACCCCTCCTCTAGTTCACGGCCACTCAAGCCAGGACCTACGACGTCATGAGGGAGGTTATGTTTTGCTTGTTTTTGTAATTCTATTTTGCCTATAACTTTTAAAATAAAGCGAAATTTGAGAAAAGAAAAGTTTCATTAAGTTACTACGTTCAGTGCGCTCAGGTTCGGTGCAAAATAAAAACCAGTAAAAAAGTCAATGCAGGGCCCCTTTAAGAGAGTGGGAGGGACCACAGGTATGGATGGAGTTCCAGTGAGGCTGGTGAAGAACAGGGGCCGGAAACAAGAAGGATCCTACAGGAGACCGTGAGCCAAGTATTACTGAGAGAAGAGTTTCCAATGTGTGGCGTATGTCACGACTTCGCCTAATCTACAAAGGCAAGGGGACCAGGACATTTCTGAGAAATTATCGCCCATTGGCAATCACACCAGTGCTGTACCAATTGTGGATGATCAGAAATAGACTTTGCATTGGTGGAGACACAGGAGGTCCCGCGGAAACTGCAAAAGGGGTTACGGCGGGGCAGGCACCTGGAAGACAATATCCATAATGGAACAGCGCGAATTTTACAAGGACAGAGGAAGGAACTGGACAGGACGAGCGCTGGCTAACAACTGAAAGGTTTATTAACAGGAAACCACGAAGAAAACATACAACACGACTCTCTAATCACGATGGAAATGCGCATGCGCCTCCCAAAATTGGGTGCTATCTTTTTACACAATTTTATATGCGTCATCCCCAATCTGTATAAAATATGCATATAAAATTGTGTAACAGATAGCACCCAATTTTGTGAGGCGCATTGTGCCAAGGAAACACTCATTGTCGTCGTCTTCGATACAGGCAGGACCGGCCTCGACAGGAGCTCTTGACAGGCAATCGGCGTCATTGTGCTTCCGGCCGGACTTGTAGACAACGGTCATGTCGAACTCTTGCAGTCGTAGGCTCCACCGGGCGAGGCGTCCGGAGGTGTCTTTCAGATTCGCGAGCCAGCAGAGCGAGTGGTGGTCTGTGACCACGCGAAAAGATCTTCCATACAAATATGGGCGAAACTTTGTTATTGCCCACATTAAAAAGGATTGACCAAGGCACTGTTTTCAGTTGTTGAGTAGTTACTCTCCGCCTTAGACAGCGTTTGACTCGCGTATGCGATGACTCGTTCTGCCCCGTCCTGCCTTTGAACTAGCACCGCGCCAAGTTCGGTGTTACTGGCGTCCGTGTGGACCTCTGTATCAGCGAACTGGTCGAAATGGCCGAGAATCGGGGGCGTCTGGAGTCATCGTTTCAGCTGATCGAATGACCGCTGGTGTTCTTCTGACCATTCGAACTTGACGGCGTCCTTCGTGAGGTACGTCAGCGGTGCAGACAGCTTGGCGAAGTCCCGAACAAATCGTCTATAGTAGGCACAGAGTCCAAGGAATCTTCTCACGGCCTTCTTGTCAGATGGTGGCGTAAATGCAGCTACGGCGCGGGTCTTCTCGGGGTCAGGGAGAACACCTTTGTTGTTCACGACGTGGCCAAGGACCTTATGTTCACCATAGGCAAATCAGCACTTTGTTGGCTTAAGTGACAGGCCGGCGGTCTTGATGGCTTCAAGCACGGCTCGCAGTCGTTTCAGGTGCTCGTGGAAATCCCGGGAAAATACCACGACATCGTCGAGGTAGACGAGGCAGCTCTGGCGTTTTAGACCTGCCAGCACGGTGTCCATGACACGCTGGAAGGTGGCTGGTGCTGTACAAAGTTCGAACACCATCACTTTGAATTCATACAGTCCGTCGGGAGTGACGAAGGCAGTTTTCTCCCGGTCACGTTCGTCGACTTCAATCTGCCAGTAACCACTCTTCAGTCACTCTTCACTAATCACTCTTCAGCATTTCCATCGACGAAAAATATCGGGAGTGGCGCAGTCGGTCTAACATATCGTCGATGCAGGGGAGCGGATAGACGTCCTTCTTCGTCACAGCATTCAGTCGACGATAGTCCACACAGAACCGCAGGGTTCCGTCCCTCTTCTTTACAAGGACGACTGGGGACGCCCATGGACTTCTTGAGGGTTGAATGATGTCGTCCAACATTTCCTGGACTTGATCTTGAATCACCTTCCTTTCCTTTAAGGAGACTTGATACGGCGTCTGGTGGACAGGGAGCGCGTCGTCATCGGTAATAGTGCGATGTTTCGTCATTGGTGTTTGGCGAACTTTCGACGACGTGGCAAAACAGTCACTGTATTCGGCGAGGAGATCAACCAGTTGCCGGCGCTTAGGTGCTGGGAGCTCGGGGTTGATGTCAAGCGGCAGCGGCGACGTGCTGTTCTGCTGTGACGACGGGGTTTCTTCGGAGATTGCGGTGACCACGGCTGGCGCCTGAAGCTCCTCGACGTGGCCCACGGTGGTTCCCCTCGTTAGGTGCTGCGGCTCCTCTCGGAAGTTTGTCACAAGAACAGTTGTACATACTTCTTGGAGATCCGTTACTCCTCGTGCGACGCCAATTCCTTTCTCAAGGAGCAGTTGGACGCTGCCTTCCAGAAGAGCTTCACCATGCATGGCTGCGTCGGTTGTGACGGTGACGAAAACACTCGACCGCGGCGGTAAGTTCACATGGTCGGCGATAACTCGGATCGCGGTTGACGTCGTGTTGGTCTCCACCGGCGGCAAAACAGGTTTTCGCAGCGTCAGCTTGTTTGCCCCGAGGTCGATGACGGCGCCATACTCGCAGAGAAAGTCCATTCCGAGGATAACGTCCCTCGAACAGTCTTGCAGAACGACGAACTTCACAGGGCACGTCTCACCGTGGATCTCGACGCGAGCAGCGCATCTCCCGACTGGTGTGATGAGGTGCCCTCTGACGGTTCGTATTTGAGGTCCATCCCACGGCGTCGTGACTTTTCGAAGGTGGCGGGAGAGCCTCCCACTCAAGACTGAGTAGTCTGCTCCGGTGTCCACAAGTGCTGATGCGTCATGGCCGTCGATGACGACGTTTAGGTTGTTGGACACCGTAGCAGGAGCGTCGTTTCGGTCTCTGGTAGCGTTCGAGTGGGGACCCTCCGACATTCGTGGAGGATCTTGTCGTCGGTCGTCTTCGGCAACTCCACCTCCAGGGGTTGCCGCGCCTAGTTTCCCCGGCGTGGAGCGAGGGGCGACAGGCTTTCACGTCGGGGTCGGTGCATCGGCGAAGCTGGACGTCGTGGTGAAGGCGACCGGAACTCTCGGCGGGACGCAGGCTCGGGGGACTGAGGTCGTCGCAGGTACTCGTCGATCTCCCGAGGACGTTCACCATAACGGGGGCACGGTTCGTTTGGGTGGAACCCGTACAGCCCGAGTCGTCGATATGGGCATCGGCGGTACACATGGTCAGTTTCCCCGCAGTGGTAACACAGCGGGCGTCGGTCGGCCGTCCTCCAGATGTCTGTCTTCCTCGGCGCAGGTTGCTCTGGGTGAACGTGCGCCTGATCTTCCTGTCGTCGGGGGTACTGCGGCGCTGGGGCGTCTCTTCGGGGTGGCGCCGTGGCTTGGCGGGGGGCTTGCGGCGGTCGTCGGGCCACAGCGGCGCAGCTCAACGTCGGTTCCTCCGGTGCCACCGGGGTGACGGGAACCTCTGGTTGGAGCGCCCGATGCACTTCTTCTCGGACAGCCTCGGCGATGGAAAGGGTTGGCGGACGACTGGCGGTTGGCAGCAACCTTCGCAGTTCCTCCCGGACGACCTCCCGGATAATTTCCCGGATGTCCGGCGTACCCCGACTGTTTTCGTCGTTAAGCGGCGTGGGTGCAGCGACGCCTGGATGTCGCTGGTAGTGGGAAGTGCGCACTTGGAGGGCGCGCTCGATGTTGGTTGCCTCCGTGACGAAGGCTTCGACGGTGATCGGCGGGTTGCGGACGAGGCCTCCGAAGATGTCATCCTTCACACCACGCATCAAAATACGCAGCTTCTTTCCCTCGGTGGCCTGAGGGTCGGCGTGGGAGCTCAGGCGAAGCACGTCTTCCACAAAGCTCGTGACGCTTTCATTGGGGCCCTGGGTCCTCGATTGCAGCAGGTCTTCGGCCCTCTCCCTTCGGTGTTGACTGGCGAATGTTCGCGTGAGCTCGTTCTTGCAAAGGTTCCACGAGGTCAACAAAGCTTCATGGTTTTCGAACCAGCGCCTTGCAGTTCCTTCAAGTGAGAAATAGAGGTTTTGCAGGCGCTGTTCGTCACTCCACCCGTTGTGGCGAGCCACGCGTTCATACTGGTTGATCCAGTCTTCGACGTCCTCGTAGATCTCGCCGAGGAAGGGAGCGGGTGTCCGCTGAGCGACGGGCAGGATGACGACGGGCAGGGTGGTCATGGTCGGGATCTTGTTCTTCCGTTTCTCGGGCAAGAGACCAAGTTCGGGGGACTAACCTCTGGTACGACGGCTTCTTTGGGCTTTGGCGTCTTCGACGAAGGGTAGCCCTCCGGGGCTGAGCACGTCACTTGGCCGGGATGTCTTCGGACGGGTACGCTCAACGGGCGTAGAATGCACTACCCCGCACTTCCACCAAAATGTCACGAATGACAAGTGATGAGGCGGCTAATGACTGAGTAAACTGAACGTTTAATGGGGCGAACTTGTGCCCAGAAATAAAAGGAAGAAGAAAGATAACAACAGAGCGTCACGGGCGTCGAAGGTGGCGAAGCAGCAGGATCGAACGCTGAGGCGTAACTGACTCCGGCTCGCCACGCGGGGCCCCTTTTGTACCGCGTGTACTTCTGGAACAGTCGGCCTAGAAGATTCGGCGCTTAGAACATTCGAACCTAGAACGAGCAACACTGTTCTCGAAATTACCAGAAATCTAAATTGAAAGAAAATAAAAGACGCGGCACTCCCAGGAATCCAACCCTGGGCTACCACACGAGAGCCAAGTGCGGTAACCACTCGGCCACGCATGCGCTCGCTCGCCGACGCGCGTGGCAATACGACAAGTGGACCGCGAGAAACTTTGGAGGCAACTGATGGAACGAGGACTCTGCAAGGAGTGGATCAACCTGCTGAGGGAGGTGTACAGGGAGACTAAGGTGGTGGCACAGTGGCGACAAGAAATGACAGCCCCAGTGGCCAGCACCAGGGGGCTGAAACAGGGCTGTCCACTATCGCCACTGTTATTCATGTTGTACATTGCAGGAATAAAAAGAAAGCTGCAGGAGATCTCCCAGGGCTTTTCCCTGCAGCACATGGAAGAGGGAGCCAGGAGTGGGGGGAGGGTCCCCAATCTGTCCTATGCAGACATCATGCTGATTGCAGACTTTCTGCAGGACCTACAGGCCCTCATGACTGAGTGTGGGAAAAGGGGGGCAGGGCCCTGGGGCTGGGATTCAGTGCCCAGAAATCGGCACTGATGAGCTGAGGAGTGGAATTCGAGACCGACGACCTGACCATCCAGGGTAATCCAGTGCCAAGGAAGGAGAAATACAAGTGTCTGAGTGTGTCTGGATTCACATGGGGCACAACTACCTGATAGAGCAAGAGGCCACGCTCCAGGCAAAGAGTAGGAGAAGCCGCTTAATTGCTACGGCCAAGGCCCTCCGAGGATACAACCGGTACGAAGTGACTCGTGCAGTGTGGAAGAGGGTCGCGGTGCCGGGGCTCGTGTTTGGAAATGGCGTGTTGTGCCATTCGTCACGAACCTGGGAATGCCTCGAAGTGCGACAGCGAGAGAAGTGGGTTCCGGCAGCTCTAAAAGCCAGCAGAGGGAGCACCGAATGAGGTTGTACGGGGGGGACATGGGGTGGGTCAGTTTCAATGCCAGGGAGGCCCGAGCAAAGCTGTGCGAGACAGGTGTACAAATATGTACACCTGAAGATCATCTCGACCCGATGGGTGCGTTGAACACGCCAGCTGTTTTTGAGGTATGGCGTCAGTGACCCACTCCTCTACCCGGCTGAAGAAAGGCACAAGGGACAACGGGGAGACTTACGGGCCAGGGTGTACGAAAGGTAGGCGCAGCAGTGGGCCGAGGCGGCGGCACGGAAGTCGGCGATTACCCTGTACACTGGGGAGAAGACCGAGAGAGTAGACTTCCTGGATACCAGCAGGGGCAGTGCACTACTCTTGGATGCCCGAAGCGGGACGCTGGGTACTCGGGTACGTGGAGTAAAATACTCGGACGTGGACGTGAGATGCACCGGGTGCACAAAAGGGGTGACGGCGGAGCGCGTCGCACTCGAGTGGCCTGCAGCCGGAACATGGCGGTGGCACTGAATTTCTGGGACGGCGACGAAGCCGGCCGGCTGAGCAGCGAGCTAAGGGAGGACCACCAGTGGCTATATCCAGCACCCTAGTTGAGATCCCCCAAAGGGGTTAGCCCTAAATTCGAATCCGAATCCGGCTGTCGTGTGACGAAAAGTTTGTACCGTGGTACCGTCGAGCGTATGGCTGGCCTAGTCGAAAGAGCAGTTCCGATCGGTGAGGTAAGATGCTACGGTTGTTTTACTGCTTTGCACATATCAAGCATCTGTAGCAAGTATTAAAGTTGCCGGCCAGAAAGAGAGTTTGACACGATGAATGCAGGCTTGGAACGAGCCCCCACTTCTGAGGAGAACTACAATCTTGGTGGTGTGCAGTGCTTGTTGCAGAAACATAAGCTCGCGCTGAGCAGAAACAGACTAAACTATGGCTGCCAGTGAATGCCACCTTCGGCACCACGATACGCTTGTGCGAGTATGGAGTCAGTAATCTTTTTGTGCGATCGCCGAAGAGCATGCAAGCAAAAATCGTCCTCTGGAACGGCTGAAAATGCAGCAGAAAAACACTGCAAAAGAAGTGGCAGGACAAACAAGAAACTCTCTTTGAAACGAAGATGACATCAGGGCTGAGGGCACAAGTTTACTTGACAAACTTGTGCCCTCAGCCCTGATATCAAACAACAGCCAACCTGCTGAATGCCCGCTAAGAAGCTGGACGTGCCATTTTTAATTTGGTTTTAGAGTGGATCGCAGTTTCCCGTTAGTGCAATATTTTGGCAGTGCTTGTATCTCTGTAAATTGTTTTCAGTCATTTACTTTGGTTCGACTTTTAGAGCGCAGCTCTTAGGCGCCCGTTTCCAGCTTGAGCGGCGTCGGCGTCACCTTGCGGTGCATGATGGGTAAATTTCCCCGCTAAATTTAGCGGAAAATTTTCCCCGCTAAATCTAGCGGAAAATTTTCCGCGGGATATCTAGCGGAAAATTTTCCCCGCTAAATCTAGCGAAAAATTTTCCCCGCTAGCGGAAAATTTTCCCCGCTAAATTCAGCGGAAAATTTTCCCCGCTAAATTTAGCGGAAAAATTTTCCCGCTAAATCTAGCGGAAAATTTTTCCCGCTAAATCTAGCGGAAAATTTTCCCCGCTAAATCTAGCGGAAAATTTTCCCCGCTAAATTTAGTGGAAAAATTTTCCCGCTAATTCTAGCGGAAAATTTTCTCCGCTAAATCTAGCGGAAAACTTTCCCCGCTAAATCTAGCGGAAAATTTTCCCAGCTAAATTTAGCGGAAAATTTTCCCCGCTAAATTTAGCGGAAAATTTTCTCCGCTAAATCTAGCGGAAAATTTTCTCCGCCCGCACTCCTCGAGGTCACGTGACCCCCCCCCCCAACCCCCGTGCCTTCCCCTCCTCCTCAAGAGCTGCGCTCTAATTCGGCGTTACAGAGAGTTGTAAACGGCTTTCATTTTTATTCCTAAAATTCCTAAAAGGGGATAATGGGAAATTTCACATTAAAAAGCTGTAATAAAAGATATGTTATTTGCTGCGCGAAAAATATGATATATATAATTAAATCTTACTTTAAACATGAGCAGAAATTGAAACCGAAACTTCGGCTTCGTCTGACAACATTGGCCTCGGGCCGCCAAAAACATGGCTATCACAAAATGACTATCAGTGTGCAGGCGGGCTGGTGGAAGTTTACCATGATGATTTTAACCTGAGATGGGCAGGAGGAGGAAAATGTATTGCAGTGGTTGAGAAAGTAACAGAGACAGTATCTCTGACTCAGCTAATACTTTTATTGAACCAACCTCCCTGTATACAGAACTACAACCGCCACAAAACCACCGAACATTCTGTTTTTCAAGGTTGCACGCACAACCCTCACCCACATCACAAAAAAAAAACTAAGCGAGGCCACCTACAAAATGCAACCACCTTTCGGTTTAGACAAATTTTTCTAGACAGCTAGAGGTCACAAAAATATACGATGCTTTTCAACTACGACACACACACACAGTGATACCTTTCGTTGGCTTAGGGCAAAAGCTTCTGAAATCCTATCTCAAAAAGTCACACTAACAGAAATAATTTTTTTTTTTTTTTTTAGCCACGACACACAGCTAAGGTTGCACCCTTGGTGCATCATTTACACTGCGACCTTTTCAATAGTCTTGACTGAACATAACTTTTTCTTTCTAGGACAAAAAATAAATAAAAATCAACTAACAATAAAAAAAATTAACCCAACTATAAAAAAAAAAAAAAACAAAGAAACAACAGTCATTGATAAGGGATGCATAAAGCTCTAAGTTTGACCGAAACCTCGCACCACGACTTCTAGTGTACAGGAAAGACCATCAAGGGGACAAACAAAACACTTTGGACAACCAAAACAATGTGCAACTAGAGTTGCAAAAATTTCTTTGAAGTACTACCGAGCTGCAAAGAGGCCTAAATGAGACAGTGTCCTATTCTTTTTATTCGGATTGTCTCTCTAACAACTCTCTTCATGCTATCTAACTCTTGGTGTACTATTTCTGTTCCTGACCATTGTGCACTACTATTATTGCATTCACGCACGTCTTTAGCTAATTCCGAATTTGCAGCATTATTCTTTATGTTTCTTTTGTGTTCTGTTAACCTGTCGCTGATACATCTTGAAGTTTGCCCTACATACTTAAGATCACAACACAAAGGTATCTCCAAAGGTAATTGCAGTGCTACAAAGGTCAGGAACAGAAATAGTACTCCAAGAGTTAGATAACATGAAGAGAGTTGTAAAAGAGACAATCCGGATAAGAACAATGGGAAACTGTGTCAGTGGGACCTCTTTGCAGCTTGGTAATACTTCAAAATACTTTTTGCTACTCTAGTTGCGCATTGCTTTGGTTGTCCATTATTTTCCAGTGTTTTGTTCATCCCCTTGATGGTCTTTCCTGTACACTTGAAGTCAAGGTGCGAGGTTTGGGACAAACATGGAGCTTTATGTATCCCTTATCAATGACTTTCTGTTGTTTTTTATAGTTGGATTGAATGTTTTCTTATTTTTTTATTGGTCGACTTTTTTTATTTTTTGTCCTAGAAAAAAAAGTTCTGTTCAGTCAAGAGTATTGAAAAGGCCACTGTGTAGATGATGCATCGAAGGTGTAACCATAACTGTGTGTCACAACTAAAAAGTTTTTTTTTTTTGTGTTGTGGTTTATGGAGATTGGAGTTCAGAAGCTTTTTGTCTAAGCCCCTTAGAGGTATCACTGTGTTTGTGTGTGTGTGTCGTAGTTCAAAAGCATTGTATATTTTTGTGACCTCTAGCTGTCTAGAAGGATTTTTGTCTAAACCAAAAGGTGCTTGTGCTTTGTAGGTAGCCTCACTTAGTTTCTTTTGTGATGTGGGGGGGGGGGGGGGGGGTTGTGTGTGCGACCTTGAAAAACAGGATGTTTGGTGGTTTTCTGGTGGTTCTAGTTCTGTTTATTGGGAGGCTGATTGAATAAAATAATTAGCTGAGTTAGAGATGCCGTCTGTCCCTGTTACTTTTTCTTCCATTCTAAAATATTTTCCTCCTTCTGCCTCAGTCTTGGGTTAAAATCATCATGGCTATCATGTGGTACGAGATGTCTTGCGACCCTCTATGCAATGACGGATGGAATCGGGGCAGGCGTGTGCCAAGCGGAAGTGTTGTCTGCATCGCACTCTTCACCACGTTTTGATGCCTACGACGTTCAACGACATCTGCACAACTGCGACGTCAGTCTGCGCGCGTAATGCGAACGAAACTCCGAGAGACAGTAATCACCAACGGTGAGACAAGGACGGCAGTGGTGACGCAGGAGATGCCGTTAGCGGCGGGACGGCCGGACGGCTCCCAAGATGCGAGCTGTGCAGGCACTTGACGCTAATCACGTGGACATTGCTGAACGTCAAGAGGAAACGTTGCTGATGTCAAAAAGGGGCAATGGTGATGACGTTTAGCTCAGTGCTGGCTATGCCAACGCCATAGCCTTGACTGCACTTGCACTGTTGGTTGCGCCTCAATTCGTCCGCTAGAATCAGCCGATTTCAGCAACTTAGCGCTTTGCAAAGTTTGCCGGACCGTTTAAACATTTAGACAGAACTAGGCCGAAATATTTGACGTGTGGTCTTCCTAGGTGATACTGAGGAGGACTGCATTGTTTTTTTCAAAAACAAAAATGAAGCGGAGTTGCCCTTAAAGTAAGAGGTAGGACACAGGCGTGCAAGTGAAAGTTCAACCTTGGGTTTGCAGTGCCTTTCTCTTGGTGCTTGCGCGTGTGTTTTCCTAGGGCGCAGGTCTCGCAATATAAGCATTAACCGATGCATTCACATGTGAGAATTTCAAGTACTCCACTGCCGCTCTCTACATACCGTAAAATACCGGGCAAGCGCCCGCTCAAAATTTAGACATAATCGCGAGAAAATGGGGGATGGGCGCTTGTCCAGTCATTAATTTTACATATAAATGTACTGCGCATATTTACTCAGATCTTACAAATTTGGGAATGGGCGCTTAATGTGGAATGGGCGGATGCACGGTATTCTACGGTAGTTGTTTTATGAATACAACAGCTGTATGCTGGTTTGTTCTTTTTGGGCAATCCACATTATCCTCACTGTGTTCTACCTTTAAATGCGAGTAGTGATTTCTTTCCAACAAGTTTGGACCTGTGACGGTAAGAACTCGAGGCTTCTTGATGTCCCATGCATTCAAGTCTTCCTTTGTTGCAGTGACTGCGGGCGGTGCCTTTGTGGCAACCAACCTAATTGCAACCAAGCTTACCGGCCAAGACAGCCCTGCGACACACTTCCTGGGTGGTGTGGCTGCTGCATCGGTGTTTGGTGCCAAATGTGAGTCCAAGCTTGCTTCTGAGTTGTGCAGGGGGCAGAACAAAGCCACAGTGCATGCATCATAGCGTAGAATTACGGTAAGGTGCAGGGTAGAGTAAGACTGTGGTGTGTGAAATTGATGATTGCCCACCACGGAAATAGCAGAAGGCTAACCCTGCTTCTCGGCAAATCAGTCTCGCACGATGACGATTTTGAGATGTGCCAGCACGGGCACCAGGAAAAAAAGTATACTAACTGTAAGGTTTTTGGTTTTGTTACGAGGGCCTGGCAGAACCGCTGCAACTAATCATTTGAAGGCTTAAAAAAAAAAAAAAGGTCTCCCACGTTCCTTCTGTGCCTACTCGAGGTGCGTATCGATT
The DNA here is from genome assembly GCA_013358835.2 of Ixodes persulcatus. Taxonomy (NCBI): domain Eukaryota; kingdom Metazoa; phylum Arthropoda; class Arachnida; order Ixodida; family Ixodidae; genus Ixodes; species Ixodes persulcatus. The sequence continues at coordinate 129,537 of JABSTQ010011237.1, forward strand.
GCATCTTCATTTTTTTCGCTTTTCATTTCGTTTGTCAGCATGTATCGAAATCGCTAGGAGAGTTTCTAACAATTTGTTTGCTGTTATTGCTATCAAGATTCATCCTAAGAGTCAAGAAGCTAGGATACCAACCCTTCTCAGAAGACATAGAAGCCACTGCGACAGTCGTCCGTCATGGCGCGCACTCCGAGCACGTATTGGACACGCGAGCTATATCGGCGTTGGATGTGAACTCGTATCGAAAACGAGAGCTGCGCCGACGTACGTCGAGGACAGATTCATTCGCAAGCTTCGCGCCCGAGAAATGGCCACCGCCAATATCTTGCTCGACGGGGTTTGGAAAAGGATCAGTTGTAACGCTACGCATTGTGCCACGGATATAAGAGTCGCAATTTTAGCATCGGGGGAATTCCAGCACTTCGAAAGGCAGCCATCAATATTCCAGTATTATCATAAGACAATCGCAATTACTAATGCCGAGTTAAGGACTTGACATTTTGCATGCGGTGGGTTACGTACTCAGCCTTGGAAACTTCCCTTCCGACCGATACCGCAGCCTTTGCGCAACTTGTGCGCCTTCCCCGTCCTTTGCAGGGCAGAGCATGCGTGCGGGACTCTGGCTGTCGGCCATCGTCGGGACGTGGGCTGCCATCAGGAAGTACTCCATGGACCACGACTATGCGCTTGCTCCGACCAAGAAGTCCTGCGCCAATTTCTTCCTCCTGAACAGGGTCGACTTGACAATCGTATCGCCACGCTGAGAGGCGCTTCCCGACATGCGCCGTCGTTTTTCCTGCTCCTCGTAGAATAAACTTACGATCCTGTTACTGGCCCAACTGGGAATTTCTGCCGGGGTTGGGAGGAAGGACGATGCACAAACCTTATAGTTGTTTTTGTTCGTGTTTTTTTTTAACGCAAACAAACACTTAGCCTTTTTTTTTTCCAGCCACTATAGAATATAGACCGGCGGACAGGGAATGCTGACACACATGGCTCCATAAGGTAGCTTCAATTTGGTTGGTTTCGGTTTCAGTGAGCTCGTGGGTGTGAAGGTGTTTTAGGTTATTTCGCTTAGTTTTGTGATATAAATGTATCCCTCATGGTACAACAACCAATGATACAGCGGTAATCGGCCACCTTGGGAGCTACCGCGTGGTTATGAGCCTAAATTGTAGATGTTTTGACGAACACCTTCATCTAATTATGTTCGTCGTTCGGCCACATTCGGCAGCGAAACGACCGAAATGATGCAGGAGGAAGATTACTGTCGAGACCGGCTATAACGAAGTCAACAGTAATCGGAAATCACTTTGCTATATCCGCTATTTCGTTATAACCGACTTCGGTTAACTAGGTGCAAAAGGGAATGGGAAATCGTGATCGCTTCGCTATAGCCGCTATTTCGTTATAACCGACTTCGTTATAACCGGTCTTGACAGTACGGCCGTACTGGACGTGCCGGCTGACACATTTCTATGAAAATAAACTAATGAAGAGGCTAATGCATGGAGGCACAGTGAAAAAGGAGATTGACAACCTGTCTAACAATGTGCTGAATTGCAGAGAACAGAGGAACTTGCACGTGTGCTCACTGTTCGATTTTCGAGGACACCAACGTTTTGTGAAAATTTCCGTCTAAAAAAACCCTTCTGTAATGATGCATAGAATTAAAAAACGAAGCGATAGTGTCTTTATCGGTTTCTTTAAAGAAACTACCTTAAGTACTCGAGAGATGTTTCAATGAGCAATCCTAGGCTGAGTAGGCAATTTTTAATTAGCACTATTGCAGCAGATGTTTACCTTAGGAAACTCTCTTATATGGACGTTTCCCTACAACATATCTAAAATATGAGATAAGAGACAAGCCTATCAAGTGAAGTGCGACCTCTGTCCTCCGTATAATTTGTGCAAAAAAATTAAATGGCGCAAGAGAATTGACCTTGAGCAAGCTTGAGCAAGCTTTTGTAGACTAGATATTTAGTTGTTTGAACAGATGCAATGTCGGCGACGTCGACACCGCTTTCAGCGACGTCGAGTAAATTCGGCACCAACAACGCTGCACTTGAGTGATCTCCATGCAAACGGCTTTTTTTCGACATCGTATATGGCGTGCCTCAGGCGCTTTTATCAGGCACTCACAAGCTGTCTTTTACCCATTTTTCACCCTGGGAGCCAACCCTTTGTGTATAAAAAAAAATTAATTGAATTGGATATCTTAAGGGAATTTAATGACTGCAGACATGGGACCTAGCACAATGTATTGTTTCTTGAAATCCATAAATAAACGAATCAGGCGAATGTTCATACCGCAAAAATGATTCCCACATATAATCAAAAGCGACTGTTTTGAATTTGTTATGAAGGCAGAGCACAATGATTTTAACAAACACACATAGTAGCTTTTTGCGTTGACTATATTTGCCTTCTTTAAGATCACAAATGCATGATCATAAATATACCTTGCTCTTCTTCTTGAGCCACTATCACTTAAGGAAATTTGTACCCTCATAAATAATTGGCCTCTCAACCCTTGTGTACACGCTAAATGTGCCCCAGTGCTAACGCTGATTCCTTTTCTCACATGTATCCGGTACTCCGAATGTGCAAATAGTCGAAATGTGTTATTAAATCAAGTGCAGAAGTTGCGCACATAATGATGGCATGCAGTTAGGTAGTAAAAACAAAGTATCAGACGACACTTCACAAGGCAAGGCAAAATATTGCGGTGAAACGCAACAAAAAACATGAATGTGACGACTTCGCCAAGGCGTGAGGAGCGACGAGTTGAAGTCATCTTATGGCGGCCGCGTCACCCGATTCAAAGATGGCGGCGCCCATGTGACGGAGGGGGAAAAGGTGTACACCCAGATAAAACGACCAAAGCATATGCGAGGCTAAATTTGACTGGTATAAAAACACTACTTCCCACGTGACCGACACGAACGACATGTATGTCATGTCTTATACACGACATACATTGACGTGAAAGATACTGGCACACCTTAATGCGCATTGCCACAGCAGAGGTGTAGGGTTGCTCCAGAGACGAGCTGGGGGACATTGGCGCGACTTCATTACGCAGTTTCCTTGATAATGTGGATGCTTGGGCTAGTTGGTAATTCATGCTTGGATGGAACAGCACGGATGAACAGACACACTCAAAGGCACACAGGAAGAAAAACAGACTCAGCACTGCGAGTCTGTTTTTCTTCTTGTGTACCTGTGAGTGTGTCTGTTCATCCGCGCTGTTCCATCCAAGCAGTTTCCTCGCAGCGGTCACGGTGGATTCGAGAAAAAGTCGAGTCAACACTCTGTTGAGCACTCCCTCAACAATGGAATGACTCGGGACTTGGAGCAGTGACGCTGAGGATGCGTGACATGTACAGGAATGAAGGGGCAGTAGCGGAAACATCTTGGGGGAAGCATCATGACCCTCCCCCCCTCCCCGCCCAACATCTCCCCTGGTAACTCCTTTGGATTCCGTGGTAAACTGCACGGCTATTTCCATGAATCGCTGTGCAACACAACATTCCCGGCCTCTTGTTGCATTCCAACTGTTCAGCTAACCCTTGCTCATTTTCTTTATTAGATTTCCTTCCAGTCACAAAGAGATACTTACGGGCTTGTTTTTTAAGTTGACACTACAGCACATGCACAGCTACGGGTACACAGCCCGGGTGCATGCCTTCACGGCTTCCTCGGCAGAGGCTATTCAATGCTGGGAACTTTTAGCTATCTCTGCGTAGTCGGCTTAATGAGCGTTTACTTCCAAAGAGCGAGGGGTGAGTGTAAACCCTCCGGGGAAGTATTTGATGGTGCTGATGGTTGTTCTTGTGAACTGGTACTATTTGTGTTCAACGTATGGCAGTATTAGTGCCTAGCACCACGTTGATTGATCGCTTTCAATTGGTGCTAATGAATAAAACCCACAAGTGAAAGCTCTCAATCTTACACTCTAAAAATTGACTACAAAAGACATTGGAAGACTATTGGAATCGGATGGACAAGTTTCAATTGCATTTCAAAAGTGAAGAGTGTGTGGGCCGCACAGCTTCGATCGGTGCTCAATTATAAAGAGCAAAAAAATGTAATGTGGTAACCATGTTGAATTAACCTGAGACTGGGGTAGAAGGGAAACATCAAAACATAGAAGGGTCAAAAAAGGACAAACTCTATGCGGAGTGCAAGTTTGTCTGCTTCTTTGTAGGCGTTATGGTGACAACAGAACGCAGAGCTTTGGTTGTCTCTGATTGATAGGATAGCGGACATACCTCAATGCTAGCTGCCTTGAGGCCTACTCGCTATCCTTCCGATCGAGCCAATCGGAGCTCGGCGTTCTGACGTCATTGCAACCCCTGCGCAAGAAACAGACGAACTTGTGCTCTGCATACAATTCAAGTGCCACAACCTTCATCGCACAATGTAAGAATGGGGACAACCTTACACGTTGACACGCTAAGGCAACACCCATGCTCAATCTCAGGGTCAATCTCCCCTTCTGTTCTAAGCGCAGTTCCCACTTCTGATACAAAAGACATCCTCTCCACCTAATACCCCCCAAAAAAAACATGAAACGGCCTTCGGGTCAACACAACGTTGGGAAACAAAAAAACTGAAAAAGAAAAAGGATAGAGCGCCTTACAATTATTTCAGACAATCGGCACATGGGTTCCCTGTTCATTTTTCGGGACAAAAAAAAAAAAAAAAAGCCATCAAAAAATTTCTCTTCCCCCCCCCCCCCAAAAAAAAAAAAAAAGATTAATTACATTTTTAAAAAGTTCTTTTAATTGCTTCCAAATTGTAGCGAAGCCTGACTTACAGGGGGTATTCACTGGACGCCATATTTGAGGGCGCTGTTTAGAGCGCATGCTCAGAACGAGCTCACATTAATAGACTGCAAAGACCGGCATTCTTGACGGTGTGGAATGCACTATGCAAAAGAACTGTGGAAGCTTTTGATCAGCACACGCTTAGCAATCCCACACACAGCTATGGCCGCCAGTGAGTATTCCCTGTATACAACTGCGTAAAGATTTTATCCGCACAGTCACCCTTACTGTTCTTTTTACATCGTTCCTTTCTTGTGTACGATTTCTGTCTCCGACCAGAGCGCCGTCCAGTTGTTACATTCATGGATATGTTTCGTGATTTCTGAGTTCTGTGCATTGTTCTTCATGTTTATTTTATGTTTGTTTAATCTGTCATTGATGCATTTTTGATGTCTGTCCTACGTATTTAAACCCACACTCCTATGGTATTTCATACACAACACCATTCACGCAACATACAGATTTTCCCCGATGGGCCTTTTTGCACACACTCGCACCTGTTTGAAATGGCGTCAATTTACTTAACCTGCGATCCGAACTAAAGATTGTGGCCACTCCAGACTTCTTCGCACATGCCTTCAAGATGTGAGAAATATCATGAAAATATGAGATTACAGCAAAGCGGTTCCTTGAATTCTGTTCCGTTTCTCTCCTGCTTTTGATAAACAATTCCAATCGCCGTTTGATAGAACTGTCATCATATCCGACACTGATCATCCTTTTTTACTGCCTTTCTACCGATTCAGTGATGTAATGGACACAGCCTTTCTAACGTGTCTCTGACCAAGAATTTTACAATCCCAGCCTTTACGGTCTTCGGATGACAACTCATTCTTGGCAACACCAGTTTTTAATTTTTTTTCCCGTAATCCCAACATAACCTTTGATTTACGTGAGTACCTATGTAAATCTAGAAACTGTACAACATCTTCCCCCATTTTTTTTTTTTTTTTTCACTGTAAACATCATTGATCTTGTCACACCTTCTACTCTGTCTGAAAGACCTTCCGCAAACGTGCATACCAGGATGTCTTCTCCATACCCGGGGACAACTGTAGATTATCGTGCATTACATGATCAGAGTTTCAGTAAACTTCGGCTAAGGTCGGTGTGACTGATGACCTTATACAAACATCTTCTTTTTGTATGTACCTCCTTCCTTCATGCTCCACTGCCATTGACTTGAGATAAAACTCCAGAATTTTTAAGGAAAGGAACTTTCTACCTATATACCTGAACCCAATTGTAATTTTACGAGATTGAGCTCAAATGCCTCTCTCACTCTCTGCATCAACCGAGTCTTGTAGGTACAAAAAGAAGCTGTTTGTATCGCACCGATCTTAGCTGAAGTTCAAATGGCTAAACTCTTTGGATCAAGGGTTACTTTAGAAATATAGAAAAGAAAATTAAAAACCGGTGTTGCCTAGAATGAGTTGCCATTCGAAGACTCTAAAGGCTGGGATTGTGCAGTCCTTGGTCAGAAACGTGTTAGAAAGGTTGTGTGTTCATTAGATCACTGAATCGGTAAGAGGCAGTGGGAAAGGATGATCAGTGTTGGATATGATGACAGTTTTATCAAACGACAATTAGAATTGTTTATTGAAGGCATGAGAGAAATGGAACAGAATTCAAGGAACCACTTTGCAGTAATCCCCTATTTTTATGATATTTCTCGCATCCTGGAGGCATGTGCGAAGAAGTCTGGAGTGGACATGGTCTTTAGTTCGAATGACAGGTTAAGTAAATTGATGCCATTTTCTAACAGGTGTAAGTGAGCGCAAAAGGGCCCATCGGGAAAAATAGGTATGTTGCGTGAATGGTGTTGTGTATGAAATACCATTAAAGTGTGGGACAGACGCCATGATGCAGGACAGATGCCACGATGCATCAATGACAGATTAAACAGACACAAAAGAAACGTAAAGAACAATGCAGAGAACTCGAAAATCACGAAACATATCCATGAATGTAACAACTGCACAGCACTCTGGTCGGAGACGGAAGTTATACACAAGGAAAGGAACGATGTAAAAAAAGAGCAGTAAGGGTGACTGTGTGGGTAAAATCTCTAGGCAATTGTGTAAATCAGGCTATTAGGTGGAGAGGGTGTCTTTTGTATGAGAAGTGGGAACTGTGTTTAGAAGAGAAGGGGAGAATGATCCTTTTGCTCAAGTTTGGAGGATGGGCGTTGCCTTAGCATGTCGACCTGCAAAGTTGTCTCCATTCTTACATTGTGCAACGGAGATAGTAATGCTTGAACAGTATAAACTAAACTTTTTCCTTCTGTGTTGGTGGTGATCGAAGACCTTGAGTTCGAAACTATATAAAGAGGTGGGACTAAATAAACGAGTTACCTAAGTTTGCCCCTTCTACGTCTTGATGTTTCCCTTCCCAGGCAAAAATCAGTCCACTTCCAGCTGGATTATGGAAGTGGAAATGAGGCGGTCCAGCTGGATTCCAGCTGGGTCCAGCTGGAATCCAGCTGGACCGCCTCATTTCCAGTTCTATAATCCAGCTGGAAGTGGACTGACTTTCGCCTGGGTTGTACCCCAGTCTCAGGTTAATTCAGCACGGTTAATATTCACCAGCTTGCCTGCAGCCTTACTTCTAACGTGTTGTTTACTACCAGCTTGGCTGCAACCTGAAAGCTAGAGGCCTACTGGGAACTGCTTGTTTGATGTGCTGCACACACTCTGGTGTACTCTGCCCACACCACACTAGACAGCAAAAAGAAAAAAAAAGAAAATCTTGATTATCCGAGCCTCTATTTGAAAAGGTTTTCCGATTTTTCTGTTTGATGCCTTCCGGGTATCCACCTCCGTTTTTTGTATCTATTGTTTGATGATGCACGGTATTGGAGCGCGTATCGTGCTGTATCACATTGCACATCATTGAGGGAGCCTCGTTTCATAAAGGTAGCAAGGTTGGTAGGCAGAAGAGTGTGTGGGTCTATTCCCGAACTGCTATATATCGCTTGACAGAACATGGACAGATATTGCACCTTTATTCCTTAAAATATTGAAATGCGCTCTATCCAGTTCTGGACAAAATCAGTCGCATCAGTTTTCAGAATGGCATGCGACAGATCTCTATTCATTTGACACCTCTGAGCAATAAAAATATAACCACAAGGATAAGTAACGAGGTTACAAACAAATAATATATATTGCAGATTTGTTAAATATATACGTAAAAACAAGAGATATTAAATTAAAACACGAGTGCTAATAGAGACATTTGTCAGCGTAAGTTACCCAACATAGAGGAACAACAGACGGTTGAGCGATTGTGGCTCAACCGTCTGGCAGACTCAACAGCTTGGTTGAAAGGCAGCTGTTGGGCTCTGCTATCTTCTGCTACAAATAAGCATTGCATGAAGACCTGACTGGGCAGTTGTGTAAACTAGCAATGTTACTTGAACCAAGTGGACCTTCTTAAACTTCAGTACATGCTTGTTACATAGGCAGGCACTTTTAAGGAATGTGACAAGAAAAGTGGTACATTGTTGTTAAAAGCAAATATGTCGGGAGGGTGGCAATACTCGGCAGAAAGGTACATGGTCATTTCTTCATTCCTCATTACACCTGGCTGTTCATTCCCCTCCGCATGTTTACAAATGCCTGCCTTGTTTACTGTAAAAACCCTAACTGGTGCAGGTAAAATACTCGTCTAAAGCATAGCTCTCAAAATAGTTTGGTGGTATAAGCCTCGAAGCAGTAATAACAAGGGCCTATAAACTGGGGGAAAAAAAGCTGGCCGGGTTAAAAATAGCATGCTCGCATTACCACATGTAAACCTCGCGGCTTGTAAAATGCCAAGAGGGTAGTAAGACCTGTAAGCTGACGCTCTTCTCGCAACTTTCAAGGCATCCTCCTCAGTCACTTGTTCCTCTGTGCTGTCAATTAACAATGAACAAACGACAACACCAACTGGTCAACATCAACAACAAGATGCCAAAAAGGCAGGTCAATAGGCGCGAAACATTTAGACCAATTCGAGATGTGGTCGGAAAGAGAGAAGTGGAAATAGTGGTTTGTGTTTTGTCGCGTCCTCCCAGGCTCAAACGCGTTGAAACATCTCCCATCAACAACGGCCCTTGGGGCATACTCTGAAAAGACAAAAATGCAACGTGCTTGCTCAGAACATCTCGGAAAGAACTCTCTCGATGCGGTCCAGCATGATGTCTGCGTGCTTCTTCTGGAACGTCAGTGCTGGCCTGATCCTGAAGCTGTTATTTCCGCAGCCTCCGCAGTGAACTCCCTTGAGGTGCATGGCCAGCACAAACTTGTTACGGTCTGCTTCCGTCGGTAGGTCCACGGCACAGAAGGTTCCGCGACCCCTGACGTTGAAGAAGGAGTTTGGATGGCGCTTCCCAATCTCCTTCAGCCCCTTCATCATGTAGTCCCCCGTTTCTACGACGTTCCTGAGGAGCTCCTCGCTGTTCACAACCTTGAGGACCTCTTGGATGAGCAGCAGCTTGGTCGGGTCACCGACCCAGGTGTTGAAGATGCGGTAGGACTCCTTGGGACGGACGTGGCCCTTGTAGAAGTAGCCGCCGGTCAGCATCTTCTTGCTGAAGGTGACGAAGTCGGGGGAATCCTCCGCACCCCAGTGCTGGTGAGCCCAGAACCGACCGGTGGGACCGCAGCCGGTCTGGACTTCGTCGCAGATGAAAAGGACGTCGCTCTGTTTGGCGAGCTTGAGCAGACGGCGGAAGAAGTCGTCTGAGGCATGGCGGTCCCCACCTTCGGCCTGAATAGGCTCGACTACCAGACCGGCCACGGGAAGGCCCTTCTTGCGGTACACGTGGAAGAGTTCTTCGACGTGGGCCAGGCTCTTGTCGTCCTCTTTACGGTTGTCCGACTCAAAGTCTTCTAGGGGGTACCTGTACTGCGGGAAGTAGGCGATGGGCCAGTCGAAGGACGGCACGTCCAGCTTGTGGATGGCCTTGGAATGCGTCGTGCTCAGGGCCCCGAAGGTGCGGCCATGGAAGGCGCCGTCGAAGGACAGCAGAGAAAGCCTAGGGCTTCCTGGGACTTTGTTGAACCTGCAGGAGTGCAGCTCTTCCTCGGTGGGCGCCCTGCCGTCGCGCTCCCTGGCGATGTAGTTGATGAACACGGCCTTGTAGGCGTTCTCGTTAGAGCAGGACCCGCAGGCCATCGTCTGCACCTCGGCAAGACCCGAAGGCGCGACGGACAGCAGCGCATTCTTGAGACGGGACACCAAGTCGCTCGGAGGCAGGATCCCCATCGCCGGGCGGTTCACGAAGGTGGCAACGTTGGCGGGGTCCTTGACGGCCGCCACGAGGGCCGGGTGGTTGTAGCCGAGTGGCAGCGACGAGATCTGCGTGTAGATGTCCAGGAAGGCGTTGCCGTCCACGTCGTACAAGTAATTTCCGATCGATTTCTCGTAGTCCACGAACATCTGCACGGCGCCCGCATTCTGGATGCCGTTGAGCTCGCTCTTCAGGGCCTCTGACTTGGGTCCCGGGAAGGAGGACGTGAGCAGCCGGGGTTCCGTCGGTTCCGCCGCAGTGCTGCTGCCGCCCCATCGGCGCGCGACAAGAGACCGGCGTCTGCTCGCGACAAGCAGACACGCGCCGAGGCAGCGCGACGCCGTCGCTGGCACACCGTTGAGCACGCGATGCATCTTCGGAACGTCCGCCGAGAAGCTTGTGGCTTGGGCAGATGTTCTGGGGTTTAGGCAACAGGATGCTGGCGGTGATCTTTTTTCTTTTTCGGCGCGGTTCTACTGCGACCGATGACACCGAAACCAGCGCGTTTATGCGCAGGCTATCGGGCCAGCAGCTGATCGGGCGTAGTTATAGACATCAGGGACGTCCGCTAGGGCAGCTTCGCGGCGCTGTTGTCGGGAAACGGCATTCTCAATGCCGTTTCAATTCAAGCCTCCGAGGAAGCATTTGCCGGGCTGCTGTAACGTTGGGCTGCTGTGAGGAATATTTATGCCACATTAATTTCGTCCGAGATATTCGTGTGCTAAGCAAGAGTTAGTTTAAAAGGTATGGCTGTATTTACTTACATCCGTACTGTTCCACAGGGGATGTGCGCACTGACAAAATTAATATGATTTAATCGACGTTTTCAACAAGGACAATTTTTTAAATATATATAACCACGAAGCTCGAAAAACAAAAGACCGAAAGCGAGTATGCGCACGTTTAAGCTCCGCATTCAGCGCGAATGTTATGCCCTTGCTAACAGAAGTGTGAACGGGCGGGCACGCGCGGAACATGAGTGAAAACCTCCAAAAATACCAACCCGCTTTTCGAGGGTACAATAAATGCAACATTCTACTTCTACAACGCTGCAAAAAATATCGCCAAATATCAAATGCAGATACTTCTCGGTAAATATAATCGCGATGCCCTAGAGGATTCTTCTGCTGGAAAGCGAGCGGTCAGGCCGTAGACTCTGACCGTAGACTATCGCACTACTGTATTTTTTATTTTATTTTCGAGTCCTTTTAGAAGTAACACGACTTTTGATTGGACTAGCTAGTTTGTTCGTATTAGACATGATTAAAATAGCAAGAACTTGACAAGGACAAAAAAGGCACACGTGCGACAGGACTGGCGCTGCGCCAGTCCTGCCGTACGTGTACATTTTTTGTCCTTGTAAAGTTCGCGCTATCTTAAGCATGCCTTTGAGATGATTTGCCAAGATAACTGGTGTAATGACCTACAACGTCCCAGACCCCCTTACGCCGTCCGCCCCGAATCCCCTTTTTTTTTTACTATTTACTGATTTACACTGAGAAAAAATAAATAGCAATAAAATGTCATCGTATGCACCCATATCTTTGTAAACGCAATTTTAAAAATAAAATAAAAAATAAAAAGAAGCTTATGTTTAACAAAAATAAGAAATCTTTTTCTCAATATTAAACCGAAACTAAAACACACTTTTGACTCTGACTGGTTAAATTTGTTTCTCCAAAGTAGATGACAAAACTGGTTTGTTTCACTTCGTTTTAAAGCATGAAATTTTTGTTTAGCCAAAATTATAAATTCATTTAAAACAGGCACCATCTAACTCGAAGTTACCTGAGAGGTCGAAGACCTCGTTGCCGAAGGCGCTGAAAACCCTGATACCATCAGCGCCATGCTGTGTCCGAAATCGAAACCAAATTGCTCCTTTCGCTTGCGTACTTGTGCCGCTTGTGCAGTGCTGCTTGTGCGCTTGTGCTACTTGTGGTGTTGCTACAGTGGTGTTGCGGACAACTGGATGAACCTTTAGCGGAGATTAGGTGACTCCTGCAGACCTGTGATTCTTTTAATAGAAGTCTCTGGATTCTCAATAGGTGTTTAGCTGACAACTCCAAGAGCAGGGTTGGCAATGGAAGCGTCAGGTTCGAGTCTCTTCAGCCGGTTTGTTTGGATCGGTTTGCTGCTGCTGGGATGTGCATCTTTGGCTGTTCACGGTAAGTTCGGCAGTTCACACGATTATTCTATGGTTCTGCGTTCTCTGAGGTCTCATTTTCGTACCACTCTTTGCGAAGCGTAAAAGCTGAAACGCAGCAGAACGTGCGTGATCGCTAAAGACACGTCGCTTAACGCCGAGATGATGTCATAGTAGCAATTCTCTTAATCATCATTTCACTACCTCGCATTAAACCAGTAAGAAAATACGGCCTTCAAAAAAGCGCGAAAGTCGTCTTGCACCAGTATTAAATGTCTAAAAAAATGAAAAAATAACAACGGTAATATTGAATGTTACCGTGTTTGTTTTGTGCGCGATCGCCTTGCCCGTTCCGCCATACTTCGTGGTTGCGGCCGACGAAGGCGATTAAAATCGCAGTGTCTAGCGTTACGTCCGACGGAACCCGAAATGAAAATGAAAGTTCCGTCCTACGCAACCTTATTGAAGGTTACGCTTTACGGCCGATACATGACGTAACACACACAAAAATATCTTGTTTCCTCTTATTAAACTGAAATGTTTCAGGACGGACTTCTATTGAACTGTTGACGTTATTCCAGCGCACCGCAAGGTGAAGTTGAGCGACGTGAAGACGTTAACGCTGAGTCACGGAAGCTACACCACAGGTCGGAGGTCTAGTCCCATTCCACAGCTGCAGTGCGTGGGTGGCAGTGCAGGCTGCACCAGTCTTCCGCCAACGGTGCAGTGCTACAACAAGGGGAGTGACGGCATTGACATCCAGGTGGGTGTGTCGTCATTGGACTTCGACTATATTGGTACGCCGCTTTAACATCTCTGGATACTCTCTCTCGCTCATCAGTTTTGCCCTCTGATAACTTTGTACGCTGTGCATAATTGTCCTGCCGTGTTAATTTTGCAGCTGAAAACCCGAATTCCTGATATAAACTTTTATTTTGGGTCAGTCGTCCTATCATTTATTCACTAATTCGTCTGTAGAAAAATAAAATGCTATGATTTATAAAATTTTTGTGCGCTCGGCATTTTGCAAAGTCGACCCAAGCTATAGTTTTTGTAAGTTGAAATATTGGAAGGCAGACAATTAAATCTTTGTAGGTCAGGACAAATTTTACTCATGGTTCCTGGAAAAGTTGATCATTTTGTAATATTAACTCCCCTGTGTTTCTTAATTGAATTAGATCTAAATATATGTTGAATTCACATCTCATGTTCATCCTTCGCACAGTGGGAGTGCAAGGCAGATCTGCCCAAATCGCTCAAGTTTGGCCACATTGAAGTTGCTTGTGAAGGGTATGACTACCCTGATGACCCATATATCCTACAAGGGTCATGTGGAGTAAGTCCAACATTTCTTTCATTTTTCTCTTCTTCCAGCATTCAAAGATTGTGCTGGATTTTTTAGGGGTTGCAGGCAACTTATGCTTTCAGTCTGTACAGACAATGCTGTCTTGTGTCTGTCTAATTGTTGTCAGTTGTGCTAGCTTTCATTTCTATTTATTTTGTACTATCGGCTATCGACTAGCCAAGGCAGTGCGAGGTTGGGTGTGTGACGCCCAAGTCTAATTTCGTAAAGTACGAGCGATATAAGAGATTGCCTCACACTTCCAAGTAAGGAAGGTATAAGCATTGTCAACTTCATTCGGAAGCCGATCGTCCAGGAGCTAGGGAGTGTGATTCTCGCACCGCAGTACCACCATCGCTGAAAGTTGCGAATAGTCCTATTCATTTATAGATCTTACTAAAGTTGAGAACTTAAAAACATCCGAGGAGTATGTATTAGGATTATTATGTTGTGCTTTTTCTCAGGGGAAGTATTTTAAGTACATTGTACTTAAAGTACTACCTACTTCAAGTGGGTTTAGAAAACTTGTACTTTACTTGAAGTACATTCTCTGAGTATGTAGCTGTACTTAGTTGTTTTTTTTCTGGTGCTTTCTGAGGAAAGTACAACTTCCGACTTCAAAGTATACATTCCTAAATTTTGATCTTGTTAATATTCCATCACAAAATGCTGTTTTGTCAACAAATAAGTGCAACTGCGCTGTGACCATTAGATGATATGTGAAACTGTTAGGCGGTCTGGCAATGCTGTGCACTCGGCCATCTTGATGGCGTCACGTTTCTTGAGTTTTGGTTTCTCAGCATTTCCAGGGCAGTGGACGCTCTGCCACTGATCGTGATTCATCAACTTTATGGTTTTTTGACTTGCGATCACCCAATGTGGACAAAGGACTTGGCCGTCATGCCTTTCATCTCCAAGGACACTCACCAATATATTTTTGTGACGCGAAGACGCATGATGTCGTACTGTCTAGCGATACGCTGCTCCACGCCAATACATGCAACTGAAGGGGTTTGTTTTTTTTCACTTTTTTTCCAGCTGTTACTGGCGAAAGTTTCAATTGGTAGAAAGCTCCGAGTAGGTACTTGTTAAGCAAACTGTGCCATGCGCAGTATTTCTCAGGCGTTGCGAAGAGTTGAAATGGGTTTAATCAGATAGGATCAACCTCAAGCATAGTTGACGGATGTGGTAATGAAGATTTCTTCAACAATGCAGAAGGACTGCATTGATTTTCCAAATCTCCCCCGAGTTCCTTTCCCCCCAAAAAAGCTTTTAACATCAGCTGCAACAAAAGAAAAAGAAAAAGGTGGTTATGAAATGAAGTTGGCATTGCTGGTGCTCCTCCACTCGATGTCTGCAACATAGCTTTTTTCCACCGCTGACGTCAGCAGCTCTAGCCACTGCGATGAACAAAAGCAAGTAGACGTAATCGTGTCTGTTGTGTTTTCTGTTCTACATAACCATGCTTTGAAACTTCAAGAATATTTTTTTTACAAACTTTCTGGTTTAGTTTTAGAGGTGTTTTACAAACCTCATTTGCCAGTGCCAGATCAAGTGTATAGAAATCGCTGCCAAACAATGAGATTGTTTTCGGGCTGTCCAAAGTAGTTATTATTTTTATTATAGGACATTCAAAGGAAGGTTTCTCTGGTGTTTTTGCTTTTGTTGTTCACTGTTAACCATACGCATCCTCAATCGTGGTTGTGGCGTAGATTATTAAAATTGTAAACTTTTTGCCTCGCTTCACAGCCTTGGTCTCGTCTGCATCCATTGAGTTGCTGTCGCATCAAGACAAATGCAAACCGACACTACAAAATGCACCAGAAAAGAAAAAAAAAAAAAAGAAACAAATCTCGTAAAACTTTGTGAAAAGATTAGGGCCCAGTTAAATATTTGGGGATGGTTTCGTGCCGTGCGATAACGTCCGCATGTTTCTTCGCGTTGTCGCCGATTGTTGTTGTCAAAAGCTGCATGTAAATAACAAATAAAAACAAGAAAAAAAAAATGAAAGCCGTTTACAACTCCTTGTAACGCCGAATTAGAGCGCAGCTCTTGAGGAGGGGGAGGGAAGAGTACTGAGGGGGGGTCATGTGACCTCGGGGAGGGGGGGGGGGGGGGGGCGTCGCCGGGTTGCATGCAACTTGGACTGAATGCAACCTGGGTGCACGCAACGCTCAATTACGTTGATGCCGACGGGTTGCATGCAACTCGCAGTCACGCCAACGGGTTGCATGTAACCTGGGTTGCATGCAACTCGCGGTCACGCCAACGGGTTGCTTGCAACCCGCGGTTACGCCGACGGCGACGCCGCTCAAGCCGGAAACGGGCGCCTAAGAGCTGCGCTCTAAAATGTGAGCCCTGTTCACGTTAGCGTTCACGTCATACACGAATCGAAGGTTTATAGCTGCTTCTGCAGGAGGACACAGCAACACGTTGGCGTCTCATCTCTTGCACGAAGTGCGGTCGCTTGTTTCCATGGGTCCTATGCTGGTCGGGTCACTGGTTTTGTTTTCTT
Source organism: Ixodes persulcatus (assembly GCA_013358835.2). Classification (NCBI taxonomy): domain Eukaryota; kingdom Metazoa; phylum Arthropoda; class Arachnida; order Ixodida; family Ixodidae; genus Ixodes; species Ixodes persulcatus. Next base: position 145,641 of record JABSTQ010011237.1, read on the forward strand.
GCCACTACCAAAATGGCGGATGTAGTTCTCGGCTTGCTACTGGATGGCGCAATGCATTTAGAATATTGTCTTTTGACTTTATTGAATGTTTGCCGTCATTTTCAAAAATAACTGATGAGCCCCCACTGAGGCAACGCTTAAAGGCCCGTTCACACTCTTGCGACCGAGAGAGACCAGACCGGTTTTTAAGCCTCTTGCGATCTCTTAGGACCAGCTCTGCTGCAGCGGAGCTGGTACAGCGGAGCTGGTCTTAAGAGATCGCAAAAGGCTTAAAAACCGGTCTGGTCTCTCTCGGTCGCAAGAGTGTGAACGGGCCTTAACAGTTAAAAACATGCGATAGAGGGATGAAAGGGCATCACGGAAGACTATTTTAAAAAGTACTATAATTTGAAAATCAATTGTTTTTATAATACTTTACTTGAAGTATGTTGTGCCTGGTGTACTTCCTACTCTGCGTGAAGTACACAACCTCTCCTTTGCTTTGTATTTTACTTTAGGTACTTTTTATATGTACATTACTTAACACTGCTTTTTCTAAACCATAACGTAGATCAGTTTTACACTAATGTGAAAGTTGATAGCACATAATTCATGTTCATGACTTCCACAAATGAATTGAGTTGCTAATGATGCTTCTGGGAAACTGAAAACTTTCTCTCCCCATCAGTTGGAGTACAAGTTGGAGAGAACTGGCCACAGTTATGGCGAAGACAGCCAATCACACAGGCAAGTTTTTCTTCGACAATTGTTCCTGAAAAACCGCCGTGCTTCTGAATTCTTGTACTACCGTAAAATATTGAGCGAGCACCCACCCAAAAGTTGTTAGGTCCAAAAGCAAAAGGGGCACATGGCAGGCGTGTTTGATCCAACGGCACGGTATAGGACAAGGGTAACGTGCAACGCCTTGTTTTTAAAGCCACTGTGCCACTCTCGTCAAGCCTGCTTCGTGTCAACACTCTCGCGCCAAGCTTCACCACTTCGCACCTGTGTATGTGCGTAAAGCTTCACAGTCTTGCACCAGCTTCTTGGAGGAACACCCCAGTTAGTTCGGCAGGCTCGGAAGTTTGCTGGGGTGGGTGCTTGTGAAATAAACGCTTTGCTTTTATTTCAAATGTTTCAAAAGTGGGGTTGGGCCCTTATTGCAACATAGACACATGCTCTGTATTTTATGGTTAATTTACAGTCTTTAAGCAACATATGCGCGCAAAACAATGAGGATGGGAGAGAAGTGGACGGGACGAGCGCTGAACTCAAAACTAAACATTTATCGAAAGAAACCCAACAAGGTAAACGTTTAGTTGTCAGTTCAGCGCTCATCCTGTGTACATCTTCTCTCCCGTCCTCATTGTTTTGCGCGCTGTTTCATATATTGCTTAAGGGGACATGTGCCAGGGGAAAACATTTTTTTTAAATTATTTAAGATAGTTGAATGACATTTTCACAGGTTATAGTGCTTGATCTCTTTTCTATATGTCTAGTGTTAGCTTTGATATAGCTTGATAAGCTACTTTGGTCCTTTTAAATCACTGAGTGCAATGAACAACAATAATAATGTGTGTGAGACCTCTTTTATTTTAAAATAACTAAAAGTTGCAAAAACATTTTTATAGGGCAAGCAAAAGTTTCTTTATGTTTTCGTAAAAATAAATATTCTAACCAATTTTTGATAGTTTGATGCTAAATATCCTAAAGCATATGCGTGCCAAACTTGATAATAAAAGGGCAACATTAAAAAAAAATAAAAATATTTTGTGCACAACCTTTGTAATAGACCTTTTTCGCATAACCTCAAACCAGCCAGTAACTGACGTACCCTCGACCTGGTGGATTTTTGGATTGCCCGCTGACACAGGGTATGCAACCGCCAAGGGTATGGGCGAAAAGGCTTAAAAACGGACGTCGTGCATGAGTTAGTTCCGAGTGCTCCTTTTTACCGTGCTGGAATTTCTGAAAATCTATGGTTGTCTGGCTACCACTGCGTGGTCGTCGGATGGATAAATAATTTTAAAAAGCATAAGAGCAATAGCAGAAAGTGTGCAATGAGCACAAGAAGCTGCAGCGCGAGTGTGGCTGCAATGTTATCGAGCTTCGCATTTTCCCCAAGAATCCTTATTTATGAAGTCAGTCGATTGCGAGCTTGAATCGCGAGAGATTCGTATCACACTCAACGTCACGTTTAAGCTCACGACCACTTCGTTTACGACAAGAGGACCGATTTTAATTCCTGGTGCAGCTGGTCCAATTAGGCTATCACTGCAAGCCCCAAGGTATGTGAAAGGTATGAAAAAGTCTACATGCCACCACTCAAGATGGAGCTATCAAATGCCGAGAGCTTACCTGCATAGGCTACATTAAATGGCTAATAAATTCTTTCGTTGTGAAAACTCAATCAAAACACCCCACCGTCTTCGTCGTCGTTCTCTCGAGGAGGCAAGGTGATGGCCTGTGAGTAGCCAGCTGGATTCAACCGGACAAGCTCCAACCAAGTTATTGCAGCCCACCATAGCCAAGTCTAGCCAAGTTCCCCCCATACCCACACCGTTGCCTACCGAGATAGCTGTGCTGCCAGAACTAGCCGGTATTTCTTTTTCTAAGCCGCTAGACAGCGTCGTCGGCGCCGCAATTCTCAAGATGGCGGCGCCGTTAAAGAAAAGGTCTATATTCCAAAATTACAAAAAAAGAGCAACATATTTTAATATTACCATACATGTGTAGCGACGCTCTTTCGTGGTGGGAGCAAAAATTTTTTGTTCTTAATTTCTCTGAGAAATTGATGTTGCAGAAGAATGCGACGAAGAGGTGACTGCTAGCTAGGCCTACATCTCAACGTCATAATTTGAAGAGGAACCGTGCACACGAAAATGGCTTAGATTTGCGCCTTTCTGGGTCGCAGGGAGTTCTTCAAACGCATATTTGACGAATTTGGCGATCACTTTCGGTACTTAATCATTTTATAGTTAAATATGAAGATGCAAATATAATAAAACACCCTAAAACCCAAAATAACAATTTTATTTAAATATTCCCATTATTTTACTTGCATCTCTCCTTAAAGGAGAACTCCGGCCGAAAACGAAACTAAAATAAATGACTGGTACCGCTTTAGTGGCACAAAATTTGATCATAGCCGAAATATTATGTCAAAGTGAAGCCGCATACTCCAGTAAAACGATTTTAAAGATGCGACCATCTGCTCTTTAGCAGGTGGCAAGCGGGTTAGCTTTTAGTCAAGGAACACTGGCGCAGCACCCTTGCGATGTCACGTCGCGGTGGAGCTGCGGTTGATTGGCTGTACCGCGTACCGCAGCCATTTCTCTAGGAGATAGTTTCGGTTTTGCCGTAGACGCCCAAAACCAAACTTTGAGCCGTGATATTTATAAAACTACACACAATATCGAGAAGAAAAAAAATTATGCCTTATAATTCAGAGACACTGCTTTAGCTGAAAACAGTCATAATCCCAAATTCAAACATATTGACCGGATTTGCCCTTTAAACATGAACCAACTCTCCAGCATAGTCACCCTGACTTAATTTGCAATCACTATTAAATACCTGGTTCTCAACCCTTCAGTTGCAGAATTATGCTTGCAATTAATCAGTTGGACAGGAAAGCACCACTGAACCACTGTTTGAGAGGGTACAGAACCAATACTTGCACACCATTTCTCCAAGCAAGAAAATGGGACATGTTGCTAGATTTGTTGCCGATGCCCGAGCAAAACCCGAAACTGATAGCTAGCTATATTGCATACGCAAAGTATACCTGTGGATCCCTTTGTGGTAGGTTCAAATCCTGTCCAATGTGTTCGGGGTTTATCATCAGTCCTTCGCTGGGACGTGCCAGATTTTTGTGCGTTTGGAACATAAACGTAAAACATGCTCTTCTAGTTCTTTTTTTCTTCGCAAATCAGATGGACAAAGTAAAGTATTATAAGTACCTCAATCATTAGTACTGGCAATAGGAACAATTTCGGGTTTCAATTTCCGCTCTGAAGGTAATGTTTCCGGTGCAAACACGTTGCAGCTACTACGGCCAGAAGGGGAAGTCGTCGTCCTTCCAGAATGTGTTCTTTCTCGGTGTGCTCTGCTTCATCATCTACATCATCTACAAGAGCTGCATGACCAACGCGGCGCAGCGTGGTGCAGACGGCTACACAAACATTCCTCCCGACGATCCCACCTCTGGACCGAGCGGACGACGAGGGTTCTTTGGTGGCGGTGGGTCGCCGCCGCCACCCGGATTTAGGCCCGACTACCCCACCGACGCCAGTGAGTTTCTGTAGCCTCCCTAGCGGTGTACAGCCTGCGTGCCATACGGGTTAGAGAAGGACCACGATGGGAGCACGACTGGCAGTGTGCTGCTTCCGAAATGCCCATGCAATCTGGCAAAGCACGGCACCACAACATGCACGCCGAAGGTTCTTGCACGTGGCAGCTCCATACGGTGCAAACAATGCGTGCAGATGGGAATGCGACACATATCATAGATGCGCTTGCACCCATGGTACACAGCCAAATGAGCATCATGCTGCACTATGTATGCTAGTGCCTACAGTGCCTTTTCATGCGAATGACAGTGGCACATCTGTGGAAATATCTCCGGGGTAGTGTTCTGCTATGCAGCTGGTTTTGCAACAGAGGCTGGATTAGATGTGGTTACTTTTAATGCTGTAGAAATGATTTTATCCGTGTGGTTGTAAGGGGTTGCACTTAAAGTTGAGGAGTATATGCAGATGTGTATTGAGGGCAGCCAGTGGACGGCACAAGTGAGTTCATAAACAAGGAAGCGCATGCTGTATACAGTGCATTTGATGTGCAGTGTAGTACGTTAGAGCACCGTGTACGTCTGTGCAGGTTGCGGAAGCGGAGCGGGGCTTGGAGGCCGCGGAGGGTCTGGCCTCGGAGGATTTTGGTCCGGCGCCGCCACTGGAGGACTGCTGGGATACATGTTTGGAAACAGGGGGTACGCTACGGTCAATTGCTTCAGCCGTCTGTCGTAGCCTCAACGGTCCAAGCATCAAACTTCCCGGCATTCTTACTACTCTTTACAGGAATACAGGGTATGCGTCGTCCGGCTTTGGCTACCCCCGTGAAGGCACCTTTTCGTCTGCGCCGAGTTTCTCTTCCTCGTCTGGAACGTACAGCTCAAGCGGTAAGTGCAAAATGTCAACTGAATGAAGTCTTGCCAAAACATGCTGATCATGCAGACTTAGAAAAACACACTTACGGATTCACGCGCTAGAGCATTGTTGGGTAAACATTTCGGGCCAGCACCCAAACGTCGGGAATGTGTAGCACAAACAAGTGTAGAGGGTGCAATGATGTGATGCACCGCTAGCACGTGTCATGGAAAGCACTATTGAGATGTCTCTTCGCGGGCATACTTTCATTAGGTGAAAATCTTCAATTTGATTTTATGGTCTAATTAAAGAAAAAGTTATTATGAGCCTATATTCAGTTTTGAGACGTTATGTGTCCTTTTTTGCCTCCATCTTGGGTTTTAATATGGTGAATAACAAGCAGTTCACCTGCCTAGTAACATTGTCTTTAAATATTGTGTGTTGCATTGTTTTGCGACGTTGACACACATTGATGACCGTGTTGTTTACAGGGTATGGAGGGACACGCCGAAGGTGAAGGCCTCTCCAAAGATGTGTTTTTTGCGATCTCATCAATAGTCGGATTCATATATTATTGAGCGTGTTTCCTCTCTACATGTCATCAAATGTACAAATGCCAGAGAATAAAGCCACTTTTTACATCAAATTGTGTCATGTACATTGTCGCACCTTATGCGAGACACTAAGGAAGTTGCAGCCCGGCCAACATGCAAAATGTGCACATCTTAAGATGGGCATGCGCTTGACGACCCCACGTTCAGGCGCCGCCTCCGTCGCGGGCAATTCCTTTCTGTCCTCGAATCTAGAATGGGTTCTTGGAATACCATCCACGGGCAGGGTCATTCTTCACTGCCTTGGTAAGGTCGATCCCTTCTCCCGAGTCTCCGTGGCGGCCCTCGGGCTGCAAAACGACGACTTCGTCCTCTTCGCTGTCTCCGCTCTCGGCAGCCGTACCTTCTCTGTGTGGGGCAGTTGCCTTCCTCCCCGCCCCCTCGGCATTTCGACCCTGGTCCGCGCCCTGGAGCACTCCCCAGCTGCTCGGTCCGCCCCGTCCGATGGCGGCCGTGCCGGCACCTTCCAAGAAAACCTTCACTTTGGACAACGTAGACTCCAGCTGCTTGGGAAACTCCGGCACCACAATGCGTGGGGTAGCCGCCTCGTCGTCCAATTGGATGGCCTCGGGCTCGACAGTGGTTGCTAAAACCTCCTCGTCTTCTATCGTTGCTGCGAAGCCAACGCTCCTATTCTTGGACCTGGCATCCTGGTCCCTTCGGATGTCTTCCTTGATGGCTTCCGTGATTGCTTTGGCACGGACGCAGGCCAACCTCGAGCACAGCAGGACCTGGTCTTTGCCGATGATGCAGCCGCGTTGGTGAAGCGTGCAGATCTCGTAGTGCGCGTTCACGCCCAGCGTGAGCAGGCCGTCCGCGATGCGTTCTTCGAGCTCGCTGGGGTCGACCAGCACGGTTTTGCCTTCGTCGTAGAACGCGAACGACATGAGGTATGGGTAGTGGTGCAGGTGGAGGGGCACGGGCTCGCGTTCCCGAGGGTCGTGCACGGTGACCTCGGTCCCAACCACCGTCACGTCGGGCCTGCGGAAATGGAGCAGGGCCGCGACCGTGGCGACGCTCGCACACTCGGCGATGTTGCCGCGATGGTTGAGCACCTGAACGTCAACGCGCAGGGACCACACCTTCTCACGCGCGACGATACAGAGGGACTCGAGGTCGACGCAATGCGAGTCCCGTACGCAGCGTTCCAGGAGCCGCGCGATCTCGACGCCGAAGTCGCCGAGCCGCCCGGCTTCGAAATGTGGAGCCGCCATTGGAGACAGCTCCAGGTTGACGAACAGTTCGCCCTCGTTGGGCCTGTTGGGCTTGGGCACGATCACTTCGCTCGAGACCTGGGCCAGCACCTTGGTCTCGCCCAACGAGGCGACGCAGCAGCCGCGGTCCAGACCCAGCGAGAGCCGCAGAGCCCGGCTGTCCTTCGAGGTGCGTCCGTCGACGCGCCTGTTGCTCGACACGGCACTCTTGACGAAGTCCCGCTCGCAGGAGGATATCATATCGAGGTGGAGCATTCTGCCGACGGGCTTTTCCGACGCACAGGTCGGGAACAAACCTGGGCAGAAAGATTCTCGTACACCACCGCGAAGACAACGCCACACGAGGCAAGGAGAGGATGGGCACCGCCAGGCACCGCCGCAAACGTAGTTGAAAACGTTGGATTGGATTGGAGATAGGCTTCGGCTATTTTACTTATAAACTTGAACAAAATGTGTACGTGAAAAATCAATATAGAAAAGTTTCAGCGAATTTATGCCTTGTTAATACTAACTATAATATAGTATTGAGGCTAGGATTCTAGAATCTTCCCAACGTTGAATACTCATTAGAAATCTTACCTCACCGTAGACACAGATCCAAACCAATCCACTGCCGTGTTTCCGTCCGTGCGTTGCGTCGTTGCCGTGCGTCAACTGGCGTCAACGCAAATTGAGGCCCTGCTTTACGGATGTGCGGTCTGTTGATTCGGTCGGAGCCGACCTCTGTGCCGGTGCATATCATGCATATCGCGACGTAACGGTGCCATTTTCGATGGTGCACAATGCTGCGGTCGCAATGACGCCGAGCGCGGTGCGGTTCCCCACGTAGCCGTCGCGCAGCGGTCAAGCGCGCCCGTGCCCCCGTCCGGCGATGTCGCGTCACCCGTAGCGGTCGTCAGCATGGGCCAGAGGTCGCACCGTTTCGTTTATTATGTGCCGTGCCTGGTCGCACTCTCAGTCGTCGGCTGCCTGCTCGTCCTGTTCAGGGAGCGGCCGTACCTGGCGTCGTACCGTGGCCGAGACAGCCGAGGCAAGGCCGCCTCGTCGTCCGCCCCGACACCGGAAGTCACGGCCAGCCCGAGACGGTACGGAGCGCGCGGTTACCTTTGACCTTCGCTCGGGGCCTTTTCGTCTCTCATAAGGAATGTATTCGTTAAGCGAATGAGCCTTTATTAGGGCTGCAAAGCGCTCCGTTTTGCAGCCACGCAACAGGGTGTGTTCAATCGATACCTCATCGAATGATCCGTCTTTGACCTACCTGAAAGACAATTTCACACGTGATCTCTCTAAAAACAACGAGAAACTGAAGCACAGATATCTGTAACGTCAGCCTCAACAGACGACAAAACTGCGACAGCCATGCTCCGGTAGTTTTCGACAGATTGTTCTCCAAAATATGCAGTTTATTAGATGTTACGATATCCTGTCTCCTGTCTCGCCAAACATCACGACCATTGTCGTGAGACTTCACGACCATTGTCGTGAGACTGATGACCCTGATGCAGCTTGCAAGCCTGAAACCCAAAGCGTCTTCAGGATTCCTCCGAGTTGTTTATTGTTACGTCCGCACTGCAACAAGAGCTACAGGCACAAGCGGGTAACTATGGCAGGTGGTCCCACTGCGCGAGCTAATGCGAAGAGCAAGTCGTCTGCTTCTTGCGCATGGGTTGCGGTGACGTCAGTACGACGCAGAGTTCTGATTGGCTTTGATTGGAAGGATAGTGGGTAGACCTCAATGCCAATAAGAGCCCGGCGTTCTGACATCATTCCAACCCCTGTGCAAGAAGCTGACGAACTTGCGCCCCGCATTGGTTCCCAGTCCCGGATAGTAAGAATGTCAAACGTGAACATGCCATATTTAGCAAGATACTAGCTTGGACGATGCAACGGTGCTCCCGACCTTTAATAAAATGAACTACTAAGTAAAAAATGAGCCACCACATAAACACTTTGCGTCACTAATTTTGTTACAGGAATTTGATTGGTTTACTCACGAAACCCGACCTCCCCCTGCTTTTAGGGGGCCATTCATATTCTGGATACTGTAAACGACTAAATTTTCGCGAGGACCTAATTTTTGCGAATTTTGCGAATCGCCTACAATTCGCGAAAAATACGTCCCGCGAAGAATTAGGGCAATATGTGAACGCTACGGAAAGTACACTCGATTCACGAAAATTAGAACCCGCGAATAATTTCAAATTTCCAGCTTTGGCCCGATTCGCAAAAATTTGAGCCCGCGAAAATTAAGTCGTTTACAGTAATTCAGGCATAAGCAAGGCCACTTTTTCTCAGAAGCATCACCAGCCGAGACCTTTGGCACCAAGCCCCACCCTGTCCTAAAGCTCACTTGAAAGGTGACCGGACGGCCTCACCGATGCAGGGAGCCCGTCAAGCTGGCGATGGTCACCTGCGGGGACCACCTCAACATCACTCTGGTCAGCCTCAAGTCTGCCGTAGCCTTCTCCAAAGCACCCCTGCACCTGTTGCTGTTTGCCAGCGATGCCTCCATTCAGCCTCTCAGAGAGCAGGTAATGCTGACTTCACTTTTTTACCGCCCAGACTGAGCAGCCACTTTTTTAAAGTGTTCTTTTATAAATATTTGCGATTTTTGGCAGGAACTTCTCGCAATTCTGCTTAAAAAAAAAAGAAAACAAAAATATTTTTCCCATTATTAAAAATGTGGGCACGTGCGTATAGTGGATTTTTTGAAGCAAATCCGAAGCGAATAGTGGCTTTGGTTGAATATTTTCTAATTGAATATTGAATAGTTCTAACCTTTTTGCTGCTGCAACATGCTTAACCCCGCTGTACTTGTGAAGGTTGTTTTTTGTGAAGATTGTATTTATTTAAGGGCTCGAATTGAGCTAGTTGTTAGATACTTTGTATGTGTCGGGTTGAACTTGTGTAAAGAGAAAGAATTAAAGGGAAAGAAGAAACCAGCTGTGCTGTAGAACAATCTGCCACGGTCAATAAATATTTATTGACTGTGGCAGATTGTTACTTCGTATTTATTGACTCCATTCCGATGGCAAATAAACAATGAAATTAAACCTATTGGGAAGGAGATCCAACCGTGGTGCCCCCAGTGGCTAAATTGAGAACTACACCGATGACATAGATGATATTTTGTGTTTTGACACGGCCCACATAGTCGAACATTGCGTCTGGCTGGGGCTCCTGTTCAATCGGTTAAGCCGAACACGGATGCAGCATCTTTCTCGACTGAGAGCGAGGAAAAAATCGGGCACGAGTCATTTCCAATCTTTGTCCCATCCAGTGAAAACAAGCTAGACATAGCACCCCCTATAGTTCCATCTCCTTGCCAATAGTCGCCATAGGCAAATATGTTTTCTTCAATCAGATATCACAGGTTGTCAGGGCATCTCTGCCTAACATATACTTACTCATAAATGCCAGTTTAGATTAAAACAAAACATCAACAACATTCCTGCAGTGTAAATATTAACATTCACCAAATTTCCATTTACTTCTAAATACACCAGTCGCGCGTGTGCACCATCCCGCTTTGGAAATAAGCTTTCCTCCCAACCACGCGACTGCGATACTCGATATTTTTTCAAGCGTTGATCGCGGCGGGTTAGCCCCATTGAGTGCGCTTCTTACAAAACACCGGTGCGCTACAGAGAAGCCACAACCAGGGAAGCGAGCTCCGTGGGTCTGGCTTCTCTGCAGTGCATCGGTGCTTGGTAGGAAGCGCACTCGACGGGGCTAACCCGCCGCCATCAACACTTCGAAAAATATGAATATCGCAGTTCATTTCGAACTGAATATCGAATAGCATATTACTCGAAACGTCTATTAGAAAATTAGAATATTCGCACAACACAAGAATGTAACAAGTCCGAAATAAAACTGAAAAAAAATTGATTCATTGACTTGACTAGATAATATTCTGGATCTAGTTTTGTAGTCGTCACCCGACCTCATCTACTCTGTTGTCCACAGTAATGGTTGCAGTGACCGTAAGTTATTTAAAGTCACCTTAAAAGGGCACTGACATATCAAAATCATTTTTTTTTTTTTTTTATCATTCGGAACGATTGAGAACGATGCCGGGACATTAGCCTCAAAATTCGAAACTTGGGAATTCAGTATTTGTGAAGTAAAAGAACAATTTCCAAATGCCGAATTCGAAGTTCCCGTGCGATCCGCGCCGGTGCGTTGACGTCAAATATTGCGGAGCCCTGCGAGTCGACTTTCTTTCATGACTCCGTGCTCCAAACCGCTGTTGCCACCGCGACCCGAAGCGAGGAGGTGAGGAGCGGGAGATAAAGGCGCCAGCGGACTGGGGAAAAACCGGTTTTATTTCGTGCGAGCGGTGCCGCCTGCCCAGGCAGCATGTTTTCCGAGGGAGAATACAAATCCAGGAGGCGACATTACACCAGATTCCGATTTTTGGTATTTTAAAAAAAAGGGCCGTAGTGTGTTCGCAATTGCGTTAAACATGTTTTACGATTGCCGTTATTAAATGTTACAGAAATGTCACCTACGAAGCTTCTAAATTTCATGATTTTTGATGTCACAAATCAAAAGAAGCGAGGAGGCGAGAGCGAAAAACGCCAAAAATAAAAAGGCGCGCGCGCACGTGGGAAATTTTTTTTTTTTTTTGCGATGCGGTATTTTTTTGCGTGTCTATGACTAAAACTTGCATCGTTTTAGACAATGCAAAAAAAATACGACCCTTGGGGTGTCGTGCCCCTCTGCTCACCAATGTGATAAAACCTGTCTCAAAAATGATACATGATTTTAATAGGGCTGACTACGTTGCAATAAACCGAGACCTCATTACATATTATCACCCATTTCTCGTGACACATACTTCAAGAATAGTTGAACTAAACTAGATATTGTAGAGGGATAAGCTATATCATCTTATTTGGCGATTTGTGCCACTGATTCGTGTACACAGTGACGACTGTCATCCTTAGTACAATAATTCTATCAAGTTTTGAAGATACAAAAACAAAAGACGACTTTTCAAAAAAGCTAAACAAAATCATTCTTAGTAGCTTGGAACTCCTATTACGACTGCCTAAAAAATTAGGCTCGACAGTTTAAGCTGGCTAAATATAAATATTTCAATAAAGCCCTGCCCATAGATCCACTTGTTTTATTTTTTATAATTATCATTATACAGGGTGTCACAAAAAAAAATTTACAGTTTTTTTTTTTACCGCAAAAATAAACTAGGCATCGCCGAACGCTCATTTTCTGCCCAAAGGTAGCGCTAGAGGTCCACAACCAGATGCCAACATTTCAGCCTGATCGAATAACTTATTCAAAAGTTATAACTGTTTTTATGAAAATTTCAATGGGAAAATGGCGGCTGACGGAGTTTTCGAATACATGGGACATACCACCAGAATCCGAAAACGGACAAAAATGGGCTCCATCTTCCAATTGAAATTTTCAGAAAAGAACTTATAACTTTTGAATAAGGTATCGGATCGGGCTGAAACTTTCACTTGTAAACAACCTTGATTCCGGGCTATGCAACGTCACATCTCGGGTTCCTCAGAACACCATTCTTGACCCCCTTTTTTAAAAAAGTATTCACGATCTTCCACCCTCAATATCATCTAAAGTATGTCTTTTCACAGATGATTGTGTACTACGTTGTCCAATTATTTCACCTAACGCCCATATGCTTTTACAAAATGGTTTATCCACCGTAATGAATTGGTGTTCCAAGTGGCTAATGGCTCTAAATTACTCAAAATGCAAACTTGTCTAATTCGCTCGAAAGCGCACGATGTCATCGCGCATACATTTTCTGGATACCCAATCCATTGAAGCTGTCACGTCGTACCCCAGTGTGCTCCTTACATCTGACACATCCTGGACAGCTCACATCGAAAAAACCTCGGGATACATCAGGCGTTGCCTACACTGCCCCTGAGAATCTTCGCCAATTAGCCTGTCAAACCTTTGTCCGACCAAAACTTGAGTATGCTGCTGCCATCTGGGTGGGGTCCCCACCAAGTTTACCTCGTCAACCAACTCGAAGCCATTCAAAACCGTGCTGCTCGCTACATCCTGTCCAGCTACGAGCGCACTGCAAGCGCCACGGCTACGAAGTCCCAATTGGGCCTAATTTCATTAGCTACGCGCCGATAATGTTCACGTCTCTGCCTCTTTCATAAAATTTATACCACCATCATCCCGACATTAGAACGATGCATCACCATCTTTAATAACTCCTTCTTTCCGCTTTAAATTTCCGATTGGGATATACGACCTGAGAACATAACGTCAACCGCGTGCCCGGATGCCTTCCGCTCTTGTTTAATTTTATATTTAGAAGAGTGCCGTTTGATTATTTGTGCATATACTGTTAATTCTCGGAGATAAATAACTGCCTGCATAGATGTTTTTCTTTTGATTTTGCAAAGCACGCACTTGTGCTTTGCTGAAATCAGCAAAGCATGAGTGCATGCTTTGCTGATTTTAGTGCATTTACGTGTAGAAGTACCCTCCCATGATGAGCTCACATTGCTTTTTCTGGCAATCTTGTGCAGTTGCTGCGGTGGCCAACTGAGGTGCTGGAGCGTGTCACCTTTGAAGTGCATCCTGTCAGATTCCCAGAAGAAAAGGGCGACAAGTGGAAAAAGCTATTCCAGCCGTGCGCTTCTCAGCGGCTCTTCTTGCCCGTACGTACGGATGGTTTTCTCTAATACTCCTTAAAAGGTCTTTAACCTTTTTTTTTATTATTTCTTGTGTTAAAATTTAGTATACTGATGTATTTGTCATTAGTGATTTCAAATATGCAATTAGTTAGCTTTACTAGATCCTGAGTTATAAATAAACTTGTAATTTTAATTTGCTCTAATCTTAATCTACGCCAATGAGCTTAAAAAGCTCATTAGCGTAAAATTCTTCAGAATATGTCAGAAATTTCTACAGAATTGCATTCACCAAGACATGTTTTGTGCAGTGATGCTATTTTAAGCCTGATTTAATGATATTACATTGCTAAAAAAACATTTGCAATCAAGTTGCACAAAATGGGAGGCTATATCTTTTTGAAACTAATTAATTGAAATTGTTGTATGACATAGAAAGACACAAAAATAGCATCACCACACAAAGCATGTCTTGGTGAATATAATTCTATAAAAATGTCTGATACATACTGAAGAATTTTATGTTAATGACCCGTAAGGAGGACCCAATTAAAATTACAAATTTATTGATAACGCAGGATCTAATAAAGCTATCTCAAAAGCATATTTGAAATCGCCACTGAGAAAAACGTTAGTATACTAAACTTCAGCCCGATAAATACAAAAAAAAAAAGATATTAAAACCAGCGTCCCCTTAAAGGGGTACGGAAACAAAAATTGAAATATTCAAATTTCGTTCGGAAATGAGTCGAGCATGACGGATAATAACCGTAAATGATAATCGCACGTTTGTATTTTGAACGACTGGCTATATTTTTCGTTCCAAACGGTGCACCCAGTGTTAAGAATGGAACCTTCGGCAACCTTTTCCGAGTTTCAACGCTGCGGAAACGAGTCCCGAAACGAGTCCCGACGTGTTCTGGACTGTCGCCCACCTGTCGATGCCTGCCCAAAACGAGTCTCAACGCGTCCGTGACGTCAACGGGACGTGTGTGTGTGTGCGTGTGGGTTCGTGCGCTCCGGAAGGGGAGAGAGGCCTGGCCTAACTGCGGAGAACCATGGCTACGACGCACTTCTGGCTACGACGCGGCGGGCTTTGCTGCAACGCACTTGGCGGTCGCACCTGCTGCCCTGGCGGAGAGTGAGGGAGAAAACGGACCCTATATAAGGCGGGGCGTGAGGCGGCTCCAGTGGTTCTCTCGGATTTGACGACTGTATCGCTACCATGTAATTAAACCGTTCGTTACGTTACCAATTCTCCCACCTCCACTGGACCCCTGGGTTCTTCACTTCGGGGAATGGTCGTCGTCACGAGCCAGGAAGCCTCCGGACGTGCGGCTTAAACCCCGCCTCGAACACCAGCAAGCGCTCGAAGACAAGCGAACGGAGAGCGCGATGCGTCATGGGATATCCGGCGCAAACAAAAACAGAAAGAAAAGATTCCCCGAATTCGTGACGTTTCAAGGCTGGCGGGGTTATGAGCTTTGCCCTTGGTGGCGTTGTCAGCGTTGTGGTGGTGTCAATAGAGTCAGCGCGTTACAACCGAGCCGTTCGAAGTGCCCGTGGGGTGGCGCGCGTGTGGCTGGCCCAAGGAGCACATAGCTTCCACAACACTGTCAGCTTAGGGCTGAACGGGGTGGGGAAAGCAACTTTTGTCCAAGTTTTGAGCAACTGGCTAATCTTCTAGGGGGAGAATGGCTGCATCCGGGTGCACAAACGAGGGTCCGAGAAAGAGGGGAGTCCCTCCTTTTCGTCTTCTTGGACTGTTTGGTTCAATGCGCGATTTGTGAGTTGAGGAGGAAAGCTAAGAAGGAAAATGTTGAAATGCCAAAGAGCGGCGCTGCTCCGAAGGAATCTGCTACGTCATGACTACGTAGCAAGTTCCCCAACGTTGCTAGATTACCTCCCAAATAGGCTCCACATGCATCCACCAGGTGCACATTGAAAGATTGTTTAATTAGCTTTAAAATTAGTTTGCTTGTGCCTTTCAACTGGAAGACTGGTGTTTTTGAGGTTAGGGTGCAACATGCGACACATTCAAGCTAGAAAATAAGCGCTAGAATTTCGTTTCCCTACCCCTTTAATCGGCATTGCTCAAAACCATTGACCAGGCATGACGCCCACGGTTGCTACCAACTTATGTTTCTTTCAGTGCATTCTTTTAGAGCAGCTATTTCTGGTTGACAGTCCTTAGCTGGCTGACACATGCTTGTGTAAGTGAATGTAGCATGCTAGTGTCACTGCATAGTGTCAGCACTGTGAATACTGCTCTAGTTTATGACATCTACTGGGGGTGGAGGATAAAGCAAAGTGATGCCATTGGAATTTCTTTGAGTCGGAAGAACACATGCATACGTGTTGCCAAGGTGACTAATGCGAGCAAAAGGCATCCTTATTTATTCTACATTACTTGGAACCATCATACCTTGTCTGCTGTAGGCGATAACCGTCCCCACTCATTATAATTGGTGTTGTCCCAGCTTTTTGTGCGTACTAGTACACAAATGCTTCTAGGTCAGAGCTGTATGCACTTTTACCTCGTTGCACTGCTGAGTGTCGTTGAGTAGAAGCTTTGTTTTGATGTAGCCTGCACATTTGCATTAGAATAGTCATGTTCCCAAAATTTAAACACAATTGACAACACTCTCTCCAGGCATATTTTGTCACCCAGCTGGACTTGCAACCAATCATATGAAATGGCCTCGCAGAGACACGCTTTTTGTGTTCTGGTTTGTTGAGCTTTTTTTAAGCTATCCCACACGAGGTCCTTGAATTGGACTGCAAGTAGGAAATGGAAAGAGGCGACAAGGGCATCCGGCAACATGAAGGAGCAACGAGAGATGAAAGGATGCGTTTACGCTTAATTTTTATTGGATTATGGCAGCACTTTCTGAATGTGTCTCCCATGTCCTCCATATTTTAGTGTGTGTAACCCAAACAAAGGGAGTTGGCTATTGGGACTGGAGTAGCCCTTTGAGGACTGCATGTTCTACAGAGCTTCCACTTGACCCTATCCAGGACAAGGTAAAGCTCGGGTGTGACGGCATTTTTCCAATCCACAGAGCGTGTTGCCGGAGGAGGATGCGGTTCTGTACGTGGACGCCGACGTGATCTTCGTGCATCCTCCGGAAGACCTCTGGAGCCTCTTCGGTGCCATGAACGACAGCCAGCTGGCGGCACTGGTGCCAGAAAGCGAGGACTATGCCACCAACTGGTACCGGCGCTTTGCACGCCACCCGTTCTTCGAGCCCTTGGGTGCGCAACTACATTTCCATTTTAACGAGCGCTGCTGTGTTCTGGGGGGAGTTATTCTTGGGTGCGCGGCTGTGCCTTGGGGGGGTTCTTTTTATTCGCTCAGAAAGCTTGAAAAATTATTTTTGCACTAAAAAGTTCATTTTGTTTATAATGCACAGGAATAACGCGTTGCTTCTTGTTGTGTTGAAGTACCAAGAAGGAAAGACGGCGTTAATTTTTACATGTTGGATACTTATGGTAGGTCATAAAGACCAGTTTTCACAAGCGAGTTTCGGGAAAAACAAATGTCAGGCTTGGCTTGTGAGTAATCCCAAGGCTTTGGCTGTCACTGAGCATACAGTCAAACCCGTTTATAACGAACAGCAGGAAACGCTACGATCAGTTCGATATAGCAAAAACCAGTTACAACGAACTTCCACGATGCGTTCATTGTAAGCAGAGTTTGTTCTTTTAGCTTATCTCCCCTTCTGAATCGCTTCTCGTCGTGGGCAACCGTTTTGGGTTGAAAAGGTTTTTTTTTTCTGTGCGTGCGTGCAGTGTATTTTTTTAGCGTTCTCCCCTTCTGAATCGCTTCACATCGCTCAATTTTGTTCGCAACTTGAGCTTTTGGAATTTTTTTTCTTTCCTACTTTTTTTTTGGGGGGGAGACAGTTTAAAAAACGATTGTTTGCGCGTTTTTGGAAGCCTTCCCGGGGGAAAAAAGTTTGATATAGCCAATATGTTGTTCGTTATAAAAAGAACTTTTTACATGCATTTTTATTTAAATTTTTCGTTAGTTCGATATCGACAATAATTTGCTGTACGTGGGTTCGTTCTAAACGGGTTTCACTGTATACTCATGCCCGAGTCGTCGTCGTCACTTCACTGAAGCGACGCCTCAATTTTCGCATCTGTCAAAACTTTGCGCTGCTTCCGTGCATCCATGATCCAGACCGAGAAGAAAAACAAATGTTTCCTACCAGAGCAATTAAATTATTTTGCCAGCCAGCGAATGCAAATAAAACCAAAAGATATTGGTATTGTGTTCGATAGATGGCAGCACTTATTACCTCCGTCAGAGATTGGCACCCGTTTCGTGGTGCGTTCCCTCCATCCGAGGCTGGCCAAGATGCTTAACACCTATTTGAAATGAAAGCTAAGGTACCGATCTAGATGGATTGGGAAACAGGTGCCACCATATGCCAGCAACAAAAAGTAAATATTGCTCCAGTAGGAAATACCGTAAAGACCGAGCACGAACCCCCATCGCAATAAGCACCCACCCGCTACTTTTGAAACATCAGACAAACAAGCGAGGGACATATCGAACGTCCCCAACTAGCCTAGAGAGATTTGTTTCAGCCACTCCTCCCAACGTGCTCTGCGATGAAGCTCAATGAGCACGCGTTGGTGCTAAGCGGTGAAACCCACTCTACTTTGTGGCCGCATTTTTGCTCTCCAATTAGATAAGCCCCGGTTTTTCGAGATCAAACTTTTGGGTGAGTGCTTGCTCAGTATTTCACAGTAATGTTTAAGATGACATTGTACAATCATCTCGCGGAGGCTGTCTGTTTCCGACGAGTCGACAGGCTCCCTCGTCGGAGAGCCATTACATCCGAGAATTTACCGAGAAACACTCGGCTTGCGCGGGCATCTGCTCACGCAGGGGTGAATTCGGGAGTGATGCTGATGAACCTGACGCGAATGCGCGCCTTCGGCTGGGAGTCCCTGATGGGGCCGCTGCTGACAAAGTATGAGCGGAACATCAGCTGGGGCGACCAGGACCTCATCAACATCGTGTTCCACGACCACCCCGGCAAGCTGCTGGTGCTGTCGTGCAAGTGGAACTTCCGCACGGACCACTGCATGTACGGCCCCAACTGCCTGGGAGCGACTGCTGCGCTGCTGCACGGCAACCGCAACGTCTTCCAGTACCAGCAGGGAGCCCGCCTTCAGGGCCGTCTATCTGGCCATGCAGCAGGCACGTGCCCCTTCCTCTCGGCCGGCGTTTCCGATCGGGTGCTTTCCGTCGCTCCCCAAAACAGTTTGCAAAGGAGCAGTACGATAACCTCCCGATGCCGCTTCTACTGCTCCAATGTCACGTTTCGGAACTCAAACTGTCGCAAACGACAGCTTCGTTTTAAATTTTGTTGCTTGCCCGATTGGCTCCGTCTGCTACAGTAAGGCCCGTTCACGCACTACGACCGAGTTGTTGCCATCTCTCATGACGAGAGAAAACACCGGCATGATCTGTGAGGTGATCTGTAAGAAAAGGTTGTTTCCAACATTTCGAGCCAGGAAAGAATGATGCAAAGCCAGTGTTCCACGGTGTGCTCTCTCGTCGTAGGCAGTTGCAAGTGTGTCGGCACGTGCGCTGGGAAAGCGGAGCTGCTTAACAGTGTCACCGTCGCGTGTGCAGTACCAGCTGGGAAGCAGCCTGCTGACCGGCTTCTTGGATCCCCTGGAGAAGGGCCTGCGGAAGGCGCGGACGACGCGCTGCGGCCAGGAGCTGCTCGGCCACCTCGCCCAGTGGAGGGAGCGCCAGCTGCTATGACCGCCGCACGATTCGGAGAAGGAAAAGATCTAGATAGGGCCGTACCCTTTGCAATCGGAAATTCCCCACGAAAGTGGTTGCAATACCACAACCTTTGACAGCAGCCATCTTGAAGTCTGAAAGCCGGTTACGTGTGCATCTCGGCACTAAGCGCTGCATTGTGTGTGCGGAGTATGTGAAGTCTGGGTCTCTTCAGCAAAGTGCTGATGCGGTGCAAAGTCTGCGCAATGTCTAGTGCGGAAGGATGTCGGCCTGCCCTTCTTCTCGTGGCCAGGAGCGTCTCGTTCGTGCAGACCCTCTCACGTGCCCCTTCTCCCCTTGAGAAAATTAGTGCTGTGAATGGGCCCCAATATTTAACCAATCTGGAATTTGAGACTGGAACAACTGGTAAAACTACATCAGTGAACATTGAGACAGTGGCAAAGAGTAGTCTACCCTAACCTTTCTATTATTGTTTGAGCCCAGTCTTCTCATTCCCTTGGGTATTGGCGATTCCCTAGCTTTTTCCTGGTAAAAGATTGCAGGATCACAGGAACTAGCTCTCCGTAGCACTATTACTAATGAGACTGCTACGCAAGTCGAGTTGGTGTACACTATTTCATGGACGTGACAAGCACAGTGGCAAAGGTGTTTTGGGATTTAATGGAAAAAACAGCTGCGAATGAGATTCAAGATGGTTGCTGTAGGATTATACCATTCAATTGCTCGTGAGGGCAAGTTCTTTTAAAGTTTTGTAATGTTCATTGGACACGGCAAGGTCAGCAGTTTTCAAAGTCACAGCCGTACTCAATATTTTAGGATCACAGATAGGTGTAGTAGATGGTAAAGTGCACAAACAGAAGCGTAGTACTACTTTTTTGTGCTTCGAGGGGTGCTATTGCATTAGGTCAGCAATATATGAAGTATTTTTTTTTTCTCGCTCAACGGGCCACAACGGCGCACAATCCAAGAGTCATTGTTTTACTGCCTTTGTCCTACGTCATTCCCAGGCATGCCTTAGATTTGATTTTCGAGATGAGTGAAATATGTGTAATGGCTTACCAAATGTGGTGTTCGATGGTGGTGTCGCTACACGAGCCATCTACACTCGATTCACGTAGACCATTAGTGTTGCAATGGAGATGCTGCTATCAATGCCCAGAGAAAGTATTAAATGAACTCCACGCTAATGAGATCATTGACAGGCTTTCTGTCGTCGCATTTCATGAAGGACAAGGGCATTTGTAGCTTCGATCTCCACCTCGGTTCGTCCAAACTTGTCGTTCTTGCGCAATACACAATTTTAGCATTTGTTGTCCACGTGCGTAGGACACCCTTGTTTCAGGTATCTAATGTTTTTAGGGCATTTACATTTTTATGTTATTGCCAGGAGCCGATGATGGATATGTTTTTACTGATGTTTTTCCCTTGGTTGTCCCAGGATGGTCTAGGTGTCTGAATTGTGCGATGTTGGCCATATATCCCAGGAACAATTTTTTTTGCACCGTCACATAAGCAATCTTTTTATGAAAGTGCCTCCACACGTAGAGTGTATTCAGTGTGAAAGCGCACCTTTGCTTCTTCAGAGAGTTGTGTTCCGGTGCTTTGACTCTCTAAATTATTTTTGGGGCGCAACAGAAACCAACAACATTCATACTTGCCAGTATTGTAGTGCCACAGTGAATGCACATTGCAGTTGTCATCCCTTCCCTAAACAGGGCAAATGAAATGTGCCTCCTTTTAGAAATCTCATTTACGCCAGACGCACGACGGCCAGTGTGATGCCACTTGTACGTATTATTGTATTAT
Source organism: Ixodes persulcatus (assembly GCA_013358835.2). Classification (NCBI taxonomy): domain Eukaryota; kingdom Metazoa; phylum Arthropoda; class Arachnida; order Ixodida; family Ixodidae; genus Ixodes; species Ixodes persulcatus. The sequence goes on from JABSTQ010011237.1 coordinate 166,812, forward strand.
ATTTATTTTCCGGGCCCCGCTGCGGTGCCGGCCAACGGGCGACACACGTGTGCCATGTTCAAAGAATAAAGCCAATTTACTCTCGTCCGTCGGTGTGCCAGACCACGCTGGCGACTTTGTGGGTTTTATTTCTTTCTTGCATTCAACCACCACTTCTTGTAAACTTTGTCTAAAACAAACCCTCGCTTCCCAAACGCGAGCTCCCAACAACGTCGCAATTCAAGCAACCGAGGGACAGCGCTCTGGGGCTGCCCGGCTATTATGTACAACGGAACGACTACTCGCCGGCCGGACGGTGCAGACTGGCTTTTAGGTGCAAATCAGAACGGGTCGAAACGATATGCAGTCTCTATTTGGTCCTTACGTTTCTCCGGACGGCCGCTTGGGGTGGCGGCGTCGTTACCCTCTTTTAATTCGGCCCCTCCCGACCGCGCGGGTTGCCGTCTTTGGTCCCATCAAGCGCACCGCACGCGGGCGTTCGGCGACCCGCCTCCTCTCTCGTAGAGCGCGACTCTTATTTTTATTTACTTTTTTTCCCTTTTCTAGCTAGCATTTGTCTGATGAGAAGCTCAGAGTATTCGGTAGAGTTTTCGAAGGTGGAGATGACGGAATGGCTGGACCCATGGTCCCGCGACCCTCCAAGACGCCGGACGATCCGAGCGAGCACCCGTCGGTGTCGAGAGCTCGGCGACGACAATTCTGGCACGACTTTTGAGAGCACCTTAGCCAAACGTTTGTTCCTAAAGCAACCAGAAAGTAGCACTGCCCTCTCCCCCCCATAAACGATTTTGTTCAGGGCTCGGAACGCCCGCACGCTCTCCCTGTTCCGCAGTTCCGTTTACGGTGCGATATGCAACAACGGTAAACGGGCAGTCTTTCTCGACCAACAAACGAACGACTCGCAAAGCCCCAAAAGGCAACCGTTCGTCGAGGCTTTGCCGCACGCGCGTGGTGCGTGCCGCTCCGAAGAAACGTCCAGTTGCCGAGCAAAGCTGCCACGTTAAGAGAAAACCACGACGCAGTTTGTGTCGCGCAAGGAAGGAGACGTCGCGGTTGAAAGGCACGCCTGACGCAGCCGGAAGCCCGTCCCGCCGAGCGTCGTCCAATTGCGGGGCGCCACTGCGTCGAGCGGGCAGTGGCACAGAGTCTCGCACAATCACGAAGTGTCTTCCGTCGCACCGGAGAAGAGATCCGAGGGCGCGGCGGGCGTCGGACTCTGCGTCGGACTCGCCGACGGTGTGGTGCCCTCGGACGCGACGGAAGTGTCCAGCACTTCCAGCGTCACGGTGCCGCGGGCGTCTCGGAGCAGTTCTACCGCCTCCTGGTGCGTGAGTCCCTGCAGGGAGCGTCCGTTGACCGAAAGAATGGCGTGTCCGCGACGCAGGCGGCCGTCGCGGGCTGCCGCCCCAGACTCGAACACCGTCTTGACGTAGATGGGGAGGTCGCCGTGCTGCGAGCCTGCCCCGCCCACGATGCTGAAGCCCAGGCCCTCCGAGCCGCGCTCCAGAGAGACCAGTGTCGTCCCGTTAGCAGTGCTGCCGGGCGGAAACGGAGATGAGTTAGCCTCTCTCGAAGCAAGAGAGTGCGCAATCGTAAACTTACGAGCTACTTCAGTGTGCGAGGAAGCTCACTCACCTTCAGGTTCCTTGTGGGCATGGAGAAAGAGAAATCCCTTTTACAGCAACAGCAAAAACGAGCAAATTTGGAATCCCCTGCGCTTTCTACAGGGTCGGAGAGCTCTTGCAGCATGGCACGCTAAATATGTGCATTCCCAGAATCTTCAGTCTGGCTACACTCGAAAACAATTCTAAAACGCGGCCGCCATTAAAGGCCGCACGAGCCAAAAAAAAGTACACGGCGCACTGCGGTTAGCTTTCAGTTTCCATCTTAGAGTTGAAAGGCTGTTATAAAAGCTGCCAGGGCATTGAAAAGTGTTCATACGGGTCACTAGTCAAAGCGGTAAAATTTGGTGCTCATCGATACAATGCCAAAGCAAATTCGGAAAAAGCGCCGATGTCGTTTTTGTGCTAACCGTATTTCTTTGCGATTTTCTTTTTGGCCTCCACGTGAGCCAATGCAGCGACGGGGTTGGTTGCAGAGTGACTTTACCCATTCGCTATCGCGCACATCGCTTCGCTGCCGGGCTGTCCGTACCGCATGTTTTCCTCCTAAAACAGGGCCACACTAGGCGTGACTGTTTTGCTTGTATAATAAGCTTTTACTGTAAAACTCAGTGCGGAAAACCTGTTTGTTTACATGCTTAAGTGGTTCATTCAAGTCTTTAAATCCATAGGCCCTCACAGATTCTTCCTCGTATGAAAGATCTCGAAGCACTCCAACCTCGGTCGCTTTGGCGTCGCACAACCAGTGCGCTCTTGTTGTGATTCGGACTCAGAACGGCTGTCGGAATCGCCCCTGTCGTCGACAGAAGGCTCCGAAAACTCGCTATCCTCACCAGACGTCCCGTCATCATCGCTGTCGAAGAGGATATCTATGATTTCATTGTCAGAAAGGCCCCACCGTACACTGGACGCTGCCATCTTCTCCAAGCAGGCAGCGATCGAGCGGGAAAGACGTCACACAAAAAAACAAGCTCAAACAAACAGAAAACGGAACGACCCTCGCCATCTGTTGGCAATATACACTACCCCAAGTCTACATTGCGTGCCGATCTATGAATGGCTCTTTAAAACGGAAATTCATGCAGACCGGCGAATCACCGGCTTTGGCATAATGGCCCCTGACGGCATGCCCGGCGATTTGCCGGCTTTGGTAGCGAATGGGTTAAAGAAGCTCGCGTATCTTCAGCCGCCGGCGACCATAGTTGCCGGGACGATGCTTCCGGAGGGGCACTTACGAGTCCGACTTGGAGACCCGCTGGGAAGGGGTCCTGCGCAACCGGCCCACCCGGAGGCAGATCTTGCCCAGGGTGGTCTTGAGCAGGGCGGCCGCATGCTCCTGGCTGGCCGTTGCCACGACCTGCCCGTTCACTTCCAGGATCTGATCCCCCTGGCACAGGCGCCCGTCCAGCTGGGCCACCCCGCCTCGCACAACCTGCCCATGGATGTTGCTCGGTCACTTTTCCATCCCGGGAAACTTCTCCCCGTCTTCGCATCGACGTTCCAAAGCCTACACGACAGTGCTCGCACTACGGAGGGTTCTGTTTTCACGGATGTAGTGCTAAAATGCTGCCTCAAAAAAATAATTAAAGGGCCCATGAAACGATTTTAACATCGAGAGAATGTGCACCTTATTACCCTTTCTTTGTTTACTTTAGCACAAGGACCATAAAACACGACCACTTCTCTCGAAATGTCGCGAATGCGCTGCGTAACCGCAAAAACAAAAAGGAACTATTTCTTGACTTGACTCCACGTACGGCGGCCATAGAAACTAACTTTGTGACGTCGCGGCGGGTGCGGTTATTGAGATCGCTTTTGAACAAGTATATTCTCAGTTTCATGGTAACGTTTAGAAATGATTTCGTTCCAACATAAACAAATGAATCGAAAGTTTTATATTCTTGTTCAGTACACAAAGTTTTCGCAGTGCCATCTATCCGGAGTAAGTCAAAGCATCCCCTCCCCGCTGCTCCGCTGCCTAGCAACGTTGGCTGGCTGCTACCGGACGAGCGGTGTGATCAACGCGATATAAAAACCACGTTTTGGCAGCTGCGTGGTTCGTTTTCTTTCTCGTGCGCCTGGTTCGCCCTCCTGCAGCTATACTCCGTTTCACCTTATGTTGTACCGCAGCAAAGGCTAGAAGCGCGAGCTCATAGCGTTGGCAGCTGCCCTTGGTGCACGAGAGCTTGTGCCGCCGAGGTGTGCCATAGAGCAAGGAGCTCGCGCTTGTAGCCTTTCCTGCAGTGCAACACAAGGTGAAACAGAGTATAGGAATTATTCACTGGCGGCCATAGCCGTGTGTGCGACTGCTGAGCGCGTGCTGATGGCTAGCTTCCAGGGTTCTTTTGGAACGTGCATTCCACACCGTCAAAATGGCCGGTCTTAACAGCCTATTAATGGGGAGAGAGGGGAGAGTCTGCTCTCGCTGTAGCAACGTCCACAGTGCTAAGGAGAGGACAAGACCGGAAGCCGCGTACCTTGCGGCGCGTCATGCGCACGTGACCCGGGAAACATTGTATGAGTTGAGGGGCACCCCCAAACGCCACCTTATTTGGCCGGAAGTCCAAAAATTGTTTCATGGGTCCTTTTTAAAGAGCAATTCCACTCAATTTCGAAACTTGAGATAATAAATGATTTCACATTAAAAAGCACTAATAAAAGTCGTTACGTCATTTGCTTCGCGAGAAATAGGATATATATTGTTAAATCTTCCTTTAAACATTAGCAGAAACCGAAACTTGGGCTGTCTGGCAACTGGCCTGGGGCAGCCAAAATCGTGCTATCGCGTAAACGAGATGTTGCGTGATCCTCCACAAAACGATGGGCGGGATCAGGGCGGGCTGGCATGCAGGCCACCGTTGGGGCGCACGTGTGCCAGGCACAAGTGTCGTCTGCACCGCACTCTTCACCACGTTCTGCTGTCTACGACATTCGACAACGTCCGCACAACTGCGGCATTGGTCTGCGCACGTAGTGTGAACGAAACTGTGAGAGACGATAATTACAAACGGCGAGACGAGGACGGCGGTTGTGACACGGGAGACGGTGGGACAGCCGGGCGGCTCCCGAGAAGTGTGCTGCGCAGGTGCGTTACGCCAATCATGTGGACATCGCTGAGCACCGAGAGGAACGCTGCTGACGTTGCCCGTTACGCTTTCCCGGAGAGGTAAAAACAAACAAAAAGGGACAATGGTGATGACATTTAGCTCAATGCTGGCTACGCCAACGCCGTAGCCTTGACTGCGCTGTTCGTTGCGCCTCAATTCGCCCGGTACAGTCGGTTGATTTTGGCAACTTGGCGCGTTTTTAGACGGGGGTGGAATAGCAGACGGACGAAGGCGAAAGTGGACGCCGACTCGCAGCTTTCATATCCACATCTGGGCATTGCAGACGATGCTTAACGCGTCTGCTCGCACGACAAGCAGACGGTGTCGGACGCCAGACTAGACGCACCATATGTCGTGGAAGGGAGACGCTAGGCTTGCAAGCACGTTCGGCCGATCAGAAGGTCAATCCAGTAGCAATGGGCGGGGCCACTGATCTGTGGGCGGGGCTTAGAACCGGCCGTGGCGTCCACCTAAATTGCGTCTAACAGCGTAAAAATTGCACGCATTTTTTTTTTTTTCTTGAAAAAGTTATTAAAAGAAATGTGTGTCCTATCCATGCCCTTTAAAAAGAAACTTTTAAATTTCAGCGTTACTTTAAGATACATTTTCTGGATAAAACACATGACACTGGTGATCTGCCACAAAATAAAGAACATGCATGAACCTCGGGAGTGCTACTTCGTTGCTTCAAATAAGGCCTCGCCAACGATGTGGGCGAATCCGCGACAAGGTGGCGGACCTCTAGAATCGAGGTGCAAACTGGACTCGCCTCGGAGATGAAGACCCCCGGGGCGTTCCTGCGGCCGACGATGCTGAGCCCGAGGCCCCGGCCGGCCTTCTTGTGGAGCTCCACGGTGAGCACGTCCTGCTGGGGCTCCTCCTCCCGGAAGACCAGCATGCGCACCACCGAGGACGTCTGCCGCAGGGCCCCGATGGCCGCCTCGTGGCTCGCCTCGCGCAGGTCCTCCCCGTTCACCTGCCAACCACACTCCATCCTCGTGCATCCGTTCCCTCTTTCCGAGATATATGCAGTTTAGTAAATGATCCAATTAAGGCGATAGATTAATAGGCACATGCGAATAGTTAATTTTTATTTTGAAGCGAATGGTGGTTTCGAACAAATATTTTCAAATCAAATACAGAATAGTTGCTGTACCTTTCTCCGAGCCTTTCAATATTTTTGCACCGTGCTTAAACAAAAATCCAGCTGAACTTGCAATGCTTGTTCCTAAGCTTCCACCTGTCCGCTTCTAAGCTCAGTTAATCTTATTCTAACTACATTTAAGGACTGTGGCATCGGGAAGTCCAAAGCCTACGTTGGTGTGGCAAGGAAACGACGGATATGACATAAAATTAAACCTAAATATAGGTGCAGCTGCAAGTTTACTTTCTTCAACCTCGAATTTTAGAAAAAAACAAATGCGCGCAAATGATGAATGCAAGTTATCGGGACATCTATGCTTAACATGTACTGTCGCGTAAGGCCACAATTTAAATTTGAAAATTTCATTGCAATATAAATATTAACATTCCCGAAGTTTCCCTTTAATTACACCAGAATTGCACCCTTCTGCTCTGCTCTGCTTGCAGAGCCAAAGTGTCGCATTCCTTTTCCTTGCACCGCCAACTCCACTGGATCCAACCTTCATGAGGGAAAGCGACCTTGCAGGCGCCGGGTTATGGGCAGAGCATGCTTCTCACTTTGCACTTGCGAAATATACATCCTACACTGAAAACGAACAAACTGTAAGGTTCCTTGACCATTGCGGGCAGCCACTGGGTACAGCATACTCGCATTGTTTTAAAACATGTTTCCAAAGTGTGGGAAGCAGACGACACGGAGGACGATCGCGGAGCGATAAGCGGCTGGCACATCCGGGCACCTCAGACCAGACAATAATGCGCAGCTGCGGATTGTGAAGGGACGATGTTTTCTTCAGCTACTACGTTCTACCGAGGGCATAGAGAGGAGCAGGAGACTGGGACGACGGCATCTTCTCCGCTCCGCACACCGCAGCATGCTGCCTCGCAGCCATGTCATCTGTGCCTACTGCAGAAGTGCCGGCCGCTTCCCACAGTATGTACTTGGATCCAACATGGCCGCCTGGGAGCATACACAGCGGTGATGGGCCAAACTTTTATCATTTTTTTCTGCTTTCTTGTTCTCGAAAGTTCCAGTTCATACTTGATCCCAAGCACGCGACGCTCGAACCTTCTTTGCTGAACTTTCGAGATAGCGACGTACAGTACGGGGGGCGTCCATAAAGTTTGTATTATTGTCACGAAGGAATAGAGATTCAGCAATCAAACTCGAGTAGGAAATGAGACTTTCTCTACATGTTCGCCACCAAAAGTTACCCACTTTTTCCAGCGATGCACCACATGCCGGAGGCCATTGTTATAGAACTCCTCGTTTTGAGTGTTCAGGAATCGCTCCACTTCAGCAATCACTTGGTCGCCGTCCTCGAAATGCTTTCCTCTTACTATTTGGCCACACTAGAAGCGTCTGTGCCATTTAACCAAAAGTGTCGTAAACTGGGACGTTGTCCCCGAACAACGCCCCCAGATTGGAATGGATATCCTTGGCATTGCTTCCCTTCAAATGAAAAAAAAACAAAAACGAATCACTGCATGTGCTTGGCACCGACGGGCGGTGCCATTTTTGTTTCGTCTCCCTAGCGGCGTTCCGAGCTACTATAGCATCAACGTTTATACTGTGCGGAAACTAGAGGGACGCGCGAGCATGTTGATGCCTGTTTTGTTCTGTTTTCTTTAATTTTTTGTGCCGATAATACAAACTTTATGAACGCCCCTCGTAGATAAGCGGCTGCCCACGACCTTTGTCGAGTCAGTCTCGCCCCAACGTTCGATCCTGCTGTTCGCAGACTTCGACGACCGAAGACTTCGACAGTTTCCTCCGTTATTCTTTGTTTCGTCACTTCATCATTAGTGACAAGGTGCAAGAATGAACACAAATCTTCTAAAAATCTGTGGCCAAGCGTTGCTTTCTCGGCCCTGCGGGCGGCAATATTCTACACAATAATTGCATCGATGTCATTTTTGTGTGCTTACTGGCAATTTTATGGTGACTTCTTGCAGAAGTGGTGTGACAACGAGGTTGGGTAGTGGCGGGCGCAGTCACGATACGCGAGTTTCGGTTTTGAGGCCTCATCAGCGCAAGCCAGCAAGTGCGTACATTATTAAAATAAAGGCGGTGACACTGTGTTTTTACTTTCTTTGTGAGTCACCGTTTCGTGCACAAAAATTAATGCAACGGCTGCTGAGCTCTACCAGAGGGTATTGTAAATGTGCATGTTTTTGAGTCACTTGATGCCAGCTTTGCATGAAAGTGTGCGTCCCATATTTGCAACATCTCGTTTTTAAGTTTTAAAATGCCGGTTTCTGATGTTAATGACACACACACACGTTTGGAAAGATGGTAGAAGTTAGGAATGTCGGATACGCAACGTCGATCATGATAGTTCCACGTCTAGTTTTATGCGGATAGATAAAAACTGCAAAAGAATGCTAATTAAAAAGCAATATTATTTTGTTTTGGCACAAACCATTTGTAAGCCAAAAACAGGATTGCTATAATTGCGAGGACTGCTTTAAAGTACTTGTCAGTCAATGTTGCAACTACCTCGTGCATCGCTGTAGACATCATATGAAAATCACTCCATCCAGAATGTACCGCATCATTTGTCACTTGCTCAGTGGACTGTGTTACTTCCTAGTCGATCTTCTGTTCTTAAGGCAGAAAATATTGAAAAAAACCACACTCGCAAAGGCTGACAAACACAAAGATACCATATATTCCGCACCCTGCTGTAACCACTGGTAGTGCTACACTGTACGATGGGAACCGCATGGCGTCCATTTGCAATCCATGGCCCCGTCGCGTTCTCACGCGTGCGCAGACGTTTGCCATATTTCTGCCGAAGCTTTGCCGAACTTTCCTTCAAAAGTTTGGTTTGTGCCGAACTTTGCTGAATCTGAAGTTTGGCAGATTCGGTCCATCACTGATATACAGCTCTTGAGGTGTTGAAGCGAAAGTTGCGGGACTGCAGCGTCGGCTCCGCGGGTATTGCTTCTCTTGAATGCGCTAGTGCTCGGCAGAAAGCACACTTAGTGGGGCTAATCCCGTGATCAACACTCGAAAAAGTACGAATATCGCGGTTCATCTCGAAGCAAATATTGAACAGCGTATTATTCAATACTACTACTATCTGAATATTTGTGTGATCCCATAGGAAAAAATGTATCATCCAGCTAAATGCGGCACACTGGGGATAGGAGAGCAGCACTCTCAAAGAAGAGGAGCACGGCTGACGAACCTCGAGGATCTGGTCACCCGGTCTGAGACGACCGTCCAGAGCAGCTGCGCCGTCTGGGTAAACTTCGTGGATGATCACCGCACCCTGCAAACGCAAACCAGAAGTTGGGGTAATGCACAGAGTGATCTCGTGTCACTCGAGGGCATTCCCTGTGGTCTCATTGCACAAACTATGCTCCTTGCCCATCACATAAAAGAGGATGCTCCATGAAAATTTTAATTTAATGAATCTAGCATCAACGACTAAGTTCCATATAAAGCAGTTGAAACGTACACCAGCAAACAAAACAATAGACAGCAGGATTCTGTGGATTGAAACTTTTCTTGGGTTTTCCTATCAAAACATCAGGTTTGTTTCATCTGTGCACTTTCTGCACTAGCCTCCACTAGCAAAGAAATCGAATGCCCAATACGAAGTACTGTCTTGTGCCTTGTTCGATGTAGTTGCCATCAGCTTTTGGGTAAAAAGGATGTGATCGGCTCACTCATCGAAGAGTGGGAGAGCTCGCTGATAGACGGCCTACGAGACTGCAGTCAAATGCCCTTATTACCAAGTCCGCGAGACCGGCGAAATTCTTCGTAGTACAGTTAACTTTGTTATAGTAGTTGAGCGCAAAAAATCGATCGTGCGAAATCGAATTTGTGCTATCGCATATCGACGTATCAGCGCGACATTCGAGGTGCTTTGGGGAGCAGTATTAGTGCCAAATATAATAAGGGCGACATCAGACACGAGGTTATGTACGTTGACAATTCACTTATAAAAAGAAGGGACGGTGGCCGAGCACGCTAGCGCTTCGCAGCTCGGAGCACGGAGGCCGAAAGCTTGTGCTGCAGAATCCAGGCTTCTTAAGCTTAATATCCACTTTCTTTTTTTTCTAAATGAAAATTGTATATGCGTACTCACTACGGCGCGACACAATTGAAAGACATCAGTCTGGCTGTCGTTCCGCCAGCACCACCACTGGCAACGTCTGTCATCTACGTAAAGCTGAGACACCAGGTGCTCCTCGCTGCAGACTAATTTCCCGCTCTCCAAACACAACAAACTTAACCGACTTACCAAAATATGAATCGCAACAATCATTAAACCACCGACATCGACCGCCGATCACGCAACGAAGGCATTCGCCGACTGTGCAAGTTTGGCCTTTCATAAATCGGGCCACCATGTGTCGTTTGGAGGAGATCTCTTGAAGTGCTTCCTCTTGGGCACAAAAATGGTTACTCTTTCTGAGCTACTCTACTGATTTTGCTTAAATTCCGGCCACACGGGTAGAGTCGCAGGTCGTTTCCTCAACTCCATATTATCGCTCCAAGGTGGAATATTTTGAGACTCCGATGGGGAAAGATTTGGAATCTTGGATCCCGACAAAGATAGGCGTGTCGGTTGAACAAATGCCAAGACAACATAAAAGATTTGTGACCGCCCATAAAAATGCCTTTTTTTTATATATGGGTCCCTTCAAATGCACTGTCATGCCTGCAAAACGAGGTAGAGGGCTCTAGAGCGATAAATTGGCAGCTGAAAGTGACCCTTAATTGGCCGCCGCCATGTAGCACATTTTTCACCACTAGACGCGTGACCTTATAGTTTTACGTCTAGATTTTAACGAAGTACCGCGCACAAATAACTGCTTATTGATCTTTATTAACAGTACCGATGAGATAAGTTATGTTTCGTTTGTTATAAGTCCAAAATGTGCTTATACAATAAAAACTCGGGCAGCTTAGCAATGCTTCTGCTAGATACCCTCAGCCGCGGTGCTGTATTTTGGGTTTTTATCGAAGCTAAACACTGATCTCTGGGGCTAACAGTATTGAAAAAATAGTTTAACATGTTTTTTTACAGCGATCAAAATACAAATCTCGGCTCAGTTTTGCGTAAAAGCCTCAGGATTTGGTACGGTCACGTGTCTAGTGGTCAACATTGTACAACATGGCGGCAGCTAGGTGGGGGTTACTTTTGCCTGGTGAACGGGATACCAGTTCATTGCTCTAAACCCCTCTACCTTGTTGCTGCAAAATAAGAAATTGAGTGCGTGCATCGCCCGGATGGAGCGTTGAAAAAAGCTAATCTTGTAGCGAGTGGCACCCATTCAACGGCATGAGGAAAACAAAAGTATGCACCAGTGCACGGGCGGAGGCACAGTGCCGCCTCCGTCACACTGCTTCCGTTGCTGCCGCCATGTTAATATTAGCGTTATCAATTTTGGGTCTAAATAATTTGTTAGTAGGCCATTTTGTGTTTAGGTGGTGCCACGTGACTGTTGCTGCGTACGTGCCTTCTACGCAGCAATGTAGCGCCATCTAGATGCAAGGTTGCACACTAACAAATTATTTGGACCCAAGCCGAGAATGCAAGGCACAGCGGCGGCGGAGGCAGTTTCAACTATCGCCGCTGCCGCAGTATTTCTTTTCTCTACACGCGTCACTCGAGAGCGACAATTTTATGTGAAATCGATTACTTTTCGCCTAGAAAATTCGTAATAGAGGTCATTTTTGCTTCCGGGGACCGCAAAATTGCTTCGTTAAACAGAGACTTTTGTGAAACAGGAATTGGTCGTAGTAATCAGAGAAACACATTGAACATATAAAAGATTGGCCGGGACTTCATTTTACTTCGTTAAATGGTCAATTTTTGTAGTAGGGGCGTTGGTTACAAAGGCGTATGATTGTAGCTGCATGAGCGAGGAGCAGCGAGACATCCGTCGTGAAGCGAACACGAAACCTAAAGTCCACGGGGGCAGCAGCTAAGATGTCGTGGGAAACTGCACACCGAATGTCAGAGACTAATCCAGTCTGGTTGCCGTGGCAACGTAGCGAGATGAGACCGGTACAGGAAGCCTCGCGCGACAATGGCCATCCCAGTTGCGAGTGTCAAACGCGCTCACCAGGGGTGTGTCCGACCCTCCGACGATGCTGAGCCCGAGACCGAGCTTCTCCTTGGCGATCTCGATGGCCGTCTCCCGCCCGGGCCGGATGACGTCCGAGGCCGGGGAGGACGTGGGGGTGCCCGCTGCAAGGGCGCCGCCGTCTTGCTTGGCGTCTGGAGTGCGCGGCGTCGGTGCGTCGGGACGCGCGGGCGAGAGCAGCGGGGACGGCAGCCGGCCGTCCGGAGAAGAACCGCCGCACTTAGGCGGGCAGTGGGGCAGGGAAATGGCCGTGCCTGGATGCACACACGTGGCGTCAGGGGAGACCGCCGCTCACGAGCCACCCAAACTAGGGTGCCTGGAACAGGCCTCCGGCGTGTCTAGAGTCCGCATCCAAAGCAGTCCCCGCAATTTGTCAACCGCCGGTTCGACCGGGTCGGCGACAACACTTGCGCGTCGGGAGGGACCTTCCCTTGGGATGCGGCCAACGCACCGGCCGGAGACCAGTTCCAGGCACCCAAACCTCCACCGTCATTAGAATTCGCTCGCTTCCCATCAAAATTGTGGGGGTCGTCTGCCTAGATTAGAACTTGACTGGCAGTGTCCGAGATAGCGCATGTTCGAACGCAAGACTAAACTTTGAAACTCACTCGGATGTCAAATTAAAAGCTCCCTCGGTGCTGCATTTCTTTTTAAAGGTCAGACGCTTGGAAAACGGGTTAGAGAGACAGCATTTAGTGCTTTTAAAGTCCAAAATATATTAATGTTAGGAAGCACACATCCATAGCAATGACAACTTGTCCCGGACTAACTGTTGCGCCTGCCAACTCTCTGCTCATCTTGGCATTTGTTACATCTCTGGCAATTCGGAAGAAGATGACAGATAAAAGAGGCCAAAGAGCACAAACTTCTCGGCGAAGCACGACCCCGAGCAAAGTTCTCATGCCCCGCACAGAAGGCAACGCTACTTGCGTCGTGGCACGGTGTACTCACGGGATGTTTTGGCCAACGACAGAAGGGCATGCGGCCAGCAGAGGCAGTTGGCGCCAAGCATGCGGCAGGCAAGAGCGTTTCAGCCGTCCGCATGCGTTCCGCGGCAAGACAAGAGAAAGAGAGAGAGAGAGGGAAAGAAAGGGGTGACACCAAGGGCGGCGTGTTGCACAATTCTTTTGCCAAGACACGTCACAAAACCGCACGTCACACACAAAGGCAGGTGCTTTCGGACAAGCCCCTACGCCGCTACTCTAACCTCCCGAAAGCCACCTCGAGCCAACAAGGCGCACCCGGGCGCTGGGTTTGGACCTTAAGACAAGCGAGGGCAGACGCTTGCTACACACACTCGTCACCGGTCTGAACTAGCATTTGCCGAGTGTTTGCTTTTGTGGCTGCGCGACGCGCGATTGTCACAAATGATTGTCAACGTCGTTACTGTGCGGTACGATAAGTGTGTGGCACGACGAGTGTCGGTCTGATTGTCGCGGTGCTGGATGACCGTTACGAGACGTATGTGAGCCGGGTCGACGGAAGAGCTTCGCCATTCGACAGCTCTCCCCATTTTTTTTAAAACCGCCTCGGTCGTATTAGCACTTGCGGAGGTCACATTGAGTCGACGGGCCGTCGTGTTCTAACCGTCCAGCACGGAACAGACGGCTTCGAGCGTCGAAAAGGCGATTCTCCTCCTCCGACACGGTGGTGAGACAAGTGTGCGAGAGAGCGAGGCGTCCGCTCAGAGGTAGGCCTGGCCATCGTCCGTCGACCTCCAGCGAAGAAGGTCGTGGAGCCAGCGGATTGTCCCGAGCTCTGGGGTTCCCCGCCGGGGGGCAGCACATAAGCCGGCAAACAAAGAGCGCTCGTCAGGCGAAGGAAACGCCCGTGGCCACTCAAGTTTGTCGCTGGGAACTGCACTTGCTCTCACTCTGCTCTTTTTAAACAAACAAGTCCGTACACGTGAAACATTTTTTTTTCGATGGTTTAGTCCCACGATAAGTGTTCTCACAAGACAGAGCTTGTTTGTCGTGGCTTTTAAAGTGAACCCCAAAGACACGTAACAAAATGTGACCCTGGAAATACATCTTTGGATATGATATCTATTGTTAGATGATTAATTTGGGAACAATGAAATGACTGCCGTGTACTACCACAATTTTGCTCTACCACGACGTGCACAAGCATGGCCTTTTTTTTGGTTTCTTGGAACCTCAAATCATACCCTATTGTCCATTCTAAAACGTTTGAGCAACTTTTGGCAAATACGAGAGTTCCAGAAACAGAAAAAAAGGAATGCTTTTTCCGAGCTTAACTTGAAAAGGCATTAGTGGTTCTCGGTCAGGATGCCACTTCCTCGGTGCTAACATGCTCATTCTCTGGGCACATTGCCTGGAGAATAACAAAGAGAAACCAATTACACTTGAAATCCAACCCATAGCAAAAGAAAAGTGTTGTCCGAATATGCGTTGTCCCTTCACGGCAAGCTCGGTAGGCTCGGCAACAAAAGAATGTATGCGCGAGGGGGAGAAAAGAAACAAAGCTTCCGTTATAGCGGGCAAAGCGAGTTTAGAAAGCGACTCGGCCGACCGATGCGACAACGTGCACGCTCGGAAGAGGGCGACTCACTCTTGCGATTGGAGCCCAGCGTCCTAGAGGGCTCCTGGGTCTCGATGGAGGCCGCCTTCTTCTTCAGCAGAGGCACGAGGTTGCCAACCGGCCTGGCCACCACCACCATCAGCACCCCCTCCGACTGCTTCAGCAACTGAGCCGCCTGCAACGCCCGGCAAGGGCACGTTGTCCGATGACAAGGTCGCTCCGTACGCGCCAAAATTGTAAGTTGCGTCGTCGAGCGAAGCAATTTTGGCGGGAAAGCCGGGACGAGGCTTCCATCCCGCTTCCAGAAACATCTCCGAGATAAAGCGGCATTGTGTGTAGAGAGGCAAGGAACGAGAAACTGCTCATCTCTTCCGTACATCCCAGGCTGCGTGGCAATTTTTAGCTCGCCCGCGACAACTGGACTCGACGTCACTCTATAACACGATAGCGTCACGTGATGTCGTGTGGGGAAAGCATGTCGTATGCTTTCCCGACACTGTCCGTAGCGGACACCAGAAGTCACGGTTGTCCCACGCACAACAAAAGGACCTACTTTCCCTCCTTCCCACGCACACTGCCATTGCACAAAGCAGTCTCGCATCACGAGCGGCCCAATGGCCGAGCGAACGGCCCTGAGGGTGGCTGCCCCACCGTGTCGTAGTCTGCTCCGACGAGGTCGACCCCGTTCACGGCCAGGATCATGTCCCCCACGCCGAGGCCGGCCTTGTGGGCCGGGCTGCCCTCCTGGATGTCCGACACAAAGATGCCCTGGCCGGCCTCTGCATGCCGCCCCTCCAGGATCATGATGCCCAGGCCGTGGGAGCCCTGCACGCCCAGAGGACACGACGCTCAGTACGCCGTTGGTACAGACGGGTCTCGCGTCTCACACCAATTATGCCACCTCGTCTAGTTTTGATTTCGGTCCCTCGGTCGACAACCCGGTGTCCTCGTTTATGTATGTACGAGGGCAAAACGCGTCACACGCCAAAAGAAATATGTTCATTCACCCGTAGGTCAGAGACCCTAATCCCGCCGCACAGCATTACCAAGACCACGGAGCACCTCTGGGTAGTACTCTTTTGTGACGTTTTGGTTTTTTGGTGCATACTCGCGGTGCACCTCCCGATGAGAGTAAGGAACAACATCACATTGCTGCGCACCTGCCGTGCTTTGTTTGGTGACGTTGAATGCTTTCACTGTGACGACTGCGCCTTGGCTTATGCATGGTACTCTCGACTCATCACCAGTAACGATGGTGTTCTGGAAATTATAGGTCGCCATTTGCGCTGTCCAGCATATCCTGCGAGACTTGCCGACAGAGTTCTTTTTGCCCAGTCGGCAATTTTGGCACAAATTTCACGCACACTCTCCGCAAGGCCAAATCCTCGCCCAAAATGGAATATATACTGAGCCGGCACTTATTCCTACCCCATCTGCAAGTTCTCGGACAGTGCAAGGACGGTCTTGCACGACAAAAGTTCGCACTCTGCCAATGAAACCGTCGTATCGGCTAGTTGAGGACCTCCCGGAATGTGAGTTGCTGTATATCACGGTGCGGCCATCTTTGAACCGTTTGTACACGCAATTCACGAGGAACCGTGACGTGATAACTTTGCTCGAATCTTTCAGTCATTTCTCAGAAGATGAAATCAAACAAAACGCTCAAAACACTCCCTCACCCGCAGGCTGACCGTCAGCGACCGACGCTCTCTTTGGATGTGGAAACATTTGTGAAGGCGCACGCGGTTCACCACGTGGGCACCTTCACAAAAACCCCTTGCGGTTCATCTGATTCTGCCGACACAATTCGGGTTGAATACTTTTTGAACGGTCCACATGTACCTAGTATGGCATCCCGAATATATGGGCCTTTTTCGCCGGCTGCTTTGACTCGTCATTACGACGGGGTGCCTACCGAATTGCTTCTCTCAAATTCCAGGACATTTCCGCGTTTTCCCCGAACATTTAGATTAAATCAGCCAATTTTCACGTGAGAAGAAAATGCGAAGAATGGGGTTGCGGCCGTTGTTCAAACTGTTCCTGTTACATCTGACAAATCGGGCGGTGGCCAACGCCTCCCGGTGATTCCTCATGCAACTATCACTCGTTGCAAGGGCGTGTCACTGCGCCATGCAATCGGTAATTTCCCTAACCTAACCAATTCTCTGATTAATTCCCAGGCTTTTCTGGATGCTTTAAAATTTCCCGACAATTTCGGTTTTTCCAGCTTGGTAGACGCCTCGATAGAGATGCCAAGAGCTTTTAATGCGGAGATGGTTTCCTCGAGACAAGCGTAATATTACGAAGGAGCATCGCGGAAAACTTTTGCACGGCCACCAAACTGAGCGGCTCATGTCCCGCCTTCTTCTCGCTGCACACTGTCCCTTTCGACCTTATTCACAAGGAAATGCTTCAATTATTTTCTGAACATTTCGGATCTGCAGATATCGGCTGGGCACCCCGCGATACGGTGCCGACCGGACCGCCGGTCGGCGCTCCCGCGATACCGTCGAGAAATTCCGAGGCCGTTACGCGTTTAAGGCGGCAGGGATGCACCGTCGCAAGACGGTACGATGCTCGTCCAGGATGAATGCGTCGCGTTCGCTTGGGCAGCAGCAACTCTGCCCCTGTGGGCGTCAGGTGTATTCGCCGTAGACGAGAACTTTGTGCACTCCCGCCGCCAGCCTATGGTCTTTAACTTGCGTCACGCAGTAGTGAGACGCGACTGCACGCCGGTACGATGCTCGTCCGGGTCGGATGGGCGTGGGCATCGAACCCCTCATGCTCTAAGCTGCCGAGCACCGGCACGTTCGGCCACCGATCCCCACCGAAGGTTAAGGCCTGTTCACACACTTGGGACTCCTTAGAACCGAGTGCCGATACCTCTTAAAATTCCTTAGGACGAGAGAACACACTGGCATGCTGGCACCATCTATGTGGTGACCCTGGAACTGCATTTCACAAGAGCGAGGGTTTTATAGGGTTTCCAAGGTCAAATGTGCTGATACCTATAAGAAAGTCTCGTTTATAACGTCAGTGATGTGATTGGCCTAAGTTATTTTGTAGCACCTTTCGGAGCAGCCAAAACAGTGTTTTGGAGCAGCAAATGTGGCTTTTCGAGCAGCCAAGACAGTGTTTCCGAGCAGTAAAAGTGGCTTTTGGAGCAGATATTCTTAGAAAAATAAAAATATTTGTTTTAAGTGCAGTACAAATGAAGGGCACTTTGTGTTGTGTTGTGTTGTGTTGTGCTCTGATGTGACGTGTTGTGACGGCTTGTTTTTTTACTGCTGAGACATCCCACAAGTGTACAATGTTGTAGGCATTGCCGAGCAATTCTGAAAAACCGCTTGCCACCGTTTTACTGCATGGTTCCCTATACCCGCTTGCCACCGTTTTATTGATACCCGCTATAGGTAAATGAGAACCAAACTGCACATCCGCAAAATGGCTGACATCCAATGCCTTATTTTGGCAAAATGTAGCAGGATGTAGCAGGGTTAGCCCCTTGGCACAGTTTGGCTCAATTGCCGCAGCAATCACATCACTGTAACGTTGACAAAAGTTTTTTGAGCCAGGAAAGAAAGGACGAAGTGCGAGAAAAATATAAAATATGCGGGACCGCCAAGTTTCCACGGCTACCCAATTGATAGTGCCAGTGCGTCCTGTCGGCGTAAGAAATTTCAAGAGGTTCCAAGGCACTCAATCTTAAGAAGTCGCAAGTGTCTGAACGGGCCTCTAGGCAAACTTTGAATTACATCAGTAATTCTGAGGCAATTAAAAAAGAGTGCTGGCCCGCGATGGGCGCTCAAGCTGCCTGACTGCCCGGGCGCTCGTGCACCTGGAGCAAAGGACACTTTGAGAGTGAGGATGCTTTTGCAGTTTCGTGAATCTGCAAGCTTCCTTTTAGAAATGTTGCACTACTTCCTTATGCTGCAATTTCTAAGATGCAAGTACTCTTCATCTCCTAAATTCTGAATTTTTTTTTTTTTTAATAAGCATTTTGAGTTTTAATTAAAGCATACCTTTTTGACGGTCACAGTCCTCACGCCCCGGTAGCTCGAATACCTCTCCTCGGGGGTCTGTGGAGAGAAAGACGAGTCGACTCAGTACAACAAACAGCAAAGAGTTTGCCTTAACACTCGGAAGAAATCACCACAAAGAGACGAGAGTATACCCCGTCATTTATTTCGAGTGGGCGTCCTAGGAGTCGCAGTGAACCATGTCTTATTTGACCGCATCGAGTTGTAAATAAATTGCCCGAGTCGAAGTGAGCACACCAACCCGGTCGCGCCAGTTCCGTTCGCATCTCCTTCCGTGTCCGTTAGAAGTCGCATTACCCAAAATTATTAACGAATGTTTCCAATTAAGTTGGATCGCAACTCAAATGGTGCGACCGCCAAAAAATATCGGCTCGGTTCGGGCTTGGATTTCCTCAAGATGGGTGAACTCTACCAACACGGCTAAGCGGGCATTAGAAATCAGTAGAGCAAACGAATGTGGTCAGCTGCCAGTGGTCCACGTTCCGACGTGCGAGTTTTTGCGTGCACCTCTTGACCATCGTCGCCGAGCAGAGCCCACCTGTTCGTCCAGTTGCATGGGGTACTGCGTGAGGGGCTTCACCGCCATGTCTTCCACCGCATCTTCCCTCCTGCGAACCGGGCACGCAGTGTCTCAACGCGGGAAAGGGCCCCTAGGAGCCGAGCGGAACAGATGGACAAACGTGCAGGTGGCAACGCCGCGGAGGAAAGAGGGGTGGGGCACCTGTGCAGGACGAACTTGTAGTTGGGGCCCGGGAGGCTCTTGATGATGGCCGAGGCATTCAGGTGGCAGCGCCCGTACATCACCACCCCGTTCACCTGCGCACCGCACCCGTGGTGTTCAGACGCTGGGGAACATTTCGGTCCATCCTTCATAAGCCATTTTTAATCAAATACCGGAGCTCGTCAGTGTGCAACACACCAAGGAAGGATCCAGACACTGACGTCTACATCCTAACCTTTTTGAACACTGACTTCACTCGAGATCTCCAATGTCTCGCAGCGTGGCGTAGTAGCTTTACTTACCTACTTTGCGCATTCACACTACTGCTCAATGACCTTAAATAATCTGTAGTATTTTCTGAACAGAAAAAAAAAAAAAAAAATTACCACTAATGTCCATCCACTCCCAATAATTTCTGATAACATTTCGGGGTGTTCACCCACACCGTCAAACAAAAAAACCAACAGTGCTTGGCAACGTTCAACGACATAAATGCGACGGTCCTCACCTCGAGCACCTCGTCGGCGATGCGTATGCGGCCATCTCTCGCGGCCTGTCCCCGGGGATGGATGCCGCAGACGAAGACGCTCATGCGGCTGCGGTTCTTGTTTCCGGCCAGCGAGAGGCCCAGGCCGCTGCCCGCCGCCCCCTTCTGCAGCTCTACCAGCAGCAGCTGTCCGCCCGCACCCTTCAGCTCCTGGTACTGACGCTCTACCTTTTCTGCAAGCAGCCACAAAAGGCTCCCGTCGGCAAACAGTTTCGGCGGCAAGGACCTCGCGAATGGTCGTTCACTTCTATACGAGACAGTAACGTCACGGCGCGGCTCCTAGCAGAAGCGTTTCGCATGGAACGTGGCGAAACTGGCATAGGTGGCAAGTTTTGTTTCTGACGAGTGTCGGCTCACCCGTGCGCTATACAAAACGTCCGGGACCACACTCGGTGCACACTCCTTCTGACACGAGACCCGGAAATTGAGAACAGAGATCCCCTACGTGAGCGGGCGAAAACCGCCGCGATTATCTCAATCCCAGCATGTCTACTCGATCCGCCTGCGAGCAGAGAGCAATCTCATAATAAGAGGAACGAAAAATACTTTTCACATAGACTTCATCAATTACTGGCACCGGTGAATGTCGTTCCGTAGCGATTTCGGAACCGTCGAACACGCAAACGCTTCGTAGGGGCATCTTCCGGTGCAGACGAACGAAAAACACGGAGGTATGACACTGCCGTTGTCGCTCACTACTGCGGGACACACGATTGAGCCCGAGCTCCGAGCATCTCCCGCGACGGCAGCCAGGTACTCCGGAGCTAGATGGAGAAACACGGTCGCGGGAGAGCGCAGAAGAGGCCAAGAAACGCAATAGAGCAGGACGGAGTGAGCAGCGCTTCGACATGCGGCGTAAACGGCGCTGCCAACCAGCTGTCTAGGCGTCGCGAACTCCCTATGATCCCCGACGCCCCCAATGCGTCCCTGCCTTGGCTGCACACTCCAGGCTCGCCAGACGCCCAACGTACCAAGCTCACGCCAAACCCTCTCTGCTATCCTCAATGGAGACGTGCCAAACCGACCAAGCGCATCTGGCACGTCCCGGCGGAGGATTCGTTTCCACCACACGGGGATCTTTTGAAGCGCAACTTAAAGCCTGGTTACTTTGCCTTGGATCCACCGAGGCGGCCTGCCGTTCTTGTTCTGCGAGCAACCATAAAACCCCTTAAGGGCGCCCTCCCCCAACAGATCGGCCGTCTTCCTGGCTAAATATAACATCGGCCACCTCCCATTTTTGTCGAATGTAACGCTATGTCCGACAGGAATCGCATGAACCGCGCGATCTGCGGTGCCAGTACGTGTGACAAGTGAGATCGGAGCGGGATCCCACGTTTTTTTTCCACAATCTGCGTGCGCAATATCGGTTCCCATGGTATGCAAGTTTAGCCGGTTTCTGCGTGTTTGTCGCACCGTCAAACATGAATCTGCTCCGTCCGCAGTGTGCGGTATCCTTTCCCATGACACAGGAGTTCATGTTGAATAGCCGCATGTTTGTTGCGTTTTGAAATGGTAATTTGCCATGTCCGTGACAGTATTAGTTACCATGTCCAGTGGTTTGTAGTGGGTGGCGCTTGTGTTTATCGTTAATTTTTTTTAAAGTTTTGCTGTCTCGTCCTTGAAGATAGCACCACCCCGTGTTTTTCACCATTCATCTCGTCATTTTGGGTGGCATCCTTACGGGAATTTACGGTAGATTGCTCGATGTAACAGAGAAGTATGCACTCTCTTCCCTACCAAGTATGCACTCGCGTCAAGACAAGTATGACTTTGATTCAATCGTGCTGTCACGACCACCGCGACATTGTTTCGAGTTAAGTTGTGGCCTCACTCTTAGAACTCTTCCCAGTAGACTGCCCCACATGTTCTTCTGTCATCGGTTTGTCTTTTAGCATGCAGCTCTTAAGCTCCCGTTTCCGGGTTGAGCGGCGTTGCCGTTGCCATCGGTATAACCACGCGTTGCATTATGGGAGATTTCCTATAAAGACGTCACGAGGGTCACAAGTGATGTCGTGAAGGTCACGACCTTCACGATTGACGGCACGAGAGGGAGAGAGGGAGGGAGGGGGAGGAGAGGAGGAAGGAAGGAGAATGAGAGGAGGATGATGAAGGAGGGGGAGAGGAAGGAGGAGGAGGGGCATACCCTCCCCTCCGTACCCTCCTGCTCCTCAAGAACTGCGCTCTAATTCGGCGTTACAGGGAATTGTAAACATCTTTCATTTTTTGTAACGGTTTTTGTCCGACGCATAAAAGGTACCCGCGCATTAGCTCGTATTACTCCTCCTGCCGTAACCGCCAAAACAAAAGGTCAGCAGTATTTATAAATAGGATTCAGTGTTCTCGAAGCTCATTTCTGGTGAAATTTATGAGTTTATTTTCCGCTGAAAACTCTGAGTTAGTTTACAGTATTACTGAGCAGAATGTAAGGGCGCAAGTGAGCTGGTGCCTATCAGACATTTTAGTGAAAACCCCGAGACTGGGGTATTGACAGACGACGACAAGGAAGAAAAGGAAAATGTCTCAATTGAGACATTCTCCTATAAAGTCCGAGTACCATGATCCCTTTTTTCTGAAGGAACCTCGACATGCTAAAAGATTTCAAAAGAAACCGAAGTGGCATTTCTCAGGACCACTGATCCTCTGCTTTTATAAAGCTTATTTATAAAACACCGTCTTATTTGCATTTTATTTTGTCACTGTGGCCTTGAAATTCAGCTTTTTTTTTTGATAAATCGGAATTGACGGAAAATTTACTGGTGAGGGTTTTTCGGATTTATACGAAAACACGGAACATAAATAAATGACGTCACAAAAACGGTTTTGTTTGTGCAGCGTCCACAACCTTGAAATGGGTCGCAAAAAATGGGCACAGCGTGCACAAAATTAGTAAACGGTCCCCTTTTGGACCATTATTTTCTACCAAGATTTGACTGAGGAAAGCAGCCATAGTCTAAAGAATTCTCTAGAATCGTTGGCTTCGAAAGAAATTAAGGGACCATGTGCAACGGCCAGTAAACTAAAGTTATTGGGCCATTACTGTAATGTGATTTTATGGGCATTTATCTAATGCTGCCCCATTTTTCCCGTAGTTAATTCCACCGCTCGCAGTTCTAAAGCGAAAACCCATTTTCTCGGGATGCTCTCCGCACGTCTGCACTTCGTATACGACCAATTGATGGCAGGTACGAAACAACTTAAAATTGTAGCGCACACCGATTTGGCCCCTGCATCAAGTATGCAGTGTCTATCTAAAGCACCAATATAAATTCCATTTTCATTTCACATTGGTAAAAAACTTCTCAATAAACCTTTTTGAAAATGTTACGAAACACACCGAAAAAAGAAAAAAAAAGAAGCAATAGCGACGCTCCAAAGTCGGATTGCTAAAACGAGCCTCTTGTCGCCCTTCTGACGAAGGCTACGAGACAAAGGATGTCGTCAATCAAGAAGCTCGGAATGTTTACACCGCGTGTCAACAGGCTGCCGACAAGAGCATGCAGACACACGACTGTGTCCCCAAACACTTTCCGATTCTTAAAAAGAAAACCAATTATCTCTGTGCTGTTCCTCTGCACAGTCCCACTTCCCAAACAAAGCAGTGCTGCACATAAACGAAGTTCAAGGGCTCTTTACCCAACAAACAAGGTTAATCGGGTGTATGAAGAAGAAATGTACAAACAATGTATTGGAGAATGCTTGAACCCAGACAAACTTACTCATCAATCTGAAAATCACAAGAGGGTCAATTCCTAGGTGGTTTCATTTGAAATTGACCATGTGTGACGAGGTGGGTATTTTGATTTGCCAAAAAAAAAAACCCTATATATATGTTTAGCCCCGTTTCCGCAATAAACAACGCTACTTTTTTAATAATGTTTTTTTTTTCTTTGTATAAAAACATTTTAGAAATGAAGCAAGGTGAAATGTTACGTTAGGGCTGCTTTATTTTTGTATCCAGTTCTGTCGGTTGTTACAAATAGGTAAAACCGTAAAAACCTGCAGTAATTTTTCTTGGAAATGTACAATGCATGACCTATTTTTTTATTTTAAACTAAACTGCCTCGGCACATTTTATGCCAGAAATGCAAAATACCAAACATGGCATCTTTGATGCCTTGGTGACACATGTGGAGCCTTGTATCGCAGGATTCAACGCACATTTTGCTTATTAAAAACCAGTATATGCCTGGAGGCTTATACATGTGCCATCGACTGGTACCATTTTAGTTTAATTTCTTTTCACACGATTTGTCAAGAACACTTTTTTCTTCCTTATTTTTTTGTTTTGTTTCCAATAATGTTCGCTTCCTGTGCACATAATCAAAGTTCCCCTTTTTTTGTTGTATTTCCTGTAGAAGTGGTTGAACACACATACATGCACCCAAATCGGCAAAGCGTAGTTTCGCAAGTTGGCTTTAATGCTAAGGGTCGGGGAGTTGAGAGTGTGCTGGAGGTGAAGGGGCAACGGAATGGGACGGTGGAGAGGGGGGAGAAGAAAGAGTTGTGTGGACATGCCCCCATTAGGAAAAAAAAAAAATGTCTGCCACTACCCCTCTGCTGTTTTTTTGTTTTTTTTGGTAAGGGGGGGGGAGAGAAGGGACAACAGGGAGAGTTTATTTAGGACACTTGAGTCGGTCTGCGTATTTTACCTCAGTTAGTATATCTAATATTTCTTCATCTCTCATCTCTTCCGTATTTCCCTGCATTTAAAAGCCACAAGACGAGATCTGCAACCAGCTGTCTATAAGTTGCAGCTATCCTTCTAGTCCTCTGCTCTAGCTTTTTATGTTCGAAGTTGCAGGTGTCCAGTCTAATCAAGACTGTCACTCATTGATAAAACAGGCAGTCAATGCCAGTTTTATCAATGGTAGTCAACGGCTGCCTATTAGACAAAACCAAACGGCTGAGACATCCCCGCTTATTGCTCCCGCTTTGCGTTTTGGCGAGTTGTGGCTCAGTGTGCAGTCGTTGCTCAGTCGGAAGAGATGCCAGCTTCAGATTCTCACTTGTGTCAGCGTTACGGTAACTCCCGATTAATGCCCCAAGCATCACCATATACCTGCCATGGACACAACTGCAGACTCTTTTTACGGGGAAGATTAGAATCTAGGTATTGTACTTGGCCACTGAGTACTGCACACGGAAGATCTTCATTGTTTCGTTGAAATTCCAAACATAAAACATGTCGTGAAAGTAAGTGAGGATTGCAGGAAGCCGTAATCACAATATATACAATCTATTTGGGAAACCTACCTGATGTTTCTGAAAGCCGAAACGGATATTACGACATTTTAATCACTCTGTCTCAAATGAATGAAGATCAACTCAAAGTAAACGGTATGTGCGCTATGTAGATGGAATTGCAAACCAACAACTGATCTCCATGAGCCTTTTACAAAGCTGACCTCGGCAGGCCCGTTGTTGAGGCGTTTCATAAGGGCGTTCATTCTGATATACATTTTTTTTTTTTTTTATGTAGGCCATTGCATGGAGCTGTGAATGTCAGCCATTTTTAAAACTGGACAACTTCGAGTATAAAAAGCTGGAGCAGTTAGGGGACTGGAACGCTAGCAACAACACCAGGTATACTGTTTGTATCTGGTTTAACAACCGTTAGAACTAAGTCACTCTTCAGGAAGAAAAGAACAGGTCAAACCAAATAACCAAGATGAGGGATAAAATAACATTATATAACCGAGATAAACAACAATATACATACCGACTCAAGTGCCCTAACAATAATAATAAAAATAATATAAAAAACATGCGTTCCCAGTAATGCTAGAAAAGCTGAGGGGCAGACATTTTTATCATTTTGGGGGCACGTCCACGTCTCCACCACAATTTTCAAAAAGGTACAGAGGGTGCTAGATGAGTGTGAGCCCGACCCAAGGGCTCATCAGAGCACAGGAAAGCCATGCTCGATTTACTGATGAATCACATCAGCTGATCTAGTCTTGGTGTAATCACCTACCCCAACCCATTAACTTACCCAAGGAAGGCAATTCTTTGATAACATGCTTTAGCATACTCACTTCATCGCCCCTCCTAAACAAGTCCCCTGCCCATAGCAAGGCCAAAAAACCTCGCAGCAAAGCCAGCTTTGGTCAATTCGGGTGCATGCATGTGTGTTTACCCAGTTCTACAAAAACTACAACACAAAAAGAGGGGCACTTTGATTATGTGCACAAGAAGTTCACATCATTGGTAACCATAGAAAAGAAAAAGAATAAAAAAAATGGCCTTTTTTAATTATGCCGGCTCAAATTATGGCTAAATCTTTTTCATGGAACTTCAATTACTTTGTGAAAATAAATTAAAGTGGTATTAGTCGATAACACATGTGTAGGCCTACAGGCATATGGTATTTAAAAAGCAAATTGTATACTGAATCCTAAGGTACAAGTTTCCAAATATGTCACCAAAGTGTCAAAGATGTGGTGTTTGGCATTTTTTATTTCTAACATAAAATATGCCAAAGTGGTTTAGTTTAAAGAAAACAAATAGGCCACGCGTCATACATTTCCAAGAAAAATTACTGCAAGTGTTTACAGTTTGACCTATTTATAAGAACAGACAGAACTGGGTAAAAAAATCAAGCAGCCTAAACGTAGCATTTCACCTAACACCAATTCAAAATTTTTGTAGAAAAAATAATTTGCAAAAAGATTTTAAGTGGTTTTGTTAACTGCAGGAATGGGCCTCAAGGGAATAAAGCATGACTTGCATATTCAATTTTAAATGACACGACCCTCCTCCGTATTGCATGTAGCACATTTCAACACAAATGTAAAGAGGCGAAGAAAGCAAGATGTAAAAATTTCAACATGCAAATTTACTTGAAGCAAAGGTTAAAACAAGTAGCATAGACCAATGCAATCCATTTACCAATGGATTGCATTGGTAAATGAAAATGAAAATGAAAAATGAAAATGTAATTACTCAACATTTCGCTGCAATGAAAATGTAATTACTCAACATTTCGCTGCAATGCTTTACGACATCTATCAGCCGTCAACCCATCCAAATAAATACCCCCCTCCCCCCCCTCCTTGGCGTCAACATTTTTTTTTTTTTTTTAACTCGGTGCTTGTTTACTTGTCTAAGACACAAACCTAGTCCTCCC
The DNA here is from genome assembly GCA_013358835.2 of Ixodes persulcatus. Classification (NCBI taxonomy): domain Eukaryota; kingdom Metazoa; phylum Arthropoda; class Arachnida; order Ixodida; family Ixodidae; genus Ixodes; species Ixodes persulcatus. The sequence continues at coordinate 193,767 of JABSTQ010011237.1, forward strand.
AATATAGAACCCAGAACCGTTACTTACAGCATCTGCCGTCTGCATTTGAAATTCGCATACCCAACAGAGTAACTGATCAGACATGCCAACAACATTAAGCCATACATACTCGTTGAAAACTGCAACAGGAGCAAAAGGCCATTGCAGTCGGGGGCACTTGCTGCAACTCAAAACCTCCCAACGACGGCGCTTAGAAATATCAGCAGAAGCGACTGCAAGGACAGCCGTCTGGCACCAAGGTTGTGCGGGAAACACACTCGGATCGGCCAATGACTCTCGAGCAAACCCCAAGCTATGCGCAGTGGGAGTGGCAGCTGTGGTAAGCTTTCCAGCAAGGAAACAATGTCTGGAGAGACGTTCGCCTGCACCTGTTACAGCACAATAGGGAGAAAGAAACGCACATGTTCGCTTCGAGAGGCGATCGCAGCATTGCCCGATCTTGCAGAGATCCAAGATTCCTTCTAGCTCTTTTATTGTGGTGATGGGAATGTCTAGCGATTCCTCATGCCTCACAGAGGAATGCAAGAATGTAGAAGAATTTTCAATTTCTGATCAATGTACACAAAAAAAAAATTCATTTTGGCAGTATATTTCACAAGCCCCCAATCAAGAACAGTGAATTTCCAGCACAAGCTAGCATAGTTGCGGCAATTTCGCAAGCACCACGTAAAATACTACCCCCAATTTATGGCGTCCCTTGACACCTTTCTTTGTAATGAGTCATTTAACCGTATTTTTAAGACTTCTTAATTATTTTTGTCCGTTTCCATATTTAGAGTGAGAGTGGATAATTATCAAACACTCCCCACTAGATGCAGTGACTCCTTGTTGTTTGCCGTACCTACCAGTGCCGACATGGTCCATAAATTGGCCAGTTAGTTATCATGCAAAGATCAATCTTTTTTTTTTTTTTTTTCATTTTAAAAGACATCTATGCATCAATTGCAATCTTGAGATTTGCTAATGTTTTCACTACCTGCTCCTACTTTGCTCCTCCTTTTACGAGCATTCATGTACAATTAGTATTTCTTTTTAAATTATCGCTCCTTTCACATAGCGGGACAAATAATCTGCATGTATGTCTACCGCTCAGATGAGCAAGATCAAACATATTCATATATTAGTAACACCAAATAACAGCTTGACTCTAAGTGCCCCGGTTCTTTTACATCAGGCATGTGCAAATAGTAGAATTGGAGTTTAAAGCAAAAACTTATTTCGGGCGAATATATTTTGATATTAAACACTAAATAGGTTGCTGTGCATTTCTCCGAGCCTTTCACCACTGACGCACCAAGCTTAAATGAAAATCCAGTTGAACTCATTGTTTCTGATCTTGTTAAGGTTGTTCCCCAGATCCTCTTTATTTGCTGTTAAGCTTAGTTGATTTTAATGTAACTTATTCATTTATTGACTGCAGCCTCGACAGTTCAAGGTCTGGGGTGGCAAGTGAACAATGGTTTTGACATACAAATTTATGTCAAATTGCTAGGCAAGTCTGCTGCGTACGTGAAACATTCTGGCATCACAAACGTTTAGCGACTTTCCAAACGCCAGACCTTCACGGCACTCTCCGACATCAGATAGCTCAACACATTCCATCTGTACACTTGACAGTCGTTCCAAGAATGAAGCAATACTACTGCTAATTGGGCTGATAAACCTGTCAATCTTCCTGGTTACTTTCAAACTCCCGAGCTCCACTCCCTCAGTGCGGACAGGTGGTCCAGCTCCTCCTCGCCTACCGCTCTGGTCACACGACCTCCCCGTTAGCCAATCCGCGTCGAGCACCTCGCTCCTCCTCACCCACCCGTCAACCAATCAGTGTCGAGCCTCGCGGCCACACTTTTATCTAGGCTTCACGAAATGTCGAACACATAGCCAAATAATGTTTCGCGTTAAAATGAAATAGGGCGTGATTCCCCTGCTACATCTGATTCAGGGGATTTTCCAAGTCCTCTCGCTATACCAAAAAAATCCTTCGTTCAAATTCGTTCAATCTCGAATTTAAAAAAAGAGACCAACGAAGTAAGCGGCTTGTTGGGACATTGCTGCCAACATATATTGCCGCATAAAAGCCATAGTTTAGTCTTTGCCATTCTACTGCAAGATAGAAAGCAACATACACCAACTACTCTTTTTACCCCACGCAGCGCAGCCGTCCGTTCCGAAGGTGCGCTAATACTAAATAGCTTATTATTCAAAAATACCATTTAAAACCGAAACTATTATTCACGACCCAACTTTTAATTAATGCAGTGATGCGCTAAGATTGATTTTTATTTACTCATTCTTTTTCCTTAGTTTATCTTTCATGCCCAGTAAGCAGTCTAACAATATGTCATTGATTTCATAAAAAACTTGTCGAAGTTGAAAAAAAGGACGAGGCGTAGGACAGATTACGAGCGACCAAATAAAGTGCCCTCGAATCGCACTCATTCCGTCTGCACCGTTTCTTCGACCTCTTGCAAAAAGAGGAACGCTTTCTTGGCCCGCCTATGGATCGAAAGAAACCTAGATAAAACTAGGAGAAACCAAAGAGAGAAAAAGTATCTGCGAGCATTGGTAGCCCCCCCCCCTACCGGTGCTCCAGTGGCTGAATCCAGCACCCGTCTCAAGAGCACCATTGTTGCAAGCGAGACTTGACAAGCGGGCGTTGCTTCCTTACAATATCCTCACCAGACTGACACGACCATTGCCCATCAAGACGTGTTTGCTGTGTCCCCGCCGAAGGGATCCACGTCGTCAATGCCCTTAGTCTGCACCGCGCCTTGTAGACCGACGCTTAAAAGGCTACTCTTTTTTGAGCTAACTATATTTTCGGAATTTTACCCTTTCCGGTATGCTATTTTAGTATCGTGACGTTCAGAGTAGTTATTGTGAAATCGGCGAATGAAAATGATGCCAAGACCAACATTCAAATATACTTGGCTCTTCAGTGCCGCGACTTCGGGGGAAGGCGGGCCCAGCGGGCCGTCTAAAAATGGACCTTGCCGGGCATTTGTTTCGTGCCGCTGCGCGCCGGTACCCCTCATGTCGGGTGGTAGCTCGTGCCACCTAGCCTAGAGACTAAAAACCAAAAGTATGAGTCCTCCCTTTGCCCTCCTGCACCGATTTGCTTCTCTTCCGCAGTTTCGTAACTCTCACCAGGCGGTGTGGGACATCACCGGGATGACCTTTGGGGGATCGGACAAAAAAACTAAAAACATCACCTCCCTCCCCCTTCCCCCCCCCCCCCCCCCCCCCCCCCCCCAGTGAGGGAGTCGCCAATTTTCCTCTGGTAAACCTGGTCGGCGTTACCCTGTCACCACTGAGAGACGGGGTTGAAACTTTGGGCCGGAGCCACGCGGGAGGGAGTCTCTAATTTCCCTCTGTCCTGCCTGTCCCCATCTGTGCTAGTAGTTGTACGTTATTCGATTCTCCCTATATAATTTCCACCAGTCTTCTAATCTCCTCTCTGTTTTAAAAATGCACTTATCATCCATTCTTCCATCCTCCTCTGGAAACCCCGGCGCTCCGGCTAAATCCGTTGCCCCCTCCGGAAGCGAGACCTGTGCAACTCAACACCATATGTTCTGTTGTCTCGTCTCCCACTTGGCATATGGCACACCGCGTATCCATTTCCTCATACTTTGCTCTATATGCCCTAGTCCCCAATACTCCCGTTCTAACCTCGAACAACGAGCTCCCCCGTGAATTATCATGCCAATGTTCTTTCCTTATTTTCTGTTTCTGTCCCCTGTACATAGTTAGAGCTGATTTTCCCGGCGTTCTTTCCTCCCACATCTTTCTCTCTGCTTCTTTTACTGCCTTTTTCAGAGAGGTAGTCTGCTCTGCCCCAGCACTTGACTGTTGGTACTTGAACTTTAGTTTTCGGTTTCGATTTGTCCATGTAGTGCTCAGACTTTTCATATATAGATGCTTATATACCTTTCTCGCCCATGAGGTATCCACCATTGTGTCCAGCCTTTGTTTGAATTTCAACTTGCCGATCGCCTCTCTAATTTCCAACACTAACCAGCCCCTGTCTCCCTGCACTCCCTCATTTGGTGTACAGTATTCCCACTGTGCCTCCAGTGCCACTCTGCTCATGCATCCTCTGCCAGATCTCTAAAAACTCGACTGAACCTCAGATTTCATGCATAACACCGCATTGCCAAAAGACAACCCCGGCACCGTGACTCCTTTCCATATTCCCCTAACAACTTCATATCTATTGTAATTCCATAGTGTCCTGTGCTTCATAATTGCTGCATTCCTTTTTCTTTTCTTTAGCATATTTCCTTCCCATTCTTCTAAGTATTGTTTTCCCTTATACATCCATACAACTAGGCATTTATACTTCTCTACGCGTTCCTATTAAAACGTCTTGAATTTTTAGCGGGTCCCCCTCCTCATCGTTATAAACCATTATTCCCGACTTGTCACTACTGAATTTCAGGCCCAGAAAGTCTCCTTCACCTACAGAGATCTAAATCGGCTCCTGTAACCTCTCCCGGCTATCTGCTAACAGTACAATGTCGTCTGCATAGAACATTCCTGGTATAACTTCATTTACTTTCTCTCCTCTCTCCATAAACAGCCGGCTTCCGTTATAGGGGCTGGTGCAACGATATTCAATTGGAATGTTTTTCACTTTGCACGAGCTTACTGGCACAAGTGGGACTCAAGGATACTCGCACCCAACGCCACTGGCCAAGAAACTCCTTTGTTGCGGTCTAATTTCAAGGACAAAAGCGATCATTTTCATTCAATCTCTCCTTTGCAAAATGTAATGACGTAACGTGGGGATCGCAGTACACCCCAATGACGATATTTGAATGCGGTTCATAGATTGGACCCGAGCATTGCGTGGGCGCTCGATTCGGGCTCGTGATAATTACTAGCTCGAGAAGCATTCGGGTAGTGGCCCGTGTCCAATCACTGCAACGACGACAATAGTCGAGCCATAACAATGTCTGGAACTCGGCATGTGTCCTCTGCCTTGCCAACCCCAGCGCGTGGCTATGATCGACATTGGCGGCATATAATCGGCTCCAGATCACGTGGCCGCTTGTTCTGGCTGCGAGTTGAGGGGATGAACGCTGCTTGGTTTTCTTTAATTTTTTTTTTTAGGGACTTCTATTGCATGGGGTGAGAAACGAACACGTGTTTTATAGGTCATTAACGTCAGGGATCCGTTCATGGTGAGGACAAAAATCATAAATTCAATAACTTTGAGACAACAAATTTATTTTGGCCCCAATTTGGGTTACTATTTTAGCAATATTTGTCGGTGTGTTTAGCAAATTTTCAGGCAAATTGAGGACTATGAAGAAAATGCAAGAGTTCCCCTTTAAACATATTGTCCAACAGATATGTAGAACCATCCAAAATGCCCTACGACGAAAAATAACACGGTTAAAGCAACCATACTTCCTTCGTTTTCAACGGTTACGCGCAACATTACCTCTCTAAACTTGAAATAGGCCTGGCATCGTCGTTCACTCAACCCTTTTCACAAACCAAGGACAAGACCTAGCAAGGCCTCTGGGAGGATTGAAACCTTTATTACGAAAAGACTCTGTCAGATTATCTCAGTTGCTGGTGTCACAGCTGAACATTTCAAGTGTTCTGCATACTTTGTCTAACCACCATTAGATAAGGTTGTTCATATGTTAAACCTGTCACATTATGTTAGACCGATGGGCCTGTATGTATTGCGATAATACTACTAACTTTATTTTCATCAAGTTTCATGGGAGGTCTGAGGAAACAGAAAAAAAAAAAAAGCTTCAGTGTGCAGCTTGACTAGTCCTCAGACCTCTACAATGGTCAGCTGCATGGCAAGCAAATGCACAAACCTCAACGTACACAGAAATAAAAGATTACTCTAACAAACAACTGAAAATCGCTTCGTCACAATGTGAAAACTGAAAATGATCCAAATCACGGGGTCACATTTGAGCGCACAAAAAAAATGCAAATCTTCAGAGGTTAGCTTAGCATTTGGAAGTCGTCATTAGTTTGCCAACTGACCATCCTTCACTTCTCTGCGTGACAAACAGGGTGGCACGGCAAATGGCTTCTCAACAACGCCAAGTTTTAAAAACAAATGTATCCTCAATTTTTATTTTTTTTTAAATGGTTTGGTTTGGTCAATGGTTTTGGGAAAATGCCACCACAGTTCAATGTCACCACAGTTATCTTTAAAATCTTGGATCATTGACAAACGGGACCTTACCGCTTATCTCGTCAAGGTTCACGATGACATGTCATTGTGCTTTTGGGTCAGAGAAAAGCCTCTGTATTGGTTTCCAGCATGGGCCATACTATTTGTGTTGTAAGAGGAAGGAGAGGTTGTGTTTTTGTAAGAGTGAAAGCTATGGACCATAGAGATTGCATAAAATTAGGAAGAGGGGCAGTTGCAACTTCCCTATCACATCCTTTACCACTCCACCTTACGCGGCCGCAGGGTAGCATAGAACAGGATGGGATGAATACGTGCTTCGCAGCAACTACCTCCAGGAGTTTATTTTTAAGGTATTGGCATTTATCGAAGCCACACATGTGTGGAACTTTTGCCGTGGATGGATGGATGGATGTTACTGGCTACACCCTTTGTAGCGGGCGGCAGCTTGTGCCACCTAGCCTAAGTCTAAAAAAGAAAAACATTTGATTCCTGAAGCAACGGTGAGGGTGCAGGCTAGCTGGTGTAAGTTGAGCATAGTTGTAAACCCGAGACTGGGGATACGGACAAGGGACAAAACACAGAACGATAGGGACGAATTTTCTCCCCCCTACCTATCACCAGGTAGTGCAGATATCACCAGGATGACCTTTGGGGGATCGGGCAAAAAAACTAAAAACATCAGTTGTGCATCCTTCAATTTTCTCTAGATAATTTCCACCAATCTTCTAATCGCCTCTTTGTGACTGTAATCCTCTTCTCCTCCCGATCCTTTCATCGTCGCCAGCAAAGCCTAGGGTCCCGGCCAAATCCGTTACCCCTTCAGGGAGGGCAGGACGAAGCGCCGTGCACTTAAAACCAAGTGCTCAAGTGTCTCACTCTCATTATGGCAAGCAGCACATAATCTGTCTATCTCCTGAAATTTATCCCTGGACAAATTAGTGTTGTCAATGGCAATTGTACCAACACAAAACCCAGCTGAAGAAATGTTAATTGATATCAGCGCGTTGTATTTTCTTTTATCTAGCATACGTTTACACCCAAATATTATTTATCTATTTTTCAGAGGAAACACTGCGAAATTAGGCTCCGAATTTCATAGATTTTGGAATTAAACAAAACTAAACTCCTGTAAACTCTGAATTTTCGGAAAAAAATAAACTCCGAAAACACCCTCCGAATTTGACGAAAAATAAACTCCGAAAACACGGAATCCCTTTTATTATGCACGAAGGCCACACACCTGGACCAGGAGATTTTCGTGTTTGTTCCCCCAAGGATTCTGAGCCTACGTTGCAAAATACTGATAAAAATTATCCCGTTGCAAGAAGCACATAGGAGTCATGATGACAGATAATTGCTAGAGAAACCCAAACATCAGAAAGCGAATGTATTCAACCTGCAATTACGGAAGATATTTCATACTAGCAGATGAGGAGTGCACAAATGACTGCAGGCTACGCCAGTGACAAAAACGACAGCAACCCAATTAAAATGCGAGTTGTTCTATCTTCGATCGAATTGCACCTCGATAACCTCGACGCAAGACCCAAGACTTTGCACACGCATTTTAGATTGCTCCTGACGCACCATTCGAGGTCCATCGAACACTCCAGAGACAACATTAGGTGTAGATACGCACGAGTGATGACCTTAGCCTGACAACAAAACAGTCTATAAATGTTGCACAACCTCTAGTGAAGCTTGGTGCTAGGTATCAGCACCAAGCATGATTTTCGCTGCTGGTACCTAAAACACACCTCAAAACAATTATATGGTGAGTACACAGATAATCTCATGGAGGTGCGAGATGCCTCCTGTAGTATGAAAGGAAACCGTAATAGCTGAAATGCCAAACAGTGCACAGTGCAGCTCTCCACACTAGACGAAAGTGTTATTCAGGTGGGTCGCCATAACTGGCCCATTAAATTTACTTGTGCACACTCGTGCACAAGTACTTGTAGAGTGAATTCTTCACCAGGTATACACCAGTACGTGACTAAACCAAACACGCCTTTTGCGATGATTAACGGATGTGACTGAATTAATAACAATGCAAGATTGCTGGCTTCCTCAGTTTTCCCCAGAAAATTGAAAGGCTGTTGTCGAAACTACCAGTGTGGAGAAATGTCTAACGTGGCAAAAAAATGAATTCAACACTAAGCTGTCGAGCAAAAATGTGACAAATTTTCCCATGTGTTGTTTCTGTGCCAACTGTGTTGTGAGCTGGAGATACATTGGTGCAAAAATATTGAGCCACAATTTATAGAAAAATGTGTCCTCAAAAAAGAGGGCAGTAGAGGCAGCTAAAAGAAAAGCAACCGGCTGGGCTAAACTGTCGTTTAAAATAGGAAATCTCGCACAAGCTTAAACGTTTCGGGTTCTTCAAGGTCCAGAATCTTGGACGGCGGACGGCTCAACAAACAGAGGTGGTAAAAGACGGAAAGGGGTGGCCCCAATGATGAGCCACAAAGCCTTTCGTACAAAAAGAAAAAAAAATAAAGCAAAAAGAAACAAGAGCTTGGTGCCTTTCAGTGCAGTGCTTTTCAACCACCTAGACCAACAAACAGAGGCCAGCAGGGCAGGCCATAAAGGTCAGTCCGGAGCAATGAACAGCCCCTTCCCTCCAAAGACTTGGCCAAGAATGAGCCGCGTTTGCTTGGTTGGGCAAGGCTTTTTGTGGACCGGTGCCAGCAGAGTCCTCGCCTCACCCCCCCCCCCCCCCCCCACCCCCCCTCTTCTGCCCAATCCCCGAGCTGGAAGGCTCCCGCTTGATGCCTCCGTTCCAGAGCCCAAGCTGCCCGTTTCAATCAAAAATATTGGTGCTGGACTCTATCCACGAGCTACTGCATAAACGGAGGCTGTTCGGATGTAAAAACTAACACATAGTTTATGGTTTAATACAATGAAAGTTTGTAAGCTTTCAATACTGAATTACAGCCCATACCTGCACATGCCTAAACGTTAAAACATTCTCGGAAAAAAAAAAAAAAAGTTTTTGAGACAAGAGATGGATATAGTGCTCCACACGCATTGAAGAAAATTAAAATCTTCCTTCCTTCACATTACCCAAAGCAGCAGGAGAGATAGCGATAGAAAAGGACATTTATTTAAAGGCTGGCAGTGCCGGCAGTTTATTTTTTATTTTTGTGAGAGAGTATGTTTTGGGAATGGCTTATCTGTTGGACCTTGTCCAACCAAAAGCACTTCTGACTCCCATTAAATAAATAATAAAAAAAAAAAAAACATTCCTTCTCGCAGACGCGAGTTCAGAATTGTTTCGTCGGGCGCTATATATATATATATACTACATATATATTCATTCCTCTTGGCAGGCACAAAACGAATGGCCGGTGAGGTATAATTTGCGTTTAAGCAAAAATAAACGAAAAAATTGAAGCGATGAAAGAGCGCGCTATCGCTTCGCCGTGGCAAGGGCGGCAAATTTATCAAAGGGCCCAAAACAAAAACAGCAACAACAAAAAATCGAAATCTAATTTCATGAGGTGGGAGGGCTCTTCGCAGCTCGAGGTCTCCGTTGATTTCATCGAGTAATCTCTCTCTCGTCCCCCCTTTTCTTTTTCCGTCAGTGTTTCGTCCGAAGCCGCGCGTAAGGCGTTCTTGGGCCTAAGTTGTGGCGCTGCCCCGTCTGGCGTGTCAGCAATTCTTTCCTCTTCAATTCGGTCGATATATAAGACCGCCTGCCACTCGGCCGCCGCTGCCGAGCTCGATTTGTGAGCGGCACGCGACCCGACTCCTCCGCGCGCCGCACGCACGGCCCTCAAATAGGCCCGTCCTGCGGCGGTAAATAACCGATAGGGACCGATAAAAGCGTTCGCGTCGAGCACGCGCCGCGCGAGCGAAAGTGAACTCCCGGGGAATCGAGAAGGGTACGCACCACGGTACGCACAGAGGAGCGGTACGGTTCGTTGCAGACGGATCCGTCGTCTGCGAAAATCACCGCAGCGGCCGAAAATGAAACAAAAAAAAAAAAAAAGAGAAAAAGGCTAGATCGCCTTTCGTAAGTGATCAATAATAAAGGAACGAAGGGATCGACGCACACTCGATCGGCTCTCCGGGAAAACAATACCAGCGAAAAATAATGAAATATAAATCTCGGAAGAAAAAAAAAAAATCTGCGAAGGCGCGTCCGCCGTCTGCTGCGTTCATCGTTTCCGTTCATCCGGCGACGGCGGATGATCGCTCGCTCACCTAGGGAAGGATCGACGGGTTTGTCCGTATCCATGGGGCGGTCCCCGGAGCGGCTACGCCAGCAGCCACCTCGGGACAACGCTGCGCTGGGCACACACCGACGACCCGAACGACGACCGCGTCGTCGTCGTCGGCAGGATCCCCGTGCAGCCGCCTCCAGCACCGCGCCAGCCGTGGCCACGGCGAGCCGGCAGCGCCGACACCGTCATCGCAACGCCGCGCGACACCGCCAGCACCGCGTCGTCGTCGTCGGGAGAACCACCACCGCACCACGCACGCACACGCACCCGCGGCGAGCACGCACACGGGAAAGAAACACAAAAACGGGAAGGAAGAGGACACCCAGGGATAACAAAACAAAAAAACGGATCAAAGAAAAAAAGACGGGAGCGCCGAGAGATAATAATGCCCGCTGCCGCCGGTGAGCCCACTGCAGGCTCCCAGAGCGCTGGATATCGGAGATTTCGAGATAGAAAAAGGGGGTAAAAAAAAGAAAAGACAGTCGAGTGTTCGCGACCGTGGTCAGGACCCGGGCCCCAGAGCCCGCGCGGAGGACAGAGGGCGACACTGGCCGCTGCGCTAGAGGGGCACTCTCTACGCTGCGCCGCTGCCCCAGTTTGCGCGAGCAAGCAGCACGCGCGGCCGCTGCGGTGAGCGGTAAATGGCAAAGGCCACAAAGGCTACCGCCATAGTGTCTCGATGTCGTCGCGGTACGGCGCGTAAACGGATCTCCACGTCTCCATAGAGGACGCTGCGGTCGGCTACGATAAAGGGTGCGCTCTGACCACTCCATGGCTCTGACCGACTCACTTCCCTTTCTCTCCTACTTTTGGTTGTCTCAAGTTTTTTTGCACCCAGTCTCGGGTGTTTAAACAAAATGGTAACCTTACACCAGCTCGCCTGCGCCCTCACTGTGCTTATTTTTTATGAGTCCTTGCGCTACAGGTCGTTGTCGCGATCGAGCACAGCGCCAAAAGGAGCCCCGCGGATTTACTTGACACGCACGAAAAGCTCCGCACAGCATGTGTAGAAACCCTACCAGCAAAACCTGAGCGCTACGCCGGTCGCTGGGCTTCTCGCGTATGTTGGCTATTCGGGATGATCGATTAATTATTTATCGCTGATTTAGCCCTCCTACTGTGCGCATCAAATTTGAAAGACAAGTGCACAGGCAGGGTCGTTAGAAAACATTCCAAGTCCCAATTCCTACATTTCATGTTATTTTATTTTCCTAATATCAGAGGTTATGCAAAATTTAAAACGACTCTAAATCCAGAGGGATGAGCAAAATAAATACCGATATTTAAAAATAAAAATACCACGAAATTGACCAGCCAAAGTCTGTTATAAACCAGGGCTCAAAAAACACAATTTGAGGCCAGACATCAAATGCAGTAATGGACTAGAATATTGATCAAAACATCAAAAATAAGATTACACAAGATTGCCATTGTCTCGTCAAAAAGTATCGAATTTTCACGGAGTTTGACTCCATTACCCCAGTCATTAAAACATAGAATTTGATGCAAATCAATAGTTTTTTTTCTACGAGTAAGAAGGGTCCATATCAAATGAGCGAATGATGTTTTGGCAAACAACGCCTTTTGAGCGAATCACAGGGGCACGTGTTAATCCCTCCCTCCCTTCCCTTGCCTTCCTCCTCCTCCTCCTCCTCTCCCCCCTCCCCTTCCCCCCCCCCTCCTCCTCCTCCTCCTCCTCCTCCTCCTCCTCCTCCTCCTCCTCCTCCTCCTCCTCCTCCTCCCCCCCCCCCCCACCCTGATGTGTTCACGCCGCTTCGGGGCAGCAGTCTGTGGCGGCTCATTACAAAAATATTAACCCACTTGGCCGCAACCACAAACGCCGTTTCGCGGCGGCTGACCATTTGCTAAAGAGTCATTCAATGAAAGGTCGACGTTCGCTAAAACGTTGTTCAACCGACTGAGTGCCACCCCCTTACACTGCACTCCTATTTCTCAGAGTAGCATCAGTTTCTGCCTTTTAGTATTTTACGTACAAGTATTTTTTTCTTTCTACATAAGCTGCGTTCGATTTACTTGCACCTCCTGCACTGGTGCAGAAAAGTGTAGGGCGGCGTACTTCCGGTCGTATCTCGATACACATACCGGAAGTAGGCTGCCCTACACTTTTCTGCACCGGTGCAGGAGGTGAAAGTAAATCGAACGCAGCCATTATGTCCCAATGCATGAAGCAGTCCAATAGGTGCACCCTTCCATTTGAAAGGGTGCACCTCAAAAGTTTAAAAATAAAATAGATAGACATATGGCAGCTTCTTGACTCTCCTTCTATTTTAAACTTTTAAAGGATTATCCCAATACCTACAAAATAGAACATGGCATGAGCCATCCCCTAGTGCCAGCAGGAAAGTATACAAGGAAATCTCATTCATACTGTAGGCTCTGGCTAAAGAATCCCCTCCCTCCCTCCCTCCCTCCCTCCCCTCCCAAGACTCCTTCACACATTTTCTCTAACTAATATTTAAAAAAAAAAAAGAAAAGTGGTTGTAGGTTGTCTGAACAGTGCAGCCTGGCCAATGCCCCCCGGTAGCAAAACACTCACTCGTCGTGTAGCCAAAAATGTCCTCTTCCTCGTCCTCGTCTTCGAGCTCCTCCCTATGGATGCTGCCAGCGCTGTCCATGTCAATCTGCACACAAAACGTTTAGCAGGGTTCTGTACCCCATCATTAGAATAGAACATGCCAAGCAATGAAACAAAACATTCAAGAAGACGGAAAGAAGGTCTACAAATTGGAAAAGAGAAAGCAGGTAGGACCGTAACAGACAACATTCCCGCAAGCGTGGTTTTAACCCTTCCATGTTCCAGAGTCGTCCAAAGTGAAGCAAAACTTCCGCCGTCCGTCTGTTACACTAGACGTCGGCACATTCTGTCCGCGACAGGATTCAGACAGCCACGTTTCGAGGGCTGACAGCCGTCACAATTGAATGCAATGTCCCATTTTTGAGGGAAAACGCATACCGTAAAATACCGGGCAAGCGCTCACCAAAATTGACAGATAATCGCGTAAAAATGGGGGATGGGCACTTGTCCGGTCATCAACTTTACATATAAATGTACTGTGCGTATTTTCTCGGATATTACGAATTTGGGAATGGGCGCTTAGCGTAAAATGGGCGGATGCGCAGTATTGTACGGTAGGTATAGTTGCCGACAACGGCCGAAGGCAGGAAAAGAGACGTGTTACAGACGTCATTCTCTAAAACGAACGCGAAAAACGTATGAGGAAAGGTTTCTCGTCAGTTGCACGCAGGTTTGATCCAAATAAAACGACTCCATTCTGGAATGGCAGAGGCAAGACCCCGAGCGAGTCAGAGACAAGTCTATACTCCGTTTCACAATAACTTGGCGACTGTGGAGGCTGTGGTCCCCGCGACCCAATAAGGCCGCCGAGGCCTCGTTACCGCCACAGCAACAGGGCCCTCCGTGACAAAAATTAGTTCTAGGCTTCTTTTTCTTTTAACAGCAATTGAAACTCGCGCGATTCTATCTATAGGGAGAAGATATGAGGAATGAAGAATAAATAATCGCAAATTAATTAGTTTCAATTATATTTAAACCAAACAAGTGACGCCACATCCGTATCCGCTCAATTTTTTTCGCCTTGTAGCGCCATGGCCATTGGCGATCACGAGCCATCGCAGCCGTGTAATCGGTCTTTTCCGTTAAAAAAACATCGCACCGTGCCCTGGCATTAGTACCCGTCACAGATTCGCGGCTAAGTTAAGCCTATGGTTGTCTCATGACCTGTTCCCAGAGTGCTCGCTATTCTAGCGGGCAGAAATGTTGCTGCGGTGAACGTTCATTCAAAGTTGGTTGGTTTCGGAGCAGACGACTCTTGGCTAGCAGACGACAGCCGATTCCTCCGAACCTCCCACCTCGCATTTGGTGTGGTGACAGAAATGCTCCCGTGACGTCGCGTCACGTGCCTCGCTCCGACGCTCTTATTGGGTCGCAGGTCCCTAGCTTCCACAGTTCGCCAAGTTATCCCGAAACGGACTATGCGGACTATGCGAAACGGACTATGCAAGTTCGTCTGCTTCTTTAGCAGGGGTTGTGGTTACGTCAGAATGCCGAGCTCCGATTGGCTGTGACTGAAGGATAGTGGGTAGGCCTCAAAGCAAGCTGCCTTGAGGTTTATCCACTATCCTTCAATCAGAGCCAATCAGAGCTCGCCGTTCTGAGGTCACCACAACCCCCACAAAAGAAGCAGACAAACTTGCACTCCGCATAGGCACCGACAGCTCCGACTCAAGTGGATTTCCAGATTGTCCATTTCTTGCGAGAACTCGATCCACGGGCTCCAAGCGTCCTAGAAAACCCGAAATTGCACTCGTGGGCGGCCCATTTCCCCATCAAAACTCAAATCAAAGATCTTGACATGCCCCTCCTTCTGCCACTTGGAGCAGACACCGGGGGGCGCCGTCGGACAGATTTTTTAAAGAATAATTGGCGTACTCTCACACCCAAAGATTTAATGTTTTCGTTAAAATATAACCAGCCTAAAAAGAGTGATACATTATAGTAACGTTTGGAATCCAGTGCAATTAACTATTTTCATTGGTTAAATTTTAGGGAGGCGGTGGGGACCCGAGGATCCACCCCAGAGAAAGAATAGTGCCTGTGTATTTCCCTGCGGAGAGCAAGTCGTCTGCTTCTTGAGTAGGGGGTTGCGATGATGTCTGAACGCCGAGCTCATATTGGCTAACTGAAAAAAATAGTGGGTAGACCTCAAGGAATCTAGCGTTGAGGCCTACCCACTATCCTTCCAATCAAAGCCAATCAGAACTAGGCGTCTTTCTGACGACACCGCAACTCTTCCGCAAGAAACAGACGACTTGCTCTCCGCATTGCTGAGAGTTTACTAGGACACCTTTCTATCTTGAATAGTTATTGCGAAATTGAGATGATTCAAACGCAACATTCGAATATACCCACACTTTTCAGTGCCATGATGTCAGTGGCAGGCAGCCTTGCTAGTCCGGCGGGCAGTCTAAAAAAATAGACTGCCGAGCATTTGTTTTGTGCTGGTGTGCTGGTGCGCGGGTGCTGGAGCAAGAGCTCCCAAAGCAATCATTTGACACCATGAAAGAGCTTGGAATCAGTTGGGAACAAATTCTACAGTCCAGACAGTGAACCCCTGCCTGCCGCTGGCGTCACTTTTTCCACTGTTGCCAGTAGAGACTTTCAGTTTGAAAAACACAACAAGGACCAAAATTGTAAATTCAATAAGTTTGCGAAAAAATATTATTTTGGCCTAATATTTGTGATACTGTATGAGCGATGTTTGTGGGTGTGTTATGCAAATTTTTGGGCGGGGACCATGAAGAAAATGTCATCCTTGCTCCGCAGGCAATCGAAGTGGGGCATCAGTCGACAAGAACACCAAAGAGCCCGTCAGAAAGCGAGTAGGCTTCTGTGTTTTCCCAGTTTATTTTTGAGCAAAATCGAAGTGTGTTTTTTCGAGTTTATTTTTCACCTCAAATTCCGAGTTTTTCTGCTGAACTTTCGTTTATTGCCCACCAAAATTCTGAGTTTCTCGGATGTTTTGAGTCGTCGGCCTTGTTAGAGAACGGCAGGCAGAACATTTAATAAAGCAGAATCTTCATACACAAAGCAATAAGAGCCTCGTCCAAGAACAATTCCCAAGTTGAACAGCTACAAAGGCCAAACATGTTTTGTTGTAGTGCAGTCACCCTCTTACTGTAGCCAGGGTTCCAAATAAATTCCTTTTTAACGCTCATGAGCAAAAGTGTAAAAAAAAAAAAATGAAAGGCAAAAGTTGACTTAGGAATGCAGAAGAAGATAGAAACTAGAAGAGTTTTTTTCAGATAAATCCTAATTGAGGAAAAGCTTAGCGGTGAGTGTTTTTTAATTTTATATGGGGCTCTCGGTGAGGAGGTTAACCGGGCGTACCTCCATCCCTTGCGAAGTGAGGACCTTCTTAACGGGCTCTGGGGCCTGGTCAAAGCCCTCCTGACTGCACTGGCTGGCGCTGCGGCTGAGCTGCGAGCTCACGCTCAGCCTAGACTCCCGGGAGAGCGACTTGGTGATCGCCAGCGGGCTGCGCTGGGGACTGGCTGTCGTGGCGTCCAACGAAGGCTGCGCGCACAAAACAACTCAATGAGCCAAACGGTGAATAGGACATCCCGCAGCATTTGCTAATCTGGTTACCAGTCATCTAAGTCAGCTTCTTAAAGTGCAATGCTGTAGTTCTAGAATCAATTCTTAAGGGTAATCGGAACAGAACTACACGATGCTATATTTGAAATGTGTCACTAAACAAGAAATGCTTTTTCAATGACTCGATTCGAGTTTGTTTTCGCGCATCTGTATTCGATCAAAATGAACTTCCTTAGTAGTGCCTGCTACACTTTTGTCAGTGCATTTTTCAAGCGTTAAATTTTCGTACTATTTCCCCTTATTTTTGATCGCATCCAAGTTGCCGTTACTATATTTTGTTTTATGCAGTGCCAAGGTGCAGACGGAGGTGGGTGCAAAGCCATCCCGCCCCCCCCACCCCCCCGCCCCAGTTCAGGAGGGGCTTGGGACGTAACTCCTATCCGAGGAGAATAACTCCAATTCAAAAAATTACAGAGCCCTTCCACTTCACGTGAAGATGGAGGACCAGCAAAGTTGTCATCTTTGCGACATCTAGGACGATGCCTAAAGGACGACGTCTAGGACGACCTCGAGGACGACGTCTAGGACGACCTCGAGGACGACGCCTAGAGGACGACGCCTAGAGGACGACGCCTAGAGGACGACATCTAGGACGACCTCAAGGAAAACTTCTAGGACGACCTTGAGGACTACCTCAAGGACGACCTTAAAGATGACACCTAGGACGACCTCAAGCACGACCTTGAGAACGACGTCTAGGACGACCTCAAGGACGACGCCTAGAGGACGACCTCTCGGAGGGCGACTTCGAGGACGACCTCAAGGTTGACTTCTAGGACGACCTCGA
The DNA here is from genome assembly GCA_013358835.2 of Ixodes persulcatus. Taxonomy (NCBI): domain Eukaryota; kingdom Metazoa; phylum Arthropoda; class Arachnida; order Ixodida; family Ixodidae; genus Ixodes; species Ixodes persulcatus. The sequence continues at coordinate 211,151 of JABSTQ010011237.1, forward strand.
GGACGACGCCTAGAGGACGACCACTCGGACGACCTCGAGGACGACGCCTAGAGATGATAACAAGGGATCAAGACCTCACTATCTAATAATGCCAAGGAAGGCTGACCCACGCTGGTTGCCCCCTCTTTTTATTTTTATTTATTTATACTTGCCACGACCAATGGGGAGTTTTCTGTTGACATGAGAGGACACATTTTTTCCCAGACCCTAGCCCATAACAGCTTCGCTGTAAAAGCCTTCAACTAATCGGCGACAAATTCTAACCCAGGTCAAAGTAAAAGGCAGTGCGAGATGATCGCGAGAACAGTCGGGACGCTTTCTACGAATGACCGGTAGCCTCACTCGGATGCAGGAAGGCAAAGGCACTCACCTGTGGGGACAGCAGACGTGGGGCGGGTTCTGGGGTAGTTTCGTCCACGCTGTCTCTGGGCTGAATGGAGGAACCAAGGTCTATTTTTACAGACAATTACTGGCAGATGACGGTGGAGGGGACTCACTGTGGGCAGCAGAGACTGGAGGCGAAACTTGACGTGCGTTCCCGCATTTCGGATCACTTCAACTGCTCGATCGTGCGTGGCATTTCGGAGGTCGGTGCCGTCTACCTGCACCAATGGACCGCAGATCATGGAGCATTCGCTCGTGAAACTTGCGTCAACTCTACTCTGAACAGGTGGCGGGCCAACCGAGTAAGCTAGGAATGGAACCTACAAATCAGTCACGAGGTTGGAATAAAAACCTGAAATCTGTTACGTAAATTAACGAAACTTTTGCAAGATTTCAGCCACATAATGTCATAGATTTCTCGACAACCTTTAGAATATGGACCAACTACATTTTCCAGTCCTCGGGTTATTAGGTATATACCTATCGTATTGTACCATACTTCAAATATTTTCTTATTATTATTCGGTCTAGTGCGCATCTGCATCGTTAAGTATGGTTCTGCTTAGCGACACTTAGTAGAAAGACTACCAGGGTTCTATGCAACTGTCCAACTCGAGTTCCTTCTAGTTTTAGACATCGGCAACGGCAGTTTGGTACAAATTACCCCGAAAATGAAAAAATATGTGCCCGTCGACTCAATCCCCCTTTTGGTAACTCGCGTGATTTGCACTCGTCGGCATCATTTCAGCGTAGAAAAGGTGACGCACATTGGCAGAGAATCGAAAAATTGCTCAAATTCTTTTCCATTTGGTCGACGCGACTGCGTAACGAGAAGACGAATTCCAAAAGACCCGGTGGAATTGGAACCCGAGGTCAACTTCCCCGCCACTGGACCTGACGGGCGTGCGGAAAGAGCGAGGCGGCCGTTGCTACGACCGACGTACAATGTCACGTCCAAACACCCGCCGCATCCTCCAATCGCGGCCACGCGTCGCAACGTTGATCCTCCGCGCAAGGAGCAGATAGCCGACGACCGAGGTGCCGCAATCTCTTACGGCGAGAAGACACACTCGCACGACCTACAAGGTGTCACTGGAACCACACTTGACTAGAGCAAAGGTTCTGCGCTATTTGCAACATCAAACCTAACCACTACTTACGAGGTCGCTTATAACATTGTCAAAAGAGACTGGGTTGGTCTTAAGCGATTACGATTAAGGCAGTCATAAGCAGTGACAAGTGTGTGAACCGGCCGTAGCTCGCTCGGCACACGCGCACTCCGCTTTCGTCGGGTCAAACGGGGTCTCACCTCGAGGATGCGGTCTCCTCTCCCGAAGGCCCCCAGGCGCCCCGCGGGGCTGTCCGGCAGCACGTTCTTGACGAAGATGCCCGAGACCCCCCCTTCCCGGTCCGAGTGGCGGAACAGGTCCACGTGGCCCCCCACGATGCTGATGCCCAGGCTGCGCTGCTGGGGCTCCCGCACCAGGGACACCTCCCGCTCAGGGCCCCACTGCTGGGACGGAGACAGCAGTGGGGACGGGCTGCGGCCCCCCCACGCCGGCAGGGGGGACCCCCCGGGGCTCGGAGACGGTGTCCGAGGCTCTGAAACCACCGCCTCCCTCCATCACTCTACCTGTCCGTGGGTTTCGCCATTTCTTCCCCCGGGCAATTCCAGAGTGGAATAATTCGACCAACAACATTGTGACCCAATATCATAGATGCTGTCGAGTAACGTTTTAGATAGTTTCTCCCTCAGTGCACTGTCATTCTTTTTTGTCTCTTTGATGCCGTGCCAGCTCGAGTGGAGCTGGCAGAATTTAGAAATAAATAAGTGAAAAAATTGACCGCATCTCCACGTGGTGAATGATGTTGCTTGGGGCGAAGCTCTGGTGGTGCTTGTCTGCGTAGACGCCGAGCTGCAGCATGCCGAGCCTTTTTATTCATATCAGTAGGAGAATGTGTGGTTTTCTTCTTTTTCTTTTTTTAAGAAGACATGGGATGGCATCTCAGAACCCCCTACTCTTTTTTTTCTTCTTTTTCTTTTTTCATAATTTTTTTCATCTTTTTTTTTCATTTTTTTTTTTTTTTGCCCTACACGAGCACGTGAGCATGTGCTCACGTGCTCGTGAGCACGTGATCTCACGAGCAGAAGCACGAGCACCCGACACCGGCCTACGGCGGACGGACATACGGACATGGCGAGCCCCTAAGGAGCTTCGCCCCTAAAACATACCAATGTGCGGCAGTCGATCCTCCCGACGGGCGGCAACAAAACGAAGGCTTGAGCAGACGCGAGACATTTTTATCGTTTAATCGACGAGTTTTTGGCGATGTCGGCGCCGTCTGCGCAGTACCGGCTGCACGGACGTTTTGGCGGCTACGCGTAAGTATTCGCTAGTTAGTATTCGGGCTAGTTAGCATTCGCTATACGTGATACGGAACACGGACGAAGAAACAAACAACACGGGACGAGAGCTTCGTCGCTTGCCCCGTGTCGGCATCTTGGTATTGTGGATACGAAGATGCCTTTTTCTGTCATTGGACAGTAACAGTATATATTTTGACTGCCAGTATATGGGAAGTTGCGGAGAGGCCGTTAGTAAAAAGCTACTCCCAAAGCCGGTTGCGAGGAGAGCATAATGGTGCAAGACAAAAGTAACAAATGAGTGGCTCTCAAAGCCTCTGTCGGTTCCCAGGGATTCCCCAAAGTCCTGTCGAGGGCTCCTCGTCCCTAAAGTAGGCCGTCTTTACAAAGCACACTGATGCAGAGCTATGTGCCAAACAACATTGTTTACCAGGTCCATACCGAAAGATTCTGAATTAGCACTGTCCTCGATTCAGAAACGCCCACGGGGAGAACATCTTTGTCTTCAGGCCGGAGCCTCCGGCAAACTTTTCTCAGAGTTATCCCGCTTACTTCCCTCGTCGGGACATTTTCTGTGTCTCACCTGCCCGCGGGACACGGGCACCGTCGCCGGGACCGAGAAAGCAGAGGTTCCTCACCCTGAGAAGTCGGAGACTGGACGTGGTGTGAAGTGGCGGCACCCGGCATATCTTCGCCCGTCGTGGAGTGCCTCCGCGAGGGCAGAAGACCCAGGGACGAGACGCCCGAGATGGTGGGCGGAACGAGCAGCGACGTTCTCCGCGGCGCTGCCGCGGTCGTCGTCGCAACGTTGCGGCCGCTTTCGGTCCTGCAAAAAATACAAGAATGAGGCAGGCTCACTAACGGGATTAGAAGAGATTAGCGAGAAGCCCAGCAAGCGATGCCTCAAACTCGCCGGGCGCTTTGGAGGCTCCGGTCCTTCCGCCAAGCGTGAACCGTGTCCCCAAGGAAACTCTGAAACTCGACTACAGTTTACGATGTTTGGGACACGAGGTATACTGAAAACACTTTGCCAAGAACCACCCAAATGCACCGAAAAGTTATATTTTTGTTTTAGCATTAGGACGCGAAAGAATTGATATTTGTTGGTTATTTGTTAGTGTGCGGTCGATTCTGGTTACTACTTCGTGTACGCGACACCCTTCTAACGATCGGCAGAGTACTGCCGGTTGTATTGTTGAGCTACAAAAAAGATAGCCGTTGCCTCTAGTCCCAATTAACATGATAAAAAAAGGTACCTATATCTGTTTCATTATTAATTTTTTATGCTTCGATCTAATAGCTAAATTAGAGGTGACAAATGCCGATTGGGTACATGTATGGCTCTGCAAGCATGGCAAGTACCCTGCCGCTTCATGGAATGCATGCAACATAACTACTTCCATCAGCAGCCAACTAGTGGGCTTCGTACCATCACAAATCCAAGTTTTCCAACCACAAGCAGAGCGGGAAACTGCGTTATGCCGATGACTTACAAAGCCGACAATGCCCGCTTCCTCCGATGCAGCTTCCTTAGTACTGCCGTTATCGCGATGACCTACGTGCTTAATTATTGTCACTTCGTGACAATAACATCTGTTAAAGGGGTCATGAAATTATTTTTCAACTTATTCCTTAGTTTTTCCTCCTGAACTCGTAAATTGTGCAGCGTTACCAAAGGCATAGGGGCAAGACTATACCGCTAGCAGTCCAAGAGGAAAAAAAAGGAACTCCCTCTTGCTCGGACCCTCGTTTGTGTACCCAAACATCGCCATTCTCCCCCCAAGAAGCCTAGCCCATCTCTAAAAATTCTGACAAAAGTTGCTTCCGCAGTAGTGCGAGCAACTATCCTCTGTTCACCCCTAATCTGACACTGCCGTGGAAGCAATGCGCTGGTTGGGCCAGCCAAACTTCTTCTACCTTTTACCACATGATCCCGATCCCTCGCACATACCGACGTGCAGAGAATGGGGTCACATGATGAAAGGAAGGTGGCTGATTGGTCCGGCAAGCACGTAGCTCCGACCGCACTGTCAACTTAGGAGTGAACAGAGTAGTATATAGTGAGAGAGTATAGGGACGCAGTGCTGGGGACGGGTGACGTGCTTTGGGTACCGCGGATGTATCACAGTGAAAAGGCGGAGAGCTTTTGAAGGAAAGGAGGTACGAAATAGTCCGCTATGTTTTAAAATTTTGGTACCGAAAAGCAGGATTTTAAATTTCTACCCTCTTTCTCTTGGTCCACTAAACAATATGCTATTAGTAAAATTCCAATCTAAATTCATTTATTACAGCAAAAAAGTTGTTTCATGGCCCCTTTAAAGAGGGTTTATGAGAAGCATAACATCCTCTCATATCAATCAAATGGGGGCACTCGAGTGAATGACGCTCGTAAGCACTAGCACAGTGACCACACAGCCTTTATCCCTCTTTTAAGAGCAGTGCTGAAGTGTGTCAGGCAACATAATTTTTGTTATCAATACAGCAATTAAAGGAGGCACTAGATAATGTGCTGTGTAAACATTCTAGGTACAACTAGACTGCTATGTGCACTTTATGTGACTCCCTTAGCGATACTTGTGTCTAAACCCCTCTATATCCCAAATAATAAAACCTGTGGACTTGGAGGTTTAATAGCTTATTTAAAAGCCCAATAGCTATGTTAATACAAAGGCACACATGACAACAGCTGTACACAAAGTTTGTTGATTCTTGCAGTGACAGAGCTGCCTACAACTAGTTCTTCCTCATTCTTTGTTTTTCGTCTTGCTATGGCACAGATGATTTTAAAACTCTTCTCCAATACTGGTCAGCAATTACGATATTCGAGGCACAAACAACACACCAAGCTGGAACGACAAACAGCGTACGTACGGCTGGTCCCGTTGTTCTCCGTACGACTTAGGCAGCGACGGTTGCTTCAGGCACAGGTGGAGTGGGTTCTGCTGGAGACTTCTCTTCTTCAACTTCTCGTAGGTAGTTGATGCTGCCAAGGAACACGTTGCCACCAACAAGGTCAATCCACACAGATTGCACTAAGAGTCCCTATATCCTCCTAGTTTTATCCCTCTTTCAGTTTCCCATGAAGCCAATGAAAATATTCTGCAACAAAGGATTGCTAACATTGTAAGCGCATTCGATGTTGAGAACGGAAGAGGTGGTGCGACCGAAATGAAAATGTTCCACTTAGGTAATCCCCATGCCATTGGGCTCGTGCCAACAAGTAGCATCGTCGTCTATTTTGGTGGCGACGCTGGACGACGTATTGACTGCTGCTCGCCCCCTAGAGTCGTTGCCTGTAGGCCTGCAGCACGCTGCAGGGGAAGGAGCGATTCTGCGAGCAGTAGCCGACGAGGCTCGTAAAAGTTGGCATCTGCTGCGAGTGGAATGACGGTGCAAAACAGCGTGCGCAAACCGTGAAGATTATGGTTAAGGTTGAGGTACGGCGTAGTGAAGGCAGCAGACAGCGGAAACAAAGATCCAGTAGTGCTGTGGTTTCGAAGTTTAGTGGGTTCTATCCCCGCTCGGACTCGCGAGCAGGTGGCGGCCAGCTGCGGGACCGACGCAACGTAATCCTCAGAGTGACGGACCGGGTGGAGATGCCCGACCTAGCAGCGAGCCCCTGGCCGGTCAGCAACATTTCATGTTAGGAACGGTGTGTGCACCACAGCTGGCCGCCACCTGGCACGTGGTACGGTGCACCGTTCCTGGCGCGTGGATTGAACGGCACGTTTTCACCCGAGTTCGGAGTCGGCCGTCTCTTCCGTCCTCAAAATCCAATGCGCTACAAATTGGTGACCCGGATGCGACCACTGCTAAAACATTATGCAAAAAGCAGCCAATGCTTGCATAAGAATGTTTCTTACTTTCATTCGCAACACTACTCGTCCTCTTTTGTTTGGCAACAAACTCGGTGGTGCCATCTATTGGGTAGCCCTGGCATACTTCTGGTCCGGGTACATTTTCTGATTTTTTACGCGTCTTTCTTTCACAGTAAGAGCGAATTATGCGTGACAGCGGTATAAGCGACCATTTCCCGAAGATAGCCGGTAGATTTGATCTACCAAATATTGCGAAACCAGCCGTCTAGTTCAGAACCAGAAGAGTTTGAAGGCTATTTGCACACTGGCGCCACCACGTTTCAACTCGCTCGGGAAAGAGCAAATACCAGTATCAGCTTAAAATTTAAACAATTTAACGTTCCTTATACATGGCTTTGGTCAGACATAATGGAGGAAAGGGCACGTGAGAGGGTAGCTTCTGCTGCATTAACGAGCCTTTTCTGGCCACCAGAAAGAGGGGCGGACCGAAGTGACGAGCAAGCCACGTGTTACTGACAAAGCTGAAACAGCGCTGGCTCATTAGTTTTATATGCCCATGTATACAGTCGCAATAAATCTCGTACACACTTCCTTTTTTTTTTTTTTTGTCAGGGTGCTGTTTAAATGCAGCCAATGCAATCGATTTGCCACATCCAAATGCGAGGGGGCGGTCCCAGAGCTCGAATACCGTGTCGGACTCTAAACACTATTTTCTGAGATTTAGCACTATAATAGAAAGATGGACAGTGGCTAAAACAAGAGGCTCAGTTTGAATGCGTCGTCAAACTTTGGTGCATCACTGACCTCCAAATTATTCCAAACTCCACTTTTTATGATTATACCCACGTAAGTGCTTGGAAACACTCAGAGCATTGACTTGACTTCCATTTCATTGCACATTGTTGTGCCAGTAACAATCTTCAGAAGATAAACGAAAAGACTGCACTGTACACTTGTAGATGTCTGTGCGCTATAAAACCTCTGCTGTCTTATGTTGTGTACTGCTGGGCGAGCATTAGGGCATCGTGGCAAGCTAGTCGGCGTGAGCGTAGTGCACCCGAAAAGTCAAACTTGGGGGTTTTACGTGCCCAACCGACCAAGGGCATCTGGCATGCTCCGGCAGGGGATCTTTTGACGCGCAACCGAAATCTCGGTACCCTCTCGGTAACTCTGTCGAATGCGGACACCTCAGCCGGGATTCGAACCTGCCACTTGGAGATTCGTAGGCTTTGCCTCAAAGGAACCACATGCAGGCGGTGAACATGGCGACCGGGATGGGCGAGGAAGCTGGCACTTACAACACGAGCTCCTTGGCAAGTAGGGCGGCCACCTGGTCCTGGCTCCTCTCGGAGAGCGGCTGGTCGTTGAGAGAGAGCACAATGTCTCCCCGGCGCAGCTCCCCGTGTCGAGCACACACGGAGCCGGGCTCCACGTCCGACACCGTCCAGATGCCGTGCTCCCACTGCAGCTTCAGGCCTGCCACCCGAGGGTTGCGTAAGCAAACGGTCACCCCAGCAGCACTCGAGCGATTCCCGAGAGGTGGGCCAAATGAATGGGTGACCCAGCAATTGGTTTGCCTGAGTGGTCAGTAACCCAAGTGATGACGTTGCCCAAGTGACACCCAAGCGATCGAGCCACCCGAGTGATGGTGTCACCTAAACGATCGGGTAACCCAAGAATGGGATTACCCAAGTGATCTAAGCGATTGAGTCACCCAAGTGATGGGGCCATCTAAGCAATCGGGTAACCCGGGTGACCGGGTCACCAGCCCCTCCTTTGTCTTGTGACACGATGAGACAGAGATGAGGCCTTCGCTATCATCGCTACAGATTTGCTACACTCATAATTTAATCGAGCAAGGTGGTGAGCGTAAATCGATTATCTACTGCCAGTAACAGATGTATAATAATATCAGATGTCGTTCCAACCCTTTACACCTCATTTTAGGAACATTTTGATTGTCGCAAAATATTATTAGAATGTTATACATTTTAATCATGAAGCTTAAGCACAGTATTTTTCCATTGCATAGAGTTGTCCAATTCTAGAATTTAAAAAAAAAATTACGAAAAAATTTACGCAGCAGACAGGGCTGCAAATGAAAGATGTCTTGTCACATCTATCACTTCTACAAATTATTCTTTATTTATTTTCATTGATACCACTGCAATCGCCTCAAAGCATAAAATCGGAATTTTAGCGGTTCCCCATTGTTGCTTAAAGCCAACATGATTCAGTAGCAGCCAGCTCCTCTTGGAGAGTTGATCTCTAAAACCACTGGTTCTTGGAACTCTTCCCGTCTTAATGCAGGGTTTTGGTTATTAAACTGGTTGTTGCATACGAGAAAGCGGCAGATTTTGGCTAACAGCAAACAGCCCCATATGAGGGAACAAACAAAAAATGAAAGATGTTTACAACGCCCTGTAATGCCGAATTAGAGCGCAGCTCTTGAGGAGGAGGACGGAAGGGTACTGAGGAGAGGGTATACGCCCCCTCACCTCCTTATCCTCCCTGATACTCCTCCTGCCCTCCTCCTCCTCCTCCTCCCCTCATCCCTTAAGCTGCTCCCCTCCTCTCCTCCTCCCCACACATTGCATCATGGGAAATGTCCCATAACGCACTGCGCGGGACCCTTGTGACGTCACGAGGGTCCCGCGCGGTGCATTATGGGACACTTTCCCATAATGCACCGCGCGGTTACGCAGATGCCGCTCAAGCCGGAAACAGGCGCCTAAGAGCTGCGCTCTAAAATACGAGGCCGAGGCAAATTTTCACCCAATGCAAGAATGAAAATATAGATTGAAGCTTAAACAAATAACTGTTGCACTAGCTAGCTAGCTTTAGGAGACTTCTTTCCAGAAAATATGTCCTGGGTGAGATACCACTTTTGGACCATCCTGCCTAACCAAAGTGCAATAAAAGCCGAGCCATTCAAAGTGCACTGCAACGTCACGAAGCCTGGTTGCTTGAGCAGGTAGGCAAACCCCTTCTAGTTGGCCTCATTTAGCCATCCTCTTGAGACTGGTAGGCTCCTGCCAGCCAGAAGGAACGTTTCAGCCTTTTCCTTCCCATAGTAAGTTACAGCTCAAGAAGGTAGGGTGAAGGAAAGGAAAGCCGAGAAGGAGGTTTCCTCTTCCGCAGCTTTCCTTTCCCTCGCCCTACCTTCTTCAGTTGTAACAAACTATAATATCAAATGCTGAAATTTTTTCTTATATTTTTTTTTGTTCATTTTAATTAAGTAGAATTGACCTAAGACTGGGTAAAGAAACATCAAAACGTAGAAGTGTCTCAGGTTAATTCAACATGGTTAATATTCACCACCTTGCCCCGGCCCTTACCATATTTTTCCATTTCGAAGCATTTTTTGGTAAGCGAATGCTTTGGTGACCGCCCAAGTGAACGTCACGATTGAGACGGCAGCTCGCTTCGATGGCCAGTTCACACGTGCAGCCGGCTAAATGCGGCGCTTTTTCGAACGCCCCGCTCGACCTTCCTACGCGTCTTTTGGGGCAAATAGAAAGCCTCGAAAGGTGGCTGTACCCAGGGGGTTGCCATTGGCGTGGAGCACCACCGTCCCCGAAGAGGCCTTCCACAGCTCCTCGGGGGGCTGAATGGCGTCGAGGTCGTCCGCGTCGGCAGACACAGACTCGTCTGCACCCTGACCCGGCTGAAAGCAGAGAAGGCTCCTGTGGGGCACCTCCACCCGTACCACACAGAGAAAAAGCTAAGTTCGGGACGGCTCGTCCCAAACTACCCAAGAGCACAGAAGAAGCACCAGCAAAGGGGATTCATAGAGGCCAGCCGGAAAGCTATGCACACAGCATGGCACAGCTGGCATCGATGCAGCATCCACTCTTTTTCTCATTTTACTCGGACATGATGGTAGCACAAGCCATATTTTGGGGGGTTTACAAACATTTTGGCTAAAGCTAAGGCAATATAAATGAGCAAATACCAAATAAACGAGCATTTAAATAAAAGAATTTGAACTACAGCAAAAATTAAAAAGTACATACTTAAATTTTTTTTATGCATTATGTTGCCAATTCAGAGATTACAAAATAATTGTAAAGTCCAAGGAGAAGGGTAGATCCGATGACGACAATTTAAGCGACCGTTACGACACAATAGGGTGTTTTCACATGACTTCAATCTGCAATTTTGTTGTTAGTATGTTTTTAGAGCGCAGCTCTTAGGCGCCCGTCTCCGGCTTGAGCTGTTTCACCACCGCCGTTGGCGTCGCCGTAACTGTGACGTCACTGATGATGTCATCAGTGACGATGACAACGTCAGTTGACCTCACGGGGGTCACGTGACCCCCGTGAAGTCACGTGACCCCGGTGACGTCACGTGACCCTCATGAGGTCACATGACCCTCGTGAGGCGACGGCAACGCCGCTCGGGAGGAGTAGCAGACAGGATGAGGAGGTGAGGAGGGGTATATCCTCCCCTCAGTACCCTTCCCACCTCCTCCTCAAGAGCTGCACTCTAATTCGGCGTTACAGGGAGTTGTAAATGGCTTTCATTTTTTTAAACAAATTTACTAATATGAAGGATTACATCGCAACCTGTTGAGATGTCAGCATGGTAGACTTGTAAGCCTCTCTGCTCTATGCATTTAAGGGGTTACGTAAATCCTTGGAATGCTGGCCTTTGGCACACCCAATGAAAAACGATATACACGAGAATGAAAAGCAATTTTGTCGTACTTATGCGGACACAAAGTAGGGTAATAATGCAGGTGATGACAACGTACAATAGTATGGCAAGAAAACCCGCGTTCCGACGCAGTTTCCCCTTTCTCATATCTTTGTCTGCGCTTTTGGTGCGCATTGCGACACCTTTTTCTCCGTCCACTTATTTTTGCGTCTGTAGCAGCAGACTGCGGGCCGGTGCGTCGCTGGACAGACAGCGGCCATCCACGGGCCAGCCGAAACGCGTCCGCAAGTCAGGGTTTGGAGACCCCCGTTTTAGAGCAAGCCTGGAAGATGGCCCAGATGAGCACTGTGCAGGACACTAATAAATGTATAAACCTTCCAATTTAAAAATCTGCTAATTGTTTGTTTGTGCTGTCGTGCTCCATACAATCTAGAATTTTGCTTATGTGGAGACTACACCTCGGATGGTAGGCGTGAAACTACGAGGCTTCAGGGCCACTGAAGTAGGACATGAGACAAAGTAACCAAAAGGTATGAAATGAAGGAACAGGTGCTGCACTTTTGTCCTGTCCATCTGTCCATGCGCTTGGTTATGCAAACTGAAGAGAAAAAAATGGCCTGCACTCTTGGAATCCCCCAGCTGCCATTAAGCAAAAAGACCACCAAGAAACGAGCTCTTGAAAAAAATAACCGCCCCCCAAAATTTAATTTAAACTATGCTCTGGAAGGGCCACGACAATTCTAGCTTACAAAAGCTGAATGCTCCTCCCAAAGTGTCTGGGTTCATCACTGAAAGCACCAACTAGTTGATGTAAACTTCCCGCCCCTTTAATATTCCCATCCCAGCAAAGGTTTGAGGTTCTATATACAAACTGTACAAGTGTCCTAAACAGCCTTTGTGTGCCTTGGCTCCCACGGGTCACCTACCTTATTCCGGTGCAAGGTGCTTCATCCATTTGAAAGCAACAAAGATGGTGGTCGCAGGCTAGGTTCATGTGCGATATGCAAGTGCATAGGTACCCTGGTGTGTCGATGTACACCATACTTGGGTAAATTACATCTTAAATGTAATTCAATTGCAATTATAACCACTTTGTTCAAACAGCAGTCTTTACAATTAGAATTACTACTGCACAAAAAGCAATTATTGCTATTACAATTTCCAATTATTTTCCGCCTAGAGCTACCAGACTTTGGTGACAGTTCACCGACAGCATTCTTTGCAATTAAATATCTTTGTAGATTCCTTGCCCCTTACTTCAGTATTCAATGTGCCTATAGTGTCATCAGTTTTATGCCTTTACCATCTTGTGCCTCTATTTGACCAAGATTATTGCTCGTGCGTATATAAATTTGATCACTCATCTTATTGAGATAAACTCTGCATTCTTTAGTAGTTTTTTTTTTTTTTTTTTGTTATTTTGAGTAAAAGTTGCCTGGCAAATATATTGGGCACTGAATGAATTGAATGGCAACTTGCACATTCCTACAGTGCATGCCCAGTTTTGCAGTTTCTCTTGCATGTGCAATGGCTCTGATAATTGCTCAGTTGACTACCAAAGCCTGTTCCTTCGTTTCTTGTCAATGACTCTCTGCAAATGCACTCCCACTTTACAAACTTATTGCAGAAGTAGCAGTAATTCTAATTCAGGTTTTCCAATCATCCGAGTGCAATGGCAATTAAATTACTAAGATACGGGCAAGTTGGTTACTCATATTTGAAGAGGTATAATGCAAAAGACAAACAAAAACAGAAAGGACATACCACAATGCGTTGTCCTTTCCATCCTTGCTTGTCTTTTATGCTGTAGCTCTTCAAATAAATTACAACTGCTTTTAGCCCAAAAGTAGTGCATAGAAATTACAAATTATGCAAAAACTAATTCAATTCCAGTAATTCAGTTGCAGCCAAGTATGATGTAGACGGATGTGTATGAAGGTGTCCACGGGGCCAATCGCGTCATCCATGGCTCGGCGGAGCGAGCAAACTATATTACCGCGGCACATTATTTCATAATGCGCCGGGAAACTGAGGAAGAGGAGCAGACGAGAGTGCGCGGTGATGTCGGAACGCCGAACTCTGGTTCTAATGATTAGTCGGTAAACCTAAAGCTAGCGGCATTTGTCTCCGCTGCATCCGTCGAACGCATTGGTTGCGAAAGCCAGGCGCCAGACACTGGCGTTCTGCATTCGAAGGCGCTCAACAAGTGCAGTGGCGGCAAGGGCAGCTAGCTTTAGGTGTACGCATTAATCAATCCAACCAGAGCTTGGCCTCCCTCAGTTTCTCGACGCATACCTATCAGAAACGCGCTATACTATGTAACATTTTCACCAGTCTAACACACTCGGATAGCTTTAAATTGCCAAAGGCATTTTCTGTGCCAAATGGATGGTTTGTCTTTGGAATTACCGTAAAATCCCGTAAGGGCGGCCCTCCCCAGAGAGATCGCCCATCCCGTTTTTCTGGCTAAATATCTGTAACATAAAAATTCCGAAACATCGCCCCCCCCCCCTCCGATTCCCGTTGGACGTCAAGCGATGTCCGACGGGAATCGCGCATCAACGGCACGATCGGTACTGGTGCGTCCGAGAAGCGAGTTCATACCGGGTTCCCGCGTTTTTGTCTGCGATCTGCGCGTGATATCGGCTCGCGTAACATGTTAGTTGTTCCCGCGTGTATATTGCATCGTGAAATGCAATTCTGTTGCATCCGCAATCTGCGGTATTTGTTTCTGTGACATGCGAGTTTGTAGCGGATTCCCGTGTTCTTGTCCGCGATCTGCGAGAGCGATATCGATTTTTAGCTGTAAGTAACACACGCGAGTTATTCCCGCGTGTATATTGCATCGTGAAATGCGATTCTGTTGCGTCCGCGATCTGCGATATTTGTTTCTGTGACATGAGAGTTTGTAGCGTATTCCCGTGTTTTTGTCCACGATCTGCACGCGCGATATCGGTTTCCGTGACAGGCAAGATTGTAGCGGGTTCCCGTGTTTTTATTGCACCATGAAACTTGAATCTGCTGCGTCCGCCATCTGCGGCATCCGTTCCCGTGAGATGCGAGTTCTCGGCGGGTTTCCGCGAGTCCCTCGCACCGTGAAACGCGAATCTGCGTCGACCACTTGCAGTATCCTTTCCCGTGACACAGGAGCTTAAAGCGAATACCCGCGTGTTTTTCACATCGTGAAACGCGAATTAGCCATGTCCGCGATATCAGTTCCCGTGTCACGTAATTTGTAGCGGGTGCCCCGGCGCTTATCATTAACTTTTGATGAAGTTTTGCTGTGGCATCCCCAAAGACAGCCCACCCCATGTTCTTCACCATTCATCTCTTCATATTGGGTGGGCGTCCTTACGGGATTTCACGGTAGGTAGTTTTGAGCAATATGTCAAAACGCAAGCAAATTCAAGCCCTGTATGAAGTTGAACACTAGGTGTGTAGAAAATAGCCTTCAGGAAGTTACTTCTGGCCCTCCAAGTTTATCATTCAAGCTGGTCAAGAAGCCAAATACCTCTGGCCCTCCAAGTGTATCATTCAAGCAGGTCAAGAAGCCACAGACCTTAAGGGGGCACACTACCCAAAAAAAGTGAATGTTTGATTTCAATTAGATTTACAGGGCTTGTTTCTGTTAACGTTGAGAACATTTCTGCCAAATTTTGTTAACCTGGGTGATGTACAAAAAAAATTGCAAATGTTCAAAGATGAAAGTGGGCGTGGCGTGTCTGTGTAGGGAAACTATCGTTTTGAAATTACTTATAAATTTGTCATTTTCATGTGTTATATTGCTTTAGGACAGTTCATAGCCGATAACTATGGAGCTATATTTCTATATTTTACCATCTTTCATGACAGAAAATCCAGAGAAACACAAATACTGTTTTTTAGATTTCCATCCTTTGTCCAAAAGTTTAGTTCTTGAGCATGAAAAATGACAAAAATAAAAAAAATACAAGCTCATAGTTATCTTCCCCTTAAAATTTCACCCCAGAAAAACTCCTAAAAGTGAATCCAAGTTATGCAATAACAAAACGATAGTTTTCCTAAAGTGAAATTTCTGCCAAAAACTGGAATGGAGAAAAATGCATTCGAAGTGCTCCAACCTCTACCTTTTCTTTAGCATTGGTGGACCAAAAAAAATTTATGAAAAATTAACTAAGCAGTGTAAACTAATGAAACTTTCTGGAAATACTCTCTGGATGTTGGTGGATGTAAATATGACATTTGTCAAAATCAACTTTTTTTGCAGAAATTGTTTTTTCTGGGTAGTGTCCCCCCTTAATCGCCTCTCTTGAGAGCTATTGGTAAGGGTGCATGCTTCACACGCAGAACTGCTTGTTCTATTCTTGCAAGCGAACTGCTCGCCCGTTCCATGCGAATACTAAAAGCTACTCTCAACCAGCAAATTCGAAAAATGGTGGATTGTTTGAACTGTCGAAGGCCCTCTTATGTGGAAGGAAATGTTTTCATATGAACATTGTACAAAGACAAGAGCTTATCGATAGACCCTTTCCAGGCCTGGCTACTTCAATGACAATTATCATAAGGCTCCATGGAGTAAAGGTGGATATAATAGTGGGTGAAGAGAAAAAAAAATAGACGCAGATAACACAAGGCCTGCACAATCAAAACACAATGAGGCTCCTGAATTTGATACGAGCACTGCATAAGCATTCATTTCAAGCTCTAATCCTATCCTAATCAATATGTTGGCAAAGTCTCGAATCAACACATCACACAGGTTAGTTATGTCTATATTGCCATAAAACTGACACAGATGAAACAAAAGTAAAAGGTTAAGAAAAGACACTATTTCGACATCTTCCGTCAAAATATTTCTACAATCTTTTTCACGTCAGTGACGTCACTTCCGCAAAGCGTCAAAGTAGTGTTCACAGTGATAGTGTCTTTATTATTTCGACGTCCCTTGTCAATGCAGTTGCCGCAGTGATAGCAGCTGTGTTCCGTTTAGTTTTTCATGGTGTTGTTGGTGTTGTGTTGATGGAGTCATGTGTCGCTGTGTCGCATGCCTAAGAAGTTTCGGTCCCAGTTGGCAGTGGAAATGTCTTATTTAGCATGTGTGTGCTCGACTGGCTCGACAGTTGATCCTTTCGGACGTGACATGCCTGGAGGTGACGTTCCGAGCTCTCGCACATCATTTCGGCAAGCGTCTCACTTAAAATATTGAATCCACAAAGGCGAGCTGGATATCCCTCCATCTTGCCTGCACGTAACATAAGTGCATACACTACATAGCATTGTGTTTGGCACGCTTTTGTGCCTCCACGCCTACCCAACTGCACGAGCACATCTTTATACGGTTACGAAGTTTCACTCTGCATCAGGTTCCCGCCTGATAACTGATGTACTTTCAGAAGTTTCTTTGCATTCCCCATCACTTAAAAGTAGGGTTGTGCGAATATTCGAAATTTCAAATAGTAGTTTCGAATAATACACTATTCGATATTCGCTTCGAGAAGAACGGCACTATTTGCGTTTTTCGTAATGTTGATTGCGACGGGTTAGCCCCGTTGAGAGCGCGCTTCTTACCGAGCACCGGTGCACTGTGGAGAGGCAATACTCGCGGAAGCGAGCTTCTCTGCATTACATCGGTGCTCGGTAAGAAGTGCACTCTCAACGGGGTAACCCGCTGCGATAAACACTTGGAAAAGTATTAATATCGCAATTGCGTACTTGGGAGAAAAGCATACATTCAAAGCGGGATGGTGCACGCGTGCCAGCTGCATTTGAAAATAAATGGGAACTTTGTGAATGTGTATATCTACACCATAGTAAAAGTTTCAAAATTAAACAGACTGCTATGCAAGAGTATATGTTAGGCAGAGATGCCCTTACAACCTGCATTCATCACGTGCGATTGTTTCCTTTTTCACTCGAAATTAAAAAAAGATTATTTTATATAGCAAGATTTGTAAATTCTCTCCATTGGGTATAGTTGGCCATCTCTATAGGATTCATTTTATGTCAAATCCGTTGTTTACTTGCCATCCCAAGACATCCACCATCTGAGGTCACAAATCTTAGCTTATAAATGAACAAGTGGAACAACCTTCAAGAGTTTAGCTGGGTTTTCGTCTAAGCATGATGCAATGGTAGTGAAAGGCGTGGAAAAACTATTCGATATTCGAATCGAAAATATTCAACCAAAACCACTATTCGCTTCGAACTCAAAATCCACTATTTGCACAGATCTACTTAAAAGGTAACAAGAACTGCAGTCGACTGCACATTTTTCAGAAAATGTGAGTTGAACCGCAACACAGTGTTACCATCACTTTTGATCACTTTCTACTCTGAACTCCGAAGTTTCAAAGCGGTACAAGGTTCTAAGGTTTCAAGTATAAGACGTCAAAATAACGAGAAAAAGATACTTTTGAAAATATTTTCAACCCTTCAGGAAGTGGCGTCGGGTACGTCAAAATATTTAAAATTATTTTTGAATGTGGACATTAAAAGAATCACTGCCTTAGGAAAACATCCCCATCTACCATTTGCGTATGGAAGTGTAGAAGTGGTTATAAAATGATACAATATTTTCATTAGAAAATACAAAAGCTCTAAAGCTACTGGTAGACTACACCGAATTTCAGAAAGGAATTATTCCCATGTTTTACAGACTGATCCGAAACACAGTCTCTAAAACACCTCGTGCCACGCACAGAGCTTGCCAACTATCTTTGTAACTCAACAGCCTTCAACAATAATCGAAATGTTCTATTAGGCCTTTAGATATAACTAAATTGGTAGCGAGGGTTACCTTTGGAGTGCCAGCTCAGGCTTGCGGCGTTAACAACGCACAAAAGTGCTTCCACCACATGCTGTACATGCTCGTGCACAAGTCAACATGTTACGGCTATTCCACGTGGCGCAATTTTCGGAAAAATATGCGGGCGCAATCCTTTTCCAGTTCCAATGGCAATCACTAGGTGCACAAAGCACTGCACGCGAGTCATAAAAACGCCACACGGAACGGCGTTCACTCTCGAATACTGGAGTGAAATAAAGCAGATTGCACCTTACGTAAGTGCAACTTTCGTGACTGCATGAACTTATGCTGCAGTCGACCGAGGAGAGAACAGGGAACTAACAAAGCAACTGTCCTCTCATTGAAGCCCAGAAACTTGGGAGACCAACCAGTGCAGAAGCATGTACAGCGGAGCAAGTGCAATGCCTTACCGCCGGTGCCTCACACTCCAAGGACGTCTGGCCGCCGCCGTCAATTGAAGGGAACAGAGAGGAAGCGGTGGGCGTGCAGAGGTGAGAGAGAGGAAGAGAGTGGTGCCGCTGCGTGCCGGGAGAACGGCCGCCGAGCACACACAACACACAAACGGCGCTCAGCCCAACGGAGGCAGAAACAAAAAAAAAAAGACGGCTGCCCCCCTCTCCAAGGAAGGAGGGTAGCCCAGGGACCGACATTGTGCTGAAAGCATGCGGCAGCTCGGGGCGCCGGCGTCTCAGCGCGCGAGGGCACGCACCATCCAAACGAGTCCGGGTTAGGTCCACACTTGCTTTATTTCCTCCGGTACAGGGAGACTCTTCGCCTCCGACGAGACAAAGGAAAAGCAACGCTCCTGGGGCCCCCGTTTGCAGCATGCACGCTCCGTCCCCCTTCCTGTTGGGCCCTCGCCAGTCCCGGCTTCGCCAAACTACCGCATGCAGTCGAGCACAACGTTCCGAAAAACGCTTTGCAGGGGAGGGGGGAAAGGCGGGAAGGCTTCGGGAACCTCGGCGAGATCGGGAGTCTCGACCACTCGCTCGTGAAAAGGCAATGTCTACGACTACGTGCAACGACTAACCACTTAAGCTTCCAACGTCCACCAGAACTATCCTGCTTTCTTTTGTGGCGGGTGTTACATTTTTAATTCTTACTTACGCATATGGCGTTCTTGCGCCAAATCAAGACCATCACGGTTGTTTCAGGGCAAATAAAGATTAGCATTACTACTGCTTCAGCAAATTTTAGCGATAAGTCGGATAAGAGTATGAAGTTAGATCATCGAATTGGTTCTTAGAGCCGGTACAAATATAGGCTAGCAACCGCTACTATTTCTAGGATTCCACACAAAGTACTGGTGAACGAGGCGTTCCAAGGCAACGTTAGATATCGTCCATGTAAGACAGCGAGAGAACGATGGCGCCACCTTTTGTGCAGTGAATCTAGGGCTTGAAATAAGAGGCGAGAAATGGCGAACCCCCTTAGAGCGCTACGTAGGAAGCTTGGCAGAGCACGCATCTGCCACAAAAGAGCCACTGCCACAAGCGGGAGTAGCCGGAAACGGGGGACGGGAGAAAAAGCTCGGTGAGCGGGAACGAGAATGGGCCTTGGCCGGGTCCGTAAACCACCCTCCAATTTCGCCGCTCTGCATCATCGATCGGACCGCCCTAACCGCGCTCGATAAAGCGCAAAGGGCTACTCCACGGGGGGAAAGAGTATACATGCCACAAACAGGTCCTCTGCAAGAAGAACGACGGAGAGAAAAAAAAAAAAAAAATCTGAGGAAGTGAGGGAGAGAGGAACAGTGGAGCAGCAGAAGGTTAATGACGACACTCGCTAGAGCACCAGACACACACATACACAGACACTCTCGCTCAAGAAGGGCAAAGAAGCACGAAGACGGGAGCCTGCTCTCTCGAAGGCAGGCATCTACCCCTTTCCCCCTACCCTCTCGCCCAATCTAGGATTTGGCAGCCTGCACAACTGAAAGATGTGATGATGATAAACAGAGACAAAAGAAATGCGCATGACAATGAAAGAGAACGTTTTCTTTTTCTCTTTTGAAGAGAGAAGCGCATACCTCGAATACGGAAAAGAAAAAAATGCCAACAAACGATTTACTCGGAAGTAATCACCCAGATTAAGGGAGCACCGCATCTTTCTTCGATCATATAGTAGAAAAAAGTACGACACAAATCTTCCCCAATTTTTTTTTAAACATAAAAATCTAAAACCTCGACTGAATTTGAGCAATCAAATCGTGCGCAAGTTTTAACTCCCTCCACCTTGGTACACGACAAAACAAAAAAGCCTATGGCCAAAAAGCGATGGAAGAGAGGAATAAATTGTGCTAAGCGTAAGTAACATAGAGATACAACTCCTTCCCAACTAGAACCTGCTAACCCGCCACTTTTGTAAGTCTCGACCCAGCGAGGATTGTGGAATGGAACCAGACTCAAATCAGCGCGAAACGTGCCTAGCCTTTTCAAATCGGTGCGCATCCGCACAAACAATAGAGAGAACACCGAAAAATAAATCTAATCCAAAACCAAAAAGCAGAAAAAAACGTTAGAGCCGAGACAAAATAAAAAGGAGTAAAAACCAGGCATGTGGCCTCAAAACTTGTAAAAAAAGCAAAGAAAACAAAACTGTAGGATTTTGTTTTTGGAAGGTGGCCTTCGCTGGTGACCGATGCGTGAACGTTCCAAGAGAGACGAGGGAAGAGACAGTCTCGGAGTGGGATAGTCTGTTGGAGGTTACAAAGAGCGGGACAAGAGCCTCCCGTCGACGGCTCCTTCCTCTCCGGCAAAGTGGCCTTACAAGAGGAGCTTGCCCCGCATCTTTCGCAACAACAGACGACAGTCGCCGACAGAGCGAGAAGGGACCAAGACAAGCCCCCGCCGTCGCCGTCAGCCTGCGAGCGACCGTACTCGCCGCTTCCTCAAACGAACGTGTGGGAAAACGCCGGCCCCGAGACGTCAGAAGCTCTCTGCCTTGAGCAGGGGCGGCCGGTGGGGTGCCAGCGGGTGGTGGCAGGCACCCACCTGAGCCAGGGCGGGGCTGTCGGGCGGCAGGGGCAGGGGCTTGGCCACCCCGATGCGCACGGGGCCTCGGGGGGCCCCCTTCAAGGCCTGCACCGCCGCGTCCAGCCCCGCGTGCTGCAGGGGCACCTCGTTGACGAAGAGTAGCCGGTCGCCGGGGATGAGCCGGCCGTCCTGCTGCTGCCACCCCGCCGGGCACCAGGCTGCGGATCACGATCACCGTCTCGCTCGGGTTCATCGGGTCCTGCAACTGGTGCCCCCCGGTTACGGTCGCTGGCTTCCTCCCAACCCGGAGCGAGCCTCTTTCCGGGACAGCCTACGTGCGTGCGTGGCGGACAGACATCACTTAGAAGACGAGGCCGGCCCGAGATGTCGTCATTAGTGGATCCCCAAGCGGCAGACGCGCCCCTGCTCGACGAGAGACGCCACAAAGCGGTGGACATGTTTGTCCCGGCGTCGCGCGGATTGCGGGACGCACCGGAGGCGATGCCGACGTGAGCTCGGCAGCATTGCAGTGAATCCAACAGCGACAACCTTTGGGGAGGCCTTGCCTCCTTGGTCAGAAAGACACAGTCCAGGTGACGGCTACCCAGTACCGGCCGACGGCAAGAAAGCCAGCCCACGGCAGCATCCCCACCTGGTAGTCTAGGATGCTGAAGCCCAGGCCCCTCTCTCCCTTGACAAGCTCCACCACGTGAGGCTCGCTGCTCCACATGGCCAGACCCGTGAGCGGTTCCAGCGACCGGGAGCGCAGCTTCACCAGCGGGCCCTCCTCCCAGTCGGGCTGGGCCAGGGACCCGTCCGACTTGGCCTTGACCAGCGCCGGCAGCGAGGACCAAGTGGCGCCACCCGCTAGGGACGGTGGAGGAGGCGGCGAGGAGGCGGACGACGCGGAAGACGGGCGTCCGCCAGTGTCCGTCGGGCTCTGGGGACCTGTGGGATGGGACGGATTGGAAAGGATCGAGGCGACGTAACCCTTCGTACGGTGAACTTTTGCGTAACGACAGACCCTTTTTAAAACCCCGTCGAGCAACGTTGGCGGCCGCCATTTCTTTCGAGTCCTTGCCCAACGCCGACGCAGCACTCGTTTTCGGTACGAGCAGAGTCGACCTCATGCCTGACGCCAATGTTCACTACGACATAGAGTAATTATAACGTACGCCAGAGGTTCAACTGGCGCTAGTGTGCGGTTTCAAATTGAATCAGACGGAAACCAGTCTAAAATTGACTTCCGGTAATGCATTTCTATGGAAAAGAAGTGGGTGCATTTTCTCTCTGCGCTTGATTACAAAAGTAGACATCGCAAATAATTTGTACATACTAGATAGCAGGGAACATTTCTTGGTTACGCAGACGAAAATATTGGTCAGTTATTGCATTTTTCTGTCGAATTTGTGGCATTAAAAACTGCGCTAAAATGGCTTCGTGCACATATTTATGTACACTGTCCGACGCTGTTAGCACGAACGCGGCATCGGCGCTTTTCTGCAGGAGGGGTTTACGTGCCAAAGCAACGAAGAGCATCTCAAAAATCAAGAGAGACATCAGGAAGTACGCACTAACACTGGATCAGTACCTAGCTGTGCATGTAGACAATCAAAATAAAATAAAGGAGAATAAACGGTGCAATTTTCAATAAATGACATTCGTTTTATTTACTCTGCTGCTCATGTATGGGTCCAAAGGTAAGCGTGTTCTAGCATAGTAAAAACACCCCGAGACTGGGAAAAAGAAAGTACAAACAGAGGTCTCAAACACAGCTGAATTTATTTGACAACAGTTGATGTTTATACAGCCTTCAAGAACTCATCCAAGCATGAAAAAAAAAAAAAAGGTAACCTAAGAGAGACATTTGAACGGTTTTAGCGCACACGTATGAAGAAGAGAGAAGAGACAGAAAAGAGCGCTACTCACAACTGTATTTACAAAGATGAAGAAAAGGAAGAACATCGTCAAGATCCTCATAAAGATGACAAAAGAAAGAAAAGGAAGCAGAAACATAAAACAGGAATATAAAACACAAAGTCGGGTGTTCCCTCGCGCGCACAAGCTTCAGACACTGGCTCTTTGATTAAACACCAAAACCTTCGTTGGCCTTTACGTTGCCGTGGTGCAGAATGTATTTGCATCAGTCTTGGCTCGCGCTGGGTCACCTTTGTCAGAGGGGAAGACGAACACCTCATCCGTGGTCGGCTGTCGCTTGGTCATCGTGCCTGATGTCTCGCGGCTCCCGTGACTCATGCGAGTTCCTCATTGTCGTAAAGCCCAACAAAGGTTTTGGTGTTTAATCAAAGAGCCAGTGTCTGAAGCTTGTGCGCGCGAGGGAACACCCGACTTTGTGTTTTATATTCCTGTTTTATGTTTCTGCTTCCTTTTCTTTCTTTTCTCATCTTTATGAGGATCTTGACGATGTTCTTCCTTTTCTTCATCTTTGTAAATACAGTTGTGAGTAGCGCTCTTTTCTGTCTCTTCTCTCTTCTTCATACGTGTGCGCTAAAACCGTTCAAATGTCTAACTACCAACTAGCCCAGTTATCAACCCTTTTACACACCTAAGAGAGATCAAGAAGAAAGTCGTCAGCAACCTCAAAGATAGTGATTTTTTTATCACTCATGTCCAGGTTGATCAGTATCTCAAGAGACACTTTTGGAATTAAACTTTTCTTAGAAGATCATAAAGTAGACCTTCCTCTCAGAGTCGTGGTGAATCAGAATGGTACGTGGCAGAAGCAGGTTTCATCTTTCCTTCGGAGTGCTTTTACAGTTTTGGAGGTCGGTGGCCCCTTATCCTTGCGTTGTTCAGATGATTTAGTTACAGAGTTACAGCCCTTCCATCCGAAGTGATGCACCGTATTCTCCATGGACATCAGAGACCTTTATTACTTAAAGAACTTAAGATTTTACTCACTTGCATTAGACTTGTTTTGGAGGACAAACTTTTTCGCTTTCAGTCGCAGACTGGAATCGCCATCACTGATTTACTCAGGATTTTAGAGTTATATTTGCAGGCAACCGTCGCTCGGTACGGGGAATGCGATTTCGTTCAGAAACAAGGAGTTTGCATCGGTTCGGCAGTGGCCCCAGTTCTGTCGGAGATTCATCTAAGTTATCTGGATCTTTAGCTGCATGCCCTCGAGCGTAACTGCTCCCCTACTGAGGTCCTAGTAAGGCACCATGTAGACAACCTACCGATTTGCAGTATTACTTCTACGGTAGCAGCATCACCTGAGAAGGCTGTATACGGCAGTGCTCCAAAGTTGAAGTTCTCTATTAAGGGACCGAGCAACAATTGCCAACAATTTTTATACCTCCATCTGAAGAGCCCTTCCAGTTTGTGCTGGCAATACGGAAAACCAACATCAAAACCGCTGTTGCCGTTTAATAGCTGCCATTCAAGAAATGTTAAGGCAGGCATCGTTCGGAATTTCGTCAGAAGCGCACTCAAAAAGTCCTGCTATCATTCGACTGGGTCTTCTCTTCAACGCCTTTGACTGGTTTGGAGCGGCTGGCTACCCGAAAAATTATTTGTTCAGGCAATTATTGTTCCTCGCTTCGTTTAAGAAAAGGCGCGAGGATATTGTGAAACTTACAAAGCGCGTTGTACACCCTTCTACCATCGAATTTCACATAATCATAAGTCCGTTGCTGACAAGTAAGGTGTGAACACAACAATCAGAAATTATTTTAGGTTGAGCCGAATGACTCCGTTCGTGCCTCCCGCGACTGATTATAAAAAAAAGAAAACACACAGAAACATCTCCACGTGGTGAATGATGTTGATTGGGGCGAAGCTCGGGTGGTGCTGATGATACTGATTTTGGTCATAGGTATTGCTGCTTGCTGTCGGCGTTGACGCTTTGCCGCCGCTTCCCGAGCTCTCAACTCCGGGTCCGCTTGGCGTTTTTGACGCTGTGCAGCAGCTTCTCGCGCCCTGGTCTCCGGAGCAGCTTGCTGTCTACGTAGACGCTGAGGCGCTGCATGCCGAGCTTTTCGGTCCTTTTCATTCATGGCAGTAGGAGAATGTGTGGTTTTCTTCTTTTTCTTTTTTTAAGCAGACAGATGGGATGGCATCTCAGAACTCCCTACTCTTTTTTTTTTCTTCTTTTTCTTTTTTCATAATTTTTTTTCATCTTTTTTTGCAATTTTTTTTTTGCCCTACACGAGCACGTGAGCATGTGCTCACGTGCTCGTGAGCACGTGATCTCACGAGCAGAAGCACGAGCACCCGACGCCGGCCTACGGCGGACGCACATACGGACATGGCTAGCCCCTAAGGAGCTTCGCCCCTAAAAGAAGTTAGTTGCGCGTCGGGTGTTATTCACAAGATTCCCTTTGATTGTAGCTTATGTTACAGAGGACAAACAAAACAATGTCTGAATAATTGCCTCTCTGAGCACAAGCGTTGTATAAAGAACAGGGATCCGTACCCGGAAGTGATAAAGTGTGTAACGGAATGTGAGAATTGTGCACCTTTCTGGCAGTTAATGTTGGTGGTACTGACAGAGAGAAACAATCATAAATGCCTAGTAAAGAAGTCCATAACCATTATGAATCATGGAAATGCAGTAAACAAACCTTCCCTAAGTTTAGATGCAGAACCTAGAAGGTTCCTCCAAGTTTGATAGCCTTGTTTATCAAGCTTCACCCTCTGTCATACCGTGTTTCTTTTTTTTTTTTTCTTTTTAATTGGATACTGCAGACCACAATTGGTCCAAGCAGGATGAGCAAAGTACAAACATAAAATACCCGTATAAAAAAACAAAAAAAAACACAAAGCAAGCCAACAGATAATTTAAGAAAGGCGAAACAATACAACACTGCAAGCAGCAGAACCAATCTCTAGTCAAGAAGCACAATACCAAAGTATATGAACACCAAATTTATCAACACCAAAACACTTCGAAATACGAAAAAAAAAAATCTAATACAACACCTTACACAATTCTAGGTGAAATGATCTAATGATAAAGCCAAATGTGAAGATGAAATAACCGAACATGAAGAGACTTCCAATCCTCAATCGTGCAAGGGAAAAACGAAAGTTTATAAACAGATAAGTGCGTGCGAAGTGTTGTGTCAAGGAATGCTGGTGATGATGCCTACCCTAGTTCGTCTGTGGAAAACAGCTTTAAATAATAATCTGAATCCAAATACAGCTTTCTTTTTATTATAAAAAGTGCAAAAATTTTGAACGGGCAATTTGTCTACGATGTTCTCTAGAGTTTGTATTTTGTTGGTTTCCATCAACAGTGAAAGCGAATCAGTTATTTTCCATAAATAAACCTCTCAGCACGTCTTTGAACTCGTTCCAATATTTCAGAATTTGATTTAGTATGAGGGTCCTAAGTTATACACTACGATATTCTAGTTTAGGTCGGACAAGTGAATTGTAAGCCAACAATTTCAGATTCAGAGTAGCGTATTTTAGCCTGTGCCTCAAAAAACCCAGCTTCTTGCAAGCTGGCGAGAATGTATTTTTTTTAGGGGCGAAGCTCCTTAGGGGCTAGCCATGTCCGTATGTCCGTCCGCCGTAGGCCGGCGTCGGGTGCTCGTGCTTCTGCTAGTGAGATCACGTGCTCGTGTAGGGGAAAAAAAAAATGGGGAAAAAAATATGAAAAAAAAAGTTATGAAAAAAGAAAAAGAAAAAAAAAGAGTAGGATTCAGATTATTATTTAAAGCTGTTTTCCACAGACGAACTAGGGTAGGCATCATCACCAGCATTACTTGACACAACACTTCGCACGCACTTATCTGTTTATAAACTTTCGTTTTTCCCTTGCACGATTGAGGATTGGAAGTCTCTTCATGTTCAGGTTATTTCATCTTCACATTTGGCTTTATCATTAGATCATTTCACCTAGAATTGTGTAAGGTGTTGTATTAGATTTTTTTTTTTTCGTATTTCGAAGTGTTTTGGTGTTGATAAATTTGGTGTTCATATACTTTGGTATTGTGCTTCTTGGCTAGAGATTGGTTCTGCTGCTTGCAGTGTTGTATTGTTTCGCCTTTCTTAAATTATCTGTTGGCTTGCTTTGTGTTTTTTTTTTTTTTTTTATATGAGTATTTTATGTTTGTACTTTGCTCATCTTGCTTGAACCAATTGTGGTCTGCAGTATCCAACTAAAAAAGAAAAAAAAAAAAAAGAAACACGGTATGAGAGAGGGTGAAGCATGATAAACAAGGCTATCGAACTTGGAGGAACCTTCTAGGTTCTGCATCTAAACTTAGGGAAGGTTTGTTTACTGCATTTCCATGATTCATAATGGTTATGGACTTTTTTACTAGGCATTTATGATTGTTTCTCTCTGTCAGTACCACCAACATTAACTGCCAGAAAGGTGCACAATTCTCACATTCCGTTACACACTTTATCACTTCCGGGTACGGATCCCTGTTCTTTATACAACGCTTGTGCTCAGAGAGGCAATTATTCAGACATTGTTTTGTTTGTCCTCTGTAACATAAGCTACAATCAAAGGGAATCTTGTGAATAACACCCGACGCGCAACTAACTTCTTTTAGGGGCGAAGCTCCTTAGGGGCTAGCCATGTCCGTATGTGCATCCGCCGTAGGCCGGCGTCGGGTGCTCGTGCTTCTGCTCGTGAGATCACATGCTCACGAGCACGTGAGCACATGCTCACGTGCTCGTGTAGGGCAAAAAAAAAAATTGAAAAAAAAGATGAAAAAAAATTATGAAAAAAGAAAAGAAGAAAAAAAAAGAGTAGGGGGTTCTGAGATGCCATCCCATCTGTCTGCTTAAAAAAAGAAAAAGAAGAAAACCACACATTCTCCTACTGCCATGAATGAAAAGGACCGAAAAGCTCGGCATGCAGCGCCTCAGCGTCTACGTAGACAGCAAGCTGCTCCGGAGACCAGGGCGCGAGAAGCTGCTGCACAGCGTCAAAAACGCCAAGCGGACCCGGAGTTGAGAGCTCGGGAAGCGGCGGCAAAGCGTCAACGCCGACAGCAAGCAGCAATACCTATGACCAAAATCAGTATCATCAGCAATCAACATCATTCACCACGTGGAGATGCGGTTAGCTTTTTTTATATTGGTCGCCCAATTTGGCAAGGGGAATCACCAGTCAGGAGAGACTTAGACTTACAACAAGCAGACATGTGACTGTATCACTTATACAAAAAATAAGGGGGGGAATTGGGACGCCTGTTACAACGTATAAAATAATGGTGTTTGCCCAACAGTCCACTTTCAGACTCTCGTGGTCATCAATTTGGTTCAAAAGTACCGCTGCAATACTATTCTTAAGTACAACCGCGACACTTCCCACACGGAAAGAACGGTCTCGGCAGAACATTTTGTGTGAATCGGATATGACGCTGTCATCGCCAATTTTATTATGAAGCCAGGTTTCAGTAATAACTCTTTATTTACTATACTTTGGGCATTTAAATCGAGAAGGTGTAGCTGCTTCTTGACAACACTTGCGTCACGTCATTCAATGGGTTCAGGTTGCGTAAAAGAAGAGGACTTCATCCATTTATTGGCCAAGTCATCCCACACGTAGAACTCATTATTTACCCGAAGTTTATCATTCACAAGCGATACTTTTTTTTCCTGCAGTCTTGACAACCTTCACGGTCTCCCACAAAAGCCTACGTTTAGATAATGTACACTGTGAGTAATCATTTCTTACGTAGATTGTAGTGCTTTTCAGTTTTCTGGCGTTTCGGAGAACGGCTTGTTTTTCGGTGTAATCTCGAAAAAATATCATATATCATAACGGGTCTTTTCCCACTAGTCCTGCCTAGCGATCGATGAACCCTGAACGGCAAACCTGCTGACCAGCACATCAGAGATGACTTTGCTTCTAAATTGTTCCTCAGTTTCATCGGGAGTCTCAGGCACACTGTAAACTAACAGACTGAAGCACCGACTTCAGTCTTCTATATCTCCAATCTTCTTGTTTTAAACGTCTATGGTTCTTTCAAAACAAGCAAACAATACTTTCAAAGGCGTCAATATTGTCGCTCTTAACCCCGAGTTGCCTGTTCAAAGTCAGTTCGCCTCTTCACTTCAGGGTCTATGTATCGAGTTCGAGCCTCCTTTTGTTCAACAAAAGGCACCCCTATCTTTTAGCGTTAAAGTTTTGTTTCGGGTTTTTTTTTTTTTTGTGTGCGTGTGTGCTTTTACAAAGGAAGAGGGTTCTGGAGGAGATGATTCATTTTCTCTGTTTCTTTATCGGCGGTCACCGTCCTTTTGTGTTTCTGTGGAAAGAGATTCTACGTTTTTCAATTTTTAATAGGCTCTTGAAGGCTATATGAACACCGACTGTTGTCAAATAAATTCAGCTGTGTTTGAGACCTGTTTTTGTCCGTCTTTCTTTTTTCCAGTCTCTGGATCTTTTTACTATGTTCAACTACTGCCAGCTCGTTTGCACCCTAAACTTCAGTTCATGTGTTCTAGCATTCAAAACTCATATCTGCATGCTCGAAAACTTTTAAAATAGGAAAAAGCCAAAAAAAAACTTGCCGCGCGATAAATTCGGCACAATAATACAAAGACAAACACACCTAATAGTGTGCCTCCTCTTACTTTAACGTAAGAGTAGCCGCTCTGTGTTTTAATTAACCGCTCGTAAGCGGGGGTCATTTTGGTGGAATACAAAATATTGTAGATTATCAATATCAGCGTTATGGGGTTGTTGGCACTCCTCGAACAGGTAGTACATTCTTTTCGACTGTTATTCTTGCTTAGGTTCGCTGCTTGTCTTCACAGAATTGCGGTGGAACTAAGGAGTGGACCCGGAATACTGGAAAGTTAGACGTCGCTCACTGCTCAGAAAAATACTGCAACTAAAGCAATTGCACTTTTATAATGTTAATAAAGTTCCATACTATTCGCTACGACCCAAGTAACAAAAGTAATTTCTGTCATTCTCCGGCGAAGAGAAAAAAAATGTACGCCCACAGAAATGACGAGGAGCACCGGAAAAGTGGTTAGCTGTCTACTTCAATTTGAAAGTCCCATTGACACTAGCGACAGCTGTACCTTTAGCGTACATCATAACTACTCTATGCAATATAGAATGGTGAACTAGGCAGCTATAGATGGCGTGCACTCTCAAAAAGGCTCTACCAGTGGTTCTTCGTCTCGTGCTTCCAACCAACTGTAGCCCCGAGCCGAGACACCACTCCCTGCCACGCACGATTCCCCTGCCGTGCGTGGAATTAGATCCGGCAGACGGTGTTGATACGACATCATGGGACATTTTGATGTCGCAGTGTCACGTGACACTGATTTCCCCACTTAGTTTAGCGCAAAAATTTTAATTTGAGGGAAGCAATTTCTTGCCAAATTTACCGGGCTGCGACCTTTACACAATCACACCCCTGGATCCACTGCGAAACGTCACCAAAGACGGCCATCGCCGTGCAAAGACGAGCGCGACCACAGTGTCGCAGACCAGTGGGGGTACCTGTACAAATGAGCCTACCAAAAATGCACAGTTTAAGTTACTAAGGGTAATTCGGCTACGGCTACCCAAACTGAAATGGGCCAAGACATGCTTTCAAGTCGATGTACTGGTCGAACCGTTACTAGGTGGTGACATGCATCGATAGCCTTTGCCACCGAGACCGCAGTGACGAGAAGCATATGCAAGCCCAAGATATTAAGAGGTAAATAAATGCCACGCAGAACTATAGCAGTTCGTACGTGCACTAGGAGCATCGAGGATTTCGAGCAACTAAGTGACCTCACCATTCGGACCTTAGATAAGTCGACCGAGCTGTCGTTCCTAAAACGTCCAAGCCCTGGGGGCCGCCGCTTGTCGTGTGCATCTCTAACAGGATGCTCAATAAAACAAAGAGAATGCTGAGATCATACCCACACGTGCTGCAACTGCCCACCTTATCCGCGCGGAAGATCCCGAGCAAAATAAGGCGTTCCCAAATGCACGTGTGAGGCATCGTTTGTTTTAGATTTTTGCTTTAGTAAAGTTACCGTAGCAGATGCCAGTACGCGTTCAACTATGCTCGTGGCTCGCTCCTCGATGCTTTACCGCTGGCCCTGGAAGCGGGCGTTTCATGCGCCGATCGGTCGAACTTGCCAGTGATCTGTCCGAGCGCGGGGAGGAAGAGGCCGTCGTCGACGCTGGGAGGCCTCGGCGGCGGCACGTCGGGCAGGGGCGGCGGCAGCGGGGGCGGGCGGGCGCACACCTAGCCGCACGTGCAGCGGCAGCTGCTTCAAGGCCCCCACCACCTCCCGGTGATGCAGGCCCAGGAGCTGACGCCCGTTCACCTGGAGACACAGAGCCCCGCCTCATTTCTCGCACCGAGAGTCGAATACCGCTCGGACAAACTCCAGTTAAACGAACTATATGGATGAAAAAACTTCCGTAAAAAGCAACGTTTTATCGCGTCCCATGCATCAGTCGAGTCTTATTCAAACTTTATCTTGGGTCCCTCGAAGCCTGTTCCAAGTGGTATGTCACTGCTCTGTAGAGAGCCAAGAGTTTGGCCTCTTTCTCTGGTGGGCACGGCAATGACGCAACTGGACGGTAATGGAGTGTGGCAAAGCGTAAGCACGAAGATGGTTCGTCTCGAGAGAAAGAAAGAGAACGATAGAAGACCGGAAAAAGAAAGCGGACAAAAGTTTAGGTGCGTTTGTTTTGCTGCAACACATTCAACCGCTTGTCAAAAAGTACAAGAAGCAGTCCCCTAGGCACCGGAGTGCAACTAAATACACCTTACAGGGTGCAATAAAATTCTAGCGCCTATTTTATTATCTAAACAGGATTCGTACAAGCTTCAAAGAAAAAAATTCCAGGGTTTTTAAGGACTTTTAAGGGCCTGTATATTTTCAAGGGCCCCTTCTAATACTATATCTAGCAAATTTATAACAACTTTTCACTGCAGAAATTCTTTACTGCACGATACCTAGGAGAAGGCGCATTTTCCAAAGAGGTGCTAGTAAAGAGTTCAGTAAAGTTACTGCAGCTTTTCCTTGGTTTCCGGGATGACGTTTAGAAGGTCTGGCATCTTCGTTTTCAACGTTTTCCTTATGCTGTTCGACTTGACAATGTAGGCGATGCCACCTGTTGCCTCTGCCTTCTTGGTGCCTGTAGTCGTCGTGACTCGGCCACGGCCACCGAAAGTTGGAGTTCCCGGGCATCCCGCACAACTTAACCTTCGCCCACCATGTGTGGCGTAAAACAGACGCGAAACAAGCAAACCAGGAGCAGCCAGTAAACAGTATGCGAGAGAACAAGGCAAGCGAGGGGCAAGAATGGAAGATGGCGGGCAGGCGAGATTGAATCCGGAAGCACCGGGACTGCTACCATTGTGGCCAGGAGCTTAACGGGCATCCGCTAAGTGTGTCTAAATGTGCCATATAAAAAAAACTTCCTCGTTGAAATTTCAAAATTTATGTTAACATACACGTATAAAAAAAATTATATTTTATTATTACAAAAAAAAACATTCCATTATTGAAAAAAAAAAAATAGAACTTCACCATTGGAAAATTCGAGGGTTTTCAAGCATTGCTAGAAATTCCAGGGCTTTCAAGGTCTGAAAAATGCTGTTTTCAAATTCAGGGGTGTTCAAGGTTTTCAAGGACCCGTGCGAACCCTGCTAAACGTTGTTCAGGCCACACCACAGGGACACCAACCTTTTGTTGGACAGTAAAACATTATTTAGAACAAATAAACCGATTTCCAGATTGCACCTGGTGCACGTTCCCAAAGCTACTTCCAACATCGTTACATCCCCCTTCCCGTAAAAGCACTGCCGCTCCGCGGAAGTATGTCGGCAAGCAGCGTGCGCGCAATCCCTGTCGGCCAAATTGGATTTTGTAGCGTGAGCTACACTGGCCGAGGTTGAGGAGTTTCGCGTGGCTCCTGGAGAGCCGTGCTGCGCATGCGCGAGGAGCAGTGACGTCGCACGGCGCACAGCTGGGCGTGTGTGACGTCACTGAAAAAAAAAAAAAAAAAAAGTATCGTCCAGAACGCGATTGGAACCGCCGACCCCCAGCTCCTGAAGCCGACGCTGTACCCAGAGCGCCACGAGGCACTTCCGGAATGGGCAATCCATTGGACATCTGTATCGGTTGCTGTTGCCCCGTCACCATAGTGCAGTTTCTAAAGTGAGGGGCCCCGTCACCGTAGTCAGTTCCTATACATATAGCGGGGCGTTTGCCAGTCTGGTATAGCCATGGAGAAGGAGAGCGAAATTGCTGCTCAGCGGCGCAGAAGAGCGGAGAAGCTTAACTCATCGGATCCCGAAGTAGTTGCCTGGCAATTAGCGGTTGAGCGTAGGAAGAACGAACAGAAGAAGGCTAAACGTGCTGCGGAGACACCGGAGCAAAGGGGAGGAACGTCTAGCAAAGCGGCGTCGCCAGGAGGCTGAGTGACGTGCCCGACCGCTCACGCTACGTATATCCTGGCATAGCCGAGCTAAGCCACTGCAATTTTTGTTCTCTCCCGTGCCTATTCAACTCCTGCGGGGAGAGGAGAATCTGAAGCAGAGGGGAGTCACTTTCCTGCCGGCAGGCATCACGGAACAAGAAATGGGGCGTCTCCAACGGCCAGGTTGCAACGCGTCAATGCCACCAAGGGGCGAAGCTCACAGCCACGCTACCCTTCTCTTAGCCTTGCCCACGAAGCTAACTACGACGTCCCGAATGCACCGGATCCCTCGAGAAGCGTTGCTCTCTCCGACGGCCGCTCTTCAACGAGTGCTCGCCAGAGTCGGCCGTTTCTAAAGAAAAATGGAGCCATCTGTTCAAAATGCGAACGTGCGGTTGTCATTAGCAGATCTTGTGCATCATGTTGACCTTATCTCTTAACGCAACATTTCAATTTTCGTTTCTGTATAATCCTAAGGATAAAGTCGGGAGACGCGGGGCCCTTCCAAGCTCAGAAATGCTCACAAACAAACACCCAAGGCAGCTCAAAATATGTTGCACATCCCTCGTTTCCGTCTTTCAGATTTACTCTAGTATTTGCTGGAATCATGGTACAATCGTGCACGGAGACCAGCATAGAGGTTCGGTGCCCGGATCCCACGCGTCCAAAGTGGACCTCGAGCGGCAACAAACACAAAAGCCCGGTCTGCTACGTCCCTTTGGGCTTGCGGCCAGCAACGGCCCGAAGATTTCGTCGCGTCGTGGGGCAGCAATCGAGCCCTATTGAGGAGGCCGATGCACGGGTCGCCTTCGTACCTGTAGCAGCTCGTCTCCCGGCCGCAGGCGCCCGTTGAGGCCCACGGGCCCGTCCGGCAGCACCGAGCGGATGTAGTGGTGGGGACGCACCTCCCGCCCGTCCTCCACGTCCACCGTGCCTTCCAGCGAGATGCCCAGCCCCCCGCCCGGCTCAAACTTGCTCAGCTGGGCCACCTGCGCCCGCCACGGTCCTTCTCTTAAACCTCCCAGACTGTACAAAACATTTTTAGAGCTAACCCACACGAACATCGGTCCACTTTCAGCTGTCCTGCTGGATCATTTCCAGCTGGATCCAGCTGCAGGCAGATGGATTCTCACTTTGTTAGCAACTAAACCAGGGAAAGTGTGGCTCGAAGCGCAGGGCACCCGTCATGAAGACGGAGAGGAAAAGGAAGAGAGAAAACAGAACAAGAAAGAAGCGCTTTCGTGGCGCATTTGTACCTGCGCAATACCAATGTGGCCAACACTTGGCAGATCTACCGCGCGCGAGTTAAACAAAAAAAATAAAAAACGGCATTGAAGTTGTTAGAGTGTAAGTCGTTGACCTCGTTGTGCTGCGAGTCTGAGTACGAGTTGAAGAGATAAAGGCGGCGCTAAAATAATTATTGTTTACCGTCTCATTAGAGGTGACAGTTGCGCGGAACAACTGCTCTAGAAAAGCAGCGAAAAAGTCGAGAAACGGGCGGAAGCTGTGCTGCTTGATTTTTCGGTACACAGTTTGGATTGTGCTAGCCTTCGATGCAGTAATAAGACAATGTCTCAAAGGTGATGAAAATTATGTTTTTTTTTGCAGCAACAGTCTGGTGGGGCATCTTGCAAGTAACGCAGGAAAATGCTAGGCGGGTCAAATGATGCACGAAAAGAACATGTCCGGTGCTTATTCGCAGCCCCCACGAACTGCGACAGCATTGTACACGAATGAACTCGTCAACAAACCCAAGATCTGCCAAGGCGACTACCAATAGCTTAAACCTTTCCGAGTAAAGGGCACTATGCAATCAATTCAGGGAGAAAAACTTTCAAGATTGGGAGCTAGGCAGTTCATATCCCCCTCCTACATTCATAAGGAACAATACATAAAAGATCCAACTTATGTGTCCCTATTTACCGATCATAATCTAAAAGTCCGCGAACATGGGAGCAGAACAAATATATTTAAATACCATATTTACTAGAGTATAACCCGAACTACTTATGAACAAGGCCCTTGTGTTTACGTTCCCGCAAAGCACATATACAGCCAATCATCGCGTTGCGCATAAATAACATAGCGAATAACTAGATTAAGAACATGACTCTCCATACAAATGCAACCTTCACAGATGGTATCTTTACGCGAAGACGTTATCTCTATCCTGTAAACAGCTGGTATCACGCTGTCGATCGCGGTGATTGGCAATCCGCGTGCTCCGCGGAAAAGCGAACCCTCAGGTTTTCTTCATAAATAGTGCAGGTTATACTCGAGTAAATACGGTACATATTTCTTCCAAGAACTGTAAACGAATGGAATAACCTACCAGATAAAATTGTCTCCTCAACAGTTTGCTTTCTTTTTTTTTTTTTTTTTTTCCGGTTTTGCAGAGCTTTTTGTTCGGCTAAGTGTCAATTTGTGAATTTGACTGCTGGTGTGTTTGCCGATTTGTTGTTTTTATTTTGTCGCATATTTTCCTATTATGTCATTATCTTTCATTCCCAATGTCATTGGCACTTTTTTCCGAAGCACACGCATATTTTCTATGTACAGTACAACCCACTTATAATGGTACCACATATAACGATGTACCGCTTATAACGATAAGTTTCTAGAGGCTCTAGACTGGAAATGATCACTTTGTAGCCTCATTATCGTTTTAAGTGGGTTGCACTGTGTAACTTTTTATCCTATAAGTTTTTTCTTGTATTGCCTTCTACCTTACAAAAACGCCCTGGTAAGGTCGATGTAGGTAACTGAATAAATAAATAGGAGAATGACTCGTCAAAAAGAGAGATAACTGCCAAAACAGAAATGGTACCCAACTTGTGAACTGAAAGCTGTACCAAAACACCCCTTCTCAAACACGGTTCCACGATATCTCACACATACGCTCGAAGCCGTAACGGTGTTGCTGCCGCGCAAAATCCCGCATTCTGTTAAAATACCAACATAAATGTCTATGCACAATTGCCTATTGCTGGCCCAGAGATCGCTGCGCTCCTTCGTGACCGACGGATTGTTTACTTGACGGCTACATCAGTGTTGCCAGACGGCCCAAAAACGTTGTATGGCCCATGGTCGACCAGCAAAAATAGGTCACGACATGGCGTCCACGAACCACGTGACGTCGGAGCCGGGTGACCAAAAATATATTTTTTTCCCCCAAGTTGGAGATTGCGAACTACCGTAAATTTCCGTGCGAACGCTCGCCCCCGAGAAATTGCCCGTCTTGCTTTTTGGGCCGAATATCCATAAGATAAAAATTACGAAGCATCGCCCACCTTCCGATTTCCACGGGATATTGATCGGGCGACGTCCGACGGGAATCGCATCAACCGTGCGATCTGGGGTACATGACAAGCGTGTTCGCAGCGGGTTCTTTCGTGATATTGTGACGCACGAATCTGCTGCGTCTGCAATCTCAAGTATCTGTTCCCGTGACGTTCCTATGACACGCAAGTTCGTAGCTGGTCCCCGCGCTTTTATGTCTGCGATCCACGCACGCGATATTGTTTCCCGCGACACGCGAGCTCGTAGCGGGTTCTCGCGTGTTTATCGCAACGTAAAGAGGGAATCTGCTGTGTCCACGTTCTGCGATATCCGTTCTTGTGACAGAGGAGTTGGTAGCAAATTTCTGCGTGTCGATTGCACCCAGGTGCAACGCGAATTTGCCGTGCCTGTGATCTGCGGTATCGGTTCCTGCTGCACGCGGTTTGTAGAGGGAGGCCCCCGAAGTTTCTCGCTAACTTTCCATACAATTATGCCGTCCCATCTCCAAAGGTCACCCACCCCATATTTTTTACCATTTATATTTTTCTTTTGGGTGGGCGTTTTTACGGGATTTTAAGGCAAGGGCTACAAAGAGCATTTCCGTCGCGATTGATATTAAAGAAGATTGTGGTCGCAGAATTGAAAGGAACGAACAGTAAAGGCAGACATTTGCGTCCGAGCGACCGCTTTACAACCACTCGGGCAAGACGACCGACATGGAAACCGAGCTGTGCGCTTCCTAGCGAAACGCGAGGGGTTGTGGTGCAGTCGGTCGTGTCTGAAACAGCCTCAAGCAACACGGATCAACCAGTCAGTTGCTCCAAAGAAAGACTGCAGAATAAAGCCCAGGCACAGTCACGAGCTAGTCTCGCTGCTCAAGGGGCACAGTTACGACCGCTCGTGACGGGGGTCGTCCCTCGACTCAAGAGCCGCAATGCCGGTTCCTCCCCCTTGCTTTGTCGCGCGCCTCAAAGGGCGCGACAAAGCAACTGTCAATGTTGCCGGTGCGGAGGAACGCGTGGCAGGAAACTATGCGGCAAGGTTCTGTCCCCGATGCTAGGCTATAAGAAAGAATGTCTTCTTTCTTATAGCTAGCAAAGTGGAAAACGGTTGTGTCGTCTTCCATCCTTCTGGAACAGAGGTGGCAAAAGAGGTAAGAGAGAAAGGAGGGCTCACTGACCACGATGTCCATCTCTGGTCCCATCCGCTTGCTCCAGTGGGCCACGATGGCTGCTTCCGTCTTTGGGTCCAGCTCCCCAACTAAACGTTGGAAGAAAAACATGCATCTGTACTTCCCACCTTCTCCATTGCTGTTGACATTTCTACGGGAGGACGAGGGCATCAAAAATAGCGCAAAACTAATGTTTTTTTTTTAAATCCCAATTTTTGAGTACTTGGAGCGCAGTGTAGCTTCCCAGTCTTGGCAAAATATCTTTAGCTATTCAAACTAAAACAAAACAAACAAAAAAACGGCGAATTACAAGTGTCAAAGAGAGTGATTTTTGCAGCTTTATTTTCACAAATCACAATCAGGCGTGTGTGCTTTTGTGATTCGGGGTTGTGTGCGGTCGTCGGTTTAGGTTGAAAGTTAGGGTACACTGTGTAGTGGGCGAGGAGGTTGTTTGAATTGTGAATGAGGTCTGGGACATGTATACAAGGCCATGGTTGTTCAATAAATTTCAAGCTGTGTTAGACTTCGTTGTTCTCTCCATTTTTTTTATTGTTCCTACGTCTCAGGGTTACGAGGGATTTACTGTTTTGCTGCAGAAATACAGCTATACAGTTAA
The DNA here is from genome assembly GCA_013358835.2 of Ixodes persulcatus. Taxonomy (NCBI): domain Eukaryota; kingdom Metazoa; phylum Arthropoda; class Arachnida; order Ixodida; family Ixodidae; genus Ixodes; species Ixodes persulcatus. The sequence continues at coordinate 249,584 of JABSTQ010011237.1, forward strand.
ACCTCGATTTAACGAAGTTGACTGGAGCCGCAAATTACTTCGTTACATCGCGGAATTCGTAAAATCGGGAAATGCATTTTTTGGCCATTAGATTCGATAATTACGACCTTAATGCAGCGGCATCCAAGCTGCTTCTGCGGCACCGTATTAAAGCTTTCAATTCTCAGGAAAACAACAAATTTATTGCTCAAGAAAGAAGCTAGTGATCTTCGACTGCGAGCGCTTCGTCAAAAGCGGAAGCACACACTTCTCGTAAGCGGTGAGCGCGCTGAAGGCAACTGCAGTTCCCTCGTGCGCACCCGCGAACCGCCTCAGGAGGTCAACAGACCAGCAGACATGCAAAAGAGAGCGCTTTCCGCTGTAGCACTTCCCCGGATATCGGAACGTTCTTGGCTCGCATGTCCATAAACCACGTGTAAAGCGCTTCTTCCAACTTTTCGTTCGGCGTAGTCTTCAGGTTTTTCTTTTTCGTCGCCTTCCCCGACGAAGCCGCTCGAAGGATAGCGTCCTTCCCCTTCAAGATCGTTGACAACGTGCTCGCTGGGATGCCGTGCTCTGTAGCAACGTCGCATTTTTTACGTCCACTGGCAACAGCGTTAATTACCTTCGTTTTTTCTTCTAGAGAGAGAACTTTTCGTTTCTTTTTTGGCGGCTCCATTTGGCGGCGACGTAGACATGTTGGTAGAGGAATCCAAAGACGTGACAACAGGGAGGACCCAGGAACAAAGAAACACGGATCTCGGCTCCGCAAACGGCCAAAACGACGGCGAACGTCGGCGGCGCCATCTATTGCACGCGACGTGAAATACCGCCGCCAGCGCCATCTGGTATAGTTTACTCAAAGCTCGTGATGCACAGTTCGTTTTTGCGTGGAGTTCCGTAAAATACAGACTTCGGGTTCCTCAATGTTACTGATGCACCATAATGACAATCTTCTGAGTCTTTCTTTTCGAAATATCTGTGAAACGACCTCGTTTTACTTGTATTTATTTTCAAAAAAGCTTCGTTAAATCGGAACATTATTTCGTTATTTCGAGTTCAGAAAAGCATAGAGCCCTATGGGCACCTTACAGAGAATCAAAATTTCTTCGTTAGATCGAGGAATTCGTAAGATCGGGTTACGTAAAATCGAGGTTCAACTGTATACGAATAAATTCATCAATACAGTAGAATCTCGATAAACGGAAATCGCTTAAACGGAATTGTCGCTTAAACGAAACAACTATCACGGAGTTGTTTGGTTTTGTATTCATGCAATGTAAAAATATTCCCGTTAATCGGAACTCAAATTCTCGCGCCTCTGGGTAAACGGAACTGAAAACGAAACTATTACGGCGACATATTTTTCGCTATCGCAGAAAAGAAAAATAACTCTCGAGTAATAAAACAGTATTATAAATGTTCTTAATATTTATTAGCTTTATTGCCCAAAATTAGCATGTACGCATGTTTTTTTGGAGTTTTCTTTTGTCATTTTTACGCATAGGTGGCTATGTTGGGTAGGCTCGGCTCAACGGGGCTTCTGCTCGCATCTTAGGCCTAGTGTCCTACTTTCTGCGATGGCGGCCACGAAGCGAAAACACCGTGCGCTCACGTTGGAAAAAAAAGATTGAAGTCATTAATGATTTCCATAGCGGTTGCCTCATGAAAACGGCGCTTGCAACGAAGTATGCCATTCCCAAAAGTAGCCTGACGAGGATTCTTCACGACAAGAAAAAGCTGCGGAGTGCGTTCAGCAGTACGCAATTTGGACCAGAGAGGATGAGGCTGTGATTCCCCGAACACGAAGAGCTTGAGAAGTGCTTGGCGTTGTGGCTAAGAAGAGCCCGGAGTGAGAACCGTCCCGTCATTGGACCCATAATGTGAATATACAAAAGCAGCAATTTGGTGTTTTTGTTTATTATTTTGCCTTCTACATTCACTTGCTGGTGTTTACAAATTGTGCACTTGTGGAAACAGCATTTAAGCTGGCATTCAACATTTTTAGTGTACCTACACCGCATACTCTCAGTAAACGAAACTCCTGATAAATGGAACAGATTTTCCTGGTCCCTTCAGGTTCCGTTTATCGAGATTGTACTGTATTAACCACAATCTGTTAAGTGTGCGCTCCTTATGCTTAAATGAATTCAGTCAGGATATGCGAGCGTGCACGAGGATTCATTGTGACAGCTCGTGCGGTAAAAAGAACTAGCACACGCACAGAGCTCTCCCCGACGATACTTTATTCGTGAGTGGCGTATAAGCTGTTCTGAAATTTGGTATATCTTATTCTAGGTGTCCTATTGTTTTCCTTCCCAAGTGATTGGTTGTTCAAAGCAACCGAAAAATCATTATAAAGCGTCAGGGGGGAAAACATAATAACACGAAATATACAATACAGTATATATATATATATACAGTATATTGTATATTGTACAATATACAATATACTGAAGACCGAAGGACTTCAGTCAGGCTGGCTACCTCTCTAACATTTCTGGCAGCCACCACCTCTTGATGAGACAAGTTGTTCCATGTGCACTCTAAATGACTTAATTTTTGCGAGGACCCATTTTTCTCTTATTTCGGGACTTTAGATATATTGAGAAAAATGTATCACGCAAATAAATCACCGTATGGTAAGGAATACTAAGCGTACCCCTCCAAATCGCAAAATATTGTGCCCGTCGAATATTCCCGAAACCCACACTTCGTAAAATTTGCAAAATATAGAGGCTGCGAAAATAAAGTTAACAGTATTTGCTTTCAAACTTATTGAAAGGCCTCAGAGGAGAGAATGTCGTGTAGAAGACTGCCACGTGCCGCCGAAGCAGACATTCTCTATACTGCTGCTGTTGAAAACGCGATAATGAATGCAATCGTGGAAACGTCGGCAGCGATGGCGTGACGTGCAACTCGATCATCGATGTAAACTGCATCACCAGCAAAGACGCAAAAGAGAGTCCATCGCCGATGTGGACAGCGTCACGAACAAAAGTGCGACAACCTACTCAATCGCCGACGTAAGGACGAAGCTTCGAAAACAAAGTCGCCGTTTCGTGCGAAGGTGCCTCCCCTAACTTCCAGTCCCGAACTTGAGCTGCGCTTTCGGTTTCGGTCGCTAGTCCTGTGGGCGACGTGTTGTCGTTTACTTGTGTACCAATTCAGAATGTCAACCAAGCTCCACGATAGCGAATCGGGAAAGGCGGTGGTGCTCCCTGCTCATAATGGCAACGCCTTGCCCGATCACAGTGGCCAGCCGCACTTTCGAGCGCCGTCGAGGCAGCAGCTTATTGTTGCCAAAAACAAATTCAGAAAGGGTCACCCTATTTTTTCTTTTTTTTTTTTTTTTCCTCTTGACAAGAAGAAAAAAAGTCACTGACAAGGTGAGAGCTGCAGGAAGGAGCGTCACACCTCCAGCGCTCCTACCTGCGACGACGCATGGACGTCTCGTGCATCCCGAGCAGTCGAAGCATGGCACCTGCTGGTTGTTCCAAAGACTCATTTTCTAAAGCACCCACAAAAATAATAAAAATTACGCAAGCTCAACGAGTGCCTTTGCATCACGCTTCGTATACGTCACCATTGCATTCTGCATGCTTGGGTGGTAGTTCAAAGGAGCGAATTTTTTTCAAAACCGACACCTGCAGAGCCCTTTACCGTAGCCGGCGTCGTCTTGGTCCTCGGCGAGCGGCGAAGCGGCGTCCACGTCGGCGACGTGCACCGACTCCGCGGCCAGAAGGCTGGCAACGGAGGGCGCGTCGAGGCTCGGGGTCAGAGTCCCCGCCGGGGAGGCACCCCCCGCCTCCGAGAGCGCAATGGCGTGCTGCAGCTGGTGGTACTTGACGCCGCGAAGGTAGCGTGCCAGTCGCAGCTTGACGCACCGCCCTGTCGAGCGCAGCACCTCCACCGCCTGGTGGTTCGTGTAGCCCTGCAGAGCACGCCCGTCCACCTGCACGCGGCAAACAGATGGATACTGCCGGTGCCATACTTCCCGTTGCATAAGCCCCATTGTAGACGCATATTAAGGTCAGTTTTCTCCAAAAGGTTGGTATTTAAACTGCCCCTTCGTACAAGTTCCTTGTACGGTTGGCGAAACTGCATTCGTAAGTTATCACTACGGCCCAAGACAAACTTCAGAAAAAGCCCGCAAGGCATCAGCACCATTAAAAAAGTATGAAGGACACTTGAAATTTGGATGGACCTACTTGACGTTCACAGAAAATGAGGGTTCTTGAAGCGTTTTTCGCAGACGCCAAGTGCACAGAGAAACAATATTTTGCAGAAAGGTAGTTCTATGTATCGAAAAAGTAACTTTCTCAAAATTGACTTCTTTCTACTTTTTGCCATTTGAAGGGGACAAGTGGGCATTGACCAGTAAACAAGGAGGCTGCAAGGAAGCAAGGTAGGAGAGATCGCAAAAATGCGGCGATAAATATGGCTGCGAGAGAAATTCTTCCAGTATTAAAAATACTGCCACAGTGGCCGCAGAGACTGAGAGAATTATTTTCTCTCGCGAGTCGCCCCACCCAAGGCCGACTTCCTACGAGTCTCAACGCAGCATCATTTGTTGACTCGAAGCACTCCAAAGACTGGTGTACTTTTGAGCCCAACCGGCGATCGTCCCAAAAAAGTACCCCAAAAGCTTGCAAAGACGAGACAAGTCCAAGTGTCGTCACCTCTATGATCTGGTCGTTGACCCGGATCCGGCCGCTCGCATCCGCAGCACTGCCCTTGGCCACGCTCTTGACGAAGATTCCAGAGATCTCGTCTGCATCGGGGCAAGGAAAGCACTGTCCACGAGTGGCACCACAACACCCGCTAGACCAGCCAAATTGCTGCTGGCAAACCTCCGAGGGCTACTTCAAACAAAAAAAGAATTGGCTGCAGGTTTGGTCACTCTGCCAAACGCATTTAAATGCGGTAGCTTTATAGGGTGGATGGTGCGCTTAGTTCACGTGGTGCCTAAGGCAAGATTTTGTATGGAAACAGATTACGTCACACCATTGCATTTGTGAAGCTGCATGCCATTCCCTTCAGCACCGGATACAAAGTCTTTGCGCTGAATTTTCTCGGTCACAAAGAGGGGAAGCGTGCTTTCCTGCCCTTTCCACGCACTCTTTCTACACCACCTCTTTCTGCTACTCTCTTTCTTGCCCTTTCCACCCCTCTTCACTTCACACAATTTCTCACACCACCTGCTTCTGCTCCTCCTGTTCCTGCGTGCAGGGTCCGTAGCTGCCAGCAGCGCACTCGGCTTCCGTGCCGTTGAGCGGGGTTCGAACCCTGGTACCGGTTAGTGTCATTTTCAAGATTGTTTAGCGGTTACGAACTGACCAACCTACACATTTTATGCTTACGCAGCTCCTGAGGTTGGTTGGCCCTGTAAAGCTACTGCTTTCAAATGTTTCAACTTTGCTCAACTTCTGCAGGGTTCCACGAGTATCACTGATCTGCTTCGCAGATTTTAATCAACGGTTATTGCGAACCAGCGAAAGGGGCCCACGTGCGAAGTAATTAATGCAATTCAATGCAAAGGTGCAAGCGAGCTGGATAAGAATGACGAAAATGACCCTGGAGAAGGGGAACAGGAGGGACGAAGGACAAACACAAATCTCCAAACACAGCCAGGCGACTGGTGAGAGACCGAAAAAAAACACCATCTTCCCGAGGGGAACCATGGGGTGATGCGGAGCATCGTGTTGGTTCCGAGGAAAGAGTCAGTTGCGTGCTGACGTCGAGAGATGGCGCCACCGACTGCCCTAGCGTTACCCCCTACGCGAGCCTTCGTCGCGGCTCGCGGCAGAGAAAGTTGGAACGCTCGCCGCTCGCCGTTTATTTTATTTTTTTCACACTTGAAGGAGAGGAGACAAGAGGAGGAGAGTTGCGCGTGCGAACGCGGTGTGAGGAGAAGCCAACGCACGCGCAGTGCACGCAGCTGGTAGAGAGAGAGAGCGGAGAGAGTAACGCGCAGCTGTTGGAGAGAGGGAAGGAGGAGAGTTGCGCGTGCGTAGTTCGAGTGCCGACTACATCGCGGACGCGGGACATAGACCCGAGCAAGAGATGCTCCGCATCTAAAAATCCGCCTGGTCCGGGTATCGAACCCGGGACCTCTCCATTACAGGACCTCTCCATTACACCTGTAATGGAGAGGTCCCGGGTTCGATACCCAGACCAGGCGGATTTTTTCGGTCTCTCACCAGTCACCTGGCTGTGTTTGGAGATTTGTGTTTGTCCTTTGTCCCTCCTGTTCCCCTTCTCCAGGGTCATTTTCGTCATGCGAAGTAAATATATTTGGCCTTTCAACCAATGCGAGCAATTCCCGTTCTTGGGGGTGGGTCCGACGCCGCATTAGCACTCTGAACCACATAAACTCGTTTCTTCACGTATCGCGCTACAAATTACTGTGGAAGTGCCCGTAGATGGCGTGCTTATCTTTCTAAACTACCAAGTTAAACATTCTCCCGAGTTACATGTAAAACATACCTGTTTCATATAAACAATTTAAAAAAATGCCTTTTTTGTGCAAAATTATTATAAATATGTGGGCCGACCGTGGTATTTCTTTTGCAACACAAAATAAAAGTGACAAAAACAAAATTGGCTTTATTCTCTTGCCAGAATAAGCGGTGAGAAAGTGTGAAATTGGCCGAAGGAGCTCACCCTGGGTCCCCTTTTCGCACACATAGCCGGCGATGGTGATGCCCAGGCCCTGCTGGTCCTTCACCAGCTCCACCTCAAAGGTCTCCGTCTCCGGGAGCTCTTCCAGGGACAGTGCCCGCTGCATGCAAAAGGGGCTCAACTTGCACACTGCCTCAGAAAAGACTGCTTCAAGCACTGCTTGCCCCTCTCTCCTACGACCAGAGAATGCACCGGAGCATCCGTGGAGGGCAATATGTTATCTTTCTGCACATCATTCATTCTTTTTAGGCCCCAAAAACTTCTGACAACGACCATTTTCCCTAAATAGGTACTTATCTCTTGCAAACAATGCAAAACCTTCGCTCTAGTGAAATGCAGTTCCAGGATCACTTCGTAGCGGGCGCCAGTGTGCCCTCTTGTCGCGAGAGATGGCGAAAACTCAATCCTAAGCAAACGCGAGCCCAAGGACATTCAAGGAAACCAAAAGGAAACTTGCGACCATCGTTTCAATGTCGTTAAAAAGAAAAAATAAAACTAAGCAAAATTGATTCAGCCAACAGCCACGTTTGCATAACGACGTAGTTGGGAAAGTGAAGATTATTTGTGGGCAAATTCTTTATCACGTCGATCCAGCAAGCTAATTAAACGCCGAAACCTCGGGAGCGCCGACGAGAGACAGTGATGTAGAAACATAAAATGAAAGCGGACGACACGTTTGCTGCATCCGTTTAGCCGTGACACTTCTAAGGCACGCAATCACTCGTCACCTATAGCACGAGGACAGGCACTTTCTTGCAAAACGAAGCCCGAAAAGCTCTGTACCGAGGTCTCAAATGATACCTTAGCAGCTTCTTTGCATTTATTAGAGCCTCAACGGTAGTCTGTGGGGACTGCCAATGTACACCTCTAATAATTGAAAACGAAGGTGTTGGTGACTTAGATACGAACATCTGAAAGAACAAAAAACATAGGGACAGAAACAGAACTTCTTCGACAGAAGTTTAGTTTTCTTCCCCGTCCTCTAAGCCCCGCCGTTAAAAGGCGGCTGAAATGCTCGCGAATGTGACCGGCCTTTTTCCTTCTATTTTCCACACGAACACTAAGGCGTCCCAGAAACGATTCTGCGATCGCATTTTTTTCGGAAATCCGTACGGACATCTCGAGCAAACTCCTAGTGCCTATAACACATCTCCGACTTTCACCGCATCCTCCTTTTCAGTCACTCCCGACGACGTCCTGTTCGTGTCGCACCAGCCGCAGTTCCGGCGGCGGGCATGGCGGACACCCGTTCTGCCGCAGGTTGCTCTGCGGCTTGACCGTCGGCGAAAGCTACGGCACCCAGGAGCGGGGACGCCGCCATGACTAAGACATTTGCATTTGCTCCTACGTTTTGCCAACACTTCTACGAACAAGCGCCGGAATCGCAACGTCCAACGGCGACACGTGCCGGCCGGTTCCCACGACGCAATCTGCCGCCATTTCGGTGGTACGAGGCGCAGACACTCACGTCCGAGAGCAGGGGCGAGGGCGGGGCCCCCGCGAGGGCGGCCTCGTGCAGCAGCAGCCGGCGCTCGAGCTCCTCGGCGTCGGCCAGCAGCCGGGTGGGCAGCACCATCGGCGGTGGGAGAGGGGGCGGCCTCGGGGCCGGGACGGGGCAGCCCCCCTCCGACCCGGCCTCCGAGGGCCGGGCCACCACCAGGCGCACCCCTGTCCCCGCCTGGCGCAGCACCGAGGCCACCTGGTCCGACCCCAGGCCCCGCAGGTTCACGTCCCCGATCTGAAGGATGTGGTCGCCGCTCTGCAGCCGCCCGTCCTGCAATCCCCACCGAAAGGGTGGGCGTGAAGACGCTCGTACGTCTACGCTCCGTCGGTGCTGTACGCACTACTCCAAGGTCGAAAGCTCATTCGTTCTACGTCTTGGAACGAGTTCCTGTTACAAGTCGTGGTGGTTCCAAGAGAATGCCTTCCTGTTACACTTCTAGAATAGGAATTTGTCGTTACATTTGTACATTTGAATGAAATATTGCGCCGGATAAAGAAGAAAGTGAGTGAGTGGAAATATTCACATCGAGCTACGTGTCAAGTCGCCATAATAACATTTCTTCCAGTTTTTTGGTTCCGACCATCTTTCAGACATTTCTCCATCCCTCCAATAGTCAATAATAAAAAACCTAAATGCCTACTGAATTAGACTAAAAACGCGAATAAAAAGGGGCAAAAAAAAAAAGAAAGAATTCTTCTTTTTTTGCTGTTTCTTCGAAAACGTAACAAGTTCCCGTTCTATTGATGCGCGATGGAACAATGGCATTACTTCATTCCTCCTAGAAGGAACGCATTCCAGGAACATGGTTCCTTGGGACGCCGCTCTGTACAATGCTGTGTTCCCTTCACCCCTAAAGGCTGGTTCACACATATTTGTTTGGGCGTGCCTCAACCGGTTCCTCCAGTGACTGCTTATGACCATCTGCGGCGCCAGTTGTAAGCAGTCGCAAGAGGCATAGAAACCGGATGCAACCGAACGCCCGAACCAGCCTTCGGCCGACAATGCGGTGCAAGCAACATGCTCGTTAATTAAAGTTGTATGTCTATCTCTTGCCACGTGATCACGCTTCAGCCCGCGCATGGAGAGCAAGGTCAGGTGACCATTCACAATTGGCTTCTGTGGGCCACCATCTTTGTCTAGTGGGCTGTGGAATGCATTCTCAACAGGTGCAGAGGCTCTCCTGCGCACAATATTGGCTGGCGCACCCAGTGTAAGGTCGAGTGGATTACACTGCAGTGAGTCTCTCATATTTCTGAACTTCCAAAGGTTTGCCTCGACGTCGTGTCTCAATCTTCCGGCTTGCTTGCTACAATGTAACATATTCATCGGAAACACACAAAAAAAAAAAAAAAGGTAAGCATTTCCTTACTGGAGCTGTGACCACTGCACGTGCGCAGGTACCCGTCATTCAAAAAGCGCAGCGTCTGCCATGCTCCGTAAGCTGGCCAGTGACATAGCCAGGCGTGGTCCAGCCAGTTTTGAGTTTGAAACAATTTTCGGAGTAGAACAAATCTAATTATGAAGCACCTTTGTATCAGAAAAAAAATCGCTTTTAGAGCAGGTTTGGAGTAGCACATAGGGTATGCAAGTTTGGAGCGATTTGGTGCAGTTTCTTATTAGTGATGCCGTCATGCATTCATGTGATCAGTTGCTTGATGCCCATTAAAAACCAAAACTTAGATGCATGCTGTTGGCGAACCTTGTGCAGCGAAACTAGCTTACGGGAAACAGATGCCCCGTGTGAACGCGACCAAAAAGGTGGCGTGCCTCCGAAAAAGGTTGCACGCACTCCTCGCTTGTGGAGCGATATTTTGCCAAAACCTCACCGAGGCCCGTCAATCACCCGAAGGAGAAACGCGGACGCTGCCAATGGCCGTTCAACATTGCTATGACGTCTGACCTTCGAAGCGGAGCAAGCTTTCGGAGGAGTCTGATTTTTTTACCTATCCTGTATCCAAGCAAAAGCCGAAAAGAGAAGACAAACACGGAGGCGAGCGACAAGCGGAGAAGTGGCGTGTACGGGCTGCGGGCGGGCGGTGTAGGTTAGCAGTACGGGCTGGTGGCGCGGTGCAGATTCATCAACGCTCGCGACGAGTGCAAGCACTGCATATAAACGTGATGACCGGGGATAACTTATCTTTCAGCGGTGCACAAATGCCCAAAATACTTGGAGATCATCCGCCTGTTCTTTGACGTTTGCAATCTTCCCCGGGATTGGCAGGCCTATTGAACCCAGTGAATCTGACCAAGTTTATGAAGCGGTACTAATAAAGCAGTCTGTCTCTTCCCGTTGTGCGTACTTCACATCTTTATGACGGGAAACGCTTGATATTGCCACGCGCGTCGGCGAGCAAGCGCGTGCGTGGCCGAGTGGTTACCGCGCTTGACTTTCGCGCGGGAGGTGTAGGTTCGATTCCAGTCAACGGACTACCCTTTTATTTATTCTTTCAACTTGGCCTTCTCGTAAGTTCGAGAACATTCTCGTCTGGTCAAGTTCCGAATGTTCTTCGCACCGAAAGTTCTACGCCGAACGATCCAGAAACCCACGAGGGTACATAAGGGATTCCGCAAGGCGAGCGAAGTCAGTTTCGCCTCAGCGTTCGATCCTGCTGCTTCGCCGCTTTCGACGCCCACGACGCTCTGTTGTTATCTTTATTTGTCCTTTTATTTTTGGGCACAAGTTCGCCCCATTAAACGTTCAGTTTACTCAGTCATTCGCCGCCTCATCACTTGTCATTCGTGACAATATTCCCAGTCCTGAGGGCAAGGCGAAATTCTCGTGAATAAATACGTCGTGGGTTTTGCGCGTCAGACTCCACACGCGCGAACGGGCCGATTTCGCGAAATCTCAGTTTCGCTAAACCGTTGCACTTCGAGAAGATGCATCGTGTGAATAAGCCTTAAGAGTAAAATGGAAGCTCCTCCCACCCCTTTCCACTTGTGCAGAACGAATGCTGGAGAGGAGGCGACCTCCTGTCCAGCGTTTGCTTTGCTAAAGCGAAAAGAGGTGGGAGGAGCTTCCCTTTTACTCTTCACCTGTCACTGACTATAGTCAAATAGTCCTTTTGGCTGCTCTGAAGCTGTATCATAAACTTAGTCAAATTCATGTTTTGTTTCCATTAGTGCTAGTAGACAAAGGTTAGCAGGACTGATCTAAGCGTGCTAACTATAACCATTGATAAGTCGAAGCAGTGTACCAATTTAACCCACTAGACTAGGCGTCTCCAAACGTTTTGGCTAAGGGGCCGGTTTGGACATGTGTCGCAGTCTCCAGGGCCGGAAAATAGATTACATGAATGAGAAAATACTGAACAAATAGGACTATATGAGCATTTAAAAACAAAAATCTAAAATAGAGTAAAATTGAAAAAAGAAATGTAAGGTGGTTGAATACTTTACTTTATATACTTTATTTTTAAATGCAATATGTTGCTAATTATGACACTACAAAATAATTGTGACCCAGAGAACTCACCAGGCATAAGTCAAAGTTCATGAACTTTGGCCAATTAACACAGGGCAGAAGACTAACGAGAATGCCAGACCTGATAATGAGACGATGCGAAAGTTATGACACAGATCATAGCTTACACAGACATGAAACAGGGAACTATGAATAGTAATACTGGTGATGACAATGTACAACAAATACTATGAAGACAGAACCTGCATTTTGATGCAGATTTTCTCTTTTTTTTATATATATATATATCTTCGCTAGTGCTTTTGAAGCAAGTCGCAATGGCAGGTTTTCTTGGTTTTTTTTTTAGCAGTGGGTTGCGGGTTGGATGTCACTGGAAAGACTGCGGCCATGTGTGGGCTGGGGTTTCGAGACCCCAGCTCTAGATAGAGAGGTTAATTGGCACTATCAGTCTTCTCACGTAAAAAAAGAAAAAACGAAATCAATAAAAATATTTGGGGTTTTTTCTAATGTCGGAACATTAACAGGTACAATGATCAAGGGTTCACGTCATTTGACGCGAAAAAAGGCAACAATTCGTAACCAAGCAGTCCCGACCAAGCATGCTAACGAAAAGAGAACCATGTGCGAGCACCTTCCTATAAAACAGTGTCATGCTTGTAAACATAAACACGCAGAAAAAAAAAAAAAAAACTCGCGCTTGCTAATTTTTAGTAGTGTGCAACGAAATGCAACTAAAACTGTTAAAACTGTGCTGCATTAGGAATGTCGATACAATTGGTGTCAAACCGGTGAAACAATGCCTCGGAGCCAGAAACCTGGATTGGATTGTGATGGCCAAACCCCACTGGATTACCACAGTAGCCTAACAAAAATGAAAACTCTTCCAGAAACCAATTCCTCCGCAGACTCGTTCGCTTTGGCGCAGTTTTCCCCTTTGGGCTTAACGAGGCGCGGGCAAGCGGGAATTTATCAAAATGGCGCAAGTGGCACAACTGGACCACCCCTGCATACCGTCTATGTGGCAGAAATGCGAGAGGAACGTAGCAAGGATGTGCAGCACATACATATGAAATCGAACACGCATGACACCATGCCCCAATCATTGACGTACGGAGTACCGTCTACACAGTACTAACGCAGGAGGGACCAAACAAGAACGTACAACACCTACACAGGTTAGTTTCAAGTTCGTTCTAACACCTACACATTATGAAACGGGATAGACGCAGCACCGTGCCTCGTAAGCCGGCATACACCGCGAAGTCTACACGGTAGGAGAGGAAGAGGGACATACCAGGGATGTACAACACTAACATATTAAGGCTGGTTCACACATCTGCATCTGAGTGTGCTCAAGTACCATGTTTCATAGATAGCGAGTAAATTTGACCTCGCAGATGCTGCAAAGCCTTACTCATACGCAGATCGCAACTCGATAGACGAGGCCAGCACATTCTCTCGTAATAGAGCCAGTCGAACACAAATGTGCAAGGCAGTCTCACGTACATACAGTACTGACGAAAGAGGGACCAAACGAGGACGTACAACACCGAAGCATCGCGAAACAGACACAGCGCCGTGCCTCGTAAGCCGGCGTACACCGAGTGGTAGAAATGAGAGAGGGACGTAACCAGAACGCGCAACACTGTCAAAGAACCCCTCACCCGGTCGGCCACGCCCCCGGGCAGCACGGTCTTGACGACGACGCCCGTGCTGCGGCCGCCCACGATGCCGAAGCCCAGGCCGGAGCCGTCGTTGAGCAGCTCGACCGCCTCCACCTCGGCCCACTCCGTGCCCAGCACCATGGCGTCCTGCCGGGGCGGGGGCGGAGGTGGGGCGGGAGGCGGAGCGGGAGGTGGGGCGGAGGAGGGCGGGGAGGGCGAGGGGGCCCCCCTGGCCAGCACCAGCTGCACGCTGCCCCTGGCCTGCTGGAGGATGCCTATGGCCTGCTGGTGCGAGATGTTGCTGTCCAGGGGCTGGCCATCAATGGCCAGGATCTGGTCCCCTTCCTCCAGGCGCCCATCCCTGGGACGGCAGAAAGTCGGAAAGAGGGGGCAGACAACGTGTTAGGGGTGCTCGTTTTGCCACAATGTTTGCCGCTCATTTCTGGACAGATGAAGATGGGAGCGGAGCGCGGCGAGTCGCAAGTGCCGGCGTCGGGGGTCCCGAGTGGAGCGAGAAAGAGACCGACGGAAGACCGGGAAAAGAAGGCAGACGCCACAATTGGCAATTTCGTTTTGCCGCGATGCACCAAAGTTGCACAATTGCTCCCATCGCACTTTCTTTTCTATATTCAACGACCAATGACCATATTTTTTTGCCAAAGCTAAAAGGGCCCGGTACCAACCCCGCGAGTGATAGTTTGACGCCTGTACAAGTTTATTATACCTTCGCCGGCGGTCTGGGCCTGCCGGGATCACCGATCCCTGCGTCTATGCTCCGCCGTTCCGAGGCGGTCGAAATGCATGTGAGTGTGTGCGGACCTTTACGTCTAGGTCTATTCAAGGGACCATGAAACGATTTTTCAACTTCTTCCTCCGTACCTCTAATCCTCAGCTTAAAAGCGAAATGAGAAATCACGGGGTTGTGACTTCGTTTGGCACTGGAGGCGACGACTCCGAGCTTCCACCGCGCGTTTCAAGCACGCCATGGAACTTGTCATTCTCAAGTGTGACGGCACTCATTGGCCACAAACACACGTCCAACACATGAACTGGGTTCGGCCGACGTGCTTGGGGACCGAAGATGCATCACAGTGAAAAGGCGGAGAACTTTCGAAGGAAAGCAGGTACAAAACAGTCCGCTATATTTTCAAATTTTCGTACCGAAAAGCAGGCTTTTTCTACGCTGGTGTATTAGTTTTATTTTGGCGTACTAAACGATGGGCGATTAGTAAGATCCCAATTTATCCCAGCCGAAGATTCATTTCGTGGTCCCTTTAAATGAACTCTATAATGCATGTATGCCCATCAGCTTCAGCGTTAGTCTTCTAATCAATAATGGGGAAACAGGTAAGAAAGAGAAACTGGCGAAAGAGGTGTCGGTAGAAGGTGTCTTCATCCAAGAATCTCTCAGAACCACGGATATCTCAGTCAATGATGTTTGTACTAAAAGTTTTTCAAAGAAATATGCTGCCCGGTTAATGCTGACTTCTGGCAAATTTTCTTTCTTTTTAGGAGCACGCATTATCGGCGCATGGTAACGGTTCTTCCGTAAGCAAACTCAAACTTTGGCCGGTATCCACCAATGGTCCCTCACGAACCACGTTCGAATCAACAAGAAAAAAAAAAAAAAAGGCGGCAGTGCCGATATGAACGGGGGCTCTTACCTGTGTCCCACTGGCCGTAGTGGAGCCCGCCCCCCGACTCACGCTAACGCAGCACCGCACACGGACTCCCGCTCGCGAGGTACTACCCTTCATCCCGAGTCCAGCTTGGTACGAGCACGCAACCCGCGACGCCCACTCCCGTCGCCAAAAGCAAGCCCCATCCCGCCTGACCGCATAACAGAACAGACCGCAGACACTCTCGCACTTTCAATCCCTAACCCCTAGGACGCGTCCTTTTAGCAACGGCCGAGCTCGTAGCGGCAGCCGGGGGCCGACGGTGCGGTCAGCGGCGAACGCGCCGAACACGACGACGACGCATCATTGCAGTCGTCGGAGCCGGTGGTGACGCGACCGCGAGAAGCTCGTCCCAGTCTATTTGCGGCTACGGCCGCGATCGCCGGCGGTTTTCGACACCTCTGCGATGCACCCATGGTGTTGCGACGACCTTCTCGACTCTGATGCGCGCGGTGGAGGTAACGGCACGGTCCGATGGTAACGCCGCCGACGTTCGGACGCTGCGGACGACTCATGCGCGCTCGAGTTCTACCTCGCGCCGCCCGCGACGCCGCGCCGAACCCCCGGACGATCGATGAGCCATGCGCCCACGCCCTAAACAAGGAACGCGGACCGAGCAGAGCTGGCAGAGCCGCGGGCTCGCGGGGCTCCGGCTAGATCGACCGACCGACACGCGTCGCCAAGATTGCTCGTTTTGGCGGGCTTCACTTCCGCAAATTGAACTTTTAAACGGGTAGAGAGCCCTCGCGCTCCGTGCAAATTCCCGGCGAACATCGAAGATCTTCGCAACCGTTTGCGCTCGCGTTTGCAGTCAACGGGTCGTAGAAGCATTACGTGGTCCCGCTCATCTCAACATGCAAAAAAAAAAATAAATAAATAAAAAAAGAAAAGAAATTACCGAACGCCGATTGAACGGAACAAAAACTTTTATTTGTTTTCCGCGACCGCGCGTGAAGCGAAACCAAACACACGGAACCCTTTTTTGAGGCGCCTTCGTCCGCGCAATAACCCTTTTCTTTTCTTTTTTTTTTTTTTTTTTCAAGTTTAGTTTTGGGATGTGTTTAAAGCCTGCTTGCGAATCACGAATCATTATCGCACGGCACATGGTCACCGCAATTAGCAGACGATACGAACTTGGCCGTCGGATCATTCCACTAAAAAAAAAAAAAAAAAAAAAGCAGACAAAAAATTGCGGACGAATTACTCTGCGCATGTAATAAATACAATTGCAAATCATTAGCGGCCGAACTAAACGCACACACAAGGAAGTTTAGCCAGCACGCATTTGTAGGAAATAAATTGCCTCCCTTTACAAAACACCATCACATTTAATAATATAAAATGAAGTATTTTACAACATTAATGCTGCCCCCTTATTGGACCTTATGGAAAATCCTAGCCTAAAAATAAAAGCTAGCTTCTTTACTTAGAAGTGAGCACATTTACATCGCATTTTTTCAGTTTCTTATATGGCCTGTTCGAATAGCAATGCGTTGCAGAGAAACAGGGAAATGTTTCTCGTAGAGTAGCACTACGCCAGTCTTCAGAAACTTTGCTTCAGATGGACTAATAGGAAGTATTCACTGGACGCCATATTTGTGGGTGCTGTTTAAAGCGCATGCTCAGAACGAGCTCACATCAATAGGCTGCTAAGACCGGCACTCTCGATGGTGCGGAATGCACGTTGCAAAAGAACTGTGGAAGCTCGCCATCAGCACGCGGTCAGAATTCGCGCACACAGATATGGCCGCCAGTGAATACTCCCTATAGGCCCCTTTCGAAAGTGTGCTCTCTGTTGGAAGCTGTAGAATCCCTGCACAATGGTGGACACAAGTGCAAGCTTCTTGCATTCAACTGCGCCCCAGCTGCACAAGGACTCGTACAGCTGGTGCAAAAGTCGAAGCTAACTGCTTCCGCTACTTGCACCTTCTGCAGTGTCGGTTGTTCCATCACTGTGTAATAAATCAGTTATTTTTTTTTTTTTAGCTTTCGAAAGCGGATTAACACTGGAAGATCTTGGCCAAAGAGCAAGAGGCTGCTGCAGTACCTCGGGAAAGAACAACTCACGAGCCTGGAGAGCACGAAAGAAATTGGAAGCCATTTCAGACAATCTAACCTCTGCACAAGGAATATTTTTAAGTGCGCATCAGCAAGGGACAAGAAATTGCATGCAAGATTGGTGTAAACAAGTAGGAAGACCGACTACTGAATCACGTCGACAGTCCAACTAATATGAACGTGCGTGGTACAGTTTGTTGCCAGAATGAAATTCTCGCCATCGGCCCACATTTCCTGCACCGCAGGCAGGATTCACGCAGCTTCCAGAATTTACCGGACTCTTTGCATTGCCACAACAAAATCAGCAAAGCTGGTGCTACAAGCCCTCCCACGAAGCTTTCTATTCTTTTCACTTTAGCGAGCCGGACACTTGCCCCCTCTCTCGCTTTGTCTCCAGCATTTTTTTTAGGTAATAAGTTTACAGTTCCAAACTATGTGTGTTGAAATTGAAGTACCATGGAGGGAATTAAGTTTCTGTTCCCGCTCATTCTCGGTCTGGGATGGAAGCCACTCGTGTTCCCAAGGACATCCCTGCACACTACCATCACCAGCTTAGTGAGGGCTCTCGTAAATACACCTCGCTAACCCGCACAGCGGGACAGCACGGTGTCGACAAAGTAGAGAGGCGGTTGGTCCGGCATCTTCGCGAGTGCCGCCAGATAGAGCATAATGCTGGGACATCCCATCAAACTAGGCTTCAGGATCCCAGGGATCTTTAGGCTTACAGACTGCTTTATTGCATCACTGCCGAAACTGAGAGGGAATATTCCTAAGCTGTCCAGATGACAGGCATTCCTCAAGATCAGAATGTTTGATCCACGTCTTTCTCTCAGTAGTGTAATGTTGCCAAAGCAACCAGCAACATTTCAAAATTGCAGGAACTAGATGCTCTACACACTGGTTTTAACTCCACTCATCTGGCGACTCGATGAACCGAGGGGAATCCTCTACTACGCCCGGAATGCGTCTTTGTCCAGTGTGTTTGGCATCCCTTCCCTCCCACGCTTCGAACGTGGTCCAAAAGTGGCAACAAATTATGCCGCACCAGTTAATGTGTCGTGCTGCTGGATGTCGCAATCCTGGCAATTCGACGGAGGAGTTTCGGCATCCCAGCTCAGCGCGGCTGTTGGAGGTTCCGCGAAACGTCGCTCCGGAGAGCAACCTACTGCAGAACGGATGTCTGCCGTCTCTGCCGCTGCGCCGACTCAGGGATCGCATCAACGGTGTGGCACTTATAGTGACCTCGTCGGGCACTTGAGTGGCCGCGAATGCGGTAAGCAGACCGGTCGGACACCACCCGGCAGAGGCGGGCGTCCCCCAATGAGAAGTTTTGACGGGTGCTCCACCGATGCTTCGCGACCACGTCCTTCACGAAGAAGTAACTAAAGGCGCTTCTTTCAAAGCAGGAAAGAGGCGTTGGAATCCGACCAGGGAGCGGGAGGAGGAGCCCACCTGTGAGCGATGCCGTGGGGCTGCACTTCCTGCACGAAGATGCCGAGCTCTCCGCGAGACGGGGAGCGCAGTCCCACCACGCTGAAGCCCAGGCTGGCCCCAGGGGGACGCGCCAGCTCCACTCGCAGCACCCGGCGCCCCGCCGCTCCCCGGGACACCGCCCGCTCAAACTCCTCCAGGTAGCCCGCCGTGGGCACCGCTCGGCCGCCACAGTGCAGCAGCGACGAGCCGCTCAGCTGCGGAACAAGTTGGGGCACGCTCCTCCTGCACTCGCTGCACGTGCTCCGCAGAAAAAGCGTCGCAAACAGTCCCCAATTTTATGTCCGAGTACCTCAGGAAGCGACTGTTGTTTTTGCGGGGGCTGGCAAACTCTTCCGGAAGCGCGTGCACGCTAGAAGCGTTGTCCGCCCCTTGACGACTGCCTTGAGGCGTTGCTCGTATCATAAAAAGAATGCAATTACACACTATCCAACGGGGACGCACAACCTTCAAAGGTCGAGAGGCTTCCTAATTCTCGGACTTGGGTGTAAGGTCTACATTTCGCAAACCCGAAGCAAAAAAAACATGCTGCATCTGAAACTCGCCACTCCGCACGGTCGCTTCTCCACAACAGTTTGGATGGCTTCCGCGCGCGACACCCAAGCCAATAAGAAGTTAGTGCCAAAACAAAACGCGATACCCTGGCTCCGCCATTTAATCATTCTAGCTTACCACGTCCCGAAACCCCCGAGCGATGGTCCACCCCAGGCTAGATACCACTCTCCCCAGGTGGAAGAATCCGCCCATGCGGCAGACGAGGGGGACGCACCTCGGGAGAGTAGCGGACGACGCCCCCGGCCTCGAGGGCCCCGCCGTAGTCCGCGTCCGAGCTCGGCTCGCACGAGTCCGAGTTGTTGTTGTTGTCGTGGTGGTCCTCCTGGCGGTCCAGCTCGTCCTCCCCCGGTGGCAGCACGCCCGAGCCCAGCCGCAGGGCCCCCGTGAGCGGGCACAGGTCGAAGTCATCCGGCAGGAGGGACGGGTGTCGCTGCAGGTGCCGCTTCAGCTGGCCCAGGGACTCGCGCACTGTGAGCACCCTGGCCAGCACAGGGTCCGCCCCCAACACCCCCAGCAGCACCGACAGGTCCTCGTTGTCGGCGGCAGACGGCCCCAGGGATTCTCGGAGGCGCTCCAGGGCGCAGACCGCCTCCGCCACTGCAACGTGGGCTTTATGGCAAAAACGCTTTGTAGGCCATGCTGCGCCAAACTAAGAGAGGCTGTTCAGAATGGGACGCGAAAAAACCTAGCATTACGACCGGCGTAAAAAATAAAACTGATCACGCGACTGAAAGAGAGGAAAGCGTTCTCTTAGTAAAAGAATTAAATGAAATGGTACATGGCACCTAAAACCTCGAGAAAATTGTTCCATTTTTCGTTGAGCTTGGATCAGTCGTAAAATTTGCAGGATGGTTCTCTGCAGAGTATGCAGCAATTCTTGTAGAACTTCCGGGGATAGCAACCTGCCAGAAAAAAAATTGGGGTGTGTGTATGTTTATACAGCCTAGAACTTAGTCTGCCTCAACGAGCGACTTGTCTCTCAGCTGTAGATGAAAAATTTTGCCAGTGCAATACAACCGCGAGCCTGGGGTCTTTAACGTGCATCATAGTGTAGTGATGCACGACTGCGCGCCGGTACAATGCTCATCCAGATCGAAACAGGCAGGGGTAGGGCTTGAACCCAGGATCCCTGGGTTCTGCAGCGCAAGCTTTCGCTCCAATTTGCTTTTCATGGAGGGTCACCTGAGCGTTTCTGGGATATGGTTTTTCAATTTGTCCGTGTTGACATGTTGACGTCAACAACTTATGGAGGCCCACCAACTACTCGCGTGTCCAATTCACTATAGGTAGCGCCACTCGTTTTCCAAAATAACGGGTATAGTGAGGGTCGGAGATGCATGCCGCTGCTGAGCCTGTCTACTGTGCTGGCGTCACAGAGCGACACAAATTACTTCTGGTAATACGAGGAAGCAAGGGTGTTATGAGCACAGGTCACCTCTTTATCCTGAAAACAAAAACGGTGTTTAGCGCAATGTTTATGCCAGGAGGCACATTTTAATTCTGGAGCAAATCTGAAATTAACCTCTATTTTGGATGTCATTTCAAGGGATTCTTTCATAACTCAAGATGTGTCTCACATCGTAATTTTTTAGCTAAAGAAGTTGTTTGCGGAAACTTTATTTCGTGACATACGTTTTTTTTTCAGTGTCCTTCTAAAGACAGGGTCCTTCAAACACCTTAGAGGTAACAGAAAATAATGTATTTGTATAAAAAAAAAGCAGTGGATTTTTGTGTTCTCGCTGCCTTTTCTCGATCAGATAATTGTCATGTGAAATAATGAACTTTGGGCCTTTTAATGGGTTTTGGGGTATTTAGATGATTAATTGCTTTAACATTATTCCCAGCACAAGAATAACAGAATAAATTAAATTTTTACAATATGTTCACATATAAATTAAGAAATGCTGTTCTCACTAGAAAAACCCAAAGACGGAATCCGAGTCAGACAGCTGAAGTCTGTGTGTGTGTTTTTTTAAAGCAACGAGTGACGCATAGGACTTTATATTGCATCTAGTGTTTGACTGTTCGCCTATCTTGATAAAGATGACAAAGTTTTTCATATGTTACAAAAAAAAAAAAAAAAACTTTCAGGAAAGATTATTATGGATGGCATATTTTTGTGATTGTGGCATTAATTGGGGGCATACATGCTGCGATTTGTATTAATAATAATATTAAAATTAAAGTATTTTAATATGTAATTTTTCAAGCTCTAATATAATTTGTTGCTTACGATCTACACACAAACAAGTATCACAATCAAAAGTGTCCCAATTATCAACACTGGTACCAATTGCAGCATTTTTAATTACCTAGTTATAAAATAAAGTCTAAAATCAATGAAAACATCTAGCTAATGTAAGAAATTCATGTAAAATTATATTAATTGTGGGTAAAGCATAAGGTGCTATCAAAGTCACAACCTTTGACAATCGGCAAAACATCCAAAGTCGCCGCCAAAATCCTTCCGGGCCAAATGCCCCCCCCCCAAAAAAAAAGTTTTTTTTTTTAATTACCAATCTTTTATAACATTTAGTTATTTTCATTTTTACGCACCGTCATTTTGCCAATCTCAGCCTCTCCAGTTTGAAGAAACGCCGACCTGCGCGTCTGCTCACTGCACCACGTTTCGTTGGCGTTGGAAGCCGGTGAAACAGTAGCGAATTTTAGTATTGCATATACGAGCGAACGCAAGCGCTATGTTTGCGTTAGCTGGAGACACGAATAGGTAGTTTGGGAATTTCGTGGATTATTCTAATCCTGGTTGTGGTCATGGGGTTCTCTCAATGTCGAGTGACCCTTGCATTGGCTTTGACCGTGCTTTTGCCTTGGCGACGTGCTGTGGCCTGCAAACGTGGATTTATTCCCGTTTGAGAAGTGCTGTGTTGCGACGTCGGTGCGCTGAGCAAGAGACGTCGATGATCCTCTGGATCTGCCTTCAACCGAGCTTCGGTAAGCTTTTGAACTTTCTTCTGGACTTTGGGTCCAGCTGTGGAGACTTTCCTTCCTCAGAACCTTCGGTTTCTTTGCGCCAGCAAACTTCGTTCCCGGCTGCAGTTGGGCCGCCGGTGCATTGTTTCACAGCGTTTTGGAGTTGTGTTTGGTTTTGTTTTTCTTCGTGACCTCACTGCCCAAAGATGTGTTGGTGGATTTTGTGCTGAATGCTTGTTCGCAATTTGTTGGTTTTTGTGTTGTCGCCGTGCGCGGCTTTTTAACGCCTAATTAAAGTTTTTTTTTTTTTTTTTTTTTTTTAGCCTCCTGCGTTTCATTGCCTTTCTGTTGACTGCACACCAAGTGTGGACCTATCGCCTGTCATGGGTCCGAACTTGGAATTTCTTTTCTTTTGAAGTAATTTATTCGGAGTTATTAGTTTATTTCCATTAACTTTCCCTCAACTCCGCGACATTGTTTCAGTCACTACACCGATGTTAAAAATATAATTATGTAAAAAATAGCTCCGAGAAGTGAATGTTCCTTGACAAGTATGGAAGCGGATGACTGCCAAGCCAAGGAAAAAAGATAGCTGGAGCCTGCTGTGTTACTAGAGTGACATGCTACAAGTCGCCGGTACATTGTCATTTGTGTCGTCTCACACACAAAGCATTTCAGACACATTTGACAGACACACACCGATTCGCTGCAGCCCAACTGCTTTGTGGCAGAATGCAATTTTTTCACACATACCTTCCTGTATTTTTACCCTCATAAAAACACAGATACACGCGCTACTCACGCAGAAAATAACTCGTGCAGACTTCTAGTGGGCACGTTAGGGCAGAAAGTTGAAGCCGTTTTCGAGCACTGCGCGCTCGGCTCTCGGCAGAACTCACCCGTTGCTTCTCTCGTGATCATGGCAATGGTAGTGGCTCGTTCACCTGCAGCAAACGCGTAGGAACAGGTTTAGGGTCCATGC
The DNA here is from genome assembly GCA_013358835.2 of Ixodes persulcatus. Classification (NCBI taxonomy): domain Eukaryota; kingdom Metazoa; phylum Arthropoda; class Arachnida; order Ixodida; family Ixodidae; genus Ixodes; species Ixodes persulcatus. The sequence goes on from JABSTQ010011237.1 coordinate 272,535, forward strand.
AGCCCTTCGGGAGCTTTCGCCAACATAATAGCTCTTCGAGCCAGCACGAAACACAGGCGCGAGCTGTGCAGCACTTGGCGCCGACCTGGCAGTCGCCTTCACAACGGACTTGCCGGCGCGCAGCGGCTTGAGCGTACGCCGAGGCAAAACGGTCCAACTGTGAAGACCACGACGACGACGCTCTCTGTCCGAGAACGAACGACGACTTTCCGCCTAATTTGAGGCCGGAAAGTCGGCGCCGATCCACTGCGCCGATCACAACCCAGATTTGCGGGCCGACACTCACCCGAGGCGAAACGCGTGGTGTTCTGTGGGAGCACGGAGAAAAACTACTCGCCCGAAAGGCCATTTCCTAAAGCGAAGACCAGACCCACAGACGCTAGCACCTGGCCAGACTCTTGGCGCAGCATCGCGGACGTCGGTGCGAACAAGTGGTATTGACGGCAAAAAAAAAAAAAAAAAAAAATAGACGGGGCGAAAAAAAAAAAAAAGAGCTTAAAAATGCAGTACCTCCTTTTTGTCGCCGCGAGATAAAAACACAGAAGATAAAAAGTCCACAAAACAACGAACAAAGCAAATAGCGAGTGAACCTTTCCTCCTTTCCTTTGGAATGAGGAGTGTCGGGAGTGTTTTGTTTCGTTCTTCGCGTTCTCTTTTTCTCTTCATGCTGGAAGGCGATCAGGCAGTTCAAGGTTCAAGGACGACTCTCCTAGAAAACAAAAAGAATTTGGCTGTGAATATATTTAATTCTGCATTTCTTTAAAAAAAAAAAAAAAAACAGAGAGAAGTTTTAGGCTGGAACAAAATGGTGACCAAAGGTGGAACGACTCCCACTCAAATATTATTTATTTCTCACGAACATACACTCGGCACGAAATCTTCCAAAAAGTTTGAATCAATAATTATTTATGGAATCCTGTTTTCGTCGCACAAGGTCAAGTCCAGTCATAATACGAACGCAGTCGAAGCAGGTAGGAAGAACTTGAAAAGGAGCCGATATCGCAGCGAAACGTCGCCGTGTCCTTGCGCTGTTTTTAATTTCAGGGGGCTCATTTTCAAGCTGCATAAATGAAGGTTAGCTAGTGCTCTAAAGTGTGGTCGTCTGGTGCCATCGCTCAGGCCGCACGCCAGATGCTTCCGTGCTTCCTGGCTTCCCTTCCATCGCTTCGGACGCGTACTGCGCGTACCGCGCGCGCCGCGCGTACGGAGGAGGGAGGCTTGGACTGGATTGAGTTGGATATGTTTGGCTCAGCCAGCCAGCTGAGTGGCCGAGTTGTTTGCAGGCTACAAGGTGTTTTCGCTAAAGATGGCGACTCATTGTCGTCTGCTTTGACAAAAACGATTCGAACGCCGTTGAATACGCCCAATACGCCACACAACTGCAGTCCCCCAAAATGCAATAACTCAATACCCATTCACTGCAGGCTCACGGATTCAGAACGAGCGTAATTCCTATCGCGTTTCTCTCCCCCTCTGTTTTTCGCAATCGGTTTCCATACGCACAACACGCACGCGCGAGACACCACCAAACCAACACCACTCTTTCGCCAGAAGCCCAGAAGAAGAGCTTGGCCAGGTTGTTCGGTCAGACGATGAAGTGATGGCGACGGTGCAGAGTGCTGCGATGTTGACTCTCGACCTGTTGCCACACGAGGTGATCGAGCACGTTCTCTCGTTCCCTCAGATCGACATCGACGATCTCTGTCGATGCTCCGTGGTGTGCTCAAAGTTCCGCGACGTTGTATGCAGTAACGACTTATGGAAGAAAAAGTTTGCCAGAAGGTGAGTCGTTCACCCTCTGTTCTGCCGGTAAAACTCATAATTGCAAGTCATCCCACAGAATCGGAATACATTTAAGCTTAATTTCTCTCGCTTATCCCACAACCGGGAAGCGTGAAGAGGGTGCCCAACAGGCTTCACGGCTAGGGTACAAACTCCTTCCAGCAATTGTTTACTTTCTCTCGACTGATCGCATTTTAACACGGAGACGCTCTGACAGGTCCGCGCATGCTAATCTTTTAGAACCTTTGTCCAGTGACAAATGCCACTAACCGCAATTCAGTCAGTGCGGCGCAGAAGGCCACCGAACGTACTACCTAATGCGCACAAGATCCCGTTCTCTGTTTGGTTTCGCAGTCAGCGCTCTTCTCGGGGCTCCAATTTGACGTTGTCATCCCCACTGAACTCTTTGCCTCGGTTTAGAAGACGACTCAACCATTCGTGTACGCTGTGCAACCATGGACGGCTTTGCGAAACGGATATTTCGGGCACCGCGGTTTTGCGCAACGCGCATGGAACAACGCTTTCGGCCGCGTAGTTCTGCGTACTCCCCTGGACCAAAATACGCGCACACACACTTTTTGGCACGCGTGTAGTGTTGCGTGATTTCGCCGCTACGTAAATTTAACCGCGGACCTGTCAGAAGGGTCGAGCGCGCACGCAACGCGCGTGGTCTTGGCGCACTGCGTACTTTGCTGAAGCTTTTCCCGGTCCGGATTTGTCGAATGGGTTTTCGAAAGCGCGTCCAAGTTCCAGCCCCTGCCCGACGACAAGCTAGTGCCAATATTTATGGCCTCTCGAGTTGCCCGGATCTGCGATCGCCACTCTTCAACACACGTCGAATAGCCAACAGCCGGGGGAAGCCCTGGCCAGAGAAGCTTTGTACAATACATCGCTACATGAAAACTATTTTTAATATAATAATAAATTTTTACTAGGTTATATGCACTCGGAAATCAACCAGTTCATGATCCATGTGTAGTCGTTATCATGAGGCGAATTATTTGAGGGACTAATTTTTTGTGATTATTTTGAAATTGCAAAATTGGCAAAATGTAGGTCTTTGTGAAAACCAAATTGTTTACCGTATACTCCGTTGCGCGTAACTTCGCAGACGACAAAAGCTACGGCTCCTGCTACCCAATGCAGGCTGTCGGAGCCAACCACGTGTACTCCTGAGGCTGTATTGCCCTCCCATGGCCATCGTGTATGAGAAGAAAACACGGCTGCCTAGAGGCAAAAATAATCTAGGCAGTCTCGAAAAAAGAAAAAAAAAAACGTCCTATAATGTAATTACCTGAAAATTATTAAAATCACCGACCTAAATACCCAGAGGGAAGGACGAGAAAACGTCGAAAACATTACTCTTAAATAATTATAAATTGTAATCTAATCTTATGAATTCGGCACACAAGTTTGGGCAATGGAAGGGTAAAGATTCCGAAATAGTCCCACTTACCGACTTGCCGGCGTATATCCCCGAGATCATTCGGATGAGTGGATTCAGGGATTGTAAAAGGCTCGGCACTGACGGATTGATCAAATGTTTTGGCTGAAGACGATAGCGTCTGCTGAATCACCGATTAGCAAATGCTTGGAGTTGCACATTCCGGTGTTGATACAAAGTCCGTTGAATCCTAATCTCAACTCTCTTTTGAGAAGCGGATGAGCGTCGTATTTGACAGTCACTTCAGGCAGCTTTGGGTGCTGTAACGCATCTTGGACTCTCGGATTTATGCAGGAGCAATCACACTCGGGAAAAAAAGTTGGAGCAAGTGAACGGCGTCGGTGCACCACAAATTTTAGTGCTTCAACGCATCTGAAAGAATGATCAAGAGAAAATGCGAAAACAAGGAAAGAGAGCGAGATACAAAGAAAGAGAGATAGAGAGATACGAGGAGGGAGGTAGGGAACGAGATAGCGATGAGGAAGAAGACGGAGATGGAGAGAAGAAAGTCAACAATATCTACATGCAGTAACTCTGGACTTGTTGACAGGGGTCCGTCAAAATCTTAGCGAATCCAGAGGCTGCTTCTCACAGACCAAGAGGACCCGCTTTTTATTCTACCCAATCGCAGCCGCCCCCGCTTTGTGCAACTTCAATGGGCTACTCCATCTAGCCAAAAAAAAAAAAGATTCCCAGCCGAAGAAAAACTGCCTGTTTAAAACAGATTGTTTTTTATTTGTTGCCAAAGTTTGAGACGAGCGGCATTCCAGATGTTTCTGCGAGCCAGTCTCGGAGCTCGCGTTTGACAAAGGAAGAGCTATTGCAGGATGGTCTTTTGCTTTCAGAGCGACATTGGGCCAACAGGCAGCATCTTTGTCACGGGATAGCCCGACTGCATGAACCACACACGTCCTGAAAATCCCCGCTTTTTACAGACTTCTAAAGGGCATGCTGGTTCGCGACGCAAACATGCAGTGTGGATGTATTCCATAGTGACACACCATTTCAGCTAAGGGAGCTTGCAGAGTGAAAGTGCCCCCCTCTTTTTTAGGAGGCAATTTCTTGCCCCTTTTTTTTCTATGTTGTCGGTAAAGTTCTGCATGGACAACTAACCAGAAACGGCTAAAAAAATATGTGCAGCAAAGGAACCAACAATGTCATTCTTTTACGCGCTTACACAACCGCGTCACTACCTTGAAAACAGGCTTCGACCATCGATGTCTATTTCCTCCGCTATGTTGTCCAGACGAAGCTCCATATGAGGGACGCCGTCAATGCAAAAGCACTTCCCCAAATGGGCCGCGTCGTCGCGTGCCCCAGGCGCCGGCGTTAGGACAAACGGATCTCCCCGTTTCGGAAACCAGCATAGGATAGAAGGGAAGACCCGAAAGCCACTTGTTGCTTCGTGAATACTTAGTTTCACCTTGCGATGGACTGCAGCGGACGCTACGAGCCATTCAATGTCATGTGACCTTCCGGAGAGACGCAGCAGTGACGTGCGGGGAACAAAGTCACGCGATACATTCGCTGCCCTGGGTTGGCTGGAATGACATAGAGTTTGTTGTGGTCCAACGCAAGGTTAGACGGAGTATAGACCGAGCTCAGCTACGAAAAAGGCGAGAGTGTAAACAAACGAAGGAAAGACCCTGAAAGACTGACGGAGTGGCCCAGGCTCCATGCTCTGCCACTACAGACACTTTTTTTTCTTTTTTCTGGCCAGTCCTTTGTGCCCTTTCTAGTGTCGGCATCCTCTTTTTTAACTTATGGGCGTGTTTTTGAAGATTCCGTGACACGTTCGTGATGTCCGGTGGTTTTTTTTTTGGGCAAAGCAAAGACTACTTTTTTTTTTTTTAGCGGAATCATTGTGAGATTGCACTTTCTTTAGAGCGCAGCTCTTAGGCGCCCGTTTCCGGCTTGAGCGGCGTCGGCGTAACCGTGCGGTAAATTTCCCCGCTAAATTTAGCGAAAAATTTCCCCGCTAAATTTAGCGGAAAAAGTTCCCCGCTAAATTTAGCGTAAAAATTTCCCCACTAGCTTTAACGGAAAAAATTCCCCATTAAATTTAGCGGAAATATTTCCCGCTGAATTTAGCAGAAAAACTTTCCCCACTAAATTTAGCTGGAAAAATTCCCCGCTAAATTTAGCAGAAAAATTTCCCCTAAATGGGAGGCGAGCAGGAGAGGATGAAGGGCATAGCCTCCTCTCCGTACCTTCCCCTCCTCCTCCTCAAGAGCTGCGCTCTAATTCGGCGTTACAGGGAATTGTAAACGTCTTTCATTTTTCCATTTCCTTCAAAGCTGAAAGATGAGGATGTTATTATTTTGTTCTAAAAATTTGAGAAAATGTGCCATACTACACCTTGGCCCGGGAACAAAATTTGCTACAAGTGTGAGCAACAGCGAGAACATGTGTGCTGCTCTGCCCAGCCCGCAGGCCATACCGGGTTGGGTCCGGCCTTTCGTGTTGTTCCCGTGCCCTTGCAAAGCTCTAGATAGAACTTGCCTTTTTAATGCGAAAGCCTTACTTGTCCCATTGTGATTCTGGACTGCCTCGAGATGGTTTGATAAGTAAAGTTGGTAAGGGATCCAAATGGCCGCAGCATATTCCAATTTGGGTAGAATGTATGTCTCGTATGCCATTTTACGCACGAACAGGGGCCCGATTTTAGGTTATGTATTGTGTAGCCAAGGCAACAAGTCTCCTCAGCAGAAATAAGCTCGATATGAGCGTTCCAGCTAAGATCGTTTGTTAGGGCCACACCGAGGTATTTATAAGATGGGGCGTCCTGTACTAAGTTATTTACTAATTTGTACGAAAACTGAGATACTTGTCGTTTCCGTGAGAACTAGACTAACTTATATTTTGATATGTTTGATGTCATTAACCACCTAGTACACCATGCCTGGACCTTTTCCAGGTCACTTTGGAGTTGGAGATGATCTTGCAACGAAACTATTTTACGGTATAACACGCAGTCGTCAGCGAAGAGGCGGATGTTTGAGGAAATTTTGTCTGGAGGTCATTAATGAAATAAGAAAAAGTGTGGGACCACGAACCGACCCTTGAGGGGACTCCAGAAGTAACCTCTGCCTGGGTGGATGAGCAACTGTCAACTATAGTGAACGGAGTGCAAGCGGAAAGAAATTCACAGATCCAGGACAGTACGAGAGAGTCGATTTTGAGACATGAAAGTTCAGTAAGCAGGCGACAGCGGAGGACGCTATTGAAGGCCTTCGAAAAGATGACGTCACTTTTGTAGTTTGGTGCGGCTGATTCTGGGGTGATCTCGAGGGGGTAGGCTACGGCTAATGGTTGGAGCAGTCTACGTTAGGCGGCACTTTACCTTGCACACCGGCTGTGTGGGCAAAAAGCATTAATTAACAAAAATACTTGCCTAAATTAACTGATCACTTTCAGAAATATTTGCCTGAGCTGGCACATCCCAATCGGAAGTTTCTTGGCGTAGCGGTTCGAATTCAGACAACTATACGTTCCGCTCCGTGCTTATTCTTTGACAAATTTAAGGCGTGAGGATACTGAGCCACCGAAGCTAAGAGGCATAACAGCGACGGAAGAGCAAGTCACAAACGGAAGCGACGTCGACCGTCGCACCGGGCTGAGTATATGGAGTCGATCTGACGGCGCCACGTTATCTATAGAGGGCCCGTCGTAGAAATGTGCTTTTTGCGCAGATTCAAGTTGGCGCTTTTATTTTTTTCCCCCTCACTTAGTTGTGATAATGGCAGACTGTAGACAGCCTAAATTCGCCATTTTAATTTTGCGCAGACAGTTTTCTGACTCCTAACAACCGCACAGCGTAATTGGACGACGAAAAACGAGTCTCTAATTTGAACGTGCCAGATAATGCACATATTAGTAAAGGTAATTAGTTAATTTTAAATACTTAGCTAGCTACTTATCACTCTTCGTTTGTACCTTTACGTCTGTCGAGGTCGAACATGTTATTCCGCAGTCATAATTCATTTATACAAACAAACGCTTCTATAAAAACAAAAACAAAATAATACATATTGTCGCTCGTTGGTCAAACACATTGTATATAAAATTATAAATGACACGGGCTGGTTATACATCTTGAAAATTTAATATTCACGCTGCTCCGCAGGCATTCTGATTTTCTGTACGCTGACGTCTTTGACTTTAAGTTGAAAAACGTATATATCTCGCCGCTTTTTGGATCGATCGACGCGCCAGCTTTAAGCTTCCGTGTTGGAGAATATCTCGTGATCCCAGCGTCGGTTCCAGACGACCCACCCGCTTCCGATGACTCACGACGAGGTCCCTTCCAAAGCACCTGGCCGGAGCCTCTGCGCTCACCCTCCCTACAGCGAGACTGCATCGGCAGTTGGACGGAGAAAATTTTATGTAGCAAATACTGCGAAAATTAGAATTGAAACCTAAAGAGGCATTCATATTAATTGTGACTGCGCATTTAATATAATAAAAATAGGGTTAGTATGGACTTCCAGTATTGCATTTTAGAGACCGCATACAAACTAAGCGAAGGTATATGCGAAACAGCTATATAAAAAAAAAAAGAGAAAAAACTAAAATTGAAAAGGCGCGATACAAAGGGGACGTTTGAGTTTTTCTCCTTCTTTCTTTTCAGTTGGCGACCTTAGCGGATTTCAGCCATGAAGCGATTGCTTATTTGATTCTTCATTTTGAGTCATTTCGTCAAACCAGAACCTTGAAGTTCGGCTCGAATGACGTTGTGGCAGTCCTTAGCAGCTCTGTTATAGGCGTCTGTCCGTCAGGGCCACGCGCTATTTTGGTTTGGATACCTTCAGTCTTGAGAGGAGTCACAGCAGTGTGTTGATTCAAATATGAACAGACGTTTCTGGTCGGAAAGCTTGACGTGGGCGTAGTTTTGACACTGCCCGCCAGAATACAAGTTTACGCGGATCACAGGATCATCGAATAAGCCCTCCGTCTGCCTGGAGTTCAAGGAGTTCAATCTCGCACACGTTCGCCCTGGTTACGTCGCCAACGCCACCACATCATAGATGAAAAGAATTAGAAGCGCAAAATGTGGCTTCATTTCTTGGCTATCTCAAAACCCAGAGAGAAAATTTCTCTCTGGTCCTTTATAGCGTGGCAATTAAGATAACCCAAGGTGTTGATACGACGCGCAAGTTCATTCATACCACCAAAGGCCTGTGGCACTGCGTCAGATGCACAATGCAATGACATTGCCTGAAAAAAGAAACGGTGGTTTGAGTGGCGCTTGTGGGTGAAGGGTTGATGCTTATTTATTCAAATTCCCTTAAGAACCCTCGTTTGAGGGCATTACATAAGGGGAGGTACAATACACGAGTGCATAACACAGTAACAACATCAGACCATGAATACATGAGGCTTTGGCAGGATACTGCCACCATCGCCACGGGCAGAAGGCAAATACAGACATTAGCTTATGTACATGCGGAGCACAGTGACAGGGGGGGGGAGGGAGGGGGGGGGGGGGGGGGGGGGGCGGGCGGGCGGGCGGCGAAACATTACAGTACATGGCACAACCACTAAGCACTAGACAAGTAAAACACCACAATAAAATGAACAGAGGTGAGAGCAAAGGGCGCTGCAAAAGGTGGTTGAATCTGCTTTGGTTACAATATGTAAGGGGAGGTCATTCCAGTTTACTATAGTATGGGGGAAAAAGGAGGAGTTAAAATAGTTTGTGCTGCCTAAGATGCGGGAGACGTGACACAAGTGATTTAGCCATGAAGAGGATCGCCTGGGGGGAAGGAGGAGAGAGTCTCGAAGCACAGGAAGGTAGTGGTAAATCTTGCGAAAGAGGCAAAGGCACACTATTTTGCGGCAGGCATTTAGTAAAGAAAGGTTCAGTTCGTTCTTGAGGGTGGATACACTAATTGACCAATCGTATTTCTTTAAAATAAACCTACCAGTGTGATTCTGGACTGCCTCGAGATGGTTTGATAAGTAAAGTTGGTAAGGGATCCAAATGGCCGCAGCATATTCCAATTTGGGTAGAATGTATGTCTCGTATGCCATTTTACGCACGAACAGGGGGCCGATTTTAGGTTATGTATTGTGTAGCCAAGGCAACAAGTCTCCTCAGCAGAAATAAGCTCGATATGAGCGTTCCAGCTAAGATCGTTTGTTTTGGCCACACCGAGGTATTTATAAGATGGGGCGTCCTGTACTAAGTTATTTACTAATTTGTACGAAAACTGAGATACTTGTCGTTTCCGTGAGAACTAGACTAACTTATATTTTGATATGTTTGATGTCATTAACCACCTAGTACACCACGCCTGGACCTTTTCCAGGTCACTTTGGAGTTGGAGATGATCTTGCAACGAAACTATTTTACGGTATAACACGCAGTCGTCAGCGAAGAGGCGGATGTTTGAGGAAATTTTGTCTGGGAGGTCATTAATGAAAATAAGAAAAAGTGTGGGACCACGAACCGACCCTTGAGGGGACTCCAGAAGTAACCTCTGCCTGGGTGGATGAGCAACTGTCAACTATAGTGAACGGAGTGCAAGCGGAAAGAAATTCACAGATCCAGGACAGTACGAGAGAGTCGATTTTGAGACATGAAAGTTCAGTAAGCAGGCGACAGCGGAGGACGCTATTGAAGGCCTTCGAAAAGATGACGTCACTTTTGTAGTTTGGTGCGGCTGATTCTGGGGTGATCTCGAGGGGGTAGGCTACGGCTAATGGTTGGAGCAGTCTACGTTAGGCGGCACTTTACCTTGCACACCGGCTGTGTGGACAGACCCGATAGTTCACTTGCCTCAGACTACACAGGTAGTGCGACATTGATGCCGCAAAAGCGACCGCTACAGACCGTACGCTGAGTTTGGGTCGAGCACCCCATCGCATGATTGGGAAGCCGAGTTACCGACCAAATTGGATCGAACGGACAGGCCCATGGTCTGCCATATAACGGGAGAAGATCTGCCTCCAGCATTGACTGGTCAAGTCCTGTCACGCCTTAGCCACGTGGCCGAGCGTCATCGAAGGTAGAAAAGTTGCGCTGGAAATATCTCGCGCTGCAACGGACACGCTCCTGGCGCAGGTGGCCCGAACTGTTCCGGCAGCAGAGTGGAGTCCACACGGCCTGGCGGGAGGAGTGCATGGAGCGGCTCTCCTGCGGGCGCAAGCTGCTCCAATGGGTCTCCCAGATGTCCCGGGACTTCTACGCCCACGACGAGCTTTCCGAGGACGCCTTTGACGGGGTCATTATGCTCAGCAGGCACCCCCGCGCCCTGCAGTTCTACGTCGACGAGCTCGCAGCCCTCTTGAATGACGACCGGCCGTGAGTTAATGCCTTTTGCGAATGTCTCGTTTATTTTGAGAACCCTTATTGCGCGTATGTAGTATTTTCCTATTTATCTTGCATAAAAATAAAGTCGACGAGCACTCGGTAACAACCTCGTCGCATCGAAGCAACCGCACCGAACTCCTTGCCGGCTCTCTTTCTCCGCTTTTCTGGGGCCTTGGGTTCGGCGACGTTGCGGCTAAGGCGAAACAGTCTGGGCGCAGGGAGGAGCACCTGACGCTCAAGTACTACGCGAGGCGCGTGCAGTGCTTCGTGCGCCATGAGCACCTGAAGCGGCGCTGGGAGGCGTACCTGGGGGCGGAGGACGGAGACCCCTCGCTGGAAGAGGGTGCCCTGCTACTGTCCCAGTGGTGCCAGCCTCTGGGGCAGGTGGCCCGGGAAGCCGTGGGGGCCAGGCTGGACGACCTGGCACGCAGGGTGCGGGCCTTGGTTGCCTTCCGGCACCCCGGACACCCCCTGGCCAGGGCAGACTGGACCACCCTGCCGCCGACCACCAGTGAGTCCCGTTGCGTCATCGCCCGACGTGCGGCATCGCTTGAGCCGCGGTCACCGTGTTCGTACGTTGTACAAAAGACGCTCGCTGCAGACACGACGACAAAATTGCCCACGGACACGCCTCGGGTGCTTTCCGAGCTCGTATACGTATACTTCCAACGCGTCATTTTTGTGCGACCAATGTTACCGTCGTAAGAGGGAGGCTTCGGACCGTGTCTGCAGATCGTCCTTTTACGATATATTTGCAGCATGACCACAACTTTAGGGCTCCCAGCTCTCTCAGAAATTCGGCTGTGTAGTTTTGTGTTTATTTCTGATTCTGCTGATGAGTTTTTTTTTATGTATGGCATATAGTCACCGTAACACGTCCGGGGAGCGCCCAACATACTTTCACTGAAACCTGGGTTAATCTAGACACGGGCGCTTGTTTGGTCAAATTGGGCGCTGAAATTAACGTGCAAGTTTGAGAACTCCCAAGTTTGGGAAACATTGTAAGTGGGTGCTCGAACCAATTGTGGGCACTTCCGTGGTATTTTATGGCAAGTGGCATGTAATAATTACCTCCTTTTAATGCGAAAGCATTAACTGTCCTATGGAGCGGAGCCGGCATTGTCTGTAACCGCAAAAAACGGCAAAGAAATTCCTTTTACACCTTATTGGCTCTTAAAATGGCTGCGACGTGGCCCGCGCACTGGATAGTTCCAAGGAATGCCACCCCACACTCCTGGCGCTGCTCTCGCCTGCTGCCGCAGCAGTGCACACCTGTCGCTACTCAGAGCCCGGCCGGCCTCTGCAGAAGATAGTGGGGCGCACAGCTTGTAGGAGTACCCTATGTATACGAATACTTTCACATTCCTACATGTAAGCAGTCTAGTGTCCTGTAATTTTTTTAGCTGGGGAGCAGGCAGCTTTGGCTTAGGGATGACATTAATCCTGGAGAAAAATATAAGTTCTTTTTCATTGGTTGGAGCTTGCACGTGCGACCCTACTCCGCGACGGTACTTGGGTGAGAAAAAAATCCCTCCCAGGGACAAGCGGGCATATGCAACTGTTTCCCCGCAGCTGAAGACTCGCAATCCTGTATCGTAAAAACCACGACTACAGCTTGCCTGCCCCAGATTTAAAGGGCTACTGAAATGAAAACATACCTCTCACATACAGAAATAAATTGCAGGATCAGCCGTGTCTGCTAAAGAAAATTGCACGGTCGCATTTTAAACGAATGGCTATATTTTCTGTTTGAAATGACCAATTCTGGCAAGTGCTCTAAGAGCAGCCGTCGGAGAGCACGATGCATCTCTGGAGATCGTTGGTGATGTCGCGTTTCCCTTCACGGGCAAGGCTATACGGTGAGCGTGGTTATGAGCTTCACCACTGGTTGGCGTTGGCACGTTACAACTTGGCTGTTGGAGATGCCCAAGTACCGGTTGGTCGACACGAGCGGAGGCCGAGCGAGTCACCTGCACCTTTTCCAGTCTTCCCTTTTTATCCCCCAGCTGGGGAGTCGAATAGGCGCAGGAGAGAAGGGAAATCCGGTTCGGCCAAGTTCGACAGCTTATGTGCACTTCAGGTAGCTTTGGGAACATGCGCCGTGTGCAATTTGATGGTTTATTCATTTTAAACAAAGCTTTGGCGTCGTCTTGAACACAAAGCCAGGTGTCTTTGTGGACACAACATGGTTGACATTTAGACACTAAAATAGGTGCTTTCAGTTTGAGCAGCCTGGAAGGACCCATCCAGTGCCTGCACAGGCAACAGTATATGCTGTGATTTCAGGACTCTCCTCGTCCAAGTGGAATCCTGCCGAGTGTCGCACGGTGCTGACGTGCGTCAACCAGGTGCTGTTTCAGGAGTATGGGCTCACGGGTGACCGCAACCACTACCACACTCCAGAAAACTCCTTCATAGACAAGGTACCGGCGTCCACTTGCCCTCGTGCATGAAGTGACTCCAAAGGTTGCGAGGGCCCCCTGCGACACCTCAAAAAAGAACCCTTAGCTCGTTCTCGATATATTGGCGTCCCCCAACCGAGTAGTTGAGGGTAGAGTACCATGCAAGTGCTCTACTTTGTCCCACAATGTGAACACGTGCTGGGCAGCTTGGATTGGAAAACGGTTAGCTTCAGAGCTTTCGGAACAGTCCTCCGCCGCACTTGAAAGAACTGGACGAATCCACACAAAGTTCGGTGACAAGGACATGGTGGTGTCCAGAGAGGCAATAATTTCGCTTGTTGCGCGCTAGAGTGGATTAAAAAGAGCAGAAAATGAAGGGCACTAAATGAAGGGACTCGTTGCGAAGCATGTCTCGAGGCGACACTTCCTCACTTCGGAGAAGAGAGGAACTTCTTGGGACCTCTTAACAGGTGCTGGAGAAGAAGAGCGGCATTCCCTTGACCCTGTGCATCGTGTACGAGGCCGTGGCCCGGCGGGTGGGGGTGCACTGCCTGCCGGTCAACTTCCCCACCCACTTCCTGCTCAAGTGGCTCGAGCACCCACAGTGAGTGGAACCTCTCGTCCTCCCTCTCTCATCAACTATGGCCATTTGCACAGATGGAGAAAACTCCAGTCGTAGGGACGCCGCCGGTAGAGGATCCCACAGTTTCCTACTCATTGCATTTTAGAAAGTCCCTCAAGAGTGAGAAATTAACCATTTACGCTAAAATTTCGAGTCAATGCCCAAGTCGAAGGATCCAGGTGAAATGGTCCTAAAAAATGAGTTATTGCCATATCGGGTTTTGAGGAAGCCTACGGACGTCATGTTTATCGTATTTTATTAAATCTGGCAAACCGAGCTTTTGAAAAGAGATTCTATTTAATGCTGTCTGAGCGTGCTGCCGTGCATCTCCCCGAGATGCGTGAAACAGCTTACATTCTTTTGACCCATCGTGGCACGTTTCTCTGTGGCACAAGAGTGACATTGCTCGTGGCTATGGGGGCTGAAAGGAGGCCCCGATGTTGGCAGGTTGCCCGAGGAGCAGCAGTACACATACATCGACGCCTACCACGGAGGCCGCTTCATGGCGCAAGGCGAGTGCCCCCAGCTGTGCCCCCACCTGCAGCTGGACAAGAGCACCTGCTACGAGACACTCGGGGCACCCAGGGTGAGGGGGCAACCCTGGGGGGCATTCGGAAACCGGCTTCCTCGCGCAAAAAGAGTGCTTTACCGAAGCACACCTTCCCACCTGCGACACCCATTACAGTGCTGCCCGCAACTATGGCAGACGAGGCACGGGCTTTCCAGTTGTCAGTTTGTTTAGTGCACCAAGTGGGTGTTTACAAATCTCTAACGCGAAATTAGAGCGCAGCTCTTGAGGATGAGGAGGGGAGGGTATGCCCCTCCTCCTCCTCCCCCCTTCTCTTTCCTCCTCTCCTGCACGTGAAGTCAATTTTCCCGCGAAATCTAGTTAGTGGGGAATTCAATTGCTGTTGAGGTCACGTGACAACAAGTTTCCCGCTAAATTTAGCACGGTTACGCCGACACCGATGCCGCGAAACCCTGAAACGGGCACCTAAGAGCCGCGCTCTAATGATGTCGCACGACCTACACATAAATTCAGTTTACCCGCTACCCGTCATTCCCCATACTTTGTGGACACCGGCCAATCCGATGGGGAAAGTCAATGAGTCAAAGGGGTGGAAGGTTGTGGAGAGAGTTGGAGGCACAACTCGCGAAAAAATGCCTGGAGGTCACTAGCGCTAAACCAAGAACATTTCACGTAGCAACATAATTGCAGGGCTATTTGCGATACCTTTTTTTTGTTCACGTTGATAGTGTCGGATTTGGCAGAGTAAATGGGGCTTGTTTTGTAAAGCGAGCATTACCATTGGCCTTTGCGGCGGCTAATTCTAGCGGTATAGTTCTTGGTGCACCAGATCTTATTGTGCGCAGTTTTGAGGCAGCAGACGTTTGCCCGCTGTGGCCCACTGCATGTAATTCTGATCCGGTTCGCTCTGGATGAGCATTGTACCAGCGTACGGTCAGCTGCATACTTTATAAAGAGCTCGAGCCAGCAGCCACACTGCGCTGGCTAAATTTCTCTTTTACAGCGGAGGCATTCCCATTGGGGCCAGCTAAACCTCCTAATAATCACTCGTGTTTAGACAGAGGGGGGCCCACTCATTTTTCTCTTCAAGGAACAGCAAAACTTTGCATGAAATGGGTGCATCCAGAACATTTCCTCGAATTGCAGGTGTGCATTCTGAATCAGGATTTCTGGTGCAGTATTTCTGCACAGTGTGAGAGCATCAAGAACATTGAGGAAGATGGAGAGCCACCTGTCCACATTCCCTCGTTTCACTCAGTTTCTTATTGGCTATGCATACTTTGCAGGCCCGCCTTTTCGCTTAGTGGGTGCGACGCTAGGTATGCCCGAGCATTCATCACTTTCAAAAAGGAGGTCTTGTATCTTTTCGTCGGCTAAAGAGGACCTCCGCGCTGAAGCCATGCTGTTTTCATGCAAATGCTGACAAGCACTTTTTGTTTTCTTGGTTGAATTGAGCGTTTTTGTTTCCAACAAAGAGCAAAACAGACGAGCAAACAACCCAAGGTAAGTGGAGCAACAGGGGGAGTTCTGCCATCCGCCAGAGAGCGCGCTAAACAAGTGCCGAAACCAAAACACACACATGGTTGGGCTTTATGGTCCGTAATAACGAGTGGCACTCATTAGTAGGCAAGGGGTTAATCGTGCCACAACACAATTATGTCTGTTCATTTCATTGGGAAACATATTTTCATTACCTGGTGCACGGCCGAAAATCGCGGCAAATTTATTGGGTATATGCCACAGTTGATGGCCCGACACAAACTAAGAACACCACAATCTATCTAGTCGTACATCAAACGTGTGGTGTATAGACCCTTCTCATAAAAATGCCCCGAGGAGGCGCCGTTGCATCTTGTGTCCCCACAAACTCCAATCTTGAGCTTAACATTGCTCTTTGTCCGTAAAATATTTCACCACTGATTTTCTCCAGGTACTTAGCTAAAGGATGGGTTAGCGAGAAATTCGTTGGAGAGTTTTGGATGCTCTTATTAGACGACCGATCACTTAGAATATGTTTAAGGATGCAGCTGAAAGACCTCGCCAAACTTCCAACTTTGTCCTTTCTGTAGCGCTTAGACGCCCAGCATAAACAAGCTCGGAACGCCCGAGGAGGCCACATGGGGAGCGAGAGACGGTTTCTGTTGGTAAACAGGAAAAGGGTGTACGTAAGTCGCGAGCGTCTGGTGGATACGGTGGCAATGGCACGCAGGTGCTGGTGCGCATGTGCTGGAACCTGGTGGAGGCCTGGCGCCAGTTCGAGGGCAACCTGGGCATGCAGGGGCTGCGCTACGCCCTGGAGCTGCTGGAGCTCTTTGAGGGCCGGGGCCGGCACCCCACCGACCCCCAGCGGGGGGACATCGAGCACCGTCTGCTGCTGGCACGCGTGTACCTCCATCTGGGCATCAACTATGAGCAGGTGGGGCCCCCGGGGTGGTCTCTTTGGATGCCTCCGGACGAGAATCTCCAAGATGCTCTTGGCCACCCTTCGAGGCAAACGAAGGACGCCTAGGGGTGTTGAACAACCCGAGCCTTGCTAAGCAAAAATGTACTTACGGTCTCCATCTTCGGCGACTTTTGTGGCTCGGCGTAATGTGGGGTTTATTACACGGCCAGCAATCGTACCAAAACTCGTCCTTCCACGCACGAGAGAGGAGGAGTCGAGAAGGAGCGTTCGCGTGTCCGAGACGCTCCATCTCTGCAAAGGGCGTTCACTTCGGTGATTAGTGAATGAAAACTCGGCTGCGAGTTATTCGTTCGTTGCGTTGCATCTGCTAGTCGTTAGTTGGCAGAAACAATGTGCTCTTTGAGGCCTTTCCTCTCTCCTTTCTCGAAGGCCGAGTCCTCCTTGGTAAGGAACCGGTGAATTTTCTACATTTGTGGAACAGTCGAGGCAGCCATTGCCATGTCTAGTGGACAACGGCACGTTTGGGCACCCTCTGCATCCTCTAGTCCGGGGGGGTCCTCCGAACATTTTAGCTAAGGGGCCGGATCAGGGATCTGTAGCTGGCTCGAAGGCCAGAAAATAAATAAGTAAATATAAATGAGAAAAAAAAACTGAATAAAGAATCTAGTATAAAGATAAGCATTTAAATGCAAAATTGAAAGTTAGAATAAACATTATAAAATAAGAATATAAGGTAGACGATTACATCTATTTATTTATAAATCCAATATTCCGATAATTATGACATTACGCAAAAATTAAGACATAGAAAATTCACCTGGCATAAATCAAACTGCATGGAACTTTGGCATATTCCAACAGGGCAAAAGGCTAATGATAATGATAGAAACGATGCTGACAATATGCAATATATTCAACACGGTAGATGAAGCACAATATACGCGGGAACGCAATGGGATTTTAACATATGCAGTTACAAAGATATAAAAAAGGGGACTAAAAATGGTGATGCTGGTGATCACAATGTCCAATGGATAATATGACGAGAGGACACACCTTACGGTAAGCAGTTTTCTCTTTTTTCTGGTATCTTTGTTTATGCGGTTTGTCCGCATTGCGGCGCCGTTTCTTTATGCGCGCGCTTATTTTTGCGCCGCTAGCAGAGGGCCTGCTCCATGCAGGCCGCGGGCCGGGGTTTGGAGACCCCTACTCTGATCAGAGCTCTGTGCATCTCAATACCCTCTGCATAAGGGGCGGACGAACTTGCTTGCTGTATAGTCAGTCTTTTCTTCTTTAACGGGGAAGCATCCACACATCTCTTTACTCAATTGTTGCAAAATGACATTGTTGCAATTAGTCTTTGGTGTCGCACAAACTTCCGTCTTTGATTCCCGCAAGAACCAAGGTTGTTTCTTTCTTGCATAAGGTTGTCATTGTTCATCCTTGGATTAGATGGCTCCAACATTACAAGGTCTTCCTTTGTACGCGACCTTACTGTTTTGGTTGTTGAGTTACTGATTTTTAGCTTCCGTGCTTCGAAAACGGTAAGCGATTTTTTTTGCTTGCTGGGCATAATTTCACGCACAACTCGTAGCTTCCACAGCTACTCTCACATACTGCACCTGTTTCGCTCGCTAGTTTTAGAGGGGTTGGAATTTTCTTCTACCATATGGAATTCCCTAGGTATTAGCATTATATGCTTAGGTCAGAGTCCGTGCAAAAGACACTTGGTAAGAGTTGCGTACAATCACCGCATTAGACGGAGAGTTTTCTTATAATTATGCGCATCTTTTAGCCATCCTTGGTCTTTCGAATTGACGTCTAGTTGACGATATGGCGTTTCTTTATAAGCTGCTCAACCGTTATTGATCCTGCCAATAAGTACAATCTCATGTCCCCCGACAACAAAATAGATCCACAACCTTTTTTGACCCACATGTAGCTTATGTATCAAAGGATGGTTAACTCTCACGTGAACTCCTTCGCTCGCAAGTCTGAGAGTTTAAAAAAAAAACATGTATTACAAACAATGCATGGATGACGTCCAGATCCTGACGCTGCTCAAGGGCATAGAGGCGGCGCACCCGGCGTCGAGCGGCGTGGTGGCCTACATGTACCGCACGGCGCAGAGCCAGATGGTGGCCCAGCAACAGCGCAAGGAGACTCGCGTCCAGAGGCACCCCCGCAAGCTCCGCTCCAACCCCAGCTCCCACTCCAAGGTGGCCTTCGCCGTCGGCATGATCATGCGCCACAAGAAGTGAGTGCCCCCTTCCTGGCCCAGAGGTTACGTCGTTAGGCCCTTGGAGTGACGGCGTTTTTATCCCGCATGCAGAAACGCACACTTTGGTCTTTGTTTTGCTATAGCGTGCTCTGTGAAGAATGCTTATTTATAAAGTGTGCATTATTTTAGGGTAAAAAGTTACTCAGTGTCTGCGTGTCTCCAACCTACGACATATTTCTCGTATTGTACTTTTCGAGATGCGCTACTGTATATTGGCACCTCGACCTAGCACCCCGAGGTCACTCTTTTGAGCGGCCTTACTCTGACTTTCTGTTTATTCAGTACTGTAACTTTCTCCTTTTGACACTCGTCGAGTTCCTTATTAATGTCTAAGTCTCGGTGATTTCCACAAAGCGCGAGGTTGAACGGCAAAGATTCGCCATTCTTTAACGACAAAGGAGCATACCAAAACAGAAGTTGCCAGAACAAGGAAAAAAAATTATGTGTCAACAAAAAGCAACATTACAAGATTAAAGGTTGCTTCGCCGCTTGCTCATGCGTTCCGCTACACATTAAACTCTGGTCGATTCCGAGAAATTCGAGTTCATTATATATCCCGAGGTAGTAATAAATGGTTCTGTATAATTTCTATCCAAAAGAGTGCAATATTTATTGCACAATCTTCATTTGAAGCTCACCCCAAACCGAAACCTTGCCTGCGGCTGGCAACGTTGCTCCTGCATCGTTGCCTGCATGCTCTAACCACGTGGTACAAATTGTGACGTCACATACCAGGCGGCGAAAGTGTCGTCTGCTACGATCGGCAGTCTGCTACACCCAATGACACCTGGACTATCGCAGCCACAGCTCGCGTTTTAGCCCACAAGTAAGCCTCCCAAAGGCTTGTTTAGAAAGCATTAGTAGAAAGGACAGTTCAGTAAAGATGTAAATATACTGCGACAGGTTTGTAGAATTATGCCGCACTCAACATCGCAAACTGGCTCTCTCGCACGCGACGAATGCTGCCGGCGACGAGGTATTCTCTCGCAGGAGCGGACATGCGGTCTGTGAATTACGAGTGCACAGCTAGTGCCACCCGTAGGTTTTGCTCGAAAATTTGTACATAACAATCTTACAAATCTCCACAAGCAGGACGTAGGTAGCGCAGGGTGGGCTGGGCCATAGGCCACGCCACCTCTCGCCCGCTAGGATTAGATTTTGGTAACCTCAAACTTTTGTTTGCCAGGTTTATCCACGTCGAGGCAGAATTAGATGGAAATACTTAACATGAGGTCTTTTTAGGCGACACCGAAGAGAACTGCATTGTTTAGAGTACACCGAGGAGGATTACGCTCGGGCGTGGCACTCCAAGGGTCGCATCGCAACCGTGTGCCACCATTGTGCATAGGCGGACCGAATAGAGGTGCGGTAGACGGACCAGTCGGGCGTGCATTCCAGGCGAGGCAATCACTCCTACAAGTAGCTCGTTTGCACGCAAAGGAATCGCTCTGTTGTAGACGTTTGTACGGGCAGTAAAAATGCTCTTGGTAACTGCTACAGGTCTGGAAACACGAGGCACTAAAACGAGCGAGGTTACGTACGTCGAGGATAAGACTTCTCATTTTCTATGTTTTAATTATGAAGGGACGGTTTAATAAATTGGTATTTCTTCCACTAACGTCGCAGCGGCATTTGGCATTAGGGACTGTCTTTGAAGCATACTTTTAAGCGCGTGCCCGAGTGATGCCGTGACCACGGGGAGCGCGCTTAAATGCGGTGCGCGGAACACGGCGACGGTTCGCTAAAAATCCCCGTTGTCTATTCCGCACGGCCACAACTGCAAAGTCACAAAATTGGTAAACGACTGTCAGGACAAGCGAAAAACGGCGTACAAGCAGGAGCAAAGGCGTGGCAGGCACTAGATAACATTACGAGTGCACTTTTTGTTTTGCTTCCTCAATGCCGCGCCTGTCACGACCCCATTGTTCAGAACGAACGAGTGCCGGCCTACAGATCCCCACGTGGCGGGTTCGAATCCCAGCTGAGGTGCCCGCAATCTGATGGAGGCTCGCTGCAACCGAGCTTTCGATTTCACGTAGAGAGATTCCCGGGTAGTCAAAATTAATCCTCTGTCCTCGGCATGCCGGTTGCCCTTGGTTGGTCTGACACGTAAAAGCCCCACGATCGCCAAGAATAAGCACGCTCGTTTCGGTCTGGCTCTTGGAATGAGCCACTCTGGGAAACAGACTGGTGCTCCGAGAGCCTGGCGGTCGTGCTGCGAATGGTCACGTTTCGAGGTGAACCAGAAGCGGGTGCTGTTCTTTAGCAAGCAGGGGCTTTAGGTCGGAGTTATTACTCCAGTCCGGTCCAAGGTGTTTCTGTCCCAGGTACCACTACCAGTGCGTGATCTACGGCTGGGACGGCAAGTGTGCGGCCAACCGGGACTGGATCTACCAGATGGGGGTGCACAACCTGAGCCACGAGGACCGCCAGCCCTTCTACAACGTCCTCGTCGAGGACGGCTCCAACCGATACGCAGCACAAGGTGCTTACGCCGCTCCCTTTGAGCCGCCAAATCCTATGTCGCCGTGCATTTTGTTTTGTCGGTAGCGTAGCTGGTGGGAGCTGTCCCTTCCGCATCCCGTTTCCAGTGCAGGGAGTAAAAGAACACCCGGACTAGGTGGCGCCCGTTTTAATGCCCGACGGAGGTGCAAAAGTTCCTTCCTTTGCCGCCGTATTTACAGGCGGGGAAGGCGACACCAAAGCCTCCGGACAAAAAGAACACGGTTGCACGAGTGCATCGTGCCACGGGCAAGCGCCGTGTCGCCATTTGCTTCCCAAGGCCAAACTGGGCACGTGCCTCGGTGCATTCGTTGCGTACGCGTCTAGGGGCTCTAGGTGGCACTAGCGGAATAGTTATTAATGTATCCCATGCCGACTTTGCGGTACTCTCTAGGTTTCAATGGTGCCTCGAGAAGGTCCAGAAGCTGCGGAGAAAGTCCAATATAACAAATTCCCGATTGTTTGAAGGGTTCCCGAAAGCTAATTTTTGGCATCAAGTATAGTTAATTTTTGTTTGTGCAGTTTGCAGTGTTTGGCACATGAGCAGAATTTGAGACAAAGAAGGAGATTGTGTAACCCGAGCTCCTTCGGCGATCCTTTAGAGAACCTGCGGCCCTCGATGGGCCCCAAGGCGATTCCACATCCGGACGTGGGCAAGTACTTCGAGCGCTTCTGCGGCACCCACTACCAGCCCAACGCAGAGAAGGAGGACGAGTACCCCGAGGACGCGGAAGCGCGCCAGGAAATGCTCAACAAGACCTTCCACGCCGAGGTGGAAGAAAGCCTCCAAGGAGCGGCAGAGGAGGCCTCCAGTGGCTAGCGACCCTGCACCGATCCGAGGCAAAAGTGGCCCATAGTCACCGGAGGAGCATTGGATGACTCCAGTGCAAGCTTCCTACCTTGGATTATGCTTGGGCGTGCGAGCGTGCAACCAAAGCGTAAAGGAAGGCACGGAGTGCCTGCCAGAGGCGGTCTATAGATGCCGTACGCACGTAACGGACTTGCTTGGGCAACTTTGAGTGTCCTTTCAAACGTCGTTTCCGGTCTAACTGCCTCCTATTTTAGGGTTGGGACTGCAAGTGGTCAGCCTGACCTTTGCTCATTCTTAGATTGTATACAATTGCTCAAATTAGGTTCATAAGGACGAGGTATCCCCGAGACATTCGCTCACTTCGTGGCAACGCTAAAACTATGCGAGCCACAGGTTGTGCGTATTCGACTCGAGACAAATACGCGAAAAAAGCGACGGGACGTTACTAGTAAATCCGACGCAACTCTGTCGTCGTAGTTCGATTGCAGAATACGAAGACAGTGGCGCAGCCAAAGTTTGCTCGGTTAATATGACGTTCGTGTGCCTCCCGCACCACAGGCGATAGGAACTATTTGCCGCGAGAAATGTTCGCACAATCGGCAATTCGAGCTTCTTTGCACCGGGCTGCGCCACGGGTAAATCTGACGGAGGTCGGCGATAATCTGCTCAAGGTAGAGCGGGTACTGCCAGGAGCACATTGTCTATGTTTGGTTGAACCCTCGCGCGATCTTGTTTTGGTTTGTGTTTTTCGAGTGCACTGACATTGCTGCAAAGCAGGTTTCGAGTCAGAAGGAAGGTTGAGTTCAAGTATCATTCTTGAATACAATGGATGCTGCTTCTGTAAGTAAAAGGTGTACCATATGATGAGTGTAAATTTTGTCTCGTTTGTAATATCGCGTTCCACTTTGAAATGTTGTATGAGCAGTTGGAACCGACCGACTTCCCCCTTGTTGGCATACTTTATACTCTGTACAAAAAATAAAATTGGATGACGAACGTTTTAACAAGCTCTAAGAGCAAACCTCTGACTTTTTTTTCTTCTTCCACAACACCACTTGACACCTTTGAACCGCGTCCAACGAACTTGTTACCGCATTAAACCTCGACCGGCGTCTCATTTTGTCGCGAGTGATGCGTCCAAGATGCGTCGCGTGGACCTTTTTTTTTGCGCCCGGTGCTAGCTCCAGAGCTGGGCACACCTGTCTTTTATTTCTTGCGTGGTGAGGTTCTCGGCCGAGGCGATGGCGTTGCAGACTGCCAGGGTGTTCTTGAGCGTGTTGGCGTTGACCCAGACACGGCCGTTCTGCCCCAGCGATATTTCGAAGGGAATCCGCCGTCCCAGGCTTCCGAGCAGCGGGCAATCCTTGCAGAGGACCCTGCACGGGGAAGGCGCAAGACGCCTCAGAGCCCGGACGCGTCTGGAACGCGTTTCAAGTGGTCTCCGAGCAACATGCGCGTCCTGTTTCGCCCGTGCATCCAAAGTGGTCTCCGAGCGGCAACAAACCACCTGGCAAAAAGCCCGAGTGTTACGCCGTCCAATGACAATCCCGGCAGTTGGCCGTACAAGTTCCGGTAAAGTGAGTGTCCTTGTGGGCGTACTGGCTGCCGTCCGTTACATCGACCGGCACTAAGATTGTGACGGGGGACCACTTTCGACGATGCGGTAAACGCG
The DNA here is from genome assembly GCA_013358835.2 of Ixodes persulcatus. Classification (NCBI taxonomy): domain Eukaryota; kingdom Metazoa; phylum Arthropoda; class Arachnida; order Ixodida; family Ixodidae; genus Ixodes; species Ixodes persulcatus. Next base: position 296,299 of record JABSTQ010011237.1, read on the forward strand.
CCGGTCTGAGCCGCATTCCAGGCTAACAATGCTACCACGTCGTTCTAAAACCTCGCACCCCAGCGTCGTTCTAAAACCTCGCATGCCACATTTCGTGACCTTGGCCTAATAATGTTCCCGCGAAAAGAGACTAAACTGACACGACTTAGCAAAAGTCGTGTCAGTCGTGCAGACAAGAGCGACGCAAGACGAGTTGGTGTGAAATTTTCGTGATAATTTCATTGGGTTATCGTAAATAATAAAAAAAATATTTCCCCAGGCGCACGTCCCCTGGGGGTCTCTAGCGACGAGCGAATGTCTATCGGGTAGCCATCAAACACCCGGCGGTATGTTTACATTTTTTTTTTCTGCTCGTCATTCTGGGCTGGAAAACCTTTTGACAATGTTATGATTTCATCCGGCCGCACAAGCTTGGTTCTAGTCAAGGTCAGCTCGTAGATGGCGCCAGCGTAAGAGAACATGAGCAGTGTGGGGGCGAAGGAAATGGGGCCTCGACACCCACCTGTTCACCAGGTCTATGGGCAGCCGCATCCAGAAGGCAGTGGGGCTCCGCAGCACGCCCAGGATGCCCTTCTTGCCGTAGCTGTTGACGCACACCAGCTCGGGCTCCATGTCTCGGTTGGCGGTCAGCACTTGCGCCATCACCAGGTCGCCCACCTGAGAGCCAGTGGGCCAACGCAAAGTGCCGTGGCCCGGATTGAAAATTTGCACTACGCTGCCGAGTTCAGCTACAAGGAAAGGATCCTTTCGAACCTTTTCTAATCTGGTCTAAATTAGTAGCGCTGCTACGGCTCGGAGAGATGTTTTGCTCCTAAAAACGTCGCTCTTAAACCAGTCATTTTTTCAATTTGCGGTCAGTCCGTTCCACATCCGGAACCAGGCACGTAGCCAGGGGGGAGGCCCGTGGGGCCCGGGCCCCCCCCCCCCACCGAAACAAAATCCTGGCTACATGCCTGTCTGGAACGTTGTTCTTTTTTGGCTGATCTCGATCTAGCAACAGCGCCGACCAGATTTGTTTCTTCGATTTAATCTCGCGTAAAAAGATTTTTCGTGCGAGAAAATAGCTAGACAAAGATGTGTGCAGCTTCCGCTGCCAGCGGCCAAAGCCCCGCCCACAGGGGAAGCTCCGCCTTAAAGGGATACTTCAACGAAATTTAAAATATTCCCGTCGTGTTCAAAAATAGGTTGAATATGATCCAGAATATCCGTAAATGACAATCGCACGTTTGTATTTTGATCCTGGTGGCTGTATTTTTCGTTATAAACGGCCCACTCTGGCAAGCGCTCGGAGAAGGCCCAGCTTAGAGCACGTGACATCCAACGCAATCGTGACGTAGGTCGTCTCGAGACGAGCAAAGCTACGGCGAGGCTGACGCCGAGAGGATGGCCTAGTCGTTTCAGCCACCGAAGCGGCTGCTTTTGTACGAATTTTGAGTGACGGGTTAATCTTCTATAATCTTGTAGGGGGACAATAGCGACTTCTGCGACACACAAAAGGGATTCTCGGGAAGAGGGGAGTTCCTCCTTCCCCCCTTCTCTCGTCGTGGCCGGAGGCGAGACAACCTCCGTCACTAGCTGTCAAGGTTCCTAGACGAGCATTACAAACGAGGCGTTAGCGACATCCACCAGGTGCTCTTTGCTAATCGTTTAAATCGTTTTAAAATTCCTTTTCGAGACTTTTTTAACAAGATATTGGTATGTTCCATGTGATACTGCTCTTTTGAACAGATATAGACCAAAAAATGAGCGCCGAAATTTCGTTGTAGCATCCCTTTAAGACATGCCAGTGACATCAATACCGTGCATGACTCCATTAAGAGTTATCTCACTGAGCCGCAAAAGATGACACTGTTTTTGAAGATCAGCAAAGATAGACCAGCCACAGAATTTGACTGACAGCACTGTATCGGAGGCATCAACATGGACGACAACCATTTTCAGTCTGATTCAGAATGGAAAAGCCATTACATCGACTTCGCGGTGGGGTCACAACCTCCTCTCCGGGTAGGGCTTGGGTGACACCGGGGCCACTGTGAAGTGGCATGTACGGGTGGGCCAGGTTGGTTAACATTTTTGTAATGGGCCGCCACAGACTGCTGCTGCGAAGCAGCGTGAACAGGTGGGCTGGGTAGGTTAACACGCGCCCCAGTGATACACGTGCGCCGTGGCGACTTTACGCGGCGCCGCCGCCACCGGCCCAAGCCTTGCTTTCGGAAAGGCTTCACCTTGGGCCCGCTTCAGACAGGACAACTTTCTCAGCAGTTTTGGTGTTGCTAGCTTTCCCTAGATCGACACGAATTGCCGAGATCGGGTCCGGCTCGAAACAAGCGAGCAACTCGGAGAAATTCGAAGACGTTTGAAGCGGCAACAGCCAATCAGGGAGGCAATACTTTCACGTGATGCCCCGTGCCGGTGATGATGACAACTAAGGACTTGGTTCTGGTTTGAAATGATCGTTTTTGGAAATAAACCGTTTCAGAAAGATGCATTAGTATGCTCAACAACATTTAAATAAATAAAAACACCTTTATAGCGCGTGACTATCTTTATAGCGCGTGACTATCTGTCTAAATAGTGCAAGAGAAATAGAATTTAATGATGATGGCATATGGCAATTGGTTGCGGCGTGTGAACGCGAGTGGCCCGTGTTGCGACGTCAAGTTGCTGGGCGAAATCGCCCTGTCTGAAGCGGGCCTAAACATTAATGTGGTGCGGAGAGTGGTAATTTCCTCTCAATGTATTTTGGCGGTCCGTATGCTCGAGCCAGATAAGGCAACGGCGCTCCCTGGTCAAGAAGCCGGCAAGGGACTCACCTGGACATCCGGCCGGTTCCTCTTTGTGGCTCCTTCGAAGGCGAACATGGAGAGTGAGCCCTGCTCGCTCGATCCGATGTTGACGCGGATGTTTTCTGCCGACTTGGCGGTCACGATGCCGATCACGCAGTCGCCCCTCGCCGGCACATACTAGAACAGGGAAAGGGTTCGTCAGAATACGTTACAATGACACGCGTTTGATGGCGAACCTACTTCGCACGCTAATGCTAGCTGGAAACTTCTGCGGAAGTCGGTAAAAACAACTCGAGACGTCGTCACCGCAGTAGAGTAGTGAGCTGTACTCGCCGCATCAGGGTTTATCCTGCCTTCGGTGAGAGGAGGCAACGAAGTAACCGTACCCGTTTCTGGCGTCCTTCCACCCAGTAAGTTCCCGGCGATCTCTGCTTGAGAATGCCGGCTCTGGTTGCTATGATGCGCTCGCCGTCTTTGCGAAGGCCGGGTCCCAGCACGTATTTCTTTTTGTCAGACGCCGAGATGTCTACCGTGTCTCCAGGGAGAACTAGGGTATTCGGCGCCATTTTTTTTTACCAAGCCCAGCTATGGATATGGATATGCAGCGGCTCTGGTGGCTCTGGCTATCTGCCAACGAGCAGAGCAACGAGCAGAGCACGGGTTTAAGCTGAGTTAGTTGGTTCATTGCTTTCGATCGGCCATATGAGCAAAGATTACACCACACACAAAAAACACCATTCACCACCAGTGTGAATGGTGTTTTTGTTTTTTTTGTGTGATGTAATTTTTGTTCAGCTGGCCCATCAAAGAGCCATTAACATCCATCCAGAGCCGTATATCCATCCAGTCGTCTGGCAGTGGCAGCTGGTTCAAAGTGTATGGTCCGTGGTGAAGTCGGTTTCCTCTTAATTAGAAGAACCCCCTTTTCTTGATAATTGGAATTGATGTCTTCGGTAGAAAATGAGGGCTGTTTCATTTCTGGACAAGGTGGAGTACGAGTTTGACGGAAATTTCCTGCAAGATGCGATATGCCTGGGCGACGCGGACAACGACAAGGTATGCCGTTAAAGGGACACTGACAGGGTATTTATACTCGCCGAGGTTTTTAGTTGTACATGACATATGAGCCCAGCTACCCAGAACACAATTTGCGGCTCGAAATTCGGTTTCTTTCCGCCCAAAAACCGCCGATCAAGAACTGGCCGGTTCGAGTCTCGCTCACTCTCTTTTCCGTGGTCACGGGCCGTTTTTCTAAGGTATCGATGCGACCACCAAATTTAATCAAAGTCGTGGGTCATTGAAGGCACACAGTCAATATTAAAAATAGAAAAAATATGAAACCCATTTTTGTGGCTTCAAAAAAGCTACAAATACGTTGATTGAAAAAAGAAAAAGGTAGCACAGACAACCGGAAGCTTTCTGTGCGTTCACTGCATAATGGACCTCTTGGCGAATATGTGCTGCCACCTAGACACGCGAATCGGTTCGAGACTAGGTGACTGGAAAACAACGCGCGCCCAAGGCCTCTCCCACCCGTTCCACACCCAAAACGTCAGCTACATCCTGTTCACCCATTGAGGCGATGTGACCTAGATACGGCTCCCCCAAGGTCACCTTTGTCCCCATCGTGCGTAATCTTCCGCCCCGAGGTCGACACAATGAAACCGCTCAAAGGCGAGAAATGCAAGATGGCGGATTGTTTGGAACTAGATACTCTCGAACCCAGGCGCATGAAATACTCCGCGCATGCGCACCGCGTATTTCTACAAAAGGTCCATTCTCAACATGGCGTCGTTTCGCGTATCGTGGGACTAGCACTAGCGGATGGCAGCGGACGACGGGCGTTGGACCTCTACTTCAGAACTGCCATTCACGGTACTGGCAAATTCTGTCTTTCTTCGAAAGAGAAATTTCGGACCAATCAAAAGAACTGATACTCATCCCGTACGACACGCCCGACCAGCAAGCCGATTGCACGAAGACGTCGCCGAGCCGTCGTCCCTTCTCCTGGCTGAAGACATCGCTCGCTCAAACGTCAAGCACGAAGTGCGTACTTCGAGTTGAATACGCACGCCTACGGTTACCTTACGAGGTGCGAATGTGCCCTATGCGTGGTGCTGCTCGACTTCAAGCCGGGAGTGCATGTATTGGAGGGAAATCGGCAGCAAACTTCTGACATACAGTCTACCCGCTGCATAACTACGCTTGAGAGAGTTCCTTCAGTAGCTCAGTGGAAAGACGTCCGCTTCACACGCAGAGGACACGGGTTCGATTCCTGGTGTAGATGTACCTTTTATTATTATTTTTTTTTTGTCAAGCATTCTGCAATGTTTACATTTCTTTTTTTACAATTATCACAGAAAAAAAAAATTTGTTGTGGACGATACGTCGCTGAACTAAATGGTATGGATTCCATTTTTGACACCTGCGAACTCGGTGTATATCACTTTCCACAAAATGCAAGGAGCATATGAATCGGGTAGCGTCCGCTTTCCGAGCTTCGCGTAATGGTTCTACAGGAATTGTAGCTAGCCATTGATCCCGACCCGTTGATCTTTCGGAAACTTGTGCACTCTGGCCACTTTCAGATGCAGGTCATGTGAGGCAACTCTTCACGCAACATCTTGGGGAGTATTCTTTTCGGAGCTGATCACGGGAATTCACCACGGCACTCGGGCACTCACTACTAATTGCCAACACTTAAATGTACAAAACAACTCATCTTGAAGTACAAAACAGCGAGCGGAACAAACATAACTGCAAAGGAATACCACGGCGAACGGACGCATTTCGTCTGCTACGTGCGGAAAGAGAAAAAAAACAAAACACACGGTCGGGTGTAGCCACGTGACTTCCGCCACTCACGCTATCCTCTCCACTTCTCCGTTTCGGTTTCGGTTTCGCGCAGTTGCGTTCTTTGGCTTTATTAAAAAAATATGTGACTCTGTAGCAAAATATTAATTGGGTAGTATTCCGACATCATAATAAATCGCCTGACAAAAAAGGAAAAAAAAATTTGGGGGGTGTCAGTGTCCCTTTAAGGGGTGTCTCTGAGCGGTGTTGGCCGTCATAGGCGGTGAGCACCCCCTAATTCCAGTCTTTTCACAGGAATTGGGACACGGCTAACCCGTTAGCTACACTATGGCAAAATCAGCATAAAGCTGACGTTCTCGAGCACATAGACAACTGTAAAATTATGCAAAACGTTATCCCAAGGTACTGTTTCCACTAAAGGCACATTCCCTGGCATTCACACAAGAAAAACGCGTGTCCAGAAGTGTTTTTTTGTTTTTTTGCTTGATTTTGTATTGTAAAAAGTCTCCAGAAATATGCTTCGGTCTATGGATTTTGTTTATTGAACAGAGAACTAATTTATCAACATAATTCAGAAAGTAAAAACCCTTTACTTTAGTGACAAGCGACGTTGAAACATAATTGTGTTGCGTGTGTGTTTATACAGCCAGAAGTTAGTTGGCCCCGACGGGTGCCTGGCATCTCAGCTGAAGATGAGCAATTTGTCCAATGCGGTACAACCGCTAGCTTGCGGTCTTTAACGTGCACCACGCAGTAGTGATACACGACCGCACGTCGGTATAGGGCTGTGCGGCTGAAGTTTCGCCGCGCATAAGCAGCGCCACTCCTCCCCCTGGCGAGACGCGCCGATACTTGTTAGAAGCACGAGGAGCAGACGACGCGGGAGGCTGATGCGCTTGTCGTGCTGGCCTCGCGCTTCGTAAAGTAATGTACCGAATGCAAAATGTACCCAAATGTCACAGCATCGTATTAAACAGAAAGGTATCCGCCTCCCGAAAAGTTTTGTTTGGTTCCTGGGAGGTGATTCAAGAAAGATCGCCAGAAGCATGAATCGCCAGCTGTGCGGAGGACAGGTTTAATTATTGTTTCTCTATCTTGTCGCGTGATTCAGTAATGCAGCTACGCTTGCTTGTCACATTAATAGGGACTTTTCGTAGGTCACACGCGAGAGCATGCAGGAGTTTTGCGTTGCTTGGTGGCGGTATGAGCTGACACCCGCGGAGCCCGCAATCCGACACTGACGTTCTACGATAAGTCCCTAAATTAATAGCTACGATGGTTCCCCATGGCTGTCTACAAACGAAACCCGAATATGCAGTTACCATTTTTTTTATAAAAGACTTTAAATTTGAGAACCAAGCTCACTTTGCTTATTCGCCCATTTTGTTCCCCGATGTTAACAAGAGAAAGCGGGTAAGCGGCAACAGACTTGGGGAAAAATTAGGCAGATAATCGTAGCCCCTATTGCGTACTGACTTGAACGCATAATTGAAAAGAAATTGACGGCAATATTCTAGTTTTTCTATATAATATTAAAATGATGTAGTTCGCTCACAACAGGTATAATTACTTCCCAAGGGCGTCATAAAATTAGACACTAGAACATCCCTGGGTCGACCAATTTGAGCGTGTTGGCGATGTTAGATGTTCCTAATGTAATAACTAGGATGGTTCCCCGTGGGTGTCGACAAAATAAACCCGATTATGCAGTTACAATTTTTTAAACAAGTTTAAATTTGAGAACCCAGCTCACTTTGCTTACTAGCCAATTTTTCATTTTGAGGAATTAGTGGAGACAGGGTCGAGAAAACTAGAAACATCAACCGTGGACAGAAAGAGGTATCTCTCATACACGGTTGATTTTTTTGTTTTTTCGCCCCAGTCTCGCGTAATTCATCCAAATTGTTAATATACACACCGGCTCACTTGCGCTCTCACAGTAATTTCTATCAATTTTGTTCCCTGATGCTTACAAGAGAAGGCGAGTAAGCAGCGAAAGACATGAGGGCCAATGAGGCAGATAATCATAGCCCGTATTGAGCACTGACTTGAGCGAGTAGTTGAAAAGAAATTTACACTGACGGCCGTACTCTAGTTCTTTGTTTATATTATTAAAAGGATGTAGTTAACCTACAACAGGCATAATTACTTTCCAAGGAACTCTAAAACATCAAACCCGGACATTCCTCGGTCAACCAATAAGAGTGTGTTGGCAATGTTAGATGTATAAATTGAAAGCAAAATAAAGAGGACGAGGACAGGGCACGGGCACGTCACGAAGGCCAGTAACTAAGCGTTCATGACTGAAATTTAAAATTAAGTAATCTTTTCTTGCAGAGAGAGGGAGAGAGTGAAGGAATATTGAAAATCCTCTCCTGGCACGCAGACTCAAGATATATCAAGTTTAATTGGACCTAAACAGCAAACAAAACAAATAGTGACGCAAATTTTTTTATTTGTTGTGAACCGGAACAGTTCAAAATTATCATTCTGCGCTCACATAAAAATAAGCTTAAAAAAAGGGGGGACGCTTTACAACGCAAATGCAAGTCGATTGGAGGTCCCTCTTTTCACTAATCAAATTAAAAGTGGGTTACTGACGCACGTACATGAATTGCGATTCTACCACTTTGACGGCATGCAGCGACAGATGCGCGCAAACACAGCAAGGTGTTGAGGCGTATAGTAATATATTTTTTTTTTGTTAGACCCGCTCAAAATAAAAGCGGAGGGCTTATTGACGTACCGTTTTGGTCTTTTATTAGAACTTGACCCAGTGTTGCGATCAGGCTGTACGTGCCTCGTCATTAACTTCATTCGGATGAATTAGAACAGGCGCGGCATCCTTCCATCGGCCGGTAGCTCCGAGAACTGACCTGAATTCAAGGTGTGTATGCGACAGCGCAGCTGTGCGTGAAAAGACAATTTAAACAATATTGCATCCTTATCTTTGTCCGAATAGCCCTGACTTTGAAGAGCTTGCGAAACTATAAAGAAAAAGAGCATTTATCTCGAGGCGGATGTTACAGTCGACGCTGTCTTGCACTTGCGAGACACACTTCGCAAACGACAAATATTCCTATGCCTGGATTATTTGCTCCACCCCGGAGACCTGACACACAGGCAACCTTTCTTTGCGGAGATTCGCCTCCTTAAAAAATGATCACAGTTTTTTAACGGACAGAAAGCTTCAACGCGGTGCCAGCCATTGCAACTGGCAGCGCGATGGGACGAGCGAACGGTTAAGTAGGGCGAATTTAGGCCACGGCGCGGCGCCACTGGTATCGCTCCAGCGCGCCCCCTGGCCCAGCCGAACGGTCCCATAGATGCTCATCCAGATCGAAACGGGCAGGGGTGGGGATTGAGCCGCGGATCTTTGGGTTCTGCAGCGTGAGCTTTCGCTCCATGTGCTCCGAACTGGTGTGTGCTGAATGATGAACAAAAAGTAATTGTGCTTTACTCTTGCACTTCCAGGGGCTCTAACCTGGACACTCGGCAAAAAAGTGGGCAAAGAATCCGGCGGCCGTGATTGGCCGGCGAAAGGTTTGACCTTGGTGCTGGCCAATCACGTGCGCTCGACTTTTTCACCATGTGTCTAGTAGATTAGAGCCCCAGGTGAAGTAAAACAGAATGTGTTAAAATAGTGCCGTTCGCTGGAAGGAGGTCTCTGACAGTCTGCGGGTCCTTTTTTTGTTTTTCTCATTCTTTGTCAGGTAGCAGGGATTGCCCAGAAACTTTGTTGGCACTGCCTCTTTTGATAGAGCTGCTTTTTGTGGAGCACTTACAAGGACGTGGCCTTTGTAGATGTCTTTCCACAATTCTCTCACAAACCTTGACTCAAAATGTGTCTCGCAGACAAAGTTTGTTGGCTGCAGCAGGCAGTCTTTGCGTGAGATTGCATCACACCATATCTTTAGATGGTCCTCTTCTTTGGGGGTAGCAAAAATGACAGCTTCTCCGTTCACATTTTGTATCCTACATTGCACCGTGGCACGAAGCACTTCTTCCCCATTGCAGGCCACTTCCGAAAGCCGAAATTGGCTAGAAAGAAAACAATAGCCCCAGAAAACTATGCAGCGTTGCAGCTTGTCACAAGCTACCGCTCGCAAAAGGAGAACCTCAGCGTTGGTGGCGCGCCCTGGCAGCAGGAGAGCGAATTTCGTGCCGATCTTCGCCGTGTCGGCTCTTCAGCGGAGGGGCAGCATTACACCACCCAAAGTATTTCTATCACCGTGAGCGGGTCTACGAGCTACTCCCTGCAGAAAGGTCTCTCATTTCTCGAATGGAAAAACGGAATTAAGGGGGAGTCTCTTCTGGCCGCTCGTCGGCCTTTAAGTGCAACAATGCTGTTTCGAGAGCCACTAGGACTGTGCACTAGCATTACACCAGCAGGCAGTAGGGCCCCGGCTGAAGATCGACGCAGCTCGCGTAAGCACTGAGCCCATTCCATCCCTCCCAACGCTGCCGCCATTCTCACTCCATCCGGAGTCACGGAAGTGCGGAATGATTCCGGGTTCATTCCAACTCCTGAGGCAGTGTTGTCGGCGTAGGTCAATCCTTTCCGTCCTTTTAGAGCGCAGCTCTTAGGCGCCCGTTTCTGGCTTGAGCGGTGTCGCCGTCGACGTAATTGCGCGGTGCATTACGGGACGCGTGACGTTACTGATGACGTCTTCAGTGACGTCATCAGTGACGGCATTCGCATCATCATCGTCATCGCCACTGATGACGTCATCAGTGACGTCACTGATGACGTCATTGGCATCCGCATCGTCATCGTCACTGATGACGTCACCAGTGATGATGACGTCATCAGTGATGTCACTGATGACGTCATCAGCGACGATGACGCCATATCGATGACCCCCGTGAGGTCACGTGACCCTCATGAGGCGACGGCGACGCCGCTCTGACGAAGGAATAGCACACAGGATGAGGAGGTGAGGAAAACGGAGGAGGGTATACCTTCCCCTCAGTACTCTTCCCTCCTCCTCCTCAAGAGCTGCGCTCTAATTCGGCATTACAAAAAGTTGTAAACGGCTTTCGTTTTTTCTTTCTCCTTTTCCATTTACTCCATAATGAAGCATTCCTTGCTTTTAAGCAGCTTTCTCTCGATGTCTGCTATGGAGAGCATAAGGGTTGAAAGTGGGCAACCCGCAAAACCTCTTGAAAAATGGGCAGTAAGAGTGAGGCTTGCCATCTGAGCGCCCGGAAGATGAGGCCTGCGCCATCCCACAGACACTAGTGGATCCAGGCAGTCTACCTTGCACCCGCATCACCGCCAGCGTGTCTCGCAGCATTTTACGATGAGCGGGACGCTAGCACATGGTGCGCCGAAGCGGATGCATCTGCCACTTTTTGGTGACCTTCGTCGAGCTCCAGCTCGTTTGCCGCCCAGGTCGGTCGGAGATCCACCAACAAGGACGTCGTACGCAGGCCTCGTCTTCTAGGTGGTATCAATTTGACGCGGGGCTTCCGAGATGCCTCTTTGTGCGACAGCCCTGCATAGCGCCTGACGCCTTCCCGGCCTGTGCAGGGCATCGAGTTGGTGGCGGCCAACCTGCAAGGGCACCTAGCAGTCTTCAAGTACCGGCAGTCGAGGCCCTGGGCCACCGCTTCGAACCTGGGCGCGGTACGTCGGGTCCGCACGGGCGTAGCGAATCTTGACGCCTCTGACACTTGCAGGTGGCATCCGTCGTCGTGGGCGAGATAACCAACGATTCGCAGGTGGGCCCCTTTTTCCCCCTCACAGCCATTTCCTCACCACAGACTCCTCTGCCCTCCAGAACAAGATTGTGAGCATCAGCTGCGACGGCTGGTGCAACATCTTCGCCCTGCAGAGTGACGCTACGGTGAGGGTCACGAAATGGTCCACCTGCACTCGCTGCCCCGGAACGGTTAAGGACGGGCGTTTCATTTTATGTTTGGTCGGAGCACGGCCGACACCGCATTCGACCGGTCGAGCAAGTACGATTTCGAGGTGTCCGTCATCGTTCCGCGTCCCTGCCCGCTCTTCGACGAATTACAAAGATGCGCCCTAAAATGTTTGCTACTCGTCGAAATAACGAAAACCTTCTTTTTTTATTTTTTGACGATTAGCTTACTTGTTACGGCGAGTCGAAATAGTCCGCTCGCGCCGTACGAATTCGACGACCCCGCAGTTAAACTACCTGCCGGGGTCACCAAAATGCGTCGAGCGCGTTAAAGAGGAGAGCAACACGTAAGCCATGGAATCTGAGTATATTGAGGGGTATGCAACCCCAAGAGCGATCTACCATGTCTTTCACCGCTGCGACAAAGGGAAGGACGTAGCCGCATGCACTGCGGAGCATGCAAGTGGCGGAGCTTTACGTTGGGGTCAACCGAGCAGAAAGGAGCGAGTGATGGTGTGACAGAAAGGGTGGGGGGGTCCATTTGCAGGAGGAAGAGCGCAAGCCCATGGCGCCGCTGCACAGTCAGCGGCTGCCGGCAAACACCAAGATGGCCCTGCTCGCAGACATCAGTGAGTCTCCCTCCAACTCCGACGCACAGCGGGCAGGTCGGGCCCTCGCATGCTCTCTCTGCAGTTTACTTGTTGCAAAATTTGGCTGTTGTTTTGAAGCAGGTTTGTAAGTGCTTTTATACAGTGGGAAGTTCCCATTAGAATGGTGTCTTATACCTTGACTACAGAGAGCTGGCTGAAGAACAAAAGTCGGGGATTTTGACTCTGCTTCATTTTGTATTCATTTTACTAAATTGATTTAGGTTGAACCTTTACCGCAATATTTATCTCAAAAATATATTTTAATTTTTTGTTTATATATTATCGCACTTGGGCACCTTCATTTTGTCCCTGGAGGGGGTGCCTACACCTTAGGTGTTAAGTGCTTGGTGAGTGGCGTCACCACGGACCCCAGCCACATGGACTCCCATACCCACATGCTGGGGGCACCTGCTTTAGTAGGTGCTTGGTGAGCGGTATCACTACTAGCTCCGAGCCATGTGGGTTCACCCACCCACGCCTTGCTGTGCATGGCTTAACTTGTGTCTGGGGAAAAGGGGGTCCTGGTGGTTGAGCTGAGCCCGGGGTATGTTTGGACCCTTCAGGGCCCCCCGGGCGAGGCAATGTACCTCTTCAACCCCTGATTCTCGTAGACTGGTGTCCTGGCTTGGCCTGACCAGGATGATGCAGTCAGTTGCCTTTCTTCTCCTCTCCTACCTTTGCCTTTTCTCTCTGTCTGCCCTTCTTTCCTCTTTCACCTTCTTTGGTGGCAAGGGCTAACCTTGGGTGGTGACGGATCTCTCTCTAGACCCTCACTTGGTTATAGCGTCTTGGTAGCACTGGTAGTGTAATTGGGCCAGCCAAGCCATTCTTGCTATGGCACATTACCTATCCCCTTATTGGACTCGGTGGTGGGCGGTGCACCGCAGATTCTGAGCACCTTCCCATCTCTATGGGTACTAAGCAAAAACAACTTGATCGGCCTTCTCCGAAGCCCTTTCAACGTTCCTGAACAAAGACAACTCAAACTCAAGCGACTACTTTACCAGGTTTTTTTTTGTACTGCACTCTGAGGACACTGCTAAACCACTGTCCAAGGTGTCTCCCGTCATTGTTGCTAAAGTTCTCCAAAGCACACTAGGAACGGAATATTGCCGCGCGCGCAGCTGACCAAGCAGGCAGCGCGCTCGTGGCCTAACGGTTATCGCGCTTGCCTTCCACGCAAACAGCCAAGGTTTGATTCCTGGCCGCGGATACACCTTTCTGTTGACTCTGTATTGTGATGTTCTGGTAAATTTGAAAACCGTATTGCTGATTCAAGTTAGGAAGTTCTATGCTCAAACCTACTTCGTTGATTGTTCCAGAAGCTCACGCCAGTACAAAAGGGGCTCCGCGTGGCAAGCTGCAGTCAACCTAAGAACTCGGTCTGTCTGTAGAATACTTCTTACTTCCTGCTTGTCTGTGTGCGTGCCAGTGCTGTATCCAGGAAAAAAATTCCTGGATACACCATGGGCACGCACGCAGACCAGCAGGGAGTAAGAAGTATTTTACTACTGACAGACAGAGTTCTTAGGTTGACTTTGCATCGCCTAGTATGCAACCTGCCTTATGAGAAATGTCCCGCTCACTTTCAAATGCCATTGATGTGGTCTGCCGTCGTTTCCACCAAGCGGGGCGTACTTTCCTTGCACAGATGGTGACGGCAAGGTGGAGCTGATCCTGGGGCTGACGGACAGGGTGGTCAGGACCTACCAGTGGACCTGCTTCTCGGAGGTGGGTGCCCCAAAGGGCACATTGTGCTCGGGCTGACCCTCCCCCGTCGCCCCCAGAATGGCAGTGAGGGCAAGCTGGTCGGCCTCCAGAAGTGGGAGTTTGCCAACCAGGTGGGTTCCTTCCCCATGGTACTCTCGCTTTGCCCGCGCACGTCACCGGCGTCAAAATTCCTCTTCCGGTCGATCGTTTTTTTTTTTTTCTCCGTTGTGTCGGCTGGTATCTGTGTGGATCAACAGGTCCAAGCGAAACATTGTGTGCGTCGACGGATCGATTACGGCGGGAAAGGCGTCGGGCCACCGAGGAAACGAACCAAAGAAGTCGGTCGACGACGAGAACAGTAGTGCGAGGGAGGGGAGTGTACAATGCTTTGAGAGAAGAACGTGCGCTGGAGCGTACGAGGCTAGACAAAAAACTGGCTGCAACTGGGGTCGGCCGTACGGGACGTTGCGGTGGCGGGTTGGTCTAGGAGCCGGACGTAGCCAGGTGCCGAAGACCTTGAGACGCGAGCTTCGAGCAACTCTTTCGGGGCCACGGAAAGTGCGGTACGTTTTGCAAAAGGTCTATTTCGAGAATGTCCACCGAGAAGTCTCATGGCACTTGAAGGCGTCGGCTTGTTTTGTTGTTACGTCTGGATAACACTAATTTGGGGGTGTAGAAACTCCGTCAATTGCGTGTCCTGGTTTTTGTCTCGTCTCTATCAGTGGCATCGCGTTAAAAAAAAAAGAAGCTCGTGCTTCTGAAGGTGGCACGGAAGGGCAAAGTTTCAGTCCACAGAACAAGAATTTGCAGTTTCTGCCCATTGCGATGTAGAGCTCGTGTGGCATGCTGCGCCGGGAAGCCAGTCGGCTTTTCGGTGTTGTCCCTTTTACTGATTTCTCTAGCATTGCGGTACCTAGGAAAATGTCATTAAAATCATGATTTAAAGTATGCTTTAAATTGCCCCAATATGACTATGATGATTTAGGTCAAACTTTTTCCCCCAAAAGAATCTTAAAAATGTTTTCCATTTAAAATTTGTCTATCATTTTATGCTTTTCGTAGGTGTTTATTTTGTATTTAAAGAAACGAAGGATCAAACAAGAACGGGCAGCCATTTTTAAAAACACATCTACTGACAAAATGGTCACTCTTTTCTAGTTGAATTAAGTGGCATAGATCCAATTTAAGTCGATTGAATTTGATTTAAATAAAATAAGTCGCAATTTCGTTTTGCTGTGCTGTCAGTTACTACCGGCATGTGGTGGCGCTCGGGCTACGAGCCCACATAAATATTGTGGGCCGTTACAGCTCGTCGTGCACGCTACAAGCCGCAACGAGTCTCTAGTGCTCCAGTACCGAGTGGCCAAGGTGCCGCAGAAGTTGGCACGGCAACCCGTTTGTTGTAACTTCGGGAAGCTTGGCGGCACTTGGCAATTCGCTCGTGAAACGGTGCCAGGAGTTCGGGAGACTCTTTTCTTGACTTTCCTTTTTAATATTTTGCAAAATAAATACGAAGAAAGCTATGTTCACCGCCCGTCCGGCAACTTGGCACACAAAGACGGGCATTTTTTTAGTTTCCAGGGAGAGAGTGCGACTCGCCGTCTCTCCCGTAGTAAAAGTTGACCAATTCTGCTCAAGTAACCAGCTTCCGTCGGCCAGACGAAACATCCATCTGGAGAGGTCCTCGAAACGACTTCCACCGTATTGTTTCGCATACCGTTGCGCGTAAGGAGATTGTTTACGGATATCTTAGCATTTTTTTTTCTTTTAGGGACTCGGGCTGAGATGTGCTGGCCGCCTTGGAAAAGCCGGTTGGTTTTTGCGGGCAGCAATAGACCTTTTGCGAAAATCCCGAAAAGCCTGCGCGGGGAGTCCTCGGTACGCTCCTCTCCTCGTCTTTTCTCCCGCTACCCCGTGAGATACACGAGCGGGCGCAGGTTACCAAGGCAACACCGCTCGAACAGAGGGAGGGAGAGATGGTGTCGAAGAAAGGGGAAAACGGTGCCAGTCAGGCGAGCGCATGCAAATGGGGTATCGCGTTGGCTGGCTAGCCCTTTCTGAACCCTCCCCTTTGCACCGTTTCCTTCGTCTGCTACACTAACCCTTTGTCAAACCCCGCCACAGTTGCGACGTAAAATGACTATCGAACAAGCAGAGTCTCCACATCACATTACGCCGAGTGGATTCGGTGACTGCGAGACGTGAAGGCAGGCAGCACGGATACGATACATAAATAATGATGACGCTCAATAATGAAAAAAATGTGGGTAGCGATTAAGCGCATGCTGAGACCATAGTTATCGTATAGTATTGAACGCGACCAGGAACAAATTCTTTTTAATTCCGGCGTTACGTTCTGTCGCGGATGCATCTCTCGCACGTCGCCATTTGGCCTGCAGGTGGGCACCATCTCGCTGAGTGCGAACCAGGCGGGGGGCCTGGCCCTGCTGGTGGCCCAGCCTGGGGGCACCTACACCAAGCTGGACTTCGGCAGCAGCACCCAAGACAGGTCGGTGGGCCCTCGGAGTCTTTACGATCCCGAGAAATTCTTTTAATGCGCTTCGTGAAAAAGCAAACGTTTGAACCACGAGAAAGTCAAGGTTGCATAAGCTATGTCGCTTGTGCACCGACATCAGCTAATCTGATTTCTGCGCATGCACAGTGCCCACACCTGGTATGGACAAACGTCGACATGTTCGTAAATGGCGTGTCGGTGTACACGACTTCGACGTCGCAGAATTGCATGTGGCAGGGGCCCAGCTCATTCACTACACATTTTGTGCGGCTCCGAGCTTAATAGATACGATCGAAACACACTTAAAATTTTTTACGAGTGCGTGTACACGACTCGTATACACAAAATGAACTTGGCCCGACAAAGTGACTACCGCAATATTTCTGCTGAGAGACATTTTGAGTTGATTCCGAAACATGCTTCCATTTCAATACTACGTTGACCCCCCAAAAAAAGCAGGTTTTGGTAATACCCAAATGCGTCTTGCAAGAAAAAAGTATTGCGGTAAAATTTTTTTTTTTTTTTTGCCATATATTGCTACATGTGTGTTGTATCCAGACACTTGAAAAGTTTTTTGGGAAGTGTGATTCAGCTGTTTTCTAAAGAGGCAATCTTACACAATCTGAGCTATGGAGGCTGTAAGAATGGTTTTGTGAGCACCAAGAATTGGCTGGTTGTTCCATATTTGCTTTTATTTAAAATCTGTATCGTTCATATCAATGAGAGCTTGCCATAAAGGTAGGTAGATATGTAATCGGAAAGGTGAAGTAACCGAACCAAGGCAGGTACAGTTGTCCTGCCCATAGAGATGGGCCCATTCACACACTCGCGTTCGACTACAACCAACTGAGACCGGTTTTTAAGTCTCTCGCGACGGCTTACAACTGGCTGCGCAGCAATGCAGCTGGTCGTAAGCCTTCGCGAGAGGCTTAAAAACTGGTCTCGATCGGTTGTAGTGAAACGGCCTTTATGCACGCTGGGGGCTTGGCCAATGTAGCGTGCTGTCGCAAATTGAAGCTGAAAACAACCAGTCCAAAATTGACTTCTGGCAATACATTGTTTTGAGAAAAAAATTGCCTTGTAAATTTTCTTTCTGTGCTCTGTAATAAAAGCAAGAAATTACGAGTCTAAGTATAAGAAGTCTAAAGTAATAAATAGATCTCAATCACGTAGGTGAAAATATTTGTTGGTTAGTTTCTTTTCAAAGTCACGTCCTTAACTCTTTCTATACTTGCCCGTCAAAATCTATCACTTGTGATCGATGATTTGCAAGCCCCGTTGCAGGGCCTTTGATGCGTTTCTGGACAAATTATGGCATGTGGTGGTTAGATTAGACACTCTAGTTTCAGTTTCTGTATACCGTAAAATCCCGAGAGATGCCCCACCCCCGAAAAATAGCCCACCTCTATTTTTGGCTTGATTTGCTCTATTTTTTTAAACATCGAAAGATAGCCCACCCCTAGCAATAGTAGTCTTGTGACCAATGATAGCCTCGGCGTACACGCGGCTAGTGAGCTTTGGCGGGACATAAGCAAACGTTGCCGACTGGTAAGTACAGTCATCTTTGCTTTACTGCTTCTCGCCACCATAACAAGCTTGGAAAGAACATAACCTAAAAATAGCAATTTGTTTAACTTTTCCCGATTGTACACCAAAAGTTAGCCCACTCCATACTTTCATCCGACTTGCTCTCGATGTTAGGTGGGCTATCTCTCGGGATTTTACGGTAGTTGTTCTTTTTTCCACGAGATGGCGATTTATCATGGTCAAACGCTCAGTCGAAAAAGCTCTGCATCTCGGGACGCGACCCCCCCCCCCCCCCCCCCTGAAGCGTTCGAAGTCTCGCGATTCTAGCACATCTGCAGTCGATTTTCTTGATGGCACCAGCACGAGTGAGTCTGACGATGATGTTGGATCATCAGATTTTAGTTCCGACAGTGACGACACGTCAAATCAGCCCAAAACATTGACAACTGCACGTCTGTAAGGCTTGTTTTGGTTTCGGTTCGAGATGGCACTACACGTTGCAAACATGGTGCGTGTGCCGCGTGGGTTTTTGGCCAGGACTCGCATTCTTAATGATCGAACGCGAGAATCAACCGAACACTGACTCGGCGATGCGGCCTCGCCAGCCGGGTGCACGGTGGGTGTGCTCGTCGGTCCCGCCACGGTTTTTACTTTTGCACTTGCAATTCGTTTGTCTCATTTCTTTTGACGCTTTTGCGCACATACAAATACTGTGCCCGGAACGGGTCTTGGTCCGGCGTGTTCGTATCCCACCCACGCATCAAAAGTGGTCTTGAAATGGCAACTAATGACGTCGGAACACCCAGAGTGTCATGCCGTCGGACGTCGCGATCCCGACTGTTCGCACCAGAGCTACCGGCAAAAGGCAGGAGGCAATGCAAGTGTCGTCGCGGCATCGCAACTCCCCACTGCTTCCGTGAACTGTGGAGCTGGAGAGCAACCCGTGGCAGAATGGGCGTCGCCGCCAGAATTGTGGCCGGCGGCGGCGTGACACTTTTACGACGTCGTCGGACAGAAATATCACTTTGTAGAATGCAGTAAACACGCCGGTTGGAGACGCGTTCTAGGCACAGCAGTATTACCGCGCAAAGCACTTTGCCCCGCTGATCTAATGGGGGCGGGCAGCGGGGAGGCGGCGCAGGTGTGCCCGCAACACCATAAGCTGGACTCGTCCCACATGCGCAACCCCAACGTGTCATCGGCCATCCTGGGAGGGGTGAGGGGCACCCGGGACGGACGGCTCACCGACTCCCTCATGGCCCTGGCCACGCTCGACGGTACGTTCTCCTCCCTTAGAGGAGGTGGCACAGAAAACGGTACGCCCTCTCGCAATTGCGTCTACACCAGTGTGTATAATGAATGTTCCACTGCTTAGGAAGGATCGTAAAAGCGAGCTACTCCCGCGCACTTCTCATTGCTGCCGCAGAACATTGTCTCTTGGCAGCCGTGAGCGTTTGCTTACGCTGCCAGCTTCGCCCGCCCCGCGGTCAGCTTTCTTGCATCTGGAATGGACGTGCAGTGCACTCAACTACGCAGCGCGAAGCTCGGCGAGTTTTCTCGGACAGCGGTCAAACGGGTCGAAGGCCGAAAATTCCGTGCCCCGCAAAGGTCGCATGACTCCGGTCTCCCCGCATTCCCGAGCTTCGGGCGAAGGACGACGCGTCGGCTCTAGATTTCGGGGGCCTTGTCTCTCCCCTGCAGGGTGCGTCGTCGGGCAAGTCAGTGCATGACGAGAATGAATAAAACGCTGCAACAGAGACGCAGGGATGAGTGGAGGACGGGCACAAACACGGATGCCGTCTTGTTTTCTTCTTTTGTACAACTGCATTTCGTTACGTAAGATGACGACAGTCAGAGTGAGCACAGCCTTGTGCCTGTCTTTCACTCATCTCCACGTCTTCTTTGGACCGTTTTATTTATTCTCGGGGGGCGCACAGTGTCTGGGCAAGCTCTGAGGATGGCATCTGTGCAGGCACCCTGATGCTGGTGGACGGGGACAACATCCTCTGGTCGCTGCAAGTAGACCACCAGCTCTCGGCACTCACCAAGCTCGACATCGTGGTGAGCCCTTTCCCGTTATCCGACGTGGGCTGTCTGACGGCCAGGCGAGAGAGCTTTGCGGTTCGGCCGGCGTTTGGTGCGAGGATTCTTACAATGACCCGAACGCGGTTAGGTACGGTCGTCGACGAAACGAGAATGGCGCCTGTTTTGGAAGCCTCCGGCGCACGCTCTTTGCCTTTTTTAGGGGGGACATGGGTCATCACAATATTTCTGGAAATGGCAATTTTGAAATCTACAGCTATTTTTCTTCTCATCTGCCAAGTTTTTCATTTTGTGAATCAATATTAGAGCCATATTAGTTCATAATATCTACGCAGACCCAAATTGCATCATAGTTGACGCATAAACTGTGCTGTCGCAAAACCCAAGTTTTGGAACTTTTTGCAGATTTGTAGGATCAGAATCTAAGAACCTAGAGCAGATAGAAATATTACCTTTTCTGCAACTTGTAGCTTAATGTGTGAAGCATACTATGTTGAGAGCCGAATCTTCTCTACAGGTCTCAGAAATTTTTCGACCGACCTATCGTTTTGTTACTTGGTAGCCACCCGCTGAACACGGAACTTGAATGTGCCAGAAAATCGCTAACAAAGGTTCAATCTCAACAGTATCTCCAACATTGTATTTTTTATACTTTGTAGTATCTTGCCATCTATTATAAATAATTTTTGGTTCAGCAGCCTTTCCTTTTCCCGAAAGCAAAGGTGGGCGAGTTTTAATTATCTTGAGGACTAATCTGACGATTCAAAAAACGTCGAGACATATGAAACCAGCGCTAGAAACCGAAATAGCTCGCGCAGATTGATTGGGTTTGACGAGAGCACCGACACTCGAGGCACGGCTAAGCATGGTCGAAGGTTCGCGCCGGAGGCAGGACAACCGAAGTTCCCTTCTCGTACCGTCCGTGCCTTCTGACTTACCGTCCATGTCTCAGCCCCGCCGTTTCGAAACAGCCGCAACCTCTAGATTGCTATATTGCCTCCACGGTGCAGGGAGACGGCCGGGATGAGGTGATAGCGTGCGCCTGGGACGGCCAGACGTACATCGTGGACGAGGACCGGCAGTCGGTGCGCTTCCAGTTCGACGAGGCCGTCTGCACCTTCACCGCAGGTCGGTGCCAGCCGTCCCCAGTGGGACGGGCCTGAGAAGATGTCCCCCTTGCAGGCCGGCTGACCCTGAGCCCGGGCGTGACCCTGCCCTGCCTGGTTTACGCCACCTTCGGGAACCGCATCGTGGCCTACTACAACGTCACCTTCCCCAACATGGCCACCCAGGCGCTACTCGAGGAGCCCCAGCTGCGGGCACGGCTCGAGGAAGGCCTCCCAGAGGGTGGGTCTCTTCTTCAAACACATTGGGTCGAGCCTCCCGAGCGGGGGGGGCCTTTGACGGCGCGAGTCTAGTGCTTTGCTTGCCACAAAATCAATTACAGCAGCTGAAATTTAGAGTATGACGATTCTAGAAACATGAGCGAAGATTTGTTGGCCTTCCATTGGCTACGGAAATGCACTGCTTGGAAAGCGAGGCGCGAAAACTAAATTTCCAACTATTTGGGAGCAGAAAGCGGAAGGTGATGCTGGTGGCACGAAGCGACCGTCTTGGCGAGAACATTCCTAGGGATTGACCCCGACATACTCAGAGTTTTGATAGTTCACCAAATGTTTTACCTCCAATACGAGGCACATCCAGAAAGTAAGTTTTGTTTTCAAATAAGATACTCGCGCAACATTTTTCGTTAAATGTTTCATTTTCTATGAATTCCACACACTTTACTTTAGACGCGATGCCCCTTGGTGTCGAGCTATTTCTCCCATCGTCGCGCCAGTCTTTTAGATAGCCTCCTTTTACGGCGTGCAAGCCCGTCTCCTCCTTGCGCACGTGGTTTCTTTGCCCCCTAAATGCACCCACGTGTATCCCCCCAGCCTTGCCCAACGGTGGGGCGAGCTTGGCTGCCTCCTCGTCGCACATTCTCTATGCATTCTCTATGTCTCCCTTTGATTAATGTCCCCCTCTTTGTGTGCCGACGCGCCAAAGACGCATTTTACAACACTTGCTCGCCGTACTGGTGAGGAGATCCAACTACAGGGGCACTTTCTCCAGTTCGTATTGTGCAGAGCTCGGCGTTTACCTAACATAACGCCCGCGGACTGGATTCTTTGGTGTTGTCTATCTTGATTGAATGCGGGGCTCCGATTGCAGGTAAGTGCTGCGTCGGTGTTGGGCTGGGGCTCTTCTGCGACGTCGGGTGCAAATCAAGGGACCACACCAGTCGGAGACGCGTTAGACACCGTACTGGTGCAGAGGGGAGGACTAGTTGATTGGAACACAAGGTTCGGTTTAATTTTGCCATGAAAGCCGAGCCGCCGATTCCAGAGACACTACCACATCCCCTGGCCACCCGCATCTTTCGGCACTCGGAAGCTCCGGCTCTGCGGGCTGTCGTCGAACTTGGGTCGGCATTCGTGGCGCAAGTGTAGTTATTTTCTGTACTTGCGGTACGGAAAGCGAGGTGCGGAAGAGACCTCTCGGGCTGGGACGTTTGTGCGCCGTAAACGGCCGGTCTCGTCCAGACTGTCAAGAGCACGGGGTTGCGCAGAATGAGCAGTGCCCTGTATCGTTGCAGGGGTGGACCCCCGCAAGCTCGTGCACTGGTGCCTGTACGGTTCGCACGCGGTGCTGGGTGGCCGTTCGCCCGGCGAGAGGAACGAGGACCGCCTGTGCTGACACGTGCCCGGCCAGCGGCAACATTGGCCGAACGCATCGACTTGAGGGAAACCAGGCTGCTCCTCTGCAGAGGAGACTCGGAGAACGGCATGGGGAGGGAGATCGCGGGTTGCGACGGCCAGCAAACGGCAGCCGAACTGCAACGGGCCAGAAAGAGCGCTTGCCAAGCGGCGTTCGTCGGTACCTTCGAGGCCCACCCACTCCGAAGGCCACCCGGACTCTTTCTGCTCCATTCTTTTGGGAAATGCCCTCTCGCCTTCCCCAAGCCGGCAGCGTCGCTGGGTAAAAAACTTTGCCGGCATCCCCCATGTTACGGTAGAACCCGGTCGAGATGTTTTCCAGGTGACCGCGGTAAAAACGACGTACAATCTGAAAAAACGCAAAGACAGATAACACTCTCGGAACGACTGTAGACAAGATGGGAACTGGCTCTCGCTCGACAGTTTGCCTTGTGTGGACTTCCACAACTTTGTGGACTTCCACAAGTGGACTCCTTTTTTTTTGCCACTGTTTGAGATAGGGGGCCAACCTATAATGTCTACCAAAGAGTGTCGACACAAACAATGAGCAGAATATTTGCTCTGGACGAGGACTACCCTCTCTTAAGTTTTATTAAATTAAAAGCAGCGCGCAAAAAGACGGACAAAGTTAGAAGCACGCGGGACGAGCATTGTACTGTCAACTGAAGACTAATTGAAAAAGCGGCTCGAACGAGAAACCATCCTAAAATCAAACGCCACACAACAATACCGTGTCGCTCACCACACATCGATAAAATCTATCTCTTTTTTATGTAGGTAAATTGAAGCCTGGCTTACGCAGTGCTTTGTGCCTGCTTTTTCTATTGCATGTGCCTCCAGCACACCTCTTTCCACTTTTGCCTGTCCCTTGCCAATGATTTATTTATTTTTTACCCTCAGGGTCAGGGCAGTACGGAGGGGAATGAGGTACACAAGTAGAAAAAGAGAGAAAAACGGCATAGAGCAAAAGGATTATATAGTAGTTAAGGCTCTTTACAAAAAAAGGTTAGTTATGGCAGTTCTAAAACGCGTGCCATCAGCAATTTCAGCGACGGCTCTCGGAAGGTGATTCCACATGGTTGTGGAGCTAGGAATAGAAGGGTCATGAAAATGTTTTGTGCGACTAGATGGAATGTCAACTTTGTGATGGTGATCGATGCGCGCTGAAACATAATGACGTGCTGTTAGTAGCCTTTCTTTCAGAATCGAGTTGTGATACATAAGGTATTTTCAAAGATTGGGTGACACAGGATGTCTTTGAATCGTAGTGCAACACTTCAGTTGGGGTAAAGCTTCTCTCCCCTCGCACTTTTACAGCCGGTAGTTTATTTAGTCTGTAAATATAACTTCTGCGTCTGCACGTGACGTCAATTTTTCCGCCAAAATCTAGCGGAGAAACTGAATTTGTTCATAGGTGACATGAAACCAAGTCATGCGACGTCATTTTCCTCGCTAAATTTAGACGGGGAAACTTAATTGGTGTTGAGGTCACGTGACGTCGATTTTCCTGCTAAATTTAGTGGGGAATTGAATTTCTGTTGCAGTCAAGTGACGCCAATTTTTCCGCTTAATCTAGCGGAGAAACCGAATTTGTTCATAGGTGACGTCACACAATGCAATGTGACGTCATTTTCCCCGCTAAATATAGCGGGGAATTGAATTGGCGTCAAGGTCACATGACGTCAATTTTCCCACTAAATTTAGCACGGTTACACCGACGCTGACGCCGCGAAACCCGGAAACAGATGCCTAAGAACACTCTAAAAAAAAGCTTCACAGCCACGTGACTTCTGGCAACCCTCTCCTCCCCTATATTTCCTCGTCCTCCCCAGTCCAGTTTCGGTTTTGGGCATTTGCCTTTTTTTACTTTATTAAAAATATGTGACGCTGTAGCAAAATATTGATTGGATAGTCTTCCGACACCATAATGAATCACCTGGGTTTTTTTAGGGGTGTCGGTGTCCCTTTAAAGTAGTCGTGTCGTTCAAAATAAAAGGTCCGAAGTTGCATTCTTGTATTCGTTCATAAAAACGCTTCCACATTCACGCGTCGACACGCTACATTGGAAGATGCTCGTTCGAACCGGCGGCCGCTGCACTCCACCACCGAGCGAGGCAGACGTCGGCAGAAACGGTATCGCTGGCCCACTCGGCTCGTTTGCAGTGTCCGTGGAGGGGAGACTCGGGCTGGGCACCGGACTGCGACATGGCGGGAACGACAAGGAACCGGGACTCTCGAAATATACGCCGTTTATTTACATAGGGTACAAAGTCTGACAGCCCATTCGCGCTCGTTTGCTTTTATATGGTCCCTTTTTTAGGCCCTTTTATGGCTGAGCCGTTGCCCAGCTCCGCCCATCTTGTTGAGCACGCACACAAACGGCCAGACGTCCTGGACGTGGTGGCGCAAGGCACTTTTGGTGCAAAGGTGTGGAAACGTTTGAGCCGAAAGATTAGCGTCTTGCACGGAACGAAACTTCGGCCAATAATTCGCAAGCGGTGGCGGGCAGATATGCGGACCGATTTTACACCAACCGAGGAGAAGTCAACCTCGTAGGGGACGCACCCGTTTCAAAGCCGAATGGGTCCCCTCCCTCTCTGGCGAAGACCAGCTTTCATCCATCGTACTCAACGTCTCCCCCGTTAGGTGGCTGCGTCGCTCCGGAAATTCACCAGGCGGCAACTGGCAAGGATAGCGGGCAGATCGGTTGGCAATCGTAGAACAGTCGATCAGTCGTGACGAGGGGTTTTGGCGTCGACTGCCCAGTCTCGGAGCCGTAGAGCACTTTGAGAAACCTGCCTTTCCAGAGCCGCGTCCAGGTCTCGCAGACGCTCGTCCATTCCCATCACGATCATTCCGGCACGTCCCTATCGGTCGTCCACGTCGTGGCAGTCGGGCAACGCGGAGGGAGCGGCGAAGGAGTACTGAGGGGGGGGGGGGGATCAGCGGACTTGAAGGCCCAGGAGGCACTGCAGGGCGGGTCCCAGAGCCAGGTGTAGGTCCCGGGCAGCCTCCCGGCCCAGCGGCCGGTTCAGGGACCGATAGACGAGGCGGTAGCAGCGGCTCAGCCGCCCATCAGCCGAGAAGCGGTCCACCAGCTCCAGGCTCTCTAGCACGTCGCCCAGCAGGTTGGAAACCACCCGGGCAAAGAGGCAGTCCTCGAAGTGCTCGGGCAGCCAGAAGCTGAGGTCGTGCGTGTAGGCGGGTGGGAACAGGGCGTCCCCCGGGCGTAGCAGCAGGCGCCAGTCCCCTTGGCCGCAGGCCGCCAGCGCCAAGCGCTCCAGCCCTATCTCAGCCACCACCTCGGCACAGCCTTGGGTAGGAATGCGAGTAACTTAAAGGGGGAGTGCAACAATTTCCGGACTTCGTTCAAAGATATGTGGAAGTTGCTCTCTGAAACTTCTGAAGTAACGAACAGAAAACCGATTTCGCCTGCGTGTCCTAGTTGTTGCGTAAAAAAAAGATAAATATTGGCATTTCGGGCACCCCTCAACTCACACCCGGTCGCACTCCCAGTGACGTCATTCGGAGTGCCGTGTAGGTACCCCTGTGCTATCTCGGAGGACGCTTCCTCTCCCTCTCTCTGCTGACATTAGCGGGCGTTATGCTGCAGCTTAGAGCCGAGCGAGGTCACGTAATCTTTTCGCCGTAGTTCCTTCGGCTGCCACTTGGGGCTGCAGGTGGACGAAAAAGCTCGACTTTTGCTTTGCGATTGTGCAGCGGAATCGCGACATTTTTAATGAAAGAGGTGTTTTCTCTGTCCTCCGGGACACGATAAACAACTTAAAAATGACAAGATGCAAATTCTTTTAATCATAAAATCGTTGCACCGCCCCTTTAATTGCTATTTTGGTTACTTTTAACCATAACCTTTTCAAGATGTCACTGTAGTTTTATTACTTTTTCCGAAGTAACGGCGTTAATTTTGTTGTTACTTTTCACAGTTTATTCTGCATTGAAGTGTCATCAAACGAGTACTATGTTTCAGTATCTTCTGTATTAAAGGGACACCGACACCCCAAAGATCATATTTCTTTTTCTTTTGTTGTCTAAAACGATTGCAAGTTGTAGGTCATAGATGTGCAAAAAAATACCACAACGGGGAAAAAGATTTCCCCACGCACGCGCCTTTTTACTTGTGGTGGCCTTCCCTTCCTCTTCTCACCTCGCTTCTTTTTATCTGTGACATCCAAAAATTATGGAATTTCAAAGCTTTGTAAGCAACATTTTTATAATATTTAATAATGGCATTCGTAAAACATGTTTAACGTAAGTGCTCAAGCACTACGGCCCTTCTTTTTCAAAAATCAAAAATCGGAGTCCAAAGTGATGTCACCTCCTGTTTTTTATTGCCCCTGGGAAAACATGGTGGTGCCGCGGCGCTCGGCACATGTAGCGCATGATGTTGCCATGGCGAGTCGGGTAATCGGACGAAGGTTTCTTTTTTAGGTGTCTGACGACCTCTCGGACTTCCAAAAGGAAATCGAGAAGCGGCGCGACGTGGCCCCTCACGTCGCTCACAAAAGTCCACTGCTCGTTCTCTTCGACCTCGCACCGTTTCAAAGAATTTGAGATCGCTAAAAGGGCTCTAAAAGAATTTCAAAATGGAAAGTGAAGCGTCATCTGCTCACAGCGATGGGCGGCACACGGAGGAGAGCAGTCGATTGCGGGACACGGGCGAACATGATACTTTGGGTCAGCACGGAGGCGCGAGAGAAACTTGAGTTGCAGGATGACTCAATCTTTGACGTCGCTGCACTGGTTTTGGAAATTGTTTTTTTACTTCACAAATACAGTCGAACCTCGATTTAACGAAGTCACCGGGACCCGCTAATTATTTCAATAAATTGGGAACTTTGTAAAATCGAGAAAGTTATTTTGTGGACATAGGCTGCGCGGGGAATCCGAATTTGTTTGTTAAATCGGGAAATTCGTAAAATCGGGTTTCGTTAAATTGAGGTTCAACTGTACCAAGTTTCGAATTTTGAGGGGTCCAGGCATTGTTTTCAATCGTTCTAGATAATTAAAAAAATTATTTTGACCTGTCAGTGCCCCTTTGAGGTATCGTCGAACGAGTACATTCTAGCCATTCCTTGCACTTTTCGAATCTTGTGTTCCGACAATTTGAGTGTCGCAGTCACCTCACACTAACACCAACTTTACTCACACTTCGTGCAATAACCTTGGGGGAGGAAGGGGGGAAGGGGCAATTTTTACTTTATTTGTAGTCTAAGTAACTTAAAGGCAATGCCGTTACTTTTTAGAACTGTAAAGGCCGGTTCACACAGCACTGTTTGCTTACGTTGCGTTATGTTACGGTAGCTTACGTCAAGAATCGCAGAGACATTTGTGCTTCGTATTAAGCATGGCAACCAGTTCAAAAAGTAGCCTCGCACGCAACATTCGAGGCACGGATGTTTCGACGACTTGAATGGGCCTTAAAAAATTACTTTTGTTGTGGTAACTGTAACGTTAACTTAACTACTCCTATTTGAAAGTAACTAACAGTAACGAATCGCGTTTTAGAAGTAACTTGCCCGAAACTGCGTCCCCGCGGCTCAACGTGGCCACGCACAGCGATCCGCACACGAGCCGGCCGGACGCCTCGTCGGCCCAGTGCCAGGAGGCCTTGGGCGGACACGCCTCGGACAGTGCGGCAACGACGGCGTCTCGTGTGGACGTCCCCACGGCACAGATCACCAGGAGGTGTTCCTCGGGGGGTTGGAGGGGCGAGGGCGCGGGGCTCGGCCGGAGCGCCAGCGCACAGGTCGCGAGCGGTCCGAGGGAGCGACGGCCGGCCTCTCGGGGCAGCAGCGGGTGTCCCAGGCGGTGGCCCAGGGCGGCCTCTAGCGCGTCCAGTGCCAGCCGCAGGGGGTGGCCTTTCAGGCGGAGGCGCGACCTGGACGGAGGGAAATGCCCATCGGTCTGGCACGAGGCTGCCGGAACGCGCGCCGTCCCAGCCTCGCGAGCGAGTGTAGAACCAGAGAGAAGGTGGCCAGGAGCAAAGCCCTCCAACTCGCAAGGCCTAAGGCAGACGCGTCGCAGCGCACCTGTGGAATGAATCGTTACTCGGAAAAAATCACGCCGAAATCGTTGCTGTTACTACGCTGATTCTCGACGAAATGTGTTAGCATTTAGAGCAGGGGTTCTGACTTGGCCAGGGATGGGAATTTTAACCTCGCGACAGTCCACATACTGTCGTCTTAGGAAAGTCGGTCCGTTCTCCGGGTGTCGGCGTTTTTGGATGTAGCCACTACGCTGCCTTTGGTCCGCACACTGCTTGCTCTATGTTGGCGAAAATGTAGATCTTATGGCACATTCACACTGGCTGCTGAACTACGTCTGCGAAGTGGTTGCGGATGCGGTTGGTGAGTGACCCTATTCAGACAGACTGAGACGCGTTTGGCGGTCCCTCGGCGATTGCGCGTAATCTTTTGAGACTTGCGTTTGGCAACCTTGTTTTAAAATCTAAAATCCAGTTCAATCCACGATCCAATGCCAACATATATAGCTATTTTGCTACTGAATGTTTTTCTTCGGGCTGTTTGCACGAATCACGAGTTCAGGTGGCGAAAAAAGAGACATGGACCCACAAAACCTGCCTTCGATTCCCTCGACCTTGCACACAACAAAGCCCAGCTAGGCGTGCCTTGCTGACTCGAAAGAGGATGGCCCCGACCTTTTCTTCGAAGTTGACCCTTCCCGCACAAATGGCTGACCTTGTTTTTGGGATAGAGGGCCCGTTTTCCCCCCTTGTTCGCTCTTACAAAATTTTTGGAGTAGTGAGCAGCACTGGTGGACCGTGGTGTGGGCAATGTGTACGGTGCCAGCTGGCCGTGGCTTTGTTGGTGGCGGACTCTCCTCTTGTCATTCGCCCGTCGATCCAGTCTGCTGTTTGTTAGACATTAAGCTCAAATAAATGCCGTTTTGATTACCTATGCATCGTCTGGTACGTACATTTATTCCTTTCGGTAGTAGTAAACGTCGCAGGTCGAGCTAGCGCAGGTACGCTGGCAGATCCGCGGTAGCGTGTGGGCTATGCAATTAGTCTCGCAACGTCTCTATTGGCCTTCATGGTGGTCATGCGTGGCGTCGAAAGCTTTCAGTAGTTCACGCAACTGCCCTTGGTAGGTACAAAAGTTGTCATTTCAGTCGGTCGGGGGCGGGTTTGATGTTCTGCGGACAAAGTCTAACAAGGCAAGGCAGCGCAGCGACGAGCTTTGGCACCTCGAGTAATGAACAAGCTAGCTACCCGGGCCAAACAACCGCAGCAAAGTTTGCTAAGATTACGAGTCAATTATTTTCACTGCAGAATCGAGCAACGGATGTGAACATCACGTTTCTTCATTGATTCGTCTGCTGCAACGCTAGGACTACAATGCCTTGGACTCCTCACCAGTGAGAGTTGCCTCACTGGTGAGGCAACTCTCACTGGTGAGGCAACCTCGGCAGTAGCAAAACCTGCCCATCCATGCAAGTAGACTGCAGACGAACTAAGGGTCCTTCATCTTGTTTCAAAAAGCCATCGACGTCACGTCAGCGTCGCATTGCGATTGGTTGCCAGTTCACGAAAGCGGTTGGAAAAAATCTGTCCCAATTCGGTTGGCAAAAATGCGCCCCAACCGCTCGATCCCAGCCGCTTCGCGGTTGAGAATGCGCGCTTCCACTTCACGGTTGCGTATCCGCTTCCAGTGTGAATGCGCCATTACACTGAAGTATGACGAGCATGAAGCTCATTGAACCTTTGGTCATTGTGTCCACCACTTGGATATGTGTAGTTGCGCAGTGTAGTTGTGTAGTTTCAAAGTAACCGTGAGCTAGCAGACAATGCGACGACCAAGACTATGCGTTCGCGCTTCCAAGTGATTTGGGAGATGCACAATGGCGCATGCGTTGTGTATCTCTCCAAGAGTGAGGAAAAGTGGACGTGATGAGCGAACGAACGGAGCGAAGGGGGGGAACCGCACCATGTCCTTACAAAACCAATCCAGTACAACCCACGAACATCCAAATGAAAGACGGCTTCATGCACCGGAGCAATAAATGCCAACGCATTTAAAATGTCCATTGCCGACAGCCCCGACCTCTCGGCTAAACACAACACCGAGCGAAACGTCCAGTTCGGCTCGACGAGACTATCGCGAACTGAGCTGGGTGCCGGGCTTCGTTCACTGGAAAGGGGCACAAAAGCGTACCCTCCGTCGATCCACCCCATTTCACATCCACGACGCTGGAGAAATGTCACCGTGGTGCCTCTGGGGTTCCTCTGGGGTTCGCAGCCAACGGGAAAGCGTCTCCTACCCTAGTTCCTCGGCCAGGAAGTTCCTCTCCAGGATGCCCGGGGAATCTGTGCTCGCCAGGGTGGGCACGCTCCGCACCTCAAATACGTGCACGAGCGCTCCGTCGGTGCAGAAGGCCTTCTTTCCACCCCTGCAATGACACGTCGCACACCGGCAAAGTTACTGCTAACTGCGAGGAAGCGTACAGAGGCGTGCGACGCCGAATGCCACTCACGTTGACGTCGCAGCGACAATCAGAATGCACTTTATCTCTTGATTGCAGTCACAGCCGCGGCAACAACCGAGTGGACAGTTAAAACCGTTGCCACGACTTCGTGGGAATCTTGACCCTAACCCCGAACATTTTCTGGCTCAGTAAACGCACTCAGCACGTTGATACTCCCCATTTCCTCACATCTCTTACAATTATAC
Source organism: Ixodes persulcatus (assembly GCA_013358835.2). Taxonomy (NCBI): domain Eukaryota; kingdom Metazoa; phylum Arthropoda; class Arachnida; order Ixodida; family Ixodidae; genus Ixodes; species Ixodes persulcatus. The sequence goes on from JABSTQ010011237.1 coordinate 327,684, forward strand.
GTCCATGTACTTTCAGCCTCATCCAGAAACAAAAAAATACCTGCACCGCGGTGCGCGGCGCCTTCGAGGTCATCTTGGCTTCATTTTACTTCGCAGTATTATCACGGGGGGAATATCCGGCACTGGCGGCGGCGACGACGCTTTCGTCGCTCCACCCCTGCTCCCACCAGCTCCTCCCATTGACCTAACTCTCTCAATATACAACTCTGCCCGGATGCACGTGAGCAAAGGAACGACGTCGCGCAACTTCAACCACGTACCTGTAGCCGACCGGCGCGTACGCCGGGAAGTCGGTTGCCCGGAAGGGCTCCACCCTGCGGAGCAGCAGGCCCCCGTGGGCGGCCATGTGCACCACCTGCCAGGTGTCGTCGAAGCGCCTGGGTGGGTCCTCGGCCGGCGTGCCGCCCTGGCCCCGGCACAGCGTCACCAGCACCCGGCCCCCGGCGCCCAGCAGCCGCCCTGCACTGCCCGCACGGCCCCCTGAGAGCCCCGGAGACACCGTGGTGCCTAGAATGCGTCTCCAACTGCTGTGTTCCACCTCCTAAAAAGTGGTCCCCCGATTTCCGCTTCAAGACGTCGCAAAAGTGTCAAACAGCGGTGGTGGATGTGGAGCGCCTGTTCTGCTGCCAGGTCGCTGTCCAGCCCGACAATGCACGCAAGTTTCGGCACCCAGAAGTTGGGCGCTGTGACGACACCCGCGCGCGCTCGTGCTTTTTGCGGGAACTTCTGCGATCAACCACCAGGATTATAACGTCCGACGGCGTGACGCTACGGCTTTTGTGACGTCATTTGTTTCCACTTGGGGACCACTTTTGATGCTAGAGCAGAACAGAAGACACCAGCTGGAGACTCATTCCAGGCACCATAGTGACGCCATCAACTCCGTTCCTCAATGAGGGGGTAGACGTCCAACAGCTACCGGCCAAGTACCGTAGAAAGCGGGCACAACGTGGGTTGTGCCCTCTTTCTAGTTTCTATTCTGTCACCCGCTGCCTGCAAAGGGTAGCCAGATTAGAAATAATTACTTCCTTGCTGCGTGGGAAGCAAAAGGTGGCTTTGACCAGCTTTTGCTTGCTTCCCATGTCCATTCAGCATGTATAAAAGAGGGGGACAAGGCTATATGTGTGACGCTGCAATCTATCCTATCAATATTTTGCTACAGCATGGCAAAACCACCAGAGATAAATCACGAGTTTGATTATCTTTGTTGAGTCTAAACCATAGAAAACGGCACGTGACAATAGAGAAGAGAGTGAGCGCGACTCAAACCGGCCAGTTCTCGATCAATGGTTTTCGGGCAGAAAGAAAAATTTTGAGACACACATTGTGTTCTGGGTAGTTGGGCTCTCGTATGTCATGTTCTTGGCGTGCAAAGCTCTCCCCCGGCCATTACATCCGTCTGGAAAGAGTAACGTAGGGAAAAAGTGGCTCGAGGCCGTTTTTGCGGCGCAGTGGCGCTGGTACAGAGCCGGAAATCACCACCAGAGGTTACTTGGCTAACTGCCCAGATGAAAAGACGCCCGTTTGCCCGAATTATAGTCGTTTCAGATGGAAACGCCCTGGCAGTCTGGTGGTGCGGTCGCTCACTTCAATTAGGGCTGCAGGAGCCGCAGTCGCCCGGTATGGGGAGCATTCACTGCCGTCCATAACAGTGTGCGCGACTGCCGGGCGCATGCCGACGACCGTCATGATTACCAATCTTGGCAACCTATTAATGCAAGCTCGTTCTGAGCATGCACTCTGAACAGCACGCTCAAATATGGCATTCAGTGAATGCGACCAGAAACTGAAGAAGAAAAGCGCAAGCGCACGGGGACAACAGGACGCTGAGCTCTGGTTAGAACGGTTAGTGGCTAGACTCTAAGCTAGCAGCATTTGTCTCTAACTCGCACTTGGAACGCATTTGACTGCCAGACGCCAATGTCCAGCGTTTTGCTTTAGAGTGTGTAGGGACAAAGGCAGGCAACTTTACGTCTGCCCATTAATCATTTCAGTCGGAGCTCGGCATTCTGACGTCCCTGCGTGCTCTTGTCTCCTCCTCTCCGTTTCTCGGCAGAGTTCATAGCTTCCTGTCATCGTCGTCCATGATGCTGGTATCCGCATCATAAATAGCTCTGAATCAGCACCGTCTTGCAGAGCTCTGGAGAAACTGGGCTATATTCCCCTTTTGCTGGGCAAACGAGCGTTTGAAAAGGCCGGAGGAGAGCTTTTCGCACCAAGAATTTCCGAGGTCGTGCTATTTGGCTGTTGACATTAAAAGCATTCGCTAGGTGGCGCAAACCGCCACCCGATTAAACGGGTTCAGCCATTGTAATGCTGCGGACCTGACGAAGAAATCCCTGAGAAGCCTCCGGTTCTCCCCGATCTTCATCTTGCCCCCCGTGTGGGGAAAGTTGAAGACGATGCACTCGATGGCACAACGCCCGAGGCCTGGGTGCTGGTCGAGGCGCCGGGCGTCCACGTCCGTGTACACGCAACCCCCTACAATAAAAAGGGGGGAGAAGAATTTAATGCTCTCGCTGGACCCTGCTTTGTGGGCCTCGTACCCAGGCAGCGAATCGTAGCCATGTTCGTCTGTCGGTTCTCCACATCCGGGTTGTTTTCTTCGAAGCACGTTGCCACAATCTTCTTGCCCCCCAGCACCTCGGCCAGCGACGCCGAAAACGAGAAATCTCCTTCACCGACAAGAAGCACGGCGCCGGCTCCAACCGGCTGCAGGATCTCCAGGCACATGTCCTTCAAGTAAAAAAAAAAAAAAAAAAAAAAAAGAAGAAGAAATGAATATAATTATGGCATGGTTTCTGAGATTTTTCGTGCTCCTCTCGCCGCAACATACGGACCTGGAAAGAAGTTGATTGAAATTTAAAGGTTCATATTTTCAAAGCGCGAAAGGTGTAGAACAAATGTCCGTGAATACAAGTGAAGTTCAGAAAGCTGTTCTCATGCATGATGACAAAAATAATTTTTATACCTGTCTTGCCGGCCCAGAAAATATCCGTAGAGGGAAAATATAGATTCGCATTAAATCTTGCATTCTGAGGTATCGTCCAGCGAAAGAGCACAAGCAAAGACCGGAGCAGCGAATAAAAGTTACAAATCAAGAGATCGACTTGCCAGTCTCTATTCTGATTATGAGAAAAATTTAAATGCGAGCTTCGTGCGGCGGGCTCACACTTGATAGCATGGCAACGCAGCGTGCTTTGACTTTTGACGCATTTCCAAACTTTCCGTCTTTCCATTTTGGTTATAATTGTGCCGCATGCGGAGAGCTACAGAACTGGCTCGGCTCGAGAGTCGTTTTTTCGGCTGGGCAGCCGAGCTATTGTGTCTGGAATGCGCCTCACCGAGAGTTTGGACTAGGGGTGTCGCAAACTTTTGTCGAACCTGATTTTTAGGTTGAACTTTCAAGGTTCGACTGCGTCGAACCGGTTGAACCTTCGAACTGCTAACCAGATTCGACTGCTTCGACTTTGTGGACAGACCTTGATACAAGCATGTCTAGGTTTGGAGAATTTTTTTTTTTTTTATGCAAAGAGTTATTTTAATTTTATGAGTAGTTGCAATTAAAATGAACTAATTCTAATTACCGAAGGTAATAACTTTTTTGTAGCGTATTAACTGAAATAACCAATCAGTGCTGCCCTTAATTCATCACTTAGGCCATTTAGGCATCACCCATAGAGTTATTGTAATAACTCTATGGCATCACCATCCAAGCCGAAGCCAACTGGCCAACCTGTCGCGCATGCCATAGAGTTATTATAATGTACGCTAGAGGTTCAACTGGCGCTAGTGTGCTGCTGCAAATTGAAGCAGACAGCAACCAGTCCGCAATTGACTTCCGGTAATGCATTTCTATGGGAAAAAGCGAGTGCATTTTCTCTTTGCGCTCGATTATAAGAGCAAATATCACGAATAATTTGTGCGTATTAGGCACATTGGAACATTTCTCAGTCACGCGGACGAAATAATTGGTCAGTTACGGCGTTTTTATTTTAAATTCGTGGCATGAAAAACTGTGCTAAAACGGCTTCATACATGTATTTATGTGCACTGTCGGACACTGTTAGCGCGAACACGGCGTCGGCGCTTTCTAGCATGGAGGATATACGTGCCAAACGAACGAGAGGCATCTGGAAAACTAAGAGAGAAGGCAAGAACTACGCAGTAACACTGGATAAGTGACTCCTTGTGCATGCAGACGATCAAAATAAATTGAAAGCCATGTAATATAGTCCGATTTTCAATAAATAAGTACTGCTTGATTGTTTCTACTCATGAATATGTGCGAAGATGCTTCTTCTGGGTTCAAAGCATTACCCGCACGCTCCAAATCTTTGCAAATAGGGAGAAGCCAAAAACAGGTGCCCGATAAAAACTGCGTGACATAGGAAATAACAAAAAGACACACCTTTCGTAGCCCACGTACTTTATTTTTTTACATTCGAATGTACCGATCGTGGAAATGCACGACGGAGTCGTATTCATAGAGTGACAGGACGGGCATATTACAAATATATAAGCGTCACCGGAATGCTAGCGAACCTTGAACACACTCTACATCCCTTTCAATCGTTATTTAGCTCAGAATCGTCTCTCGTTTTTACATACCTGCCATGGAACAGAGGTTTGGGCCTGAAATATAGCGAAGCGTAACATCGTTTAATGGTAAAGAAAAATGCTGTAATTAAAGCAATTACACTTTTACAATATCATTAAAGGTACGCGCACTATCCGGTACAACCGAACTAATAAAAGTTATTCATGTTATTTTCCGGCGAAGAGACAAAATCCATGCGCGTTTTCCCATAGGAATGCACAGGAGCACCGCAAAAGTAGACTGGTTGCTGTCTGCTTCAATTTGCCTCCCGGAAGTCGCATAGACACTAGCGCCAGTTGAACCTCTAGCGTACATTATAATAACTCTATGGCGCATGCGCATAGCAGTCGAACCTGAGTCGAACTTTCCACTAAAAGTTCGAAAAAAGTAGAACCTGGTCGAGCTCGAACCTCGGCCGGTTCGCGACACCCCTATGCGGAGGGCAAGTTCGTCTGCTTCTCGCGCAGGGGGGTACCGGTGGCGTCAGAACGCCGTGCCCTGATTGGCTGATCACGGCCCCCCTATCTGAGCGTCGTCTGCTCCTTTGCAACGTCGTCTGCGCCTGTCTTACCTTTCCTGCGACTTTCGGAAGTGCAGAGGCCAGATTCACAAAACCATGTTACGCCGAAAGAGTGCGTAAGACAAAACGTGAGAACAAATTCGTATTCACGAAACAAAATTATCGTAAGTTTTGCTCAGGTTACGACGGAATCCTACGACGATCAACTCAGCATGGCCGACAGCGTCGCTCAGTTACTTGGTCGCGACGACCAACGGACGTTTATTTTTGTACTTGCTCTTCTCACGCGTCACGACTACAAGCAGCAAGAAAAAAAGTAAAAAGCACTTGAAATAAACCACGACGAACAAGAACGCTGGATCCACAAACACCCGGGAAATGCTCCAACGGCCACGATTCCACTGACCCCGTCCAAGCGAGCTCGGCAGATAGGCCTAGCAGCGGCGCAGAGGTGCTCCGACGGTCCTTGGCCAAGACCGTCTGCCCACGACCGGCTGGCGTGCTGAATGGAATATGCCCGCGCGACCCTTGTGAACCCTTCAATCTCTTCCTCTTGTCATCGCCTCGTTTTCCGAGGCAGCGGCGACTCTCGACGGTGAAAAAGCGGTGAATCTCCGACAGACGCAGGAAAGGTAAAGCAGCCATCGCTTTGACTAGCAGACGTAAAGCAGACGACGTTAACTGCACCAACCCGCCGACACCGTTTAAGGGTGAGGAGTCTCGCCGCACACGCAAGGAGGAAAAAAGTATTTGGGAGGAACTTGCGGACACTCTCGCTTCTTAGCAGACAAACCTCGGCGCCTCGGGACACCGCGCCAGCGAGTCCCTTGACTTCCCCCTTTGTCCTTGATGCACGTCTGCTAGTTGTTCGACAAAAACAACGTACCGCTCGAGTTATTTCGTCTCCCCTCTCTGAAAGGCGAAGTCGAGCTCGCTCGTAAAGACCTGCACTTCCGAAAGTCGCAGGAAAGGTAAGACAGACGCAGACGACGTTGCGAGCAGACGACGTTGCAAAGGAGCAGACGACGCTCAGATAGGGGGGTCGCGATCAGCCAATCAGGGCTCGGCGTTCTGACGTCCCCGTTACCTCCTTTCTCATGCGCAGAAGACGAAAATGAGCCCACTTGCGAGGCGTTTGTTTACAAAATCACAGTCCAGCGTGCGATCTTCACAGCCCAGCACGTGCGTGTTCGTCGCTTCGGAAAGCGAGCAAAGCACGCGCCATACGCAAGAACGCTCAAAATGGCACCGGCCAAAAGCTCGTTTGAACAGGCCGAAGCAGGTTGCGCAAAGACCGCTGCACTGGCGCGTTCGATTCATCCCGATTCTGAATGAGTTCAGACCCAGGTCCTCAAAACCTTGCACCGGCTCCGGAGTCAGTTCAACGCCCGTGCAGAAGGTGACTTCGAGAGCAGACGACACTTGTCCGTCTCTGCTCGCGCTACCATTTCTCGGAGCTCTTGTTCAGATGTCTACGATCTAATAACGCCGAGATAGAGGTTACATTTTCTCTAACTGACGAAAATAATGTACCTGTGGTGGACGCGGAAGCGAGATTTTAACGAAGGGTAAGAATTAGCTCGAATGCGATATTCTGAAAGCGATCGTTTACGCACCTGCTCGCTGGCCCTGTGGCCACTGTGGCCCTGTGGTAGTAAATTGTTTTGATGCTGGATAAATGGGTAGATAAATATTGGCTGTACTCTTTATATTGGGTGGTAGCTAGCGCTACCTAGCCTATGGGTATTCACACTGTTGATCAAGTTTTTTGAAAGACAGACAGCCACCGCAGAGCCGTTTATTGAGAGAGTTTGGCCATACATTGGTTTGAATAGGCGAGCATCTCGGGCCAACCACAGGCCGCGAAACAGCCCCTAGCGGTGTACCACTATACTTCGTTTCACCTTATGTGCGAGCGAAGGCAAAACTGGAAGCGCGAGCACGGAAGCTCCGTGCGTTCAGGCTTTGCTCGAGCGCGCGAGCTGGGGAGAAATGCAAGAAGCGCTGGTCTCGCGCTTCTAGCTTTGGCTTCGCTCGCAGGTAAAGTGAAACGAAGTATAATTTGAGCCGTGCCGAGCGGAGCTCCGCGTCTCAAGACGCTCACGCACCCCACCCTTTGCACTGCTTTCTTTCTGCCAGTCTCAGGACGCTGTTCTAGCAGTGCAGACAAAGGCATGGGCACGAGCGCGTGGCTTTGGAACGTGCATCCTATGCACGAGGTCTCGTACAAACAATAGCGTTTCGCTGAGCTAGGCTCACGCGCCTGTGCCTTTGTCTTCACTGTCGACATTTGTGAGATGGAGTAGAGGCAACCCCCGGACATTTCCCATAGGGCCAATGGAGTCGACTTTTGTACAGTAGCGCCGAATTCCTCGTCCGTGGTGGGGGGCTCTCATCACTTGAACGAGTCGACATATCATTTCATATTCAGTAAATTATAAAATCATATCAACAACTAATCATGCTATCAATAAAATACCTGGCTCACTTTTCAAAATGGCTTTTTTATAGCACTTTTGGGACGTGGTAGCCTACTTTGGAGTCGTTTCTATGCCAAGCCATAAAGAATCCAACATGGCGCCCTTCTATTTTTGTGGGGCGGTTGTCGTACGACCGCTTCGGGGTCGCGCTGGGGCCAGGCTCCTTTGCATCACGCCCGGTCCCGGTAGTATTATAATAGGGACTTTGAGCAAACCGTTACCGTGTTCCGCGTTTCGAACTATCGGAGCCTTTGAAGCATAGTTTTAAGCGCGCGCCCCGCGGTCACGGTATCACTTCGGGCGCGCACTTAAAAACCATGCTTCAAAGGCCCCGACAGTGCGGTACGCGGAACACGGTCACGGTTTGCTAAACGCCCCTAACGCAGTACACGCCTACTATGTGCGATTTCGCTTTCAGCTGAATAAGGTGCGTAGTCGTGTGTGTTCGTTGTTTCGAGACGTCCAGCCGTCCAGTAACGAATCGAGATCTGCGACCGAAATATTTCGAGGCATATTTATTGCGCACATGCTAAAACGAACTAAATACAGCACTGCATCTCCATACGCGAAAAGACAAAACACTGACAAAATCACTTCGTTACCCTCGCCCACATGCTCCAGTTATAGACCGCCAGCACCTCTCTCATCTGTGCACGGTCTCATAGCTTCATTATTACATGCGGCGCCACACACCTTCTTGGGAATGAACTTTATCACTAATTTTATCACATTATCACTTCTTGGGAATTATGTATATCTATACAAGTGTACACATTGACCCACATAATTACGCATGCAACATGCCAAGTTGGATCAGCTGTTCACTGAAAGTAAATAAGTTGTTCACTGATAAGCCACTAGGATAGCCTCCAGCAATCATTAGCTTCATTTTTACATATTCAAAGCTTCTCACGCAAGCAAGATGGAAAGGTGGTGAAATAAGCCTTCGGAAATTTTGGCACGCAAGAGGCTGTAGAACTGGTTGGGAATCACGAAGTGTCCAAAGCTTTCTTCCTCCGTGAGAAAACGTTCAAATGCTTGTTCCATGTCCCAGCAGCTGTAATGACAATGTGGTCATGATATTTAGAATCGTATACTTATTTAAATAGTCAGGACACAAAACAAACGTCTATCTATAGAGAACAAACTAATGACAAAGAATGCCGTTTGTCGCACCCGGGACCAGAAATAAATGAAACTTCAAATAAAAATATAGGGAGTCGAATTCTGTCTTCATTATCCTCCGTCTGTTCGAGGACCGCCAGAGACCATTTTCAAGATTAAACCCTATTGTTATACTTTAAATATGAAGTTGTGCTTTAATCAAAGTTGGGCTAAGTGTATACCTTTCACATCATTAAAACCGTAGTAGTTAGGGGATTTACTTCGTGGAGAATATCAGAAAGCACATGTTTTTACTGGGAGAATGAGCCTGCCTCTAGTACGGTCAACCCGCAAACCAACAGCTATGGGCAACAAAAGTTTAACGGTAAGTTCGCTGAGCAAATAAAACTGAGTACGGGAAGTATACATACTCACCTGTCTTTTGTTGAAAAAAAAGAACAAACAGAAACTTGTAGGTCTTGGCATTTGCGCTGTTCGTGCACCATTTGGATATGGCCACGTCAAATGCATCCCTCAACAGTCTCTGAAAGTTTGCACCAAAAATATCCATCGAGTTCGACAGGCGCGCGGAACGCCGGAGAGCGGAACCACGCTCGCACGGCCATCGGGTAAACAAAACCATGCGACCGCGCGAAACGCGCAGCCGCACGCCGACACTGCCGTTGACTGCCGTTACGAAGTTTCAAATTTGGGAGAGGGTAGCGACGGCGCCGGCGAGGCGAGTGAGTTGACTGCTCATGGAACCTCCGTCCGGTCAGTTTAGAGTTTTGGTTTCAGACTGAAAGAGAAACAGACATAAATTATTATACAAAATAAATTACATTTTATTTTCATGGCGAGATGAAGACGTTTTGTTGAAATTACTGTTAGCAAACCAAGTTCCATATTTGTATTTTTACATTAATGAGAGCCCCCCACCACCGAAGCGCTGCTGCCGGTGGCGACGCTATTCACAGCGCCGCCGATGGTGGCGACGCTAATGTCAGCGCCGCGAAACTGGGACTGTGACCGGGGGTTGGTAGAGGTCTCCTGATTGGTCGACGCTGTGTCACAAATTTAGTTTACGCTCTAAGCGTGGGGGGAATATTCGGCGCTGGCGGCGACCTTTGCTCCGCCTATTGTCCAAACTCTCCTAATATACGGCTCTGAGCCACCGCCTTCTGTTGCTCCTGCTGCTCTTGGATGCAGACTAACAACTCGGACAACTCCACAGTGGTCTGTGAACCTCCTGGTACCCGGAGGCTGTATGAAAATCAACATGGCGGTGTAGCGATGGCGAAACCAAAACTGAAACCGCTGGACAATGCAAAGGTACAAGCAAGCTGAACAAGAATAACGAAAATAACCCCTGGAGACACCCCCGAACAAGAGGGACATCTCGAAACACCTAGCTGTGTTTGGAGATTTGTTTGTCCTTTTTCCCTCTTGTTCCCCTTCTCCAGGGATTGTTTTCGCCATGCAATATTTGCACTTTTGTGTTTTTTTATTCAGCAGGCGGTAGAAAATACAGAAGAAATTTCTCTGTTTTACACACCAGAATCACAATCAAAGAAATGAACAAGAAAAGAGGATAAAAAGTTATGTAACGTTAACGTAATAAATAAAAAGTTATGTAAGTTAAGTAAAGTAATCCTCTTACAATGAGAGGACACACTGGGACAATCTATGCGGAGGGCAAGTTTGTCTGCTTCTTGCGGAGGGGGTGGCGGTGACGTCGGAACGCCGAGCCCCGATTGGCTGATCGCGACCCCCCTATCTGAGCGTTGTCTGCTCCTTTGCAACGTCGTCTGCGTCTGTCTTACCTTTCCTGCGACTTTCGGAAGTCCAGAGGCCAGATTCACAAAACCATCTTACGCCAAAAGAGTGCGTAAGACAAAACGTGAGAACAAATTTGTATTCACGAAACAAAATTATCGTAAGTTTTGCTCAGGTTACGACGGAATCCTACGACGATCAACTCAGCATGGCCGACAACGTCGCTCAGTTACTTGGTCGCGACGATCAACGGACGTTTATTTTTGTACGTGCTCTTCTCACGCGTCCCGACTCCAGACTACAAGCAGCAAGAAAAAAAGTAAAAAGTACTTGAAATAAACCACGACGAACAAGAACGCTGGATCCACAAACACCCGGGAAATGCCCCAACGGCCACGATTCCACCGAACTCGAGTAAGCGAGCTCGGCAGATAGGCCTAGCAGGTACAGCGGTGCTCCGACGGTCCTTGGCCAAGACCGTCTGCCCACGACCGGCTGGCGTGCTGAATGGAATATGCCCGCGCGACCCTTGTGAACCCTTCAATCTCTTCCTCTTTCATCTTGTTTTCCGAGGCAGCGGTGACTCTCGCCGGTGAAAAAGCGGTGAATCTCCGACAGACGCAGGAAAGGTAAAGCAGCCATCGCTTTGACTAGCAGACGTAAAGCAGACGATGTTAACTGCGCCGACCCGCCGACGCCGTTAAAGAGTGAGGAGTCTCGCCGCACACGAAAGGAGGGAAAAAGTATTTGGGAGGGAACTTGCGGACACTATACTCCGTTACAACCTACGATGGACCGCAGCGGACGTTACGAGTCATCCCCAGCCAATACAATGCCGCTTTTGTGTCACGTGACCTTCGGGAAGCACGTAGCGACGCGTAGTCACATGAGGCATTCCCAGCGCTGGATTGGCTGGATAGCATGTAGCATCTCGTGTGGTCCATCGTAAGATGAAATGGACTATAACCACCCCCACTCTCGGTTCTTAGCAAACAAACCTCGGCGCCTCGTGAGTCCTTTGACTTCTCTCCTTGATGCGCGTCTGCTAGTTGTTAAAAACAACGTACCGCTCGATTTATTTCGTCTGCCCTCTCTGAAAGGCGAAGTCGAGCTCGCTCGTAAAGACCTGCACTTCCGAAAGTCGCAGGAAAGGTAAGACAGACGCAGACGACGTTGCAAAGGAGCAGACGACGCTCAGATAGGGGGGTCGCGATCAGCCAATCAGGGCTCGGCGTTCTGACGTCACCGCTACTTCCTTTCTCATGCGCAGAAGACGAAAATGAGCCCACTTGCGAGGCGTATTGGGTTGCAGTGTAAACTTGGCAGTTCGGCATATTTTCTACTTCTCTCGTGCATTATCCCTTCCTTCATGGCTCGAAAAACTTTTGTCAACGTTATAAACGAGCCTTTCCTATAGGCATTACGCACATTTGACCTTGGAAATCCCGCAAAACCTTCGCTCTTGTGAAATGCAGTTTCAGGGTCAACGCATAGATAGCGCCAGAATGGAAGTGTGTTCCCTCGTCCTAAGAAATTTTAAGAGGTTTCAACAGGTCTCGTCTCTCTCGGTCGTACGAAGGTGATGATATTCGACCACTGTGTATGCGACCTTCCAGAATCACTTCACTAAATTTCCATGAAATCTCTGGTTCATCATCCTTTTCGAGCTTCTGGGTGTGTACTCACAAGCCTTGCGCCATCCAGTCACAGGTGTGGAGCCTAGCAAAAATGAGACGTTTACAATTCTCTGTAATGCCGACTTAGAGCGCAGCTCTTGAGGAGGAGGAGGGGAAGGTACCAAGGGGAGGGTATGCCCCTGCTCCCCCACCATACCCTCCCCTCCTCCTCTCCTGCTCCCCTCCCATTTAGCGGGAAATGTTCACTAAATTAAACCAAAATGTCCCCACTAAATTTAGCGGGAAATTTAGCCAAAATTTGTCCACTTAGCAAAAAAACATTCCCGCTAAATTTAGCGGGGAAATTTTTCCACTAAATTTAGCGGAAAAATTATACTTTCATGATGTACAACCGACGTCACGTGTGATGTCATTATGGGAAACGTCCCATAATGCAACACGCAGTTACGCCGACGCCAATGCTCCTCAACCCGGTAACGGGCGCTTAAGAGCTAGCTGCGCTCTGAAAAAGTTGAATTGCTTGACTGGCCTTTAATGCCCGACATGGTCATATGAAAAAAAGAGAGTATCAGTGATTTCCCTATACACATCCCTAGAAGGGTTTACACCCCAACCCCACCCCTTGTTTTTCTAAAGGCACCCCCTTAATTCGCAACGATTTCAATGCCCCACTGCGCCCCCCCCCCCCCCCCCCCCCGACATTTAGACACACCCCCTAATTTCCATTCTTGGGAAATCCCCTGGAGAGCATAATTCTGTACCTTCTTTCAAATAACGTTACTTCAACACTGCGACCCTAAATACTCGTGTCTTCTCCTCGAGTTAAATGCTTCCAAGCAAAATCGACAATCATTTCGAATTTGATTACAAAAGAATAAGTAAAGACTGACGACTGTGTCTTGCAACTGAAGGAAAATGAGCATTGCCATTTAGGTTAGAAAACAGAACCTCAGCTCCTTGGCATTGGGTCTGCATCATGAACCTCTATTAGTTTTTAATCTTATCAATTAAATTTAGGAGTGCATCACTGCTAAACAAAACGGGAAACCAGTACGGATCGCTCCTCGCTCATCCTCAGCTGATCGAAAAATTTTAGGCTCGTTTTCACTCCTCGCAAACAGACCCGTGAATCACTGACAATCCCAAATAAACAGCTCACCCCCAAACCTTGAAACGGGCTTTGAGACCACATAAAAATGGATAGAAAAAAAAAAAAAAAAAAAAGAGGATTAGATGGGTTTACTGTTTACTCTTCAGGACACAACAAAACTGCAGAGAAAACAAAACAAAAACACAACATTTTATAAAGGTTTTTTTAATTGCTTCCAAACTGTAGCGAAGCCTGACTTATACAAATGCCTAGAGATTTTGTCTGCAGAGTCTCCCCTTACTACTCTTTTTACATCGTTCCTCTCCTTGCGGGCCATCTATTGAACGGTGGTGTGCCATATGGCACATCAACGGGTCTTGCTCTCCCACTGCACGACGGAACCCACCTGAACAATCCCGAGACATTTGACAGTTTCCCCATTTGACAAGCCAGTCCAAAAAGTTGTCTGTTTTATAAACCAGAGTAGGGTGCATGATCGATATATAGACTAGTTGCGGCAACATACCGCCTCTGTGCTTCGGGCGATTGAGTGTAACTCTTTTAGGAGTATCAAAATGATGAAAACACTCAATACTCCTAGAACATCTACTTTTTTTCTGCCTTAGTTTCTGCTTCAGCATAGTTTCATGTCATCATCCCAAGCAAAGCATGCATAAAGAAACCGTAGTCCCAAACCACTGATGCGAGCGAGCAGGGGAGTGCGCGCCACTGCATGCAGGTATGGGCTACTTTAATTTATTTTCGGAACATTTTAAGCTTCCGATGCCCGCTTCCATGACGCTCTGTGCCCGCATCATACCCCTGCGGCCAAAAATGGTGTGCGACTCGTCAATGGTTACGGTGCGCAACGCTCCTGTACGCTAAGCTCCGTTTAGTTGCTGCGCTCGGAGTATGAAACTTGGAGCGTCGGAGCAGGAGTAAAGGAGCGTGGACTTAACACGTTTATTAGCACATACTATTGGATGTAGCTAGCCCGTTTGAAACGATGATGCATTTACTCGAAAATCAGTGAGGAGACCAAGTCTTTCTTTGGGACATGTACAACTTGCCAGAGCGACGCAATCCCAAGAAAAAAAGAAATTTAATGGAAATTATATTTACTCCAAGTGCACGCAAAAACTTTCCTTGACGCTGTGATGAGCTTTTACATTAAGGGTGAACCGCATGTAAGCAATGTAGCAAGTGATGAGTGATGGCAACAAGCGACGAGAGTCAGCTTACTGTCGCTCGTTTTTAGATTTCTAGAAAACGTTGCTCATCGCCTTGGTCGCTTGCTCCTGTCGCTTTCACACGGTTGGCCTCGTTGCACTGACTGAGCGAAGGACAGCCGGCTGCTGCAGTGTGTTTCGTTGCTCGCCAAACCACTTACGTGCAGTTTATACTTAAATCGAGGCTCTATACGCAACTCACTACTCAAACCTTTTCCTTGCCAGATGCCGTAGGCAAACGTCTTTGAGCAAAACTGTGAATCGGCAGCTTATGAAACGATCAAAGAGATTTTTGGTGGCGATGTGGACAATGTGGCCATAATCGAGGGAATTGACTATGACGCAGACTCCAGTGATTGTGCCCAGCAAGAACGAGACCTTTCCCTGAGACGAAGCCTTCAATTGTTGCATGTTTCGCTTCATGTGGAACGCTTGCCCGGCTCTTAACATGTAGGACGACCCCCCAGCCAACCTTTTTGACAAGCACCTGGACGACGAGGAATACAGACTACGATGCAACCTGACTCAATAAAGATTTTCAAACTTCTTTCGGTCTCGAGCATGGTCAATGACGTCAACGTCTAGAATATGGATGCCGTGTTGCATGGGTTAGAATTAGGTTAGGTCAGACACCGCGAGGATCGCGGCTCGACAAACTGACGGCCACCCGCCCGACGGGCGTGCGCCGGCGCTCAAAGAGGTTCGAGCACGTGCCAATCTCCGTTCGGTCGGGCATGGCACTCGCTCTCCCCCTCGGGTAGCAAAGACCTCGGGTCTTGGTCGCCGAGGGACTGGCACGTTCTAGACTTCAATGCGGGGCCAGCAGGTCAATGTAGGAGCCAGACTCCAAGCTGTCCGGCTGCACGCCCAGGACGGCCATGAGCGCCTCCGCCGTGGCCCGGCCCTCCTCGGGGTCCTGGCCCTCCCCGAGCACCACCTGCGAGGAGGGAGAAGCCGTGTCCCTGAGGGGCGGGACCCTACGGTGCCCACGTCCCCAAAAGTGGTTCATCGATTTCCACCCGACGACGTCGTACGCATCGTCGCCGGCCGTGGCAGCGGTGGTACACGCGCCTATTCTGCTGCAGGTCACTCTCCAGTCTCGCAGTCGGCGGTAGCTTTGGCAGCCCGGAGTTGGGACGCCGCGGCGACGGCGTCACGCACGTTAGCTCGCGCTACTTTTTACGGAAACTCGTGGCTTTGACCGCCAGTGTATCCGACGGCACGCGTTCTGTGGCATCCTTTGTTGACACCTTGGGACCACTTTTGATGTTTGGGCGGGATGGTGAAAGCACCGGTTGGAGGCGCGTTCAAGACGCCGACGACCCACCTCGAGCTCCAGGAAGTCACCCAGTCCCTGCACGGCATCCACGTGCACCCTGGTGCACCCCACCAGGAATAGGTGGCGCTCCTTGCACACCGTGCCCAGGGTGCCCAGACTCCGGTCCAACATGTCCTGCGAGGGAAGGTGTCCGTCGGCTTGCTGCGGCCACTACGTCGCCCCTAAATTGGAGCGGAAAGTTCCGCTCGGTCTAGGCTGGGGAGAGATTTTGGCCGCCGGGCAGGAAAACGAGCGATTGGTCGTCGTTAGTCGCGGTTTTACGGCGCGAGAGCGGGGACGGTCATATTATGCCGATTCGGAAAAATTAATTAAGTAATCACGACCCGAGTCTTCGTTCAATGGTGAGTTGTAAATACTAGTAGTCATCGTACGATGATTTTTTTCGGTTTACGAGTGCCCTTTTAAAGCTTTTTCTCTCCAAGTGTCTCTTGTTTCTTCTCCTTGACTTCTAAGCAGGGGGGATTCCACCCGTTCTCAAGCTAAAAATATGCCCAACACTTCAGCACTGAAATCCAGATTTGCAATGAGGATCACTGTACTCTCGCCACTATATTTCACGTCGAGATTTCCGGAATACAATTTGCTGCCCCTCACATTGTTGGCACATCGGAGTTTCCGATAGTTTTGTAATAGTCAATGGGATATTTTGAATCTAGAGCACGGGAAACTGTCAACGTCCTAGTTAAGAACAAAGCAACAACTTTGAATCCGGCCCAACCAAATCGTTCTTCGCTTTTTGCGGAAGAGCTGCACCACTGCCGTAGATGTCGCTTGAATGTGGTGCATCTGCATTGCAGTGGCAGCATGCTCGCACAAAAGAAAGTTGGCGTTGTTCATGAATGACCACTGGAAAAGGGTGTGGGACAGTCTCTGAAGCTAGGAAGAGCCTTAAAGCGTGCAAGTAATGGAAGGTGCATTACACGGTGTCACGCGCGCGACGAAAGAATGAGACGTCCACACAGGTTGGAGGTTGGAACAAGACTCATTTATGACGTAGATAGCGTGCAAGGCGTGCACCTCCAGGGCTCCACGATTGAGCCCATGCGCGTGAACATGGCACGCTTGAGAGCGCACCAGAGCAACGCACACAGAATGCTACAGGCGTCGAGCCGCAAAGCCAGTTGTCGTTAAACCGATTGAAATAACGGAGAATGTGCAGGCGAACTTTTGACGTCCCGAAACTTGGAGTTCTGAAATGCAGCTGCGACCTTTATTTATTCCCGTTTTCTCATTATATGGGCGACCCACAACTGGCCTCCGGACGCAAGAAGTCGGTCGTCGTTGGAAAACAACACACCCAAAGACCAGCCAGTTGTCGTTAAACCGATTGAAATAACGGAGAATGTGCAGGCGAACTTTCGACGTCCCGAAACTTGGAGTTCTGAGATGCAGCTGCGACGTTTATTTATTCCCGTTTTCTCATTTATATGGGCGACCCACAACTGGCCTCCGGACGCAAGAAGTCGGTCGTCGTTGCAAAACAACACACCCTAAACCAGCCCCGACACACCCTTTCCCGTTCGCTACCCCGAAACCAGTCGACCAATCGGCTTATCCTAATTATCCGCTCAACGGTCATCTCTTCAGTCCCAGTTCATCGAGTGAGACCAATGACATTTAGGCATTCTTTCTCACCTTCCAGAGTAGTGCACCCTGCCCCCGTAAGCCTTGGTTTCTAAGCAACAACAGCTGAACCAACCTCCTACGTGTCAGATACGTATACCAAAGAACAGTTTACAATATTTGGTACTCATTCTCTAAACCAATCTTAAAGACAGAAAACTGTCAATTTTAATGTTGCCCCAGAAACATCCCACAACGTCGGGAACAAAAGAAAAAGAGTCTCGGACAACACTTCAAAAACATTTCAGTTGCTCCATCGATAACAGTTGACGAGCTACTAATACAATTTGGTTTACAGTTTAATTTCATAGTTTCAATCAAAATTAACCTTTCTCTATAAGGCCTCCGCGCATGCATACACCCTGTCCCCAGACCCTTCCTTCCCGCCGTCTGCATTTTCGGAGGACATGCCAACAGCCAAGAGGTGCAGACAACGTTGGTCTCGCAGAACCAACGTTGTCGGCACCTCTTGGCGCATGTTTTGACTCGTTTGACGATTTCCTCTCAAGCGTCGGTAGTATGAGGCATAGAAAGTGGCGAAAAACGTAGCACAGTGCCAGTCTGTTCTAACGGGCGGAGGCACGTTGGGCTGTAGTCTGCAGACTGCCTCCCGGGCGGCGCTCGATCGTTACTCGAAAAAGGTCCATTCTTTTGCCCACTCTTTCATAAATACCTTCGCGTCATTCCAGGGCACAACCTTCACGTACGCTCAAGTGTTTGCGCACGGGCATGGTCCACCCGCAACAGTGTCGTTTTGTTGCATGCCTTTCCAAGACGTTACTAGACTGTCCATCCGAAGGACGTTTAAGAAACATTGCTACAGCGCCTGGAACGCGACTCTTGTGTCTGGCGTCTGCATCCGAAGTGGTCCCGGCAACAAATGACGTCGCAAAAGCCCACGCTGTCGGATGTCGCCATCCTCGCGGTTGGCCGTTCCGGCAGAAAGTACGAGCAAACTCAAGTGTCGCCGCCGTCGCGGCGTCCCAACTCCCGACTGCCTTCCGTGGACTGTCAAGACGGAGAAGCAGCGAACGTGGCGTCTGCCATATTCACCACCAGGATCACAATCGGAGAGACATTTCTACAACGTCATAGAGTATAAATCGAGAGATCGCTTTTTTGGACGCGGTAAACACACTGGTCAGAGACGCGTTCTAGGCACCATAATATCGCCGGGAACCCGTCACCACAGGTGCGAAAGGTGTTGCGGGTCTGACTCGAGGACGTACGACGGCACGATGGGAAGACACACCGATGCCGGAACGAGTGGAGGGGAGGTAGGTGAAGCCCCTCTGCGCGTTGGTCTTACAAGCTGCGTCAAATGCTCCAACGCGCAAAGTGTGTGCCCCGCGAGGCTCTCGGCAGCAAATGGTGGCGACGCGCCCAAATGAGCATCCCTGGGAAGCGAATGGTGGCGGAGCGCACCTGCTCGTGGCACGTGCCTCGCACACTTGCGGAATGATGGTGGGCGGTACCCATAAAAGGCGCCAGTTTCATCGAGCCCGGGGCAGACCCGAGGGACCCACCTGGAGGGTGAGGGCGGCAGTCTCCCCGTCCAGCTGCAGTCTCTGGTAGCGGCTCAGCTTGGGGCCTAGGGCGTCCGGCCGGTCGTAGAAAAACAGGCTGCACGACTCCTCCTGCCGGGAGAGAGGATATCAAAGGGGCAGAGAAGTGCCGACGACTCGAGCGCATGCACTTCGGCTACCAACGGAACACGAGGAAGGGGAGATGGCGGCTCCGGTGAACACTACCCAACGTAAATACCGTACATGAACCTTTACGTCGCCGGTCCGAGGCAGGTCAGATGTAACAGCCCGTGTCCTACAGACGCCGGGGTGTGGGGGTCCGGCCCCTTCGATCGTGCGCGAGCGCCCATCGTTTCGAGCCTTCTTCCCGCGGGACCTAAAACAACGAGTGAGATTCGTGCGCGAGGTGATTAGGGCCTCCAGAAGCGCGCATGTATGGTACGTCACTAAGTTTAGCGTGCCAACGTTGACGCTTCTGGCCTCGGGGGTAAATGAATAAATGAACGAGTCTCGACACCTGCCCGGTCGAATCTCACTTGTCGCCAACCGTGTACGTTCTCCGCTCGACGAAAGGAAGCGTCTACGAGTCAAACGGTGTCGAGGGAAGACTCGATAGGGCTGTCGGTAAGCGAGGCCGATAACGTCGAACGTGGCACACCCAGCCAGTCCCGTCCCCACGGAGGGAGGGCGAAATTTTACGTCCGGCAGAAAGAAGGCGGGGCACTCCCCGCGTCGGTGGGGACGCGTCCGTACCGAGGATGGGATCCGTCTCCAACTGGTGTGTTTAGCGTCCTGCACTCAAAGTGGACCCCAAGTGGCAACAAATGGCACCACAAAAGCCGTCATGCTCTTGAATGTCGCCACCCTGGTGGTTGGTCGTACAAGTTCCGGCAAGATATTGTCGTCGTGGCATCTCAGCTGCTGGCTGCCGAGGCCTCCGTGGACTGTCTGGCATGGCAGCAGAGACGCCACACAGGCGTCTCTGCTGCCATGCCATCACCAGGATCGCAGCCGTTTCTGGCTGCGAACCTGGCTTTTATGACCTCATCGGGCGGAAATCGAAGGACCGCTTTTTTGGACACGTGAACACACCAGTCGGAGACGCGGTAGTTCGAGGGGAGGAGAGACTCGAGCTTGCCCCCTGAGCGCCGTCCCCGCAGACTGTGCTCCGGCGCAGCTTGAGCCTCCCGTGGGCCACCCGGAAGTAGGTGTCCCTTTGGCGCAGCACCGTGTGCTTCTCAGCCATGGGCTCCAGGCGGCGCAGTAGGGCGTCCCGGTCCGAGAGGCGTGCCTTGATCTCCACATTCATCCTGCCAGGGAGATGCCCAGAACCTCAATGTGCATCTACTCAGTTATGCTCTCACTGTCTCGTTAAAATGGACAACCCCATTCCCCCCAAAAATTGTCCATAATGTAAGTTGTCGATAGTAACGAGACACAAATGCCTGCATTTCCCCAGTTTGTCCCCGAAAATAATGTCCATATCGCGGGGTATTCATATTAACGGAGTATGGCTGTACTATGACTTGTGAACCGCACTTTGATAATTTAGTGTGCCCCATGGTTTTATTCTGATCATTAATTGTTTCCAGTATTGTGTATAGTACTGTAACCCTCAAGTAAATGTGATTTTATCACTTGATAAAATCATTCTGATGATGTTTCAATTCTGGAACTATTAATGTATGTCAAAAGATTATCGAAAGTTCGGTGCCGAATCTTGGGATTCAGCAAAGCCAAACTTTTGCCAAACTTTTCTAAAGATTCGGCAAAGATTCGGAAAAAATACATTGTTACCGTAACTTAACACTGATATTTAGCTTTTCTGGCGAAAAAGGTGTTATGTTTTTTTTATTAACTTAAATGCAACATGTAATGCATATTGACACAGCTAGCTATTACTAAATAAGGCGATATTCTACAAGATAATTGTATCGGTGTTGTTTTTGTGTGTTTACTGGCAATTTTAGCCAGTAAACACACACGCTTGCAAAAGTGGCGTGACAACGAGGTTGGGTAGTAGCTTCGGTTTTGGGGCATCATCAGCGCAAGCCTGCAAGTGTATGTACATTGTTAAAATGAAGGCAATACCACTGCCTTCTTGCTTTCTCTGGGAGTCACCGTTTTGTGCGCAAAAACGAATGCAATGGTTGCTGAGCCTTCACCAGAAGAGATAACAATATTATTGTAAATATGGATGTTTTTTGATTTGAGTCACTTGACGTCAGCTTTGCATGGAAGTGTGCGTCCCATATTCGTAATGTATCGTTTCTAAGCTTTAAATGCCGGTTTCTGGTGTTAGGATACACACAGACGTTTAGGAAGGTGGGGAGAGTTAGGAATGTCGGATGTGCAATGTCGAGCATTATAGTTCTCTGTTTAGTTTTATGCAGCTACACGAAAATCGCGAAATAACGCTAATTGAAAAAGCAACAATATTTTCCATTTTCTTGAACCCCATGAGACTGGGTAGAGAACTTAGAAGAACCAAAAGTGAAAGGGACAGAAGCAGAAAGACAGAAGGCTCCGTCTCAACTTTCCTTCAAAATTTGGCATTTGCTGAGCTTTGCCGAATCTACGGGAGAAAACAAGTGGAAAGGAGGTAACTACAGACTAAATCAGCGTCTCGCGCTGTCAATATTGCGCTAAAATGTTGTTTTTTTTTGTTTTGTTTTTTTTTTGCATAAAATTAATTTTTTTGACACGGGTGTCCCAATCAGGTTAATTAAAAAAAACATTTTTTTTTTTCAGGGGGCCCTTTAATTAAATAAGGTGATATTCTACAAGATAATTGACTTCTTGCAGAAGTGGCGTGACAACGACATTGGGTACTAGCGAGCAGCGCAGTGCGCAGTCACGAATCACGATACGAAAATTTTGGTCTTGATGCCTCATCAGCGCAAGCCTGCAAGTGTGTGTACATTGTCAAAATAAAGGCAATAACACTGCTATAAAAGAATTTCTGAAACTTCCGCTCAGTGTGTGCAGCCCACTGCCGTCAAACAGGGCAGAGTCACGAGAGCTGGCCAGAATGTATGGGATGCAGCTGGTATCCACTAGTGATGGACCGAATCTGCCGAACTTCAGATTCGGCAAAGTTCGGCAAATGCCGAACTTTTGAAGGAAAGTTCGGCAAAGATTCGGCAAATGTCTGCGCATGCGCAAGAACGCGACGGGGCCGCGGATTGCAAATGGACGCTGTGCAGTCGTTCGTGCGGTTACTATCGTGCAGTGCATGGTGGTGCAGCATAGTACAACCAGTGATTACGGCGAGGTGTGGCGCGGGTAGGCAACATGGTTACTGCGTTTGTGAGCGAGTGTGGTTCTCTTCAACATTTTCTGCCTCAAGAATAGAAAATCGACCAGTAATTTACGCAGTCCTCTGCGCAAGTAACAAATGATGCGGTACATTCTGGATGATGTGATTTTCATTTGACATTTCCAGTGATGCAACGACGTAGTTGAAACGTTGGCCGACAATTACTTTAAAGCAATCCTCGCAAATATAACAACTCTGTTTTCGGCTCAGAAGTAGTGTGTGCCAAAACAAAATAATATTGCTTTTTCAATTAGCATTATTTCGCGATTTTCCTGTATCTCCAGAAAACTAAACACAGAACTATAATGCCGGTACGTTGCACATCCGACGTTTCTAACTTTCCCTATCTTCCGAAACGTTTGTGTGTGTCCTAATACCAGAAACTAGCATTTTTAAAGGTTAAAAATGAGATGTTGCTAATATGGAACGCACACTTTCATGCAAAGCTGACGTCAAGTGACTCAAATCGAAAGACATGCATATTTACAGTAATACTAATATCTCTTCTGGTGAAGGCTGAGCAACCGTTGCACTTATTGTCGCACACAGAAAGGTGAGTCTCAGAGGGAGCAAGAATGCAGCGTTATTGCCCTTATTTTAACAATGTACACACATACACAAGCAGGCTTGCGCTAATAATGCCTCAAAACCGGAACTCTCATTGTCATGCCACTTCTGCAAGGAGTCACTAAAACTGACAGTAAACACACAAAAACGACACCGATACAATTATCTTGTAGAATAAGACCTTATTTAGTAATAACTGTCTCAATATGCATTACATGTTGCATTTAAGTTAAGAAACAAAATCTCTGGAAAAGTTTGGCAAAAGTTCGGCTTTGCCGAATCCCAAGATTCGGCGCCGAACTTTCGATTCGGCAAAAGTTCGGCCCATCACTAGTATCCACGTCATAATGTGATACCTGTTTCCTCCCTTCTTCTCTTTCCTTTTTATGTACTTTCTGTAGTGTGTATATTCTGTGCATATATACGTCTGTTTTGTTTCTTCACATGTGGTGGCGGGCTGGCAGGCGCTCTGCGTGAGGGTTTTCACCTATCTCCTTAGCCCTGCACACCACCTCGTGTGCCCCTTTCAGTACGTGCAAATAAAATTATTACTATCATTATATTATTATTTCTCTGGGAGTCACCGTTTCGTGTGCGAAAACGAATGCAAGGGTTGCTGAGCCTTCACCAGGAGAGATAACATTATTGTAAATACGCAGGTTTTTCGATTTGAGTCAAAGTGTGTGTCCCATATTCGCAACGTCTTGTTTTTCACCTTTAAAATGACGGTTTCTGATGTTAGGACACACACGGACGTTTAGGAAGATGGGAAGAGTTAGGAATGTCGGATGTGCAATGTCGAGCATGATACTTTTGTTTTGTTTTATGCAGATACATGAAAACCGCGAAATAATGTTAATTATAAAGTAATATTATTTCGTTTTGGCACAAACTACTTGTGAGCCAAAAACACGATTGTTTTAATTGCGAGGAGTGCTTTAAACTAATTGTCAGTTAATGTTTCAACTACCTCGTTGCATCACTGGAAAGGTCAAATGAAAATCATGTTATTTAGAATGTACCGCATCATTTTTCAATTGCGCAGTGGACTGCATAAATTACTGGTTGAACTTCTGTTCTTGAGGCAGAAAATATTGGGCGTTTCCATGTGACCTCAATCTGTCATTTTGTTGTTAAATGTCAGCGTGATGAAACACAAGCTTTTGTGCACTACCAATTGGAGGGTATGATGTGAATCTTCAGAGTGCTTGCCTTCTGCGTGCACCAGACTGCTCATAACAACATGATGGACGAAATGATGTTGGTGAAGACACCCTATAGCCAGCCAGCAAGAACCAGGCGGTACCAGCAGAGTGAGAGCCCACAGTTATGCTCAGTTTCGTTGTAACAGGGTGAACGATAAGCCCCACTTTGCATGCTGGGGGCTTCGATATGCGGTACGTATACGAGTGCAACGCACATATTGGAGCATGACGCAGCGAAAAGCCTGATTCTTTTTCGCAGTAAAAGCGCACTCCGGTGATACGCAGTCACGTTCTGATTGGCCCGCCAGGGCCATTGCTTCTACGGTAATGTTATGCGACCACGGCCACAGTGAGTGATCACGGCTTTCTGCAGCCTACCCAGTATTTCTTGCTTCAGACACTTGGCTAAGCGGCGCCACCAGAGATATAGCTCACGCTTGAACAATGCAGCCGCCACTCCCAGGCATGCCGAATGTTTCTTGCTTCAGTCGCTAGATGGCGAAAAACCAAACAGCATTGCAGGTGGCCTACTGAAGAGAACCTCACGCGCAAAGGCTCACAAACGCACAGTTACCGTGTTGCCTACTCCAGCAATCCATGGCTCCGTAGTGTTGTCACGCGTGCGCAGATATTTGCCGATTGAACTTTTTTTCAAAAGTTCGGTAAAGTTCGCTGGCCGAACTTTACTGATTCTGAAGTTCGGCACATTCGGCCCATCACTTTCTTCGAACTACAACGCTACAACCTCTGCGGTGTGAAACCAGTGAAAGTGCACGGCGAACCGAATGTTCGCGGCGCATAAAATGCTGGCATGCATGGCTGCGAATGACGTCACATGCAATCTGGGAAATGTCCAGGCGTAGCTGATAACGCAACCGCATGCCGGTACAATCCTCTTCCAGGTGGGCAGAGCTAGCTCACAGAGGCCCTTGAACCACTCCACAGCGTAGTACACTACATACCTATTCTTGTACTCTTGTGCGCCTCTGGTACAACGGAGGACGTAGATCCTGCAGAGTCAATGCTTGAAAGTTGCAGCCCCAGTTTATCATTATCATATGTTGCAGCCCTCGGACAGCTGCGTTTCCCGCGCCTCTCGGTTTCCGTAATGCAGCCGATGCAGCCGCAGCTGCGGCTTTAGCTGGCTTTAGCAGCTTCAGCTGGCTTCAGTCCAACCAGCAATGTTTTTTTTTTTTTTTTTTTTATGAATTAATAGCATGCGGCATACGCTTTTATGTTTGTTTTGTTTTTGCTTTGTTTGTTTCCAGGAAAAAGTTTACCTAACTGAAAACAAAGGAGCCGAAACCGAAACATGGTGATTATACAAAGCTTTCATTTAAGCACTCATGGGGTAGTTTAGGAATGTTGTTAACACCAATTTAATTGTTCAAATTATTAATTATTTTATTAATGGCCCAGTAAGTTGTTACTCCCTAAAGATTGAAATAAAACTAACATTTTTCTCTAAAACAAGAGGTTTGTTTATAGGACTCTGGCAACGCTTTTCAAAAAGAAACTTTTTTTTTTTATTTTACTAAAAGCAGAAGTGGCAGAAGTCGCAAAGTTCGAAGGTTCGTAGGTTCGTTGGGTTCGTTTCGAACCGACTGCTGAGGGTGTACAGGCGGTACAGGTGCAAAACCGAGAGTAGCCGAGTAGCTGTCGATGCCGGCCTTGTAGCAGAGGGCGGGATGTTTGTGAGTGAACGCGGCGTGCCGATCCTCGTGCTGGTGGCTGCCTGCGTTGCCGGCGCACATGGCTTCATCGATGGGCTCTACTGTGGCCGAGAAAACTGCTACGAAGGTGAGCGCGACGTGTCAAGCACAGCTGTGCCGATGTCCGTCGTTGAGTGCCAGCGCGGCAGTGATGATGTGTCGCCCCGTTCGCTTCTGCCGTCCTTCGGTCGGGGGCAGACTGCTCCGAATTTCACGGCTGATATCGTACACGCACCCCGAGTACTGGGCGCGGTACCGGCCGTCGTGTCTCGACCATCCTGCCGCCGTTCCACTTGGCCACGGAACGGCGCTGCCTAAACAGGGCCTACGACGTTCCGCGCGTCATTTAACTTTAATTCAATAGTTGCAATGAGGTTGCAATGGGAGCACACGATCCTAAAACAACCCCTAGAGCTGTATGAATCATGTCAGTGTTGTCTCATCACAGCACAAAACATTCTAGTGAAAGCCGCTCTGATTTCAGAAGTGTTGCTTCGAAGTCTGTTGAGTTCAATTGTCACTCAGTCACAAGCACACGCCGTCATTTGCAACGTTACCAGATGAAAGTGGTTGGTCATCTGCTTACTGAGTCTACTGGGAGATGGCGCCACAAGCATACATCCCTGGGTACGCGGCCCATAAACAATAGCTCCATTCGATTTACCTGCACCTCCTACACCGGTGCGGAAAAGTGTAGGGCCGCATACTTTTAGTATGTGTATCGAGATACGACCAGAAGAACACCGCCCTACACTTTTCTGCACCGGCGCAGGAGGTGAAGGCAAATCGATCGCAGTTAATGTGACCCCGATTGCGCAGTTGGACACACTCTGTAACACGGGCTCTCTACCCCGGGTAAACTCGGTCGCCGGCTTCTGGTCTTAAAAGTGTCAAGACGGTTGTGCTAAGTTTTTGCAGGGGTGGAGCTAAGCTTTTGAAATTTAATGAGGTGTAGCGCACCACAACAATACACCTTTGGTGAAAGCCTGAACTTGATAGACAACTTCCAAAAATCCCCGCATGCAATGCCGCGTGCATTGCATTATGGGACCTCTGGCTGCGAGAGGAGTGGCATGGTTTCGATTTCAATTGCCCCAGTGATCTCAGCACTGGATTAAAAAAAAGTCGACTCTCGCTCGCATTGGGCGCATTCAGTAGCGCCTCCCTTGCCTCCAAACGGAGTGACTAGAGTCAGAGCTCTTTGGATTTTCTCTCCGGAAATCGTCACCAGTCAGGAAATGAGGTCATCTTTAGCTCCTTTGACTCTACGTGCACCGTCTCCGGACTCTGTGCTTCGGAGCTTGACTCCGAAGCCCCGGAGTTACGTGCACCGGAAGTGACTTTTGGCCGTCCAGTGGAAGGAGTCAGTGACTCCTTGACTCCGGGGCCGCTACTGAACGCGCCCATTGCACCCATTCATCTTCGTGAGAGCCCTTGTTGAGACATGGACCTCCAGCGGCTGTAAGGACCTGACCAAACTTAGCGAGGAGCTGGAGTACTGCCGGCCGCATCCCATACCTACATGATCCTCCCGTATCACGGTTCATTTCATCCTAAGACAGTGAGACGATAGAACAGGATGATCGGCCCAGTGCAATTCATCTCCTTCCTTCGTTTACCTACACACAAACTCTGGTACGTCGGGAACCCCGAAAAACGTACCCCAGCATTCTATTCGTGTTGGTAGGCAACGCCATAAATTTAAGGTAAGTCGCGCATTCGAAAATGCGTGCCCTGTATTTGGTCGTGAAGGGAGGTCGTGGTTGCCAAATCAAAAAAGCGAAACGGTGGCCCAAAGTTACCCAAGGTGCTTTGCATGTCACTACGCCACTAGGAT
The DNA here is from genome assembly GCA_013358835.2 of Ixodes persulcatus. Lineage (NCBI taxonomy): Eukaryota > Metazoa > Arthropoda > Arachnida > Ixodida > Ixodidae > Ixodes > Ixodes persulcatus. The sequence continues at coordinate 355,248 of JABSTQ010011237.1, forward strand.
CGCTTTGATTATGCGAGAGGTCTGTGTGTGCTGGTGTAGATGTTTCCGGGTGATTTCGGAGCAAGCCACACGATTCATAACACCTTTTATAAGTAAACAAAAACATGAGATTGAATCGCCAAAACAATGTCCGAATTTATTATCATTGAAACATGAGATTGAATCGCCAAAACAATGTCAGAATTTATTATCATTAAAACATAATCGCGACACCATCAACAATTTTTGCGGCCAAGGTTACCGCTGGATTTTCTGCCCACTAGCAGGATGCAAATAGACTCTTCTCAAAAGTCCATCGAGCAACATTGCTGGTCGCCATTTCTTGGGCACGAAGCGTGCAATTGGATCCGAGTCCTCGCTGATCGCCGACGCAGCCCTTGTTTTCAATACGAGCCAAGTTCACGCTGGGGCAGCCCTCATGGCCAATACATGCTCGGTGTCCAAACAATGGCACACTTTTGCAAGAGGTCTACTGATACAAACAACCACAATCCAGCTAAGAGCTTGGTCGATCTATCCTTCGCTACGTGCGTTGCTTCGGCAACTTCGTTTTGAGCCAATCAGAGCCCTAAAGGTGTGTCCCATTCCAAACGAGCCACACCTTGGAGACATACCATCAAAGTGGACGATTGAGTCCTCAATGCTGCGCACGTTACTGACTCCCTCAACCGGTTTAGCTCTACCAGTCTCGCGAAGTGGCGTCAGGTTTCCTTCTATTCTCGGCGGGGCAAATATATTTCGACAGTCGCCGTCCATCTGGTACGCAGGAGCGTCGTTTGCGGGTCTCGTGTTCATTCGAGCGCAGGACCAGATTGTCCACCCTTGAAAGGTCGAGGGCCAACGGAGGTTAATATTTTGCTATTTTGGGACAAAAAGAAAGAGCAATGCTGTTTCACTTGGCGAAGCAGCCGACTCTCCCAGCGACGAGAGATTTTCTAGACGTCGTGATCTCTGCTTTTTGTATGCTCGCTGTTTTCCCAGTAACATATAATGTTTTGACCTGCATAAATAACTACTTTGGGCCCACACCTGATGTGTTAAAGGGATACTGAACCGAAATTTCGAACTCACAAAACAAGGCGGGACGCTGAAAAACGCAAAAATATTCCTCGTAAAGCAATATCTCTGGCGGATTCGCCGTAATTTTAAAAAAGAAGCGCGCGCTTGAAAACGGTCGACGAGACAAGTCACGTCCCGATTCTCATTCCTCCTCCTCACTACGTCCCGTCGAGCTGGTAAACCGAAGCGAGGAGGAGAGAAGCAAGGCCGCTTCCCCTCATTCTCAAATGTTCCAGGAGGACTATGACGTCATAGTCCTTGTTTGATGCGCCCTTCTTTTCCAAAAGTTTGGCCATCCGTTTGAGATATTGATGTACGAGTGATGTTTTGGAGTTCGTAGCGTCCCATTCAACGCTTCTGCAGCCTTATTTTGTGAAATCCAAATTTCGGTTCAGTATCCCTTTAACAAAATTTAAAATGCCAATGTTCTGGCAGTTCTTAATAGAATGAGAGCATGCAAAAGTTTTTTTTTTTTTTCCCAACTAATTTCCGATAAATGGTATAAGAGTGGCAACTTGGCCGAGTCGGTGATGCATTACTACCGAAAAACGGTGCAAAAAATGACACAGGACTGGTAGAAGGAGTGGACACGGCAAGCGTTAACTTACAACTGAGTTTTAATACGGAGAAACAAAGTTGTCGAAACACCAAGAACACTGTCTATCTGCCTATCTTATCAAGGTACGTATTTACAAAACGACACATGTATGCAATCTTGCTTTAGACGGAGAGCATGCCCTCCTCTCATTGTGACATACTCGACGCCTCCGCTGTCTCCCTGGTTCTTTGATTTGCACGTCACAACTGCAGTGTCAGTAAAGTGTGGCCCGCACCTGTCACAGCGTACCGCCAAATGGCCGGAAGAGGAAGACAGCCAGATCATGCTCCCTCAACCTATCATTAATGCATCTGCCTGTCTTCCCTATGTACATTCTTCCACACGACAGTGGGATCTTATATGCCACCCAGACTTCACAAACTGTTTTTTTGTTTGTACATCCCCCCCCCCCCTTTCTTGTCCCCCGTTCGATCTTGCCACTTAAACTTAACCAGCGTCCTAGGAGCGGAAAAAAAACACTGGAACATGGTGTTCGCTTGTCACTTTTTTAATTCCATGGCTAACCTTGTGTATGTAGGGGAGTACTACTGGTCTAAACGCTAGGTCTTATTCTCTCCGGCACCCCAGCACTCATCCTGAGTCTCTTCAAGAGGGTCTCCGCTACTTCCACAAAAAGTGCAGGCGGATATCCCCCGTTTTAAGTCTGTGTACCTGTGACTTTAAATTCTTCGCGTAGACATGATTTGACATCGCAGCCCACAGACATGAGATGGCATTACCCCTCTTGACCACTTCTGAGTGGTTAGACTCGAATGGAAGCAGGCATTCCTTTGACCGGGGTGCACATTGCCAGCAGATGCGCAAAGGCTGTAGCGAAAGCCTGATATTCAAAAACTGTAAGGCCCCTGCCACGGGATTCTCTCGAGTAGAATTGAACCCCTCCGATGAGGCCTTGAATACCTCCAAGAAATTCGATATCACCCCAGCCCTGTGTCTACCTTCTGAGAAGGAAAACAGTACCAAGTAATCGTCAACGTATCTTCACGACATCCCTCTCTAGTTTCTGCTGAATCTTTCTGTCACACCTTAAAGGACAACTCTGCTTCATTTTTGTTTTTGAAACTACAATGCAGTCCTCTTCAGTATCACCTAGGAAGACCACACTTAAAATATTATGACGTAGTTGTCTAAATGTTTCTAAAAGGTCCGGCAAACTTTGCGATTCTCCAAGTTGCCGAAATCGACTGACTTGCGTGGCCGAATTGAGGTGCAACCAACAGCGCAGTTGAGGCTACGGCGTGGGCGTAGCCAACATTGAGCTAAACGTCATCACCATTGCCCTCTTGCTTGTTTTTACTTCTCCGGGCAAGCGTAATGGGTGACGTCAGAAACGTTTCCTCTTGGCGCGCCTGCGCAGCTCTCTTCTTTGGGGCCGTCCGGCCGCACCGCCGTGGTCCCACCGTTTCCCGCATCGCAACTGCCGTCGTCGTCTCACCGTTTGTGATTATTGTCTCTCGGTGTTTCGTCCACACAACAGACAATATGTGCGCAGACTGATGCTGCGGTTGTGCAGACAACATTTGCGCCTGCCACATGCCCGCCCCAATCCCGCCGTCGTTGTGTAGAGGATCAAGTGACATCTTGTACTACGTGATAGCCATGTTCTTGGCGTCCCGAGGCCAATGTTGCCGGACGGAGCTGAGGTTTCGGTTTCAATTTCTGCTCGTGTTTAAAATTAGATTTAAAAATATATATCTCATTTTTCGCAAAGCAAATGATGTAGTGTCTTTTACTGGGGCTTTTTAATGTGAAATCACTCATCATCCCGTAGGAATTGAGCGGAGTTGTCCTTTAAGAGGAATAGGTCTCTCAGGACCGGGGCGACACTAGACCCAATACAGATCCCCACCCTTCTGCAGAAGAAGCTTCTCTTGAAACACAATGTATGTGGATGTTAAATAAAAATCTGATAGCTCTAGAAAATTGTTCTCGTTGATTCCGCAATCATTCTGGGAATCCTGCGGTTCTCAATGCTTTCACAGGCAGCCGCAAGAAGTTCACGGTTAGGTATAGAGTAGAAGTCTGCCATACCGAACTAATCCACCTTGCATGTCCCCGGGTTTGTGTCGTCCAAAAATTGCACCGCACTTTCCAAGCTCTCAATGCGAAACTGGTGTTTGGGGGAAGCTGTGACAGGTGACGTAATATTGAAAAAGGAGAGTTTGGCCTGCCAAGATCCCTTCTGCGTTACAGTTGCCCTAAATGGCATAGGGTCCTTGTGTGTTGTTACTGCAAAGAACACCCCCAGGTTTTCCGTGTTAGCCCATTGCACCGAAGCCTTTAATCTATCGAGCCCCAAAGCCTCAAACATCTTAATGACTCTTTCTTTTATCTCGTTAAGGGACGTCCTCCCACTATCTTCTTTAAAGTTTTTCCTGTACAGCATCGTTGCCCTTTTCTAAAAACACTTTTTCCGGCACCACCACAAAACTACCTTCTTTGTCCGCAACGAGCAGCTTTAGCCACTGCTCCAGACAATAGGACACAACTTTAGCCACATTAGGTCCTCTGACGTGTCTCGTCGCCAGTCTCTGGAAGGTACTCAACCCCATCCAAAATGCATCTCTCTCTCTATGGTCTTGGACTACCCTATCCCCTACACTCCTAACCAGAGTCCTGACGTTTGACGGTCATTTCACATGTAAACTTGGGTCCTCTTTCCGGCACCCCCCTCACGTCCGCCGGTAAACCACCCAACACTGTAACCTGCCGTCTTTCCCTGGGCCTTCTTTGGACGGGGCAAATGCAGTCTGAGGGTCTGCCATAAGAAATCCGTATTCCAAGTTGCCTGATGCTGGCACTCCCCCAACTTCACCTTTGCGTCTCTCTCACTCTTGAACATTGAGTAGCACCGTACCTTTAGGCATTCCTGAAGCAATCTGGCCTGTCTCCAGGCCTCAATACGGAGAATCTGTAATTCTCTTCACATGTCCTACCAACGGCGGTATCTGGAAGAGGGCGAGGACTCCCAGGGTGTCGCTTCCTGTCCTGATGGCGTAGGCGCACTGTCTCGCCTTGACTTCTGGCGCAGCAATGGCGTTGATGTAAAAAATGTCTCGGTGGTAACACGGCGAACATACAAAAGGGCCTCATGTAGGAGAAAGTGTGTCTGTATAAGAGGTAACTTGGGCGAGTTGATTTTTATAGCAGCATTATAATAAAATACTCTTATTTTAAAGGTATCTTTTGACGGCTAAAATCCCGAGCTCATAGATTTATCTTTAGCAGTCGCTCCTGCTGAGCAAGACTATGTACAGCCGAGCTGCGTCGTCGGAACGACAGTACCACTACTACTAGGTTTGTAGCCTAGTAGTGGCACTGTTGCTCCGGTTGAGTTGCATGAGAAAGGGACGAGAAGCAAATATTTAGATAAAGCAATACTCGGTCCGAAAGAAAACATATTAGTGCAAAATCTGTGAACACGTTATATGAGCATAGCTCCTTGTCGAGGTGCAATGAATGGGCAGTATAAAACTATAATTGAAGGCGCATGCAGCGCTCGAGCCATGGGAAGGGTTTGCAGACGGAAACGCCCGAAAGCCGCATCCCAGAAAGTCTCGTGTCTGAGACCCCTGGTCTACCCCTTTGCACGAAAATCCTAAAAGTCCTCAAAAGAATGGTCAGAGTGAATATATAAAAACCGCCGAGCGAAATATTAAAAAAAAATATATATATTCCGACAAAGACTTGTTTGATGAGCTTTCGAATCGACTAATTCAAATGCGACATTACTACATTCACAGGCCGAGCGAGTAATCGGTACTGCATCTGCACGGTTTAGTCTAAGCACGGTGAAATCTGCCCTAACCCCGTTTAATAAAAGGCCGTTTGCCGAAGTTAGTCCACGATCGGGTGTCTCTTTTCAGTGCTGGGAGTTGGGAGAGACACGTCCAAGGTGGGTGCACGTGGAGATGGCGGGCGGGGAGCTAATGGGTCCCTGCGCAGGCCGAGATGGCTCGAGCCTACAGGCAGCTGGCACGCAAGCACCATCCCGACATGCACAAGACACAGGTGAGAGAGGACGGCGGGTCTGTCCCACAAGCCGCTCGAGAGTTTGCGTTTGCAGGAGGCCAAATCCAGGGCGACGGAAAGGTTCACCCTCATAGCAACGGCCTACGAGGTGAGCACGGGGGATTGCTGCGCCACGGTGGCTGCAACGCGTCTCCAACTAGCGCGTGTCGCATCCATCAAAAGAGGTCCGCGAGTGGCAACAGATGACGTTGCAGACGCCGGATTGACGCACCGTCGGATATTGCCATCCTAATGGTTGGTCATTCGAGTTCCGTAAAAAAAAAAGGCACGGGCAAATGCAGCTTTCGCGGACCGTCAAGTCGGGGAGCTACCTTCTGCAGAGCGGGCGTCTGTCACATCCACCGCTGCTGCCGGGCTAGGGTCGTGGCCAGCGACGGTGTGACATTTCTGCGACGTCATCAGCCGAAAATAGAGGGACCACTTTTTAGGACGCGATGAACGCACGAGTCGGAGATGCAGACCCAATACGCTCACGCCCCTTGACAGATCCTCAAGGACGACGAGTCCCGGAAGGACTACGACGACATGCTGGACAACCCAGGTGGGCGCCCCCCGGGGGCTTCCGGGGTCGACCGCTGACACCGCGCCCCCCTTCGCACAGAGGCCGTCTACCGCCACTACTTCCGGTACTACCGCAAGCGGATGGCTCCCAGGGTGGACGTGCGCATAGTCCTGGCCGTCACCATCACTGTCATCTCGGTCGTACAGGTGGGCGCATCGCTCTCGTACCTTCGGCCCCGTTGGCACACCCCACGCAATCCCTCGCAGTACTACGGGGCCTGGCATCGGTACCGTACAGCCATCGACCACCTGGTCACGGTCCCCAAGTACAGGCTGAAGGTGAGGTTGAGCGACAGCGCCTAGAAAACGGGGCCTCCACATGTTGTTGGTGGATCCCAAGCAGCGAGAGTCGCCGCAAAACAGCAGATGCGTCTGTTGCCGCCTGCTAGCATCTCGCTCGTTGCGAGACATGCTAGCGGTGATGCAGACGCAAGCTATGCGGCGCTGCACGAGTCTGCTAGCGACTATGTTTGCGGGGAAAGGCGCGGGCCATGTCTTCTAGGCAGTATTGGGCAGACGCCCAGAGGGCCGCGCGTGGCTCGATTTCCTCTGCTCGTGCAGGCGGTGGAGATCGCCCGGGCGGACGGCTTCTACAACCCCAGCAGAAAGCGAGACCGCAGGCGCAAGGTGAGTGCTGCCCCAGACCCCCTCCGGAGGACTGTCCTCTGGTCTCTTCCAGGAGGAGCTGAAGGACGAGGAGGAGAGCCTGCTCCGGAAGATCATCGAGGAGCAGGTGGACATCCGGTAGGGCCCTCTCCCAAAGCATCTCGCTGCCAGCCTGTCCTTTTCTGTTCCGGGGAGCGGCGTGGGCCCACACGAGCACCAACGACCTCCTGACATGTTTTGCGCGTATCTCCTCACGTTTTGTACGACGCCGTCCCGTGTGCCTTGCCAGAGATAGCCACGCACTAGCTCAAAGTCCAGCTCAAATACGTACGTTGCGGTCTTCTGGCCGTATCGACCTCGTCGGTCGAGCTGATCAAACGGTCAAACTGGATTCACTCAGTTTGTTTTCTTGTCAAATGGGACGAGGCTGCAGCAGACCCTCGTTTGGGAAGACCGGTTTGCGGCTGGGAGCTGAGAGATGTTTCTTCGGTCGACCCCTGCTCGCTAAACCTGCGCACCTGGCTTTCTGCCAGGTGCACGAGTTTGGGAGCATGTGGGAGGCAGGGACAATCTTGGCAAATTATTAGATCTAGGTCCTTCGATTTTGGAGTCGGCATCTCGAAATAGAAGCATGTTTCAGAATCTCTTTTTTCTTTGTCCGATGAGCTTTCTCGAGCAAAGGAAGCACTTTGCCGTCCTCCTTGGCGCCCAAGGAGGACGGCGTGCATCGTTGAAGGGCTTGCACTGAAAACAACCGCACCCCGTTGCGGCGCCACGGTTGTCGACAGGACGAGAACCGCAGGGGGGTTGTCTTGCCTCCGGTGCAAGCCCTTCGACGACGCACAGAGTAGCAACAAATTACGTTGCACGAGCGTCACACTGTCAGATGTCGCGGTCCCGGTGGTTGGTCGTTGCTGTAGAAAGCTGCACGGGAATGGGCGTCTGCCACGTCAACCACCACCGACGACACTCTCACAACGTCGTCGGTCACTCTTTTGGCTGCGTCAGACGCAGGCATCGTCATTGACGCTTTCGTCCATGCCCAGGGGCGGCTACAGCAGGCCCAGCTTGCGGCAGGTGCTGTGGGTGCAGCTGGTGCTGCTGCCCGTCACCCTGGGCCACCTGGCCTGGTGGCAGGTCCGCTGGCTGTTCAAGTTCACCCTGGGGGGCCAGGAGCTGGGTCCCGTGGAGAAGGAGTACCTGATCAGGCGCCACATGGGCCTCTCCCAGGGGCAGTGGGACGCCCTCGAGGACCGGGAGCGCCAGGGCTTCCTCAGGGACCAGCTCTGGCTCAAGGACAAGTTCAAGGTGAGCCGCTCCGGAACCCTCGCTCGGGTCCGCACCGCGTGGGCAGAGTTTCGGGGCAAGGTGCAACCCGGCCTAGCCTACCCATATCTAGACAGAGTCCCGACTGTGCGGACCGGTGGTGTAGCCAGCAATTTTGGAGGTGGGGGCCAAGGAGTCAGGCGTTCAGAATGGCGACTGTTGTTTGGGGTCAATTTCGGGCCCTGGCGATGCCCCCGGTGCAGACCATGGTGTAAGAGACAGATTAAGGTCAATTCGCTCTCGACAAAAAAGGCATGTTTGGCACATTCCGAGCTGAAAACCATCCTTCTGGGCACCGCCTAAACAGGCAGTGCCTAAACTGGCAGGATTGGTCTCCGTCCGTCCCCACGCGATGTTAGGAACCGGAGCCCAAACCACCGACCGCCGTGTCGGTTGTGCACTTAGGGCGTTCGCTTCTTGCTGGTGGTCTTTTGAGGTTCGTTTCCCAACTAATTGATCGACGCACCATGGGCATAGCTTCGACATACTTCTTTCTATAAATAGTTTGTTCCCGGTTGTGCTAACATGCTTGCAGCGCCGTCTTATCTACACGCCGACGTAGGCACTTTGTTGGCAGTGTTGGTGCCGAAGCATGCGCAGCTGCATTGGCATGCGTGCCCAAACCAGTGGGCCTCTAGCGTCTTAAACTAACAATACCTGGGAACTCTTTCGTACGAAGTGTCCTCAATTAAATGGGTTTTTGCATCGTGTTGCACACACTACGATCTCGTTGGTGTCAACGTAATGCTGTCTCGCCACGTGGCTGACACTGCATTTATACGGATAAAAAATTATTTCACTATTTCTGTACAACACTTTTGGGCCATCCATTGCCTGTGGTCGATGGTTTCCAGTCGCAGCCAAGATCAGTTTCGATTTCGTTTCACACTTTTTTCCAAGCTGGTGGGCTGTCAAAAAGAAATCTCCACATAGCAGTGGCACTTGTCAAGCGTGGCATTCTTCTGACATTGGGGACCACTACAGAGACAGCTTCGACGGACCATGAAATTATTTTTCGACTTTGTTCTCCTTAGCTTTAATCTTCAACTCAAAAGCGGAATGAGAAATCACGTGGAGCTTGAGCACCAGATGCAACGACTCCAAGCTTTTACCGTGCTTTATAAGCACACCATGGAACTTCTCCTTTGCAAGTGACCACGAACGCAAATCTAAATATTTGTCGACGAGCACATATGTCCAAGCGACACAATGCTTGAGTTGGATTCGGCTGACATGCTGGGGCACCGCGGATGCGTTGAGTGAAAAGGCAAAGAGCTTTCGAGAAACAAAAAAGGACAAAAACAAATCCGCTATATGTTCAAATCTTCGTATCGAAAAGCAGGTTTATGGCCTTCTACCCTCGTGTACTAGTTTTTTTTTGGCGCGCTAAGCGATATGCGATTAGTAGAAAAATCCCAGTTTATTCCAGCCCAAAATTAATTTCATGGTTCCTTTCAATCACATGATTTAACTGCATTTGCCAATTGTCTTTTTGGATGGTGGCAGCAGTAAAGACTGCGGATGATGTTAGATCAATTCATTAGAGCTCCTACCGCGATCTTTCGCCTCCAAGGTGCAGAATTTCTACAGGTGCTCGCTGGAGAAAGTTGGTCTAGCTTTCCAGGCTGTCCTGAACCTGGACAATGCATTTTTGTGTGTGCTGCAAGCCACACAAACAGCAGCAGAGGAGAAGCTAAAGCATACAAACAAAAGTCTCGGTGCGAAAAAAAAAAGAAGTGTTTTGGAGTACGTGCACCTTCGTGTGTAAGAACATCTCTGAAATGCACAGCGCCACAAAAGCTAACTTGCCGACAACCCACGCCCCCCACCCCCCAGAAAAACAATAAAAAACACGGTATCAACTGAAGCTTTTTTGACTTAAGAAGTGATAGTGGTGTGTATGGGGCACCCTTCGTATATTTAGGAATTTTTTAAACCATAATACAATTTGATATGGCTGCAAATGTTTAAATATTTTGTTCTAAATTTTGCACAAATTCCAAGTTTAGCATTTAAATTTTACAAACTTTTTTGGTCATTAGTGTACACTTGTTTTTTTCTTCTAAAGAGCAGCTTATTGGCTATGTTTTGATGTATATATATGTATATATATATAGTCAGATATACTCTAAGTAGTTCTTAAAATAAAAAATGTTTCGTTTATCCTTTAAAATGTATGGGAAATTGCTAGGCAATTCTGTTAAATATGTGAAATATTCTAGCATCACAAGCGTTTAGTGATAGCTGCACCTTGTGGCTGCACCGATATGCAATCAATCGGTGTCACGTAGCGTAAATTTCCCGCCAAATTGGCGGGGAAGCTGTATTGGTGTATAGGTCATGTGACATCAGGTCACGTTATGTCAATTTCCTTGCTAGATTTAGCGGGGAAACTGAATTTGCGTACAGGTCACATGACATGACTCCATGTGACATCATTTTCCCCACTAAATATAGCGGGGAAATGGAATTGGCGTTGAGGTCACGTGACATCAATTTTCCCGCTAAATGTAGCGGGGAAACTTAATTCGGCTTCACTTGATTTGGGAAAGGTAGTCAAAGGACGTTTCACGTTAAAAATGACCTTTCCTTGTGGTACGGAAAGAGTTGATACTTTTGAACGTGAATAAACCGCAACTAGAAATATGGTCCACGGTAAAAACCGTGGCAAAACGATATTGTTATAGATTGTTAGCTTCTGCATTGGGATCTTATTAGCACCATCCTAAGCTTTTCCAGCACATCGACAGATTTAAAATGGGAGACTGGGTTTTGATGGAGACGGCTGCATCCCCGGGGTCTCTCTAAGCAACCCATGGTCTGGCGCAGGTGTGGAAGCAGCGGCAGGAGGAGGAGATGAGGGCCAAGCTGGCAGAGAGCGCCCGCTACAAGAGCTACCGGCGCTACATGAAGAACCACGGCCCCGGCCAGATCAGCTTCGAGGACTGACTCTCCGACCAATAAATTATTTTCTCACATTGGGGAGAGCTGGAGCAGCCACTCCGCGCGTCCCTCCCACGCTTCGGGGACTAAGAGCCCGCCCGTGTCTGGAGACATGCAAACGAAGCAATCGGAAGCTGGCTGCAAAATGCGGAATCGCACTTGGCAATCGACTCGGTTCTTGTTAATTGTGCACCATGCACCGTTTGTGCGTCTGTGGAAATTCATGTCGATGTGCAGGTGCTCACAAGACTAGCTATTCATATCCATCGGTGATAATCGCTACATTAGCCTATAATAGGGGACAACTGTCAGTCGCCATGCAGTATGGGAGTGTCGGCCTGAGCACCATTTAAAGTTGGACACCCCCCAAACTCCCGAACCGTTCCGACGCATCTGCTCGGGTAGATCGAGTCTGTATTTGAGAAAAAACACTTAAATCGTCTTCATTTTGGCCTCCAAGATCAAGAATACTGTCACGCCCTCCTTCCCGGGGCGTGATGTCATATAAGAAGTGTATGGAATCTCAGCTCTCGCGCCTCTTCAGTGCCTACCAAAGCTATGAACGCATACTCTTGCTGTTTTCAGGAAGGGTCAGAAAGAGACGTCACGACTGCTGTCAGTGCGGGGGGATATACTGTCAAACCCTTTATTTTCGCGACCCCTTTTTTTCGTGAATCGGTCAGAGAGGACATAATCACGGCCACTAAATTTGGCGAATTCCAAACGCTTGTACTGGAACTCTTTAAGCCCTGCAAGGACTTTTTTACTAGTTTTTAATTTGCACCGAACTTGAGCGCACTGAACGTAGTAACTTAATGAAACTTTTCTTTTCTCGAATTTCGCTTTGTTTTAAAAGTTATAGGCAAATTAAAATTACAAAAACAAGCAAAAAATAAGCTCCTTCATGGCGTCCTTGGTCGCTTGAGTGGCCGTGAACTAGAGGAGGGGTAGTGAGCTCAGCGAGTGCTCACGGCTGCCGCACTCCGTGTCAGCGGCTCGAGAGGGTGCCACTAAAGCATGTTCTGGATAGGCTGTATGAAGCGGGCAGCCAGGGCGGCTCGCATTGCATTTGCTGCGCGATTAAACACTAATTCGGCTTGACACTTCATTGGCCACAAATGACAGCAAAAACGGGGTAAAGATCAGTTCAGAACGGGAGCCACTTCGCACTGCCATACCGCCAAACGGCCAAACCTTCTCGCCGAAGGCCTTCGGAACCGGTCGGATCCTCCAGTCCATACGACCGCAGCGCCGCCGCTCGTCAGTGCCTGATCCCTTTACACCTTTCTAGTATGTGCCGCCTTTTCTATCGCTTGGTGGCGGGTATGTCGATGGGTCATTTCTTGTTTCCAGATTTTTTATACTGCATTTGTTTCTTTTCTGATCTAAAATACTGAACAAAAACTACCTTTATAAATAACTGAAACGGTTCGTGCCACTTATATTTTGTATTTAGACTAAAAAGAATCTTGTAGTGGCTCTGACCAGTAGTAAGCCCAGGACCAAAGACGTCGCATATCGCGCGCTTTCGGCTTGCGAATTTTTCAATTCACGAACATTAAAGGACAGCCTGGTTGGGAAAAGGAAGCCAGAAAACGACTTTACAACGAAAAATAAAACTTTTTAGAATTTGTAGTTGGTATAGTAGTTGGCGCCCGCGGGCGCCGCGGAAAAGTGGCCGCTATGTGTCATGTGGTACTTGCGCTCTTTCAGAAGCTTCCTATGGTCTCTAAAAGTTACTTATCCATCTTTGTTTAGAGTGCAACGAAGAACGAAGATTAATAAGGAACTTTTGGAGCCCAAAGGAAGCTCCTGAAAAAGCGCAAGCAGACGTGATAGACCTGTGTAGAGTGCCTCAATGTGCTTCTGTTTAGGGTGATGCCATCGTTTGTAGTACCCGATGCCGACTAGAGTCACTAAATAAGCTCTAATGCCGACAGCACGCGCTCACAGGGAAAATACAAAGAAATCGCAGGAAACAAAATGTCGCCGTAGCACAGTCAGCGCCACGAGCGCGTGCAGGGACACGCTCTTTCACGCGCTTCAGAACAAAAAATAAAAATAAGCGTTAGAAACAAAATGGCCAGATGTCATCACCCCAAGCAAAGCGCACATGAAGGCACCCTAGGCCTGTGTGCCGGTCAGATGACGGCGGCAGCGCTGCGGAGCAGACAAACTTGCCCGGCGGCGGCGGCGTGGAGAAGCGCTGGCTGCCAGAGCCGTGTATTGGGAGAGTTTGGCCAATAGGCGGAACAAAGGCCGCCGCCAGCGCCGAATATTCCCCCCACGCTTAGAGCGTAAACTAAATTTGTGACACAGCCGACACAGCGTCGACCAATCAGGAGGAATCCCGGACAAAAGCTCACCCACTTTTTCACAGACCCGGACAAAAGCTCACCCATTTTTTCACAGACCCGGACAAAAGCTCAACCCCAAGAAAATTCCATGTTGGTCTTAACACGAGTGCGGACAACTTATAGGTGCATGCGTGCGACACAAAAATGCAACGATAAATTAAATCTGACAGGCGCATGTTTTGTTGATTTTAATACAAACAAGTTCATTTATCGATTGGTTAGGAGCGAATGCAGTCCCCTACTAGCTCCAGCAGTCTGGGTAGATCTCGATGTACATGCAAGCCCTCACAAATATTTCAAAAACGATTCTACAGGCGCAGAGTGGTTTTTCGCACCCGCTGGGCTCATTTCTCCGGGGTTATGTCAATGCCGTGGCAACGAGCGCCTGATTTTGCTGTAGGCATTCAATCAGCCTCAAGACGCTTGAATGGGCGTGGCCGACAAGCTTCTGGAACCCGGTACTCCATCCTTTGCAGGTGTTGTTCATCCGGTCTTTATCTTGAAAAGTGGCGTCGTACATATTTCACCGTAACGGGGGAAACTCCGGTCGTCGTCGGCGCAGAGTCGGGCGAAAGGAAGAATTCGCTCTGGGTGCCGCCGCAGATGGAACAGAAGCAAAACTGAAGCGGCCGTTCACATACGTGCAATCAAAATAGTCCAGCAGGTAGCCGATGTCACCGGTAGACTTTTCCCTGGTGGTTAGTTCTTGTGGAACAAGCTGTGGTGGAAGGAACGCGAGCCTGTTTAAAATCCCGCACAGTTTTCTAAATTGGTCATCTGTCTTGTACTTTTCCAAAAGGCCAGACTCCCGTTCTTTCAAAGTATTTTTAAAAATTTGCAACTCAATGGTGGATGGGGTACAAGTTCTCCTAAAAATGGTCCAATGTCCATCGCGTCCGCACTTTATTTCAGCCCGTGTTTCGCCCGGGTAGCAACAAAACAAATCGAGGTGAGCTTTTGTCCGGGTCTGTCAAAAAATGGGTGAGCTTTTGTCCGGGTCTGTCAAAAAACGGGTGAGCTTTTGTCCGTACATATCAGGAGACCTCTACTCCATCTCACAAATGTCTGCAGTGAAGACAAAGGCACAGGCGCGTGAGCCTAGCTCAGCGAAACGCTTTTGTTTGTACGAGACCTCGTGCATAGGAGGCACTTTCCAAAGCCACGCGCTCGTGCCCATGCCTTTGTCTGCACTGCTAGAACAGCGTCCTGAGACTGGCTGAAAGAAAGCAGTGCAAAGGGTGGGGTGCGCGAGCGTCTTGAGACGCGGAGTTCCGCTCGGCACGTCTCAAATTATACTTCGTTTCACTTTATCTGCGAGCGAAGCCAAAGCTAGAAGCGCGAGACCAGCGCTTTTTGCATTTCTCCCCAGCTCGCGCGCTCGAGCAAAGCCTGAACGCACGGAGCTTCCGTGCTCGCGCTCGCGCTTCCAGTTTTGCCTTCGCTCGCACATAGAGCACACGACCACCGCTAGGGGCTGTTTCGCGGCCTGTGGTTGGCCCCGAGATGCTCGCCTATTCAAACCAATGTATGGCCAAACCAGCCAAACTCTCTCAATAAACCATCAATAAACGGCTCTGCTGGCTGCAACCACCAGCCCAAAGAAACTTGCAGAGCCAAGGGTTGGGATGCAAATGGAACGCTACGATCCAGCGGCAGCGTCACTCCATCTATGGTGGGGATTTATATTACTATTACCGCTTAGACGCCCCTAGCTGTATTATTGAACTGGAAGAAAAAAGTTAAAAAAGAGGCTGAAGCTACGTTTATAAAATGCAGTACGAACCGTACGTAACGTTGAACCTTTTTAACGTCGTCAAGCGCCAGCCGAGTCGGAGTCGAAGCCGCACAAAATCCAACATGGCGCAGTTCATTCGTTCCATTCGCCCATTCGCCGCAGCTGCATATTCGGCTGCCCGTATGACTAGGAACCAAAGTTCCTAGTCATAAGTACTGAAATTTTGAGTGGCACAGACGAGGCAATGAAGGTATGGTCGGGTGAGCGTTGCCGTTCTGGCAGGTACTGAAGTCTAAACTCTCACCAAAGCCAGCTGCACAACGTCGAGTGTGTGCTTGAGCCAGAGGGAGGCCAGCGCCGCAAGGCCAGCGGGGCGGGCGGCAGTCCAGGTGAGACAGCCATGGAGGCGCAGAGTGACCCGTTCAAGGAGGAGTTCAAGTTCTACAAGCGTCGGTCGGTGCGGCCTGACCTGTCTGGCGTGGTGGATGCCCTGCGAGACGACTGCTCCGGCGCGCTCCGGCCCCGCGCCCTGTCCGAGCAGCTCTCCCAGGCTGACTGCGAGCGGCTCGGGCTCCGCGCCGAATGGCCGCCGGCCGCCTACGAGTTGGTCGACGCGCCGGGGCTCCTGCTGCTACCCGACCCGTTCACGGCCGAGGGACAGCGCCGCTGGGTGCGCCGCTGCCTCGAGGAGTACGCGAGGCCCCCGCACCTCACCAACGTAAAGGCGCCAGCGACCGTGTTGCGAGCGGGAGACCCCTTCTACGGCGCGCTGCGCTGGGCCACCGTCGGGCTACACCACGACTGGGACACCAAGGTGTACGACGGGGCGCGGCGGTCCCCGTTCCCAGACTGCCTCCGCGATCTCGCCACGGGGCTGGCCCGCCTCGCTGGCTTCGGTGCCTTCCGGCCCGAGGCGGCCATCGTCAACTACTACGCCATGGACTCGGCACTCGGCGGGCACGTAGATAACTCGGAGCTTGCCCTGGACGCGCCCGTGGTGTCGGCGAGTTTCGGCCAGACTGCCGTGTTCCTGGTGGGTGGCGCCACGCGCGAGCGGCGGCCCCGCGCCCTGCTGCTGCGCAGCGGGGACGTGCTGGTCATGTCGGGTCCGGCCCGCCTCGCATACCACGCCGTGCCGCGGGTGCTGCCCGCGGGCGACGACCGCCCCTGGGCCGGGGGCGACGCGCAGTGGGAGCCACTGGAAGCCTACCTCGACACGCACCGCATCAGCATTAGCGTTAGGCAGGTCTTCCCGGCGTCCTGAGGGCTGACCGAGAACCCAGAGAGGCTGCAGGTCACGTGCAGGGCCGAGTCCCCGAAGCGGGTCCCCTGGAAGGGGGCCAAACCGGCTGCTCCGTTGACTCCGCGGGTGGCCCCCGGAAGTGCCGTTTGGCACCGGCCGAAGGGATGAAACGCCGCACGGGTAGCCCTGGCGAGCAGTGGAACCTACTCCCACGGTGCAACCCTACGGCAGTCCCTTTCAGCCTTCTGTTTCACGGCTAGATGCGCCGCTGTGAAACTTTTATTGCTCCAGCCCGAAGGCCACCGTGCCACCTCGTATTGCCTCCCCGTGTAGTCTCCACCTATATGAAAGACCCGCTCAAAGTGCTTGACCGAGGGGAACGCAGCATGCGTTGTGGGCAGTTCCATATCGATCCGAAGAGAGCAGTAATACAGTGGAATTGAGTCGGCGTGCACTGACAAAGAGCCTTTCCTTCCCTGGGAGTACCATGTAATTGCTCAAAGTGCGAGCAGCACCCTCAACAGCCACTGTCTTGGCCACATGTTTTGGGCGGGTCTTGATATTGGTGAGGGCTATACGAGGTGGCAGGGCACCAAGCCGAGCTTTCCGAGGGCCAGAGGTAGCAGTTAGACGTTAAAGAGGAAATCAAAGTACCTCCTGAACTGTAGTCCGCAAGGGCAAATTTGAGGTCAAAAATAAAAGTTTAGGCTTAGACAGTCTGCTTCCAATGCCCAATCCGAACGTAAAAATGATCATACACAGCACACCTTGACAAATGCCAGCTGTATTAGCTCACAAAAAACTCGTACATAAATAAACATGAATATACTCTTAGTAATAAAATCTTTCACGTCTTATCACAGTGAATGATCTAGAAGAAAACAAATCCTTGTATAGTTTGCATGAGGAAAAATTTGAACTTCTAAACATCTGCGGACTAGTTAGAAATTTATGGTAATATAGTTACCTACTTCTTATAGTAATAAAATTCATTACTTTAAAAAAAAAAAAAAATTGTATCATAATTACTTTATTGTGGTAACCCAATCAAGTTTTGTAACTTGGTAAGCTTCGGGCAATCGAGCACACACAAACTAGAAAACAATTTTTAAAATTTTTCAGGGACAGATAAGAATGGAATCTAAAGCAAGCCCTAGAAAGGGATGGAACGAGCTCTAAAATCACGACTCAAGATCGGCAAATGAACCTCAATAAAACGAGGCATTTGCTGTTCTATGCCGCAAACACAGTTAGCAACAAAGAAGCGGTGGCAATCAGTTTGTCGCACGTTTCATCGACACTGCGACGTTCCGTCGTCGATATGTTTCATCAAAAGGCTGTTTTTGACTACCTGGCCCTTTTTTTAACTCGTACTGGAACGCTCTTCTACGCCGTATCAGAGAAGACCCATGTCTTCAACATTGACGAGAAAAGGACCCTAAACTGCTTTCTCATTTCATTTTCTTTTTATTTCATTTATTCAGTACCAGCAGCACCTTTCGGCATTATAGTTGGGGAAATATGCAGGACAAAAAAGAAAACAAATTAACAAGCAATAATTTTTAACATTTTAAAACCTCGTAATATCAAACATGATGAAAAACAGCCTCAAAAGTATTCCTTCACATCTCGCGACATCCAATGCACACTTCAAACTGCGCGTCACTCGACGCAATCCATCATACTTTGCAACATTGAAAACAAATAAACGATGCACGAAACCCTATCCCTCCGAGTAATTATAATCTACCGTGTTAACTTCTGCCTGGGATTTATCTTTTACGCAATTATATCAAACAAATGAGCCTACCGTTTCTAAAGCAGTATAAGAGGCATCATTTGATAAAACTGAGACAACAGCAGAAGGCAATTTGTTCCACTGGCACGCTGTTTTTGGAAAAAATTAACTCTTCAAAGCCACAGTCTTGCACCTATATTCACGCACTTTATGAATATGATCCACATGTCCGGGTAGGTAATATGGAAGAAACGGATAGGTTTCACTTGGGATGCCAGTCTGGGAGTGAAATATACGGTGGAAAAACTTTAGACAGAGCCTTGCTGTGCGCCCTTCTAGTGTATTCCATTTCTACATTTTTCTCTAGCGTGTTGCGCTAAACACTATATTTTAAAGACTTTCCTGAAACATACCTAGCTGCTAGGTTTTGAACTTTTTCTAATTTATTTTTATCATCTAGTTGGGGGGGGGTCCCACACAGTAAATGCATATTCTCATATAGGTATTGCGTTTGTTTTATATAATAGTTCCCACTTAACCTGTGGAAAGTTACGAGTGTTTCGGCGCAGGAAACCCAAAGATTTGGAAGCTTTTGTTACGGTGTAATCTACATGCCGAAGCCAGCTCAACGGGGGTGTGAGGTAAACACCTAAATTCTTGTTGTCCGTTTTCTAGAAAATGTCATGCACATGGCTTTATCTGGGTTCAACTTCATTTGCAAGTGTTCGCACTATGTATCTATGGTATCTAGATCCCTTTGAATGAAAACATTTTCGCTATCGCATATTACTTCTCTATATAATATGCAATTGTTTGGGAACCTTCTCATGCATGAAGTGACGGACTTATTATCGTTTCATAAATTAAAAATAGTTAAGGTCTTAAAACCGACCCCTGCAGGACTCCTGATGTTACTTGTGCAATTCTTGATTAACTTCCATTTACTACAACATACTGGCCTCTTTGTGCAAATATTCGGAAATCAAAACTTGATCATTAATATTATAATGCGATAACTTTTCTAGCAATAAGTTGTGAGGTACGACATCAAACGCTTTACTGAAGTTGAAGAAAACACAGGCGACAGTTTTACGGTTATCCATTGCCTCGGACAAATTGCGAGTACGGTAAACTCGGTTGACTGCGTGACGCAGGATAACCCCCTCTGGAAGCCATGTTGTTTCGGATTCAACAATGAGTGAGCATCCATATCTTGAACAATAAACGTGTACAAGATGTATTCTAGAATTTTACAAGAAACGGAAGTCAATGAAATAGGACGGTAATTTAAGATGTCACAAGGCCCATATTTATGGACTGGTACGACAGAGGCAATCCTCCAATCGTTTGGCAGGAAAAAATCATTTAGCGACTTTCCAAAAATAATTTTCAGATATGGGAACACAGATCGAGCGCAAGATTTTAGCAATGGGCAGGGGCCAGCAGCCTTTGAAACATTTAAGCGCTCCAATAATGCTGCTATCCCGTTTATATTGAACAATATGTTCTCCATGGGCAAGGTTCCATCTAGAATACAGCTGGCAGTGGTGTTATTTGTAAAGTTGATGAAAACACAGAACTAAAAAGTGTTAAGACATTCTGCCTTTTGAGAAGCGTCAGTGATTACGTCATCTTTCACGAGAGATGGAATAGATACATTATCTTTTTATTTCATTCTACGTATTTCCAAAGTTCTTTAGGGTTCTTTTCGACTTTGGACTGAAATGACTCGAAGAAAATATTTTGCTTTTGTTATCTCTATGTTTTTCTCACTGGTTATCACTTTCAGTTTTCCGATATTTTAAGCCGATGGATTGTTCTTAAAAGCGCGATAGATTCCTTGCTTTTGCTGTATCAACCTTCGTAAACCATGGCTTACTTTTCTTATGTTTTTTGGTCAAAATCCACATATTGACAAAACAATCTTGCAATTCCAAAACCTTTCGCTTTAAAGGTACCCAGAGTTTTATGGGCCCTAAGCATCCTAGAAAACCAAACATTACATTTATGCTTGGCCGATTTCTTTATTACAATCAGTATCGAAGATCTATTATCTCGGAACTATCGCAGACGCCAGAGGGCACCTTCGCATGAAGAAGGGCAGGGCGCTGCCTTTCCTTGTTCTAAGGCGCTATCTGGTGTCAATCTTTAGATATCGATTTTAAGAGAGAAATCGGCCATGCACGACTGCAACGTTGGGTTTTTAGGGTGCTTAGAGCCCATAGACTATGACCATAAATAGACCAAATAGACCATCACAGAGTTGTTTAGTGCCCCCTTAAAGGTAAAGAAGTGACTGCAAGCATGGGCGTACCAACCGGGAAAAGGGGGGGGACAAGTCATGTGTTTTGCCTCCCCCCCCGCCCCCCTGAAACAGCCGCCACTGGGCAGGGCAAACACTGGCCGGCGGCGCCCAAGGGATACCAAGGGCACCTCCCCCCGACCCTGGAGGGGAGGGCAGGTCCGGTTTGCCCCCCAACTCAAAAACAACTTGGTATGCCACTGACTGCAAGTTACAGCACCCCCACCACCTTGCCTTCTAAACATGGGGTCAAAAAGGCCTTTTTTTTCTCTCTCCTGTGACTATCTCGAGACAGTATTAGTAAAGAAGAAAAAAGAAGTTTGTAATCCAGTCCCACCCGCTTGGTAAAAAGTATATATTTGTTCACTAAAAGGCCCGGACTCACTATAGGCCATTCGGCCACGTTTGCCCGAGGCTCACGAGTATGCGCACGAATGCCCGAGGGCAAGTCTCAAAGACTGGAAGCGAAATCTGCGATGCCGCCTTTCCTGGGCCCTTCCTCTGACCCGGCTGCCTCCCACTGCCGAAGCAGACGAGGCCGGCCTGCTGTAGAGCGACTGGCGGCAAGAGTCCCTCGACGGCAACACAGAATTTAGAAAACGCGCGCGGCGAGCCCGGGAGCACGTCGATGAAGCGGGACTCGATCGCAGGCCCAGGCACGGAGCTGCGGCGCCCCCAACTGCGCACCAACGGGGCTTCCGTACCGAGCGAAACAAACACGTGCCTCGCATGTCCCTCCAAAGTGCCGAAACTGTGGGCGAAGCATTCGTCCTGGTGCTTTGGTTGTTATGCTCGAGGTGCACTGACTTGTTGGTGTCTTTACATTTTGTTGGGTAGAAACGGCTCGCCGGGAGTTCGTCCCACAGGTCCGCATCCACCGACACGAACATTCCGACTTGTCGCGTCCTCCAGCAACACGGGCGTTGTACGAAAGGGATGCTACTCGAGATGACTTGTGCGTGGCAGTTTCGTGTGGGAACCCTGCACAAACCTCGGTCACACTGCAGCGAGGCAACGGGAGACGGTGTCCGGCCGTCAGTTCGACGTTGCAACGTGCAACCGTCGGCAGAATAATCTAGAAGGCACGGAGACATTTCACGGTCGGATCGTACGCACGGCAGGAGAAAAGGACCCCCCCAAAGAAGGGGTCGAAAAAGACGAGTCCTTTATACATTCGCAGCTCCTTCGATGAGCGACGTCGAATAAAAATGCTGCTCAGCGAAAACCCCGTCGAGCACCGTCGCACCTTCGTCTCGCTCGACGGCTCGTCCGAGCCAGGTGCTCCCCGTTGTTGACAGACAAACCGCGGGACGAGAAAGAACCGGATTCGTAGCCTCCCACCGCCCGAGAAAACCGGATTTTATTGGCGAGCAGTCGCGGGGCGCCCGGAGTCGGGGCAACTGGCCTCCCAGGGGCGGGCGCCTGGCGACAGGGCTCCAGCGGAGAGGGCCAGCCGCGCCACGGTGGGCAGCAGCACGGGGTGGGCCAGCAACTGGCGGGCTGAGGGGCGCAGAGAGGGCTCCCGCTGCAGCAGGCGTCCCAGCAGCCGCCGCGGGCCCGCGGGGCAGGCCTCCCCAGGGCTGGCGTAGCTGCCCCGCATCACTTTCATCAGCACGTCCCCCACGCTCTGTGGAAAAGCACCCCGTGAGCGGCTACTGCGCGCCCTTCCACGGTTGGATAAAATGCATTTAGTGCAAAGGCCGTTAAAGGGACACTGACAGGGTATTTATGCTCGCCAAGGTTTTTGTTTGTACACTATATAGGAAAGCCCAACTACCCAGAACGCAATTTGCGGCTCAAAATTCATTTTCTTTCCGCCTGAAATGCCGATCGAGAGGGCGCCGGTCTGAGCCGCACTCACTCTCTTCTTTGGGCCACATGCCGTTTTCTATGGTTTAGACCAGAGTGTCAAACTGAAATTTTTATCGGTTCCGTTCCGGTTTGGGTTCGTGGCTTTCGGCTCGGTTCCGGGGAGCAAAAATAACGGTTCAAACCGTTTTGAACCGTTAAATTGAGAATATATTTTCCGCATTTTTTTTTTTTTGGCACTAGGCACTATTTCGACAGTGAAACGAGTAACTATATAGATTTTTATCATTTGTAGAATCCACTTTTATTTTCAGGTAACAAAAATAAATTTCATCATATAATTTCAATGAAACAGTAAAAGAAAAACTAGATGAACTTACATGAATCAACGTCTGTTCTTTTACCTCGGTCGCATATATTTTACCTGAATCAAAAGGTTATCAGTCTGGTAGGCTGCCTAAAATACCCGTGACTGGTAGAACCTTGCGTCGTAATATTAAAAGTGGAATCCTGTTGTGCTCTTGAACTTGGAATTAATTACAGTGCGTAAAATCATGAAATAGGCACGTTCTCGCCATATATATGTTTCACAATATATACGATGACGATGCAACTGAGCTCAAAGCAATAATATTTTCAAAATATCAGGAAGGGTTTAAAACAAACCCTTTCAGACTACCTTTTATCGAAACACTGAGCAGCAATCGCAACGCTTGCTTTCCTGACTAACATTGTTTACGCTCAGCACCGTGATGCAGGCGAATAATCATGCAGAAAAGAGCGACCTTCGTACTCAAGTTGGATTTGGCTTAAAATTGTGCGTACTGAAGTGAACATTTTCGACATAGCTTGGCGTTTGAGGTTTGTTCTTGATAAGATGCCGTCAGTTATAAGCATCACCCTTGCTAATTTTTTTTTTTTATTAGAACAAAGAAGTATTTTATACTCCACTCGACATGGCAGCTACTTAAATGGTCACTTTCTGACGGTCTGCATGCTTAATTGTCATAGTTCCGCCCCACGCCCCTGTGCACTTTTTTATCCAGCCCACAGGTACATAAAATTGTTGTTTATCACATAAAAGAGGCAACAGGCTTCTATATGTTTGAGAAGTTGAATATGTGTCAGAAACACATGTTATCTAAATCAACTTCAAAATAGAAAATAAAAAAAATTGTTTAAGGTTCTAAATCACTTATAGACGTGCCTATTGAGAATAAAAACGCCAGAAAAGATTTACAGAGCATATTTCATATAATTTGGGGGTGCATTTAGTTATGATGTATATCTTTAGGGTGATCGGCCCTCTATTCACGCTGTCATGTCTTTGGGCAGTAAGAAAAGATTTTTTATATTGTCGTCAATGGATTTGACCGTATGAAGCTCACATAACCGCTTGAGACGGACACTGGAGGACGATACTCGAAAATACGCCACCTGTTGAGTCTGCAGAAACGTGTTTTTATGTTCGCTGTTTGTCAGTGTGAAAGGGATACTGAACCGAAATTTTGAGCTCGCAAGACAAGGCAGGACGAATATGCGGGTTGCTGCGAAACCCGAAAACATCACTCATACAGCGATATCTCTAACGGACCGCCATATTTTTGGAAAAGAAGTGCGCCAATGAACACGGCCGACGAGACAAGTCACCTCACGATTCCCGTTCCCTCTCCTTCTCGCCATGTCATTTCGAGCTGCTGAACCGAAGCTAAAAGGAAAGAAGCGAGGCCGCTTCCCCTCATTCTAAATTCTCCTGGAGGACAATGACGTCAAAGACATAGCTTGATCGCGCCCTTCTTTTCCAAAAGTATGGCCATCCGTTGAGATATCGATGCATGAGTGATGTCTTGGAGTTCGTACCGTCCCGTTCAACGCTTCGCGGCCTTATTTTGCGAAATCCAAATTTCGGTTCAGTATCGCTTGAAACACGGGGCGCGGGGTATGCCAAAAAGGACTGTGTGCTTTTAGAAATGTGCAGAAAGAGAGATAATAAATGGTATTCTTCTAAATAATCCCAAACACGACACCTTACTGCAAAAATAAATATATAGAGACACATGCTTTAAACGTAAACACATGTAACGGAAGTCCGTCTGGTTGTGTCAAAAGTTTGAGAAATACAGACCTTCATCGACCAAGTCTTAAACAGTTAGGAGCCCGACGCTTCAGTAGGTCGGGCGAAATAGGTCTCTATAATTATCGGCGTATATGAACGGACTAGGGAACTCGAAGAAAAAGTGAGTGAAGCAAACGACACAGTAGATGGAAAAGAAGCTGCTGCTCTCCACGTGTGATTAGTCGTCCCTGATGAAAAAAAAAAACAAGTCGGTTTTGAAATGTCCTAACCTACCTGTTTAGGACTTGGTTGGTTATGGTCCATATTTCTCTAACAGAAATGCATGGAATCATATTCCTAATTACACATAAATGGCGCAAAGAACAGGCAGTTTATTTCTAATTTAAATCACATTTGGACGTCGGGTTGCACGAGCTCAAAACTTTGCAGAATGCTGTCTGAGGAGGCTAAAGTTATATTTGATTTTACGTGCAGTTTTGGGGCCTCATTTTACAACTCTGTGCTTTATCAGTCATGCGCGCTCTAACATTTTATTGGGCTGCCGCATATCATTGCAAGACTGCTATATACACTGCACAACTTTACAATTTGGACATCCCTTTTTGCTATACTTCGTTTCAGCTTAAAGGGGCACTGCAAAGGGACGAAGAAAACCAAATGCTGCTTCGAAAGGCAAGCCTATCAGTGTCAAACACGGGCGTTCAGTGACGTCACTGGTCTAGAGCGTCGGATAATGACGACATAGAATTCTAGAGGTAGGACTGGCTGAATAGGCCCAAGTGACCCCTTTTGATCCCCAGAAAAACTGTTCTGGCTGCGGGTCTAGAAATATTTACCGATAAGTTGCATAGGAAGGACTGACAAAAAGTATTAACCACCGAGTATTAGGGTTGCTATTTTGAGAAACAAAATCGCAAATACGGCGCATTGAGCAAAAACGCCCTGGATTAAAGTTTTTTTTTTCTCCGTATCTAAAAAAGCGGAGGTCTTCAAACTTTGCCAGTGTGTTGCCCTGCATATAGTTCATCTGTGCATGAAATATTGTTGTTTTCGTTAGCGGGAGGTATTTACAAGAATCGCTCACACAGGGGCATTTAACAAAAAATGCATTATTTTGAAAATCATTTTAAAAAAAAGGCCATCTTTAATTTTCTTTAAACTCTCCGAAATTAACATTTATAACATGTACTAACAGATTCTGCAAAAACATAATGCAATATTTGTGTGGCTTTGAAGTTTTAAAGCGAGAAATATGGTCAAAATGACGCTAACGCTGTTGCTATAAGTGGGGCGTGCACATACCCATTCAACACAATTTCATTATTATTAAAAAGCGTAAAATTACTGTGGTGGTCAGGAAAAGACAAATTGACAGCACAGGTGGACGGTAGTTTTGAAGGGAAAATTCCTAACACATTTTCGTAGAACTAACCGAAAAATGCCCATAGGCCGACGCAATCGAGAGGCGCCACCCTGTAACATGCTTTGCGGTGCCTATTTCAACAGCCGGCGTGTAGCGTTCCCGTCTATGCGACATAGAGGAAGCAACCTGAGCGACTTTGCAAACAGATCAGCCTACAACCTTGGCTGTAACATGATATAGGAGGTAGGGCACGGCAGAACCTGAACCTGAGCCGCCTGTGAGCGACAATAAATCCACTGCCATGGAGGGCCGCACAACACCAAAAAAACAAAAACACTGAAAAAGAAGAAGAATTTCGATTGACTGAGATTATCTGTATTGGGCATTTTCACACAGAATCAAAAGACCATATCCGGTCGACATTTTTTTTTTTTTTTTACCAAAAGATATATTTAATTTGTGCAACCACAAAAACATACAGTGAAACCCGTTTAGAACGAACCCACGTACAGCGAATTATTGTCTATATCGAACTCACGAAAAACTTAAATAATAATGCACGTAAAAAGTATGTTTTATAGCGAACAACATATTGGCTGTAACAAACTTTTTTCCCCCCGGGAAGGCTTCCGAAAGCGCGCAAAGAAACGTTTTCTAGCCTGTCCCTTCCGCCAAAAAAGAAGTAGGAAAGAAGGAAAATTCCAAAAGCTCAAGTTGCGAACAAAATTGAGCGAAAAGAAGCGATTCAGAAGGGGAGAAAGCTATGAAAATAAACTCTGCACGCACGCACTGAAAAAAAAAAAACACTTTTCATCCCAAAACGGTTGCCCACGAAGAGAAGCGATTCAAAAAGGAAGATAAGCTAAAAAAAAAAAAACACTGCACGCATGCAAAAAAAAAAAAAAAAAGATTTAGCGCGAGTTACAAGGCGGAAGTGACGAGATGAGAAAGAAAGAGAAGCTCTCGCCTTACAACGTTGTAAATGCTTTTTGCTATATCGAACTGATCGTAGCGCTTCCTGCTGTTCGTTATAAACGGGTTTGACTGTATTTGAACTTTTTTTGCGGAAAATAAAATTTCTCTCGAGGAACGAAAATCACAAAGTCGCTGTCGGTATATGTGCACATTTTTGCGACTTGCGTAAAACCGTCCCTTTGGATATTTATAAAAAGAAGAACTGTTGTTGCCTTAGGTTTTATTTTTAATTTTTTTTTTTTTTTTTGTGCAGAGACTATACATGAAGTAAAAGGGGGTAAACATGTATTATTGATTACTAAGCAATTCAGAGCTTTATGGATCCGGATCCTAAAGGACTGGAAATTCAAACTTTTTTTAACGTGATTTGGATGTGTTTGTTTAATACGATAACCTTTCTAAAAAAAATACGCTGAAATGTAGACAGGTTACTGATTTTGTAATAATTGGAAAATCAGTTTAAAATAAAGGCCATCTTAATTTTTTCTTCTACTTTTCACAGATCAAGACTCATAATGTGTCCTATCAGGTTCTTCAAAATTGCTTTGCAATATTCTTGCAATTTTGAATCTACAGAGCGCTAAATATACATTATTGCCGTAACGGGAGCAGAGAAAGATAGGACGTTGCCATTTTCAAGCAAGAGCAAGAAAGTGGTCGAAAAATGTAGGAAGTCTGAAGAGAATGCACTGGGATAGGAGTTCGTGAAAAATAAGAATTCATACAAAAGATTACAGGTGAGTTTGAAGCATGCACAAGCCAACAATTTAAATACAGATTTCTCGGATCAGTGAATTTCGGAGCCTACCCTTCGTAGGGAGGTTGGGCTGCTGACGACCACGTTTAAAGGCCGACGACCAGACCCGAGATTCTGCGAGGCAGAAGATCCTCCTCACCATAGGGGAGGAGGAAACAGGCAACGGTGGACACGGTAGAAGGGGGGAGGGGAGCAAACGGGGGAAAAGTGGAAAGTGCGAACTGGTCGTCGGTCTTTATATAGTGATAAGAAAGAACACATGTTTAAAGGGGTACAATTGAAACGAGTTTAATGAATCAAGGTTCTGCGCGCACATTCGGCGCTTGTAGCGTGCATTCTTTCTGCCGGACGGTGATCTGAGTCGGTCAGGGCGCTTTCCTAGCATTCTGAGGAGGAACATTTTTTTTCCCAATTTTCCTGTAGCGATCACTGTTAGTTTTTTCTCAGTGACACCGCAAGCTCGTGACATCGATCTGCTTTCAGCAGTCATAGGAGACTTTACTTTAAAAGACATACCTTTCTGCACCTACTGTTCTTGCTAAAACAGCTGTGGTTGTGAAATGTGAGACCACGTGCCCTGCCACAAGTGACAGGACTGAATTCCACGCACAACAGAAACAGAGTCCACTCAATTGAGCTAGTTGATGCATTACTAGCATAGGGCCAGCTTGAACTTGGGAGACAAAAAAACGTGAAAAACAAATATAGAACAAAGAGACAGATATAGAGATACTGCTGGTCTCCCAAGTTCAACCAGCAGTATTTCTATATCTGTCTCTTCTTCTATCTTTGTTTTTCACGTTTTTTGTCTCCCAAGTTCAAGCTTGGGAGCTTGAATCCTAGAGTCCACTCCTTTGCTTTCATGTCCCTGAACGCTCCGACGTCAGCTTTGGGGAGGTGGATTAGTTTCACGTTCGGCAGTTTAGTGTTCAGTGGGGCAACCACCTCTGACGCCGACTTGCTCACGGACGTGGTGGTCCGTCGGAGGTTGTGCAACGTTGCCTGGTGCTTGACACGACCCCCGATTCCATCGCAGGCACTCCTGCCATATCTGATTGCGAAAAAAATCCACTTCGCTGACGTGTGCTTGTTGCTCTGCAGCTCGTGTAGATGTATGTGTTCTTAAAGTGGCTTGCTGCACTATCACTGACTTGGGTCACATGAGCATACCCAAATTGAATTTTACGATTCTCGAAACCGTTGTCATGTAGATTAAGTTACAGACAATCTCATTCAATCGCAATTATTTTTTCTTTTCTTTTGCAGTATTCTTTTTTCTTTTTTGCGTTGTGCGGCTTTTTACGGCGGCGGATCTATTGGCGCTCACAGGCGACGCAGGTTCAGGTTTTGCCGCGCCCTACCTCCTATATTGTGTTACAGGTAGGGGTGTCGCAAACTTTTGTCGAACCAGAGTTTTAGGTCGAACTTTCGGGGTTCGACGAACCTTCGAACTTTTCACCAGATTCGATCGGTTCGACTTTGTGAACAGTGTTGCCAGACCTTGGTACAAGCATCTCTAGGTTTGGAAAAGTTTTTTTATGCAAAAGGGTTATTTTATTTTATAAACAGTTGCAATTAAAAGAAACCAATTCTAATGACTGAAGAAGGTAATAAATTAATTTTTTTTTGTACTGTATTAACTAAAATAACCAATCAGCGCTGCCCTTAATTCATCCTTTAGCCATCACCATCCAATCCGAAGCCAACTGGCCAGCCTGTCGCGCATGCGCACACGAGTCG
This sequence comes from Ixodes persulcatus, assembly GCA_013358835.2. Lineage (NCBI taxonomy): Eukaryota > Metazoa > Arthropoda > Arachnida > Ixodida > Ixodidae > Ixodes > Ixodes persulcatus. Next base: position 384,490 of record JABSTQ010011237.1, read on the forward strand.
AACCTCAATACAAGGTTCGTCGAATTTTTCACTAAAAGTTCGAAAAAGTCGAACCTGGTCGAACTCGAACCTCGGCCGGTTCGCGACACCCCTAGTTACAGGCAAGATTGTAGGCTGATCTGTTTGCATAGTCGCTCCAGTTTCTTCCTTTTTGTCGCATAGACGGAGACGCTACATGCCGGCTGTTGAAACAGGCACCGCGAAGCATGTTACAGGGACGCGCCTCTCGATCGCTCAGGCCCACGGGTATTTTTGGGTCGGTTGTACGAAAATGTATTAGGAATTTTCCCTTCAAAACTACCGTCCACCCCTGTGCTGTCAGTTTGTATTTTCCTGACCACCTCGTAGCATTTTTACGCTTTTTGATAGTAATGAAATTGTGTTGAATGGGTATGTGCACGCCCCATTTATGGCAACCACGTTGGCGTGAATTTCGCCATTCTTCTCACTTTATAACTTCAGAGACACACAAATATTGCATTATGTTTTTGCAGATTCTGTTAGTAGATATTATAAATGTTAATATCAAAGAGTTTAAAGAAAATTAAAGGTAGCCTTTTTTTTTAATAATTTTCGAAATAATGCATTTTTAATTAAATGCCCATGTGTGAGCAATTCTTGTAAATTTCTGTCCGCTAACCAGGACAAGGACATTTCATGCACAGATGAACTATGTACAGAGCAAACCACTGGCAAAGTTTGAATACCTTAGCCTTTATAGATACGGAGAAAAAAAAATCTTTAATCCAGTGCGTTATTGTGCAATGTGCTGTATTTTCCGTGCTCCCTTCGAACGTCAACGTGCGCGGTCATGCTGATCATCTCGCTACACCGAATGGGAGTCCTCCCCCAAGCATGACATCGACTCTTTGGCATCTGGACTGCATCCAATGGCAGCAACCTTCAACGGTGATGTCACATACTGAACCTGAGACGCCGGCTATAAAAGAAACCCCGACAGACTGGATCTTCAGTGGGCAGCGTGGCAGCACAACTGCTACCATGCTTAAACAACATACTCTTGCACTGCAGGTTGGTCCTTGTTACAACTTCCCCTGTTTTCGTAGTAACAACCGTTTTATCGTGCTGCTACCCTGCCCACGAAGAGTCCGTCTTTGTTTATTTGAATGCTTGCATGTATTTGTGCAACTGCTTCTGCTTAGCAGTGATGTCGAACCACACCCTGGCCCGACAGATCGCGAAATTATGTTACAACTGTTAGAAGACCAAAAGGAAATCAAAACTATGCAAACGTTACTAGAAGACAAACTTAATAAATTCAACGATCGTCTGGATACACTCGATGCAAACCTCAATGTTAAAATGAAAGAAGTTAACGACCATTTGAATTCGGTAGATGCAAACGTAGTGATGCTTGAAGATCAAGTAAAGTTCTTGCTGAATAAAGTTGACCATCTCGAGAACAGAGGCCGCAGAAACAACCTTATCATTCACAGCGTGAAAGAACTACCCGCAGAAACTTCAGATAATTTAACCAACCATATCACAAACGAAATATTCAAAACCCGCCTCGGGTACGACTGTGACTGGAATTAAGCGCTGTCATAGAATAGGCAGACTTTCGGAAGGAAAAATACGGCCTGTCGTTGTCAGATTTCTTGATTATCGGGGAAAAAAATATGGTCTTGAACAACTGCGTGAAGCTGAAAGGCTCAAATCTGTACATTACAGAAGATTTCTCGTTTAAAGTTCGTGAGGCCAGGAGAAATTTGTGAAATAGTGCGGCTAATGAATGTGACCAAAATCAAAAAGTAAAGCTTCGTTACAATAAGATGATTATTGACGGCACGACTTACGTTCGGGCGAAAGACTTGACATCAAAGCAATTAAGAAACAATGACCAAAAGCATTGGACGTCAGTGGGTTTAGGTTGCTGGCAATCGTAAAACATGTTTTTTAACGCAATTGCGAACGCACTACGGCCCCTCTTTTTGAAATACCAGAAATCAGAGTTCGGCGTGATGTTGCTTCCTAGATTTGTACCCTCCCTCGGAAAACTTGGCGGCGCTCGTCGGCGAGCAACACGGCGAGTCGGCAAGAAACCGGTTTTTTGCCGCGCCGGCGTGATATCACCTCCTTCTCGCTTGGGTAACCGTGGCAACGGCGGAGGTCTGAAAAAAAGTCGAGTCGCAGGAGACCGCAAAATTTGACTCACTGCACTGCCGCGGATCGCGCGGGAACTTCAAATTCGGCATTTGGAAATTATTTTTTTAATTCACAAATACTGAATTTTAAAGTTTCGAATTTTGAGGGTAATGTCCCGGCATCGTTTTCAATCGTTTCGGATAATAAAAAAAAATATGATTTTGATGTGTCAGTGCCCCTTTAACGTAAACTGCCGTAGTGTGGTCAACAGATCTCTTGAACTCTAACATATCATCGCTGTCAACTTGCCAGACGTTGCTTGCTTAAAGGGGTCGTGAAACGATTTTCCTACTTCTTCTTCCTTAGCTTTAATCCTCAACTCAAATGCGAATTGTGAAATCACGTCGTCGTGACATTCTTCGGCACCGGTGCAATGACTCCTAGCTTCCAGCGTGCTTTTTATGCACACCATAGAACTTGTCATTCTCCAGTGACGATAAGTTCCGTCAGGGCACTTATTGGCCACGAACGCGAATCCAAATATTCGTCCACGGATTGATTGTTGACGAGCGCATACGTCCGAGTGACGCAGTTCTCGTGTCCAATGCGTGAGCTGGGCTCGGCGGACGTCAGTTTGGAACCGCTGACGCGCTTTGAGAACCGCGGATGTATCATAGTGAAAAGGCGGAGAGCTTTCGAAGGAAAGAAGGTACAAAATAGTCCGCTATATTTTCAAATGTTCGTACCGAAAAGCTGGCTTTGGACTTTCTACCCTCTTTCTCTTGGCCAACTAAACGTAACTGAAACTTGGCTTAACAATAACATTTTTGATTGTGAATTTGTTCCTAATGATTTCATTGTAACTAGAAAAGACTGAGATACTAGAGGAGGTGGGGTGGCCATACTGTATAGGAAAACATTACCAATCGTGAAACTAGACAATATCTCCGATGTTGAGGGCGTATTCTGTAAAGCGACGATACATGGGACAACTTATCTCCGCCTCGGAATTCGCCCATTTCTGTTCTTCAAATTCTAAAAGCTTATCTCGCGCAGTACATAACGAGTAAAACCAGAGTTATCTTGTGCGGAGACTTCAACTTACCTAACATAGATTGGCTTAATTATTTTCCAGGCAGTGTTGACTTTGAACATAACGAAGAATTGCTGGACCTAGCTTTTACATTTGACTTATCTCAAGTAGTGAAATCTTTCACAAGAGTGTACGGATACTCGCAGTCAATTTTAGATCTTGTTTTGCTTGGAAATTCCGTAGCAAAGTTATCTTCTCGTGAAGTGGTTGAGGGAATTTCCGACCACAATGCTGTACTACTATCGCTCTCAAACGAGGTTGTCAAAGATAACACTAAGGTCACTGGACTTCGCTCACGCTGATGATATATCAATCTTAGACACGCTTGATTTATAGTTTGACGAGTTTTTTTTTTTTTACTTTCATCCGATTCCGGTTCTGATGTTAACCAATTGTGGCTTAGGTTTAAGAATATTGTGAACCATTGTATTAAAATGTATGTGCCAGTACAAACTATAAAACGAAGCCGTAACAATCCATGGATCTCACGTGAATCCATTCATATAAAACGTCGACTGCGACGTTTAAAAGCGAAATGTAAAACCCATATAAATCAGTCCCTAAAAGACAATGTTAAAGATCTTTCCGACAAGTTAAAAGAACAAATGAGGGCAGATAAACACAAGTTTTTTAACATCTCTCTTCCCAACTTTATAAAATCGTCGCCTAGAAAGTTTTGGAATCATATCTTACCAAGCACTACAAACACAAATGCGTTTAGAATTGATGGCGTTCTTGAAACAGGCTCCAGAAAAATAGCTGATCATTTCAACGCACAGTTTAAATCTGTGTTCACACGTGATGATGGCATCGTGACCCCTTTTACCAAGTTTGACCACTTACCAGCCCTTGAGAATGTCCGTGTGACTGAACAGGGAATTTTTAACTTACTCATAAACATAGACCCACGGAAGTCTAGTGGGCCAGATTGCTTGCCAAACGCGTTTCTAAAACAATATGCAGAGTTTGTGTCGAAATATCTAGTCATTATATTCAACAGGTCACTAAATGAAGGCTACGTGCCGATGGATTGGAGGATGGCCAGAGTTAAACCGCTACATAAAACCGGAAACAAAGAGCTGATCACTAATTACAGACCTATCTCCTTAACTTGTTCTGTCTGTAAACTCCTTGAACACATTATTAATAAACACATTTTTGAATTACTTGATACACATAACGTACTGTCGAGCAGCCAACATGGCTTCAGACGAGGATTTTCCACAACGACTCTATTGCTAGAGACAGTTCAGGACCTTACCTCCGCCCTGAACAAGAAAAGTCAGGTAGATATCATCTTTATTGATTTCGCGAAAGCGTTCGATAAAGTATCGCATGCAAAGCTCCTAAAAAAATTGAATAACTACTTAAAAAATAATCAAGTTATTGGTTGGATCCAAGCTTACCTAACAAGCCGCTACCGATATGTAGAATTGAATAATGAGGGTTCTTCCCTACTTTCAGTGGACTCTGGCGTCCCCCAGGGATCGGTACTTGCGCCTTTGTTGTTCTTGCTATTTATCAACGATATTCCCGATAAGATTTCTGTCAAAATACGTATTTATGCAGACGATTGTGTGATGTATAACGAAGTCAAGAGTGTTGATGACCAAATTAAGCTTAATGATGATTTGAACAAGATTTTGAAATGGTGTGACACATGGCAAATGTGTATAAATTATGACAAAAGAGTTTGTATGTCCGTCACTAATAAAAAGAAGCCACTTACATTCTCCTATCACATGAACGAACATATCCTAAGAGAAGTTACTGAATTCAAATATCTGGGTCTCTGGATCAGTTCCGATCTTAGATGGGATAAACAGATCAACTTAATTTCCTCTAACGCCCTTCGTAAATTATTTTTTCTCAGACGAACACTAAAATCAGCCACTTCAGATACTCGACTCCTGGCGTACAAGACTCTTATCCGACCGACCCTAGAATATGCAAACATTATTTGGGACCCATTTACACAGGTAGGAATTAATCGCATACAACGAATACAAAATGAAGCTGTGAGATTCATTTTTAACGCCTATAGGAAGGCGTCCATTTCTGAGCTTAGCAAACAGCTCGGGTTTGTCCCGGTTCAAGAACAAAACTGTGTATGCAGACTTCGTTATTTATATCAATTAATTAAGGGACAACATAAAATTAACGTTGACGAATACATCACTTTCTCGACTGGTTACGCCACCCGAGGAAGCACCCCACTTACCATTACACCTTACCAACCGCGCATCAACAGTTTCAAATTCTCCTTTTTTCCTCGAACGATTGTAGAATGGAATGGGCTTCCTTACGAAATTATTAACCAAGACTCTGTAAGTGCATTTGTTTCCACTTTGTGTTCTGAATGAGTAGCTCTTTGGTACTTTATCGCTTCGTTTTATGTTACTTTCCACCCTGCTACGATCCCTAATAGGGATCAGCAGTATTTGTAAATAAAATAAACAAAAATATTTGCGATTTTGTTTCTCAAAATAACAACCCTAATACTCGGTGATTAATACTTTTTGTCAATCTTTCCTGTACCTAATTTGTCAGTAAATATTTCTAGACCCGTAGCCAGAACAGTTTTTTTGGGGAAGCCGCCCGAAATGCCAACATTGCGCGATACGCAAAACGTGCCCGTGACTGAGAGGGTGCTTAAAAATTTTTTTTTGCAAACACAAATTTTTTTTTTTTTTTTTTTTTATTAAATAAGGATTGTTTTTATTCTTCTGGGCATGGAGCCAGCAAAATATTTTTTTTTTCATCAAAATTAAAAATGGTTGTCAGACATGGTTGTTCGATCTTATCTGAAAACGCCCTACTGATAGTTACAGAAATGCAATGGTTGAAGAGGGGAGGAAATGTTTAGGCTAAATAGGACCGGAGCCTAATATTGGGAGAGTTTGGCCAGTGGGTGTGGCGACAAAGGTGCTGGAGAGGAGAAAATTGAAGGAGAGGGAGGAGAGCGCCAAAGGAGCGAGAGAGAAAGAAGGGAGCAAAGAGGAGACGACCGCTATTTTGATGCAACGCTGTCGGCGCGAAGCACTATTGAGGCTACGCGTCATCTGCTACGGGCCCATTTCTTTTACGCCTGAATCAAAGCTCGCGTTCAAACGTGGAGAAACTTAATTCGTTAGCTTTTTAAGCCACCAAGGAATAACACTATATCATTTTCTTGCCAGTCTTCCAAATATAAGGAAAGAACCGAAATTTGGATGTCGATCCCCTTGCATTCCGCCGGGCGAGTGAATGAAAATGGCAGCCCTCCCCGCTTAGCTGGGAGCAGCCGAGAGTTCATGCGCATGCGGTCACGCCTCTCGCTCTGCGCTGCGGGCTGACTGGCTCACTCGGGAGTGGGGTGTTACAGCGGCGAGATCATAGAGTGGCCAAACTCTCCCCATATACGGCTCTGGGTAGGACAAGCTACAGACTGTTATAAACAGCCATTAACATCCACCTATCTATTCGCAACGCGAGATCCACGGGAGAAGCTTCTCCTCCGTCGCTCGTTTCCTCCTGCCGCGCTCAGCTGCGCATGCGCCGAAGCATCGTCAAAGGTTCGAGATTTGCGTTGGAGGCGGAGCTCCTCCCCGTGGATCTCTCGTCGTGGCGGATGGCCGTGTCGAACGAGCCCATCCCGCCAATCTCAGCGTAGACTTTGCCTCGCGATAGGAACGGCTTCCGCGGAGGTGCCGGCAGGTTCCCTTCAGGGTACGCAGCCGCGCACGAGGCCCCCTCACTCACGCTTCCCTCGAAGGGGTTCCGGAGGGTGAGCAGCTCGTACAGCACACAGCCCAGGGCCCAGATGTCACTCTTCTGGTTGTACCTGCGCGGGGACCGCCTGAGGGGCACGTCCGCCGGGGGGAAGGGAAGCACTCACGGCTTGCCCACGCAGATCTCGGGGGAGATGTTGTTGGGGGTGCCCACCAGCTGCGAGGAAGAGAAGTGTAAGCGACTCCAGGAACCTCGCAGAGAGTGGGGCAAGCTGCTCACACTGTGCGCCTTGCTGCGGCTGCTGAGGACCTTGGATATGCCGAAGTCGCCCACCTTGACCAGGACCCTGTGACGGTCCAGCAGCAGGTTCTGGCTCTTGAGGTCCCGGTGCAGGATTTGCTTCGAGTGCACGTGTTCCAGCGCGAGCACGATCTGGCCCAGGAAGCTCAACACCTGCTGTGGAGTCGGCGGGTGGCCCCAGGGTCTTCGGGCCCAGGATTCCGGCTCACCTGCTCGGGCAGCGGCGCCTGTCCCCGGCGGCGCAGGTAGTCGTGCAGGGTGCCCCCTGCGAGGGGAGTCGCGTCACGCGGGCCCCGTGGGCGAGCCGTCTCCGCCTACCTGGGGCGTACTCCATGACGATGGCCAGGCTCTGGTCGTCCTCGAGGAAGCTGTGGTAGCAGGCCACGATGTTCGGGTGGTGCAGCATGGCCAGCACCCGGGCCTCGTTGAGCGACTGCTCCCGCTCCTCCCGCGACATCTGCTGCACCGAGATGTGCTTGATGGCCACAGGACGGCCGCTGCTACGCTCGCGGTACAGGCACACCACCCTGCGAAGGCGCCCAGACCGTAGCTCCGGGATCGGCGTGCGCCAACGAGCGCCTCCGAGCCTTTTCGTGCGAGTCGGCAGACGGGGCTCGCCCCGTGTGGTCGAACACCCACCCAAACGCTCCTCGTCCAACGACTTGCACCTTCTCGTACTTGTCCATGTCTTCAGCGACGGTCGGCGCCGTCTGTCCACACCGGCCAGCCACCCGCGGTGCAAAGAAACAGCGGGGCAGGCGGAGCGAAGCCACGTAAACCGTGAACACCTAAAACGACGCACCAAAATAAATCCGAAAAATTTCCCGCCCTGGCCATGGTCATGGTCTCCTGACGACTTGGGCCTGGCCGCACGCCGCGAATCAGAGTTCCGGTATTCCGGCCGCGAGCTGCTCCGGAAGCACGTTCGAGCTCACTAAATTGATTTTTGTCAAATATTTTTTTTTATATTTATTCAGCATCCGATACGTTTAATAAAATATACGTAGAAGTTTAATAATCTGGGAATACGTTTTAAGGGCCCCAGGTGAAGAACATCGCAGGAAGCGTGCGCAAGCCTGGAGACGGTGGGGAACAGGGCAAACGGGGGACGGACGACGCACCAGCAGCACCAGCAGCCGACATGGGCAACGTTTTCGGGAACATGACCACCTTGAACGCGACGAGCATGATGACCGTGATGACGCCTGAGGTGAAAAACTTCAAGCCCTCGTTCGACCCGATGCTGGGCTTTCCCAACGGGAGGAAACGCCGAGGTAGGTGACGGTAAGGGTTCCACCAGGGAGTCGACCTCCGGCGGTCCCAGCGCACTGTGCCAGGGTCGCGTCGTCCTTGCCTCGCGCAGAGATGGTGGCCACGGAGGCCGAGTTGGAGTCTGCGCGCATCCCGCCAAAGAATCGCAACTACTGCGCCCACAAGCTGATCGACTTCAAGGCGTGCCGCAAGGACCACTTCCCGCTGGTGTACCGCTGCCACCACGAGAAGCACGAGTACGACGACTGCATGTACCAAGAGTGAGTACCTGCTCGGCGCCCGAGTGTTCGGGCCCCGGTCAGCAACCCCCTTCCCCCCGCGCAGCTACCTGATCCGCTACAAGGAGTACGAGCGGGAGCGGCGACTGCGGGCCCGGGAAGAGCAGCACCGACGCAAGCAGGCCGCCGAGAACCTCGAGTGAGGCGCCGCCACCCCACTTAGCTCCCAATAAACCCCAGCCGTCGTTAGACTCGCTGCCTACCGCCCGGGAGGAGTGCTTGCACCCCACGGGGTGTCGCTCATGACGTGCCCAACCCAGAGCCGTGTATGGAGAGAAAAACAAATTGGGGTGTTTGTATGTTTATACAGCCTAGAACTTAGAATGCCTCAACAGGCTACTTGTCTGCCAGCTGTAGATGAGCAATTTAGCCAGTGCAGTACAACCGCTAGCCTGAAGTCTTTAACGTGCACCACGCAGTAGTGATACACGACCGCACGCCGGTACGGTGCTCATCCAGATCGAAACGGGCAGGGGTGGGGATTGAACCCAGCATCCCTGGGTTTTGCAGCGCAAGCTTTCACTCCACGTGCTCTGAGCTGGTATGTGCTAGTCCACTAGGCCACCGATCTCCCCGTGTATAGAAGGAGTTTGGTCAATCGGAGGAGCGGGCAGAGCCAAGGCGTGCACCAGACGCAGTTGGAGTGCTTGGCATGCTCTCTTGGCCAACCGGAAGCCGAAAAGAACCCCCTAACGGTGGTAGATGAAACAGTTTTAATAAGAGCGTAAGGGTTTAATGTAGTAACTCTTCATGGTTAAAAACATGGTGCATGTGATGTTTTAATTATGATCATGCTGAAAGATGTAAGAAACGAATGTGCTGCTCAAACTCTTTTTTGCTCGGACGGCAGATTCCCAGCCTGCATTGCCTGCTGTACGGATTATGTCGATCGATCCGACACTCGCGCCCTTCCACCATGATTTTGGATGACCGTGATTGAAACATAACGTTCACCATATTTTCAGTCGCCGAGAGTCGCTCCGACACACTTATTAATTTCGTTTTTCGCTACCACCACCAGGGTATTATTTACGGCTTCTGGATGGCCACATTCGAATTCGTGAAAGATGCCCTGGAACACGCTCAGCCCACTTTCGGCCAATGGCGCCTCCTCATTTGCCTCCTATAGACCTTTTTCATAAGGGTGCCGCCATCTTGAAGTATCGTCACTTCCAGTGTGGGCGAAAACATTGCTTTGCCGTCGCCACGCCGATAGAATACATTTCGAATATAAGCGTAACCATCACCCATTCTCGTTTTGACTCCCTTCTATTTTTTACTATTTGCAGGTTGAAACGTTTTATTATTTTTTCGTCGCCCATACCGGATATGCCTACCAGGTGGCTGGGGACGAGAGTAAGCGAAAAAGGTTTATACTTCCCAATGAATGGCCAAACTCTCTATATATGGCTCTGGCCCCATCCAAAGCCGTATATTGGGAGAGTTTGGCCAGTGGGCACAGCAAAGGCCGCCGCCAGTGCCGAATATTCCCCCCGCGGTTAGAACGTAAACTAAAAGTGCAACAGAGCGTCGACCAATCAGCAGACCTTGGCGTCGCAATATTGGAAACGACATTTAAAGCTCGAAATAGAAGCGTTTAGTCTCGCAGCAGTAATGTTGCAACTACGCAGTTTGCTCTTTGGAGCGCACATTCGTTTATTCTAGCATTGGATATGGAAGTGACGAAAACCTCACTTGTGCCAAGTTCTCATTCACCAAGAGTTACACATTTTTATTCTAGCAACGCTGAAACGGCTTAAATGAGTCAATTCACATTTTTAGAGCTCTTGACCACCGCTAGGAGCTGTTTTGCGGCCCGTGGTTGGCCACGACATGCTCGCATATTCAAGCCAATAAATGGCCAAACTCTCCCAATACACGGCTCTAGCCCCACCTAAGGCCCCTTGATGAACGCATTAAGTACCGCCAACCATTGTTGTGGAAAGACACGTGTCGTAGCGGGTGCTCCGCCGCCATTCGCTTCCAAGCGCCACTCATTTCAGTGCTGCCATTTGCTTCCAAGAGCAGCCCTAGACACGGGCCCCCTGCACTGGTGCAAATGGTCTGCTGAGAATACTCCTCAGACCATTTGTGAAAGAGTAATGAATATGGACATCTGGTGATATCGACGATAAACGCCTATATGTACGACGTATTTATTTTTTTACAGCTATCACCGTAAAAAATATATTTTGTCGAGAAAGCGTCGCAGGACGATTTGGACTCGAAATCCACCGCCAAATTAACTAAATGGCACGAGCTCTCCGCGCCGTGCGTATAGCCGTTTCCGGTTGAGGTGCACGACGTCGTGCGTATAGTGTTGTTCTTTGCACAATCGCCCGAGCAACGTGTTGGAAACGTAGGTATGCAGGACGCACGCGGTTGCCTCGTCACTGCAAAGGATTCAAAGTGAATTACTGAAATACAACAACTCCCGTATGCAGAAAGTGACGCATCCCTCCATGGCCTTCCGTGTCCCTGGCAAAAAGAGCTGTCTTGGCAGTTCCTTTGCCAGGATATCGCAGCTATGGATGTGCTGAGAGAAAAAAATAAAAAAACTTTGGAATGCTTTTGGCAGACGATGTCACTTTTGAGTATGGCCCCACTCGGAAGCTCATTGCCATTGTCCTTTACCTGCTTTAATGAGTTGAGCCTTCTTTTTTTTTTTTTTTGTCACTCGTCCGACATTTCAAAACTGGACTGCAGATCCTGTGCCCCGACCGGACGTACGTGAAGGATCGGGGCTTGTTCCTTGACCATCACGACTTCGAAAATCGTAATTTATCGGACAAGTCTAAATTGATAAAAGTTTACGGACGAGTGTCTCTTTTATTTATTCGAAAACCCCGACCCGTACGGTCATCAGCCATCCCCTTCCCTCCCGAAAAACATTCCTGGCTCGCCACTGGCCCGCGTGTACCTACCTGTTGCATAACACTTGTTGCGAGGAACCATCTGGATCCCCATGATGGTCGGATAACCGCCGGGTACATCATCCAGAAAGTGGAAGATGATTGGCTTTCTGTACTTACTAGTTTTAAGTCTGGAGGCAGCCAACAGTACAAGGTAATGGGATTAATCAAACAGTGTCCAAAGCTCAAATCCTTCCATAGGTACGATTGATCCAGCAATAATGAAACACATGCAGAAACATGGCTACGGTGCACTGCTCTCCGGTTGGTCCCATTGGCTGGCAGCGTCGGCTGCGTCTGGACTCAAAAGCCAACAACCATAGACTCCAACAAGAAAAAAAAAAATCTTGCTATACAAAAGAGCAACCCCAACATGATTGACAAGTGGCCTTAGTCCATGAGTTACAATGCCGTTGGCGTCTTGTTCCCCTTGCAGTTTTTCTTCTTTTTTTCAGGGGGGTAGGGGGTGACATTACTAAATACAATGGGAAGCTGTTCTTTGTTTTTTGGTGCTTCATTTCATTTTATCGAGGAGATATCCACGATTTTGGAAAATATTGTCTGCTCATGCGCAACCCCACGCACACTCCGGTTAAAAAATTCAGTCTCAAAACGTGATTGCGTGTTCGAACGAGATAATTGCCACTGCCTCCCGAGAAGGGGAGTCAGATCCTGCTTCTCAAGTGCAGTGGCCTGTGAGTGAACGGAGTATAACTTGCACACCGTATAGACCGTTTTACTGAAAGAGGGCAGGAGAGAAAAGGGGAAAGGGCTACCGGCGCTTTCCTCCTTGCTGGTTAGTTAGGGACGAGCGGAAGACCCGGATGAATGCCTTGGATGCGTGTGTTGCTCCAAGTTAGCTTGTTTTCCTTGCGGTTTCTTTGATTTCTTTGCTTCCAGATTTAATTGGAGCTAGCGCATTCAATGACGACAATCCCCTGGTAATCGGGACACTATTGATGGGTAATAGACTGCACAAATAACACTGAAAACACCAAATATTATCGGAGGACATCTGTGTCGCGCTCAGGATCCGACAAGGCAGTTGCGGCTGCAATGTCTTCAAACTCCATCGCTTTCCAAATGACCGAAACCTTCGATGGCAGTGGGTTGCGTTCGTAAACAGAAAAGACTTTTCCCCAACGTCATCCTCTCGAGTGTGTTCGGAGCATTTCCTGAATAGAGTGTGCACCAAACTCCCCGTTGCACCGTCAATGAATATGGGGTATGCGCTCGCAAGGTGGGTGCAAGTTATATCATGAAACTCGTTTCAGATTGTAATGTTTTGTAACTTAATTTATTTTAATGCTGATATCCTGCGGTAGTGACATTGACACGATTTTATCATCTACAATGCTTAGTTGAAGGCTCATTTTCGCCGCCAGGTGTGGCTGGAAATATTCGAAAAATTAGTTTTATTGGGTTTTCTTATTTGCGATCTTCTGTGTGATAGCCAAGAGCCATAAGACCATCACAATGCGACTGCATTCTTATTTAGCAAATTATAGTACACAAACTTCAATTTCTATTGCTGAAACATGCTCATGCATCGATTTCAAATCGTTGAATCATTGATCGACTTGCTCCGGCAATGGACCCATCTCGACTTCGCTATTATCAGTTCTAGACAAACACACGTCGACACAGGATCCTTGATTAAAACTTTTATAAACATTTGCAAGCCGGAGGGAGCTTCGATCATTCCCTACAATGCTCTTATTTCGCGCGTCCCCGTTCACATTATATTTTATAGTCGTGGATGACACAAGACGGCAAAAATATTCTCGGTACTAAATCTAAAATCGCCAAAAATGTCATGGTTGTAAACTGAAAAAATATTTTGAGTACTCGCCTCCGATTTCTATCGGTGGCACGTTCAAAGCCACTCTTTTTGGCATCAATGTGATTAAAAATGCCATTCGTAACACACAAGAACACTAGTTGCACCCCAAGTCTGATACCCAGCACTTGGAAGCACCCAACCAGCACACCAAACGCGGGAGGGGCGCCCAGAAGAGCACTTCCGACGTTTCTAATCACTCGGCATGCGTTGAACCTGAAGCTCGCTAGATGGCGCAGCGGTATTCAAAATGGCGCTACCCACAGTAAAACAGTCTATACACGTTAGCAAGTCCAGCTTCAGGGTGACGCCATGTTGCCGAGATGAGGCGCTCTTGGGCGAGGCCATAATCTGATCACGACACTTTAGCAAGACTTCACCATTGGATTACGACGTGTCCAAGTGCACCCCAGCCGAGCAAGATGGCGGGACCCTGAAGCCGGACTTGCAAACATGTATAATATAGATCTTTTTCGCTTACTCTTGCTCCTATACTCCGTTTCATGATAACTTGGCAAACTGTGGAGGCTGTGGCCCCCACGACCCAATAAGGGCACTGGAGCAAGGCACGTGATCACTCCATGGTCGAGGCCACTGGGGCCTCATTACCACCACAGCAACAGAGCCCTCCACGACAAAAAGTAGTTCTAAGCTCCTTTTTCCTTTAACAGCAACTTACTTGCGCGATTCCATCTATAACGTGAAGATATGAAGAATAATAACAAATTTACGAGTTTCAATTATATTTAGACTAAAAAAGTGATGTCACGTCCGTATCTGCTCGATTTTGTTCGCCTTGTAGCACCATGGCCCCTGGCGATCGCCGGCGATTGCAGCCGTGTAATCGGCCGTTTCTGCTCAAAGCATCCCACTGTGCCCTGGCATTAGCACCCGTCACAGATTCGCAGCTAAATTGAGCGTTTGTTGTCTTATAAACTGTTCCCAAAGTGCTCGCTACTTCTAGCGGACGGATATGTTGCTGCAGTGGACGTCCATCCGAAGTTGGTTATTTTCAGAGCAGACGACGGCTAGTTCCGCCGGGCCTTGCGCCTCGCATTTGGCGTGGTGGACACAAATGCTCCCATGACGTCGGATCACGTGCCTCACTCCGACGCTTTTATTGGGTCGCAGGGCACTAGCCTCCACAGTTCTCCATGTTAGCGTGAAACGGAGTATAGCCATTTTGTACGGGCTACGAAAAAATAAAACATTTCAACCTGCAAATAGTAAAAAATAAAGGGGGGACAAAACGACTGTGTGACGGTTACGCTTATATCAATGTATTCTATTGGTGAAGCGACAAAAAAACAATGCTTATACCCATACTGGAAGTGACAATATTTCAAGATGGTGACGGCCTTGTGAAAGGTATATAGACTAGCGTCACTCCACACATTGTGGCTTATCTGCAGCTTATCATTCGCCCCAAAGTTTGTACAAAGAAGCTTCACTCTTCCTGCCTTGTGGCCCTCAAATTTTCATACCATTGTATTCCGATCCAGGCTTCCAACAGGGGCAGCAGTTAATTAAGAAAAGGCGTTAATTCTAGCGCATTAAAAATTGCGCTAATCAAAGAAGCACCCAGCGAAGACATACAGCGCGAGAAACAAACTTGGTTCTCGTTTCCTTGTCCTGGACTTTAGCCCTGGAAGGTTCCTTCGCTAATCCTCCAATGCACAGATTGTGACATGTCCATTGTGAGGGCACCCTTTTTGCTAGCTTATCTCCGTTCATGTGCTCGCACAATGACCACCCCACCATCTGAACGGCGTGCACAAACTCGTGCCCGACTTTTATAGCGCAGCTGTTGCCGCCCGTTTCTGGGTTGAGTGGCGTCGCCGTAACCGCGTGTTGCATTATGGGACATTTCCCATAATGACGTCGCACGTGACGTCACCAGGGTAAAATTTTCCTTCTAAATCTGGAGGGTAAAGTTTTCAGCTAAATTTAGCGGAAAAATTTCCCACCGAATTTAGCGGAAAATTTTTTCCACTAACTTTAGCGGAAAAATTTTCCCACTAAATTTAGCGGGGAAGTTGGCGTCATGTGACCTCAACACCAATTTATTTTCCCCGCTATAATTAGCAGGGAAATTTTCGCTAAATTTAGCGGGAAAATGTTGATAAATTTCCTGCTAAATTTTAAGGGGTTTGCAAACCATGAATTGTTGGCTTCGCTAACACTGGCCAGAATGATCAAAGCCCATGCACTAGAATTTCGACGTCGTCGCAGCAAAGTTGAGCAGAGACTGATTGGACATTGAGCACTGCATCGGCGTTTGGCCGAGCCTCGGCATAGAGCTCAGGCTTAATTCCAATTTTTTCCTAAATCGTCGGTTCGGTGTGTTTGGGCAGAGAATGCGCATGCACACCACAAATACTAGCACGAGCATCTGGCTCGAAAGCCCGTTGCGGTCGCTCGGGCATCCACAAAACCTGTTTTTATACCGGAACCTCCGGAACGATTTCGAAAAAGGTGGACAGCTGCGTTGGCGCGATCTGACTACGACCACTTTCATGGAGAAATATTCTGAATGTTTATAATATTCCAGGTGGCGTGGGTTCCACCCAGCCCTTTCGCTCGTTTGGAAAGCTACACGAGGGTCGTCCTCCATCGGATATCTCGAGAGCGTACGGCCAACCTTCAAGCTTTTTTATCTTGCACTCCCTTCTAGGGTGTTCAGAAAGGGTAAGCGCTTCTCGGCTAAATGTATGATCGGAGAAGTTTTAGACTCTTGCCACGCTCGCACCTGCATCTCGTCACTGTTGTCTTTAGTCTGCAAAGCAAAATGTTCCAACAAACCTGAACTAGGGTGACCACCTTCCTGCTAGCGAAATGCGGGACACGCTGATCCGGAAAGGGGGGGATGAGGCTGATTTCACCTAGGCACGTAGGGTGATTACCTTTCTGCTATCGAACTAGTGATATATTTTAAGTTTTAATGCTTTGTATTAATATAATATATCTAAGTTGAAAACATAAAATCGACTGCAGAACTCAATGCATCAAAAGGAAAGAAGAAGCAGTCTTTCACGGCTTCTTGTTTACTATTGATTCTTATTTTTACCAACATGCTCCTACACAAATTTCGTACCTCATGTTGTTGTGTTTGACAGTTGCGAGTTCCTTTTTGCATTGTGTGGTCGTCTTGCCCCCCCCCCCTCCTAAAAAAAAATACTTTCTACAGCAATTTTTTGCATTGACACAGCACCACTTGAAAATTACAATAATTTATTTATTTATTTTTAACTTTTGGCGAGCAATTTTCTTTCGCAATATTTTGTTACCAAGGGAAGAGCGGCAAAACGGCGCATGCGCTTCAGTCCTCCTGCAAAAACGGCGGTCACAACCCACAATGCTTGGATAGAAAATGGTGCACCATCGCGATTCACACGTTTACCAACGACTTCCGCACACCCCGTGCCCCGTTGTTCGGCGCCACCATGAGATGTGTAGTGAATTTTACGACTGTGAAATGCAAGACATTTTGAAGATTTGGAAATTTCTTGCGGGACGCGGGACACGAGCCCTCAATGTGGGACAGTCCCGCGAATCGCGGGACGGGTGGTCACCCTAACCGGAACTGCCGCTCTCCCACCGAGCTCGAGCCTCGTGTAGCCCAGCTTTAAACAATGAAAATGACGCTTCTCGAGATGCTCGCAGTTACTTGGCCAAGTTTGTACAGCGTGTTGCCTCAAACGAGCCACATTCCCCCCCAACGGACCTTTGCGCAGCTCGACGAGTGTGGAATGCCTTCATGGAAACTGGGGGACCACTGGGCCGCTGACCCATCGTAGGGATCGGAAGAGTCCTCCGGCCGCCGCTGGACCCTAGGCTAGGGAATCCCACAGGCGGATGTGGGCGATTCAATAGACCGATGTTGCTACGCATTCCACGTATGCACAACGCCGCCATAACTGTAGTTCATAGGGC
The DNA here is from genome assembly GCA_013358835.2 of Ixodes persulcatus. Taxonomy (NCBI): domain Eukaryota; kingdom Metazoa; phylum Arthropoda; class Arachnida; order Ixodida; family Ixodidae; genus Ixodes; species Ixodes persulcatus. The sequence continues at coordinate 401,935 of JABSTQ010011237.1, forward strand.
ATGTACCGCCTGCGGGCAGACCTTCAGCGGGCTTGTCATGCGTGCAGAAAGACTACGGATCCCACGATGCATGGCGGCAGCGGTGGTGTAACAAAACTGGCTGCGAGATCGGTCTATTAAGTTTGGAGGATAGGTTCTCGCCAGCATTAGTACCCACATGACAGGTTAACGCACTGCATAGAGAGGAGTAGTGAAGGGCAAAGGCGAGAGGGAGGCGACGTCACGTGGCAGAAGCCAATGCGTGCGCACATGCTGTGGAGAGTCTGACTTGCAAGTGTGCGGAGCACGTATGGATTGGTACGTGCTACAAAATGGAGTGTGAACCAAGTACTAGCGCTGGTCCAAGTAGGCGGTGAAAGAAGACGGATTGCGAACAAGGGAGACGGGCTGCCAAAACCGGTGAACAGCGAAAGCAGCGGATGCCGCTGCGAAGCGTGCAAGGCAGCGAGCGCTAGAGGAGCGGAAGCAGCGCCTAGCTCGGCTGGCCGAATTGCGGCGAGCCGAGCTAGACACAGAGCATCTCGGAGCGTGAAAGGAGACCGCAATACTCCGCTACCACAGCTGATCAACTTCAAGAGTGTGTACTCCTCTTCTACCCGTTCAGGCACAATGTAGACATTCTAGACGGCAACAGAAAATTAAAGATCCATTGGTGAATGCGTCCGCATGACCCTTAAGAAACGCTAGCATTGACCCTGTAACGAAGCCAAAAAGAGTCAGCAAAAAATGGAGGAAGCAAAAAGAGAAAGCCAAAACAGAAAAGTGAAGAGGTCAGTGTTAGCATGCCCAAAGGGGGACATGTGTGGTGCTTTCCAAGGTCATGCTGATGCATTCCCAAAGAATCCACCAACAGATCTTCCTTTACTTCAGGCCACACACACCCCGTGCGCAGCCTGCATAAATTGGAACTATTTGGCTTGGCAGCCACATGTAAAATGTGAAATCTCATTCGAACCCACTTGTATCACAACTATCGTGCTTAGCGGTAGAGTAACTGCATATGCACCGCTTGCGGAGCAGAGTATCGCAACAGCGGTCTCAGGGCGGCCATGTTGGATCCAAGGCCGCACTGCGGGAAGCAACCGTAGCTTCTGCAGGAGATTTGGAGGCACGAATGACGTGGCTTTGAGGTGGCGTACTGTGGCGTGCAGAGCAAAGAAAAGACAATGCGGCGACATGCCGCGTGTGCGCAGTCACCTCATCTTTGTTTTTTTCTATGCCATTAGTGGAATATAGTAGCCAATGAAAACGACGTCTCCTTGAAAGCCGCAGCTATGCATTGTTTTCTGGTCCGAAGTGCCCAAATCTGCCAGTCACGTATCACTCCGAGAGCGCCGCAGATGCAAGCCACGCAATAATCCTGTGTTGTTCGCTTCCCAGACTCTGGAAACTTGTTTTAAAACATTGCTCCTGCTATAAAACAATGATTATACTGTACCCAGGGGCTACACCTAATCTGCAGTGGTCAAGGAACCTTCAAGTTCTTGGGCTTCAGTGTAGGATGTATCTTTTGCAAACTCAAAGGGAGAAACATGCTCCGTCCGGAGCTCTGCACCTGCAAGGCCATTTTCCCTCATGAAGGTTGGATCCAGTTCGGCACACGTGACCGCTTCTCCGCAAATACGGAGTTGGTGGCACAAGGACTGATATACTCTGGCTCTGCAAGCAAAGCCTATACAGTTAATCTGCTTAGCGGAAGCCTCTGTCGCCCTCTCTGGGACTGCATGCACGCAACCGTGGTAGTCGCAAGTGTCCTACAGCCCGGAATTTGCGGTTCTTTCCTAAAGCAGGAAAGGATGTCTCGCCCAAATTCAAAATGTGGGATTCGAGTGGCACATCGTCGGCGACCAAAACTGTAAAAGCTGGAGCAATGCACTCTCTCCCGGAAATCTTTCAAAAGTAGGAAACCTTACAGGTTTCTCCCCCAGCGTACGGTGCAGAGGACTTCAGAGACCTTAGAATAGAGTACAACACTGTTGGGTGAAGGACATGGATTGTGTTGGACTCCGACGAAATAAAAACTGCGCCGCAATGAGAGTTCCCGCCTTCCAGACCGCACATTTTTCGCAGCTTTCCCAGCTTTTTTTCCACATTCTGAACTACGAAAGCTAGACTTTCGATAGCCCTAAAAATACTGCTATCGAAAATCGCCGAAACGCGTTACGCACGGACCAATGACTCAGGCCGGTAGAACCGAACCAGAGGCACTTTTTCTCCAAGTAGAAAACAAATGTCTGTTACACGAGCACACTGAAAGCGCAAAAAGGAACGTGGACCCTCCGGCGACAGCTTCCAGCACGGCAAGACCGTTTTGTTCCAACCTTTTTTTTATTGAAACGAGCGGGTAGCCCCGCTCTCCCCACTCCTCCGGACCGAGGGGCACGCGAGCGGGAGCACATTCCCCACCCGTCGTCCAAGCTGCATCCACGAGGCCAGGGAACTTCCGCCGGTGGTCCACTCGCATCCGTCGGAGGCCTCCGGGAGCAAAAGAAGCCGCGGAGGTGCCGCTTGGTCCCCGCGTTGGGCAACGCCGACAGACACCGGCACGTGTGCGGAGGCGCTTTTCGAGGGCCTCCTGCTCGGGGCATTGCCTCCCCCACCTCCGGAGCGGCACACACCACATACCCTTCGTCGCGGGCCGCCGCAGCACTCGCGCACCCGGAGGGACAGTCACTGTATACCTTCGCGTTTTATACACTGTGTACAAAACTAGTCATTTGCAAAAAAACAAAACAAACAAACCTAGAAGAAAAAAAAAAAAACACTCGCACACGCACACGCACGTCCCCCGCGTCGCCGGTGGTCGTGCCGTCGCCGTCTTCCTCGCCGATCGGGCTAACCGTGCGCGTATAAAATTAGTGCTAGAGCAGCCTACACGGCCCGGGAGGCCCGTGGTCCCGGCCGTGTGTGGGGCCCCGATGGGCCGTGCAGAGGAGGCCCCCTGGGGGGCAGTCTGTGGGACCTCAGTCTCGCTTCTGGTCCTCCCAGTCTTGCAGGCCGCTCAGCTGGCAGTAGCCGTCCAGGAAGCCGCCGTTGCGGCCGTTGGAGGCGTGCTTCAGGTAGCCGTTGGTGCCGTTGGCCGTACCGTTGCTGGCCGCCCGGCCGTTGGCGGTGGCCGAGCGTCCCAGGGCGGCCCCCTTAAGGCGCTTGGCAAAGTAGGTGTTCTTGTAGAAGTCCCAGAAGAGGAACCAGAACATGATGGCGTGGAAGCCAATCCACCACATGAAGCCCCGCGGGTAGTTGCAGTCCGGCCGGAACAGCAGTTGGAAGGAGTGCACGAAGATGGCGATGAATTGCACCTGCAGGGGAAGGGGTGAGCTTGGCCGGGGGGGCGGGGGACACACCACGGACTCACCATCTGGATGGTGGTCATGTGCTGCTTCCACCAGAGGTACTTGGCCATGTTGGGCCCGATGGCCGCCAGGCCGTAGTAGAAGTACATCAGGATGTGCACGAAGCTATTGACGAAGGCGAAGAAGGTGCTGTGGCCTCCTGCGGAGAGGGACACAGGGCTCAGAGGCCGCGGGGCGGGTTGGCCAGCCGCCACTCACCGGGCGTGAACTTGACCCCCCACCAGACGCTCATGGGCATCATGCCATGGTGGATGACGTGCAGCGTAGAGATGTGAGTGAACTTCTTGCGCAGCACAAAGAATATCTGGGAAGGAAGGGCGTGGGGTCAGGTCCCGCCGGGGGACCTGGGGGGCCTTTGGCTCCCACTCACCGTGTCGATAAACTCGACGAACTTGGAAATGTAGTACCACCAGGACAGGTGGGTCATGAGGATGGCCTCGCTACTCTCCGTGTAGTCCACGGGCTGGCACTTCCAGTTGTAATGTCCAAACCAGCCGTAGAAGCCCAGCAGCAGGAAGATGACCAGGCTGATGGCCACCATGAAGAAGTTGTATCCCACCATGATCCAGCGCAGCTGCATCGGCTCCCGGTTCTTCATCAGCGAGGGCCCCAGCACCTTCACCAGGTAGGCGTATGACAGGCAGATGGTCAGGGTCGGCCATGGGCTCTGCATGAACAGCCACTCCTGGACCCGGGCATCTGCATTCAAGGGGGGGAAGGGGGCAGCACCGATCACGGCTTCTGTAGACCCTTTCTTTGCCCTTCCTTCCAGGGACTCATTGCTCGAAGGCAGGCGGTTTACCATGACTGTCTGCGGAAAGCTGCTTCTCGGTGCCCATTCCACAGACCACTCAGTAACAACCAATTGAGTGCCGCAACCCAAAGTTCTCGAAAATCTGCTTCCGGTCAGCAGTCTTTGTCGCACCTTTGTGCTACAGAGGAAAGCCTCCCGAACGGTGCATTCCTAGGGCCTTTTTACAAGCTTGCCATTGGTACTTCCCACGCAGCTGCTCAGTCCACGACTGCACTAAGCTTCATTTGGACATTTTTAATCGCTCGCGACAAGCCAAATGGCAGCAATGATGAGGGTGCGGGCACTCGTTTGGGAATACGGCGTACCGTGCACCAAGTCCATATTTCCGTCGAGCTTAGAGATCTGGCAAAGGGCACTGGGAGCATACCGAACCAAGCGGTACAAAGGTGGGATATCTCTCGAAGGGCGAGAGCCAGGCTAGACTCTGAACAAGGGCCAACCAAAACAAAGGGTACACGGTGGGCAGGGAAGCGAGCATTTATACGCTAAGAGTGAACACAAAAGGAACAAACCGAAGTATCGAGAGAACGTAGACATAACAAGCGGACTACCCAGGTAGAACACTAAGTGAAAGAGAGCAAAATGTGGGAGGAAAGAATGCGAGGAAAATTGGCTTTACCAACGCGCAGGTCACCAAAACAAGACGCAAGGGAGGAACAGGTGTTGGATCACCAATAAGGAAGCTTTTTACTGTTCTTTAAAGCTAGAACAGGGGCAATAGGAACAAGGACATACTGAGCTTAAATATCAGGAAATGAACAAATTGTGTGCAATATGCCAAGTGAGGAACGAGACAGTAGAATAGGCCGTTATAAAGCACACGAGACTCAGTCCCATGTTCCCCGAAGAGGTAACAGGTTTGGCAGGGGCAGTTGATGGTAGGATGGAGGACAAAAGGAGTAGAATAACAAGGTGATGGTTAGGAGAAGAGGTCTGGGAACTATGATATTATGCAAAAAGGATGAGTCGGACATATTGAGAGACCGAATCTTCTGTAAAATTTAGAGGGCTGTAAAACTTTCTAGGAGAGATAGTGAAAGCCAGATTCAAAGGGCATAGCCCCGACCGTCCCTCCACCCATACAGAGGAAAAATCTGGTGGAGCCTCTTTACAACTCGAACAAATGTGCTGCCTACCAGTCTGCACAGTACTGCTCTCTCTCTAGGATCCAATCCCACTTTCAGTGTGCTAAAATCTCTGGAGATGCTGCAAGGTCGCATGGTACCTTTGCAAATCTTTTCACAGACATCAGCTCGGCGCTTTTCATAAAGCCGAAAAGAAGGCCGCCAAACGAATGACCGTGGCAGGCTCAAGCACTAGTAGCCCAGTATTTTGGCGTATTTTTCTCTCTAAACCTTACCTGCAAAGCACACGTTCAGCAGACTGCATTTAAAGCTAACCAAGAATGAAAAAAAAAAAAAAAAGAAAAACACAGGAATGATTGAAGATATTGAATATTTCTGTGCAATTTGGGATTCTTTTTGTGTGCATATCGATCAAACTGAAACGGCGCAAAACAAAGCTGCAAGGTTTGTTTCTAAAGTATAAGTACAATAAAAAAACATTGGCTACTATAAACATCAGTCACCATCAAACAATTTAAGCCACTATATTTTCGTAGATATGTCTTCAGTCAAAGCTAATGCCTAACATATACTCGGAACAAAACAAGAATGGAAAGAAGTATATATATGTATCCACTCGCAAAAACTGGTGCTTAAAAATACTCCACTTTTTTTTTTTTCCACAAACAGTTCGAGAATGGCATCGGCTACCTAGCAATATTGTATCGAAGCCTTCCGAATACTGATTTCTTCAATCTTTGTGAAACAAACGTGATTAGTGTGTTTGTTCCTACGTTACAATTTGTTTGCTCGATAGTCAAGTTTATTTATGCTTGTATATTTGTAGGTATATTTATGCACATATTTGCATAGATTTGTATGTTGGTACCTCTGTCAGATTCCCGCAATAATGCCCGCTGGGCACTGCAGGTTAAGTGAAATAAATAAATAACCTACCACGAGGAAGCGCTATATTCTCAAGGCAGTGCCAAGTATTGTATCGCAACGCGGAAGAGTACAGCCACCATGATAGGTGCTACAGCAGTGCTCAAGCAAACGGCCAGGTGCCCGAATGCAGCAGGCCTTGCTTGCTCCCTGGATACCGAATAGCATACTAATTAACAAGGCAGCCACCTTAATACAGAAGACTGACCATACGTGGCTCGCAGAGACACCCGTCGGCTCCCATTGTGGTGCAGAGTTGGGGGCGGTGTTCACTTCACACCACCAAATCTGTCCTGGGCAAGAAGAGCAACGACCAGCAGCACAGCGCGACGACGTCTCGTGCAAGCCACACAGTGCGAGAGTTCGGAGGCATACGAATCCCGACCGCCGAGAAGTATGGGCACTGCATTCGGCCATCTGTTGCCCAAGCACGGGGTGGCCTCTCTCCCAGACGTCATGTTAACACTTTATTGGAAAGTTATACAGTCTCCAAGTGAGAAACTGCCGCGCTTTGTGTTGCCATAGGTCGGACGCTATCCACGTCGCTGGACTGTTTTAAGGCCCCCTCTGCGGACGGGGCTTGTGTTGCCGGCACGCTGAGAGCGTTTGGCGCTTCCGACCAGGCTTGGTGCAAGCTCACACCCGAGATTATATTAAAGTGTCCCCCAGGCGAAGCACCATCTTTCTGGCAGCCTATTTTATCGATTGTTTAGATTAGCTAGGCTTTCAAACAGGAAACGGTCGGCAAGCTAGGCTGCCAAACAGCTGTCCCTTGCTCCACTTGGGGAAACTTCATTATAATCTCAGGTCCGAGCTTGCATCAAGCCTCGTCGAAACCGCCAAGCGCTCGCAGCATGCCGGCGACCCAAGCCCCGCCTTAGGGCGGGCCAGCGACATCAATACAGGTCAGAGCGCACTCAAATGCTGGAAGACGCACAGTTCAAAAGCGGAAGATCATGGCGCACTCAGTGGGCTTGACTGGTATAGTCAGGACCCGTAGCGAAAGACAACGGAAGCTGCGACATAGCACTTGATTGAGCTGCTCAATTTGATTTATGGGATCTTGGAGTCTACTCCGACCAGTACCGCTTGGACCCCACACCGAGCTGCTCGGTCGGTCGGCTTTTGCCCGGGAGCACGAATAGAAGGGTGCGAGCTCTTTTTTCTGCGCCAGATCCAGAAGGGCGGCCAACCAAGCGGTTTCGGCAGCGTCTCGCAGCGTCGTCGGGTGCATTCCGTTGCCGAGACGCGTCGGGGAAAGCTTCGCGAGGCCGGCCCGAGCCCACGTGCGAAGGGCGCGGGGGCATTGCTGCCGGACGTCGCCTCTCGGGCCGGAACCCTTCCGAGGCGTGGAAAGAGGTCACGGACGCCCATCGACCGGGGCCCCGCTGGGGGCCAGCGGGCCACCCCGACCGCTCCGGGGGGACAACCTCGCGAGACTCGGGGGCGTGTGGCGGAGCCACGGGCCAAAAGCGATGGCGGGGAGGGGTGACCGCCGAGCGAGCACGGACCCCGCCCTCCGCCCCGCGTGCTCGACGGGCGCCCCCGAATCGCGCGTCGCGGTCGGGACCGCGGCGAGGCGGGGGCCCGGGGCCCGAAAAGGACGGCGGTCGTGCGTGCGGGCGGCCGAACCGGCATTAGGCCTAGGCGGCAGGCGTTGGCCGGGGCCCTTACGCGAATGAATGAAAAAGCTGTCCCCGGGCGCTTACCTCCGCTCTCGAGCGTTTTGTTGTAAAAATCCCGGATTTCTTCCAGGAGGTGGTACATCTTGGACACCCGACGGCCGACGCAGAGCGCACAGTGTCAGTGCTGGAACCAAGCCGGGTGCCACTCCACGGGTAGGGACTCACGTGACCAGACGGCCGCGCTGGCCGCGCCACCTGCGGGAAAACAAGGCGCTTTCACAACTCCGCCGCTCCGGTCGCCACACTAGCCGACAACCTGTACGCTGAGAAGCCAGGTTGAAATTCGTCACTCTATCAACTCAATGTAAAAATCGAACGACATTGTTTCCGTACAAGTACAGCCACGTGGCGATTAGCACACACTGGCGCAGCGAAGGAAGATCACGAACGGGTTTTTATCGTTAGATTTGGAATGTGGGGCCGATTCCAGCGTACCCACCTAGCATGATTATTAAAGGGAAACTGAAGCGGTTCTGTATTTGAGGAAAAACACTTAAATCGTCTTCATTTGGCCTCCGGGATCACGGATATCGCGAATATTTTTCAATTTATTGCACGGAGGCTGCAGAAAATAATTTTCAAAGTACCGCCGAAGCCCCTCCTTCTCGGGGCGTGACGTCATATTAGGAGTTTCCGGAATCTCCGCTCCCGCGCGCATCTTCAGCGCTTGTCAAAGCTATGCACGCGCGCTCTTGCTATTTTCAGAAAGTTCAGAGACGCCACGGCTGGTGTCATTGCGGGGGAATATACTTGGCAAACTTGTAATTGCACACGCTGCCCACACGAGCGACACGCGCCTCGTATGACGCCACGACTGATCGAGGGTTTTTCGTATTTTCTCGCGTTAATTGTTAAATCGTCGGGGAAAAAGAACGTTAAATTCAGATTTGCGGGATAAAAATACGCCAAAATTCACCTCTAACTCGTTTTTTTTTTTTTCTTAAGATGTGTTTTAGTGTACTATTAGTCTCAAGTAATTAAACTACTGTCTTCGTGATTTTGTCAATTTTGTCTCGCTGCTACCCGGCTTCTGCGGGCTGCCACCTTTGTCTCCGGGCGTTCTCAGCATGCGCAGAGCCCTCTTTAGTGTGCGACCACTGCCCAGTGACTCGGCAGTTTTCGCCCGCGTGCGGTGGAACGGTCCCGATCCATGGGTTTGCACCGGCGGTCGTGACTGCGCCCGGGCCACGGTGGCCCGGACGCAGCGCCCAACGCGGGCGCACAGCGCCTGGATGCATCCGCAAAGGGGACGGGAGATGTCCGCCACAAAAAACGACCTTTTAATACGTAGAGAAAGAACCAAAATTAGCTGATCTTCGGGCCATTTTCAGGAAGCTTTGAACTGCCGCGATGAACAGAACAATCTTGAGCGTGTCGCGCAAAATAATAAAACCTCGGATCACACTCAGAATTCGTATCATACGCGGGCCACTATGGAGTGGGCGAAACAAGGATGCACGAAAATGGGACGAATATTGCAAAATGGCATTCAATGGTCAAACTAGGAAAGGCCAAAAAAACATCTATGAAGTTGGCTAGCTCTCAAAGAAAGTTCATTCCGAAGTAATTGCATTACTTTCAAAGAGTAGTGCATTCTTTCTCTGCATTAGTAATTCAAATTGAAATTAACTACTTTTGGAGCAAAGTTGAAACTATAAATGAATTGAATTCACGAAGTAATATGCATCCTGCGAGTGTAAGTACACGCGCTGGCGTGCTGAAGCCTCGAACCAACAGTAACACTTCTGAAGCAAAACTCCAAAACAAACGGCATTTGCACGTAAACTTTAGTCAACACCTTATTTAGCCAATATTGGTGCAGCACATCTTTAGGGAGTTTAGAGAATTTCCCTCCAAAACGACAAACCAACCCACATGGCTGCGAAATGCCAGGCTCGGGCTCCTCTCAGTCGACGATGCTAATGTTGCGCGAATATTTGAATTTTCGAATAGTAGTTTTGAATAATACGCTATTCGATATTCGCTTCGAGATGAACTCCGATATTCGTATTTTTCGAAGTGTTGACAGCGGCGGGTTAGCCCCGTTGAGCGTGCTTCTTACCGAGCACGGGTGCACTGCGGAGAAGCAACACCCGTAGAGCTTGCTTCCGCGGGTGTTGCTTCTCCGCAGTGCAGCCGTGTTTGGTAAGAAGCGCGTTCAACGGGGCTAACCCGCCGCAGTCAACACTTCCAAAAGTCCAAATACTGAAGCAGCGTGCTTAGGAAGGAAGCCCACTTTAAAAGCGGGGTGGTGCACACGCGCGCTTTGTGAATGTTCATATCTACACTACAGTAAAATTTTCAAATTTAAACTCTGGCTATATATAGGGTGTCTGAAATAACCAGGCTCGAACTAAAATGGGCCGGAAAAATTGGCGCCTGCACGTAGCAATCTCAACGTTTCGTCAAAGGTGTATTTCACAGGTCGGTTTCATCTTGTAAAATTGCAAAGCGTAGTCTATAAAAAAAAAAAAAATGGGACCTAAAAACTTGCCATGGTCAACGGCGGACGGCGACGCAGACAACCGAGTCGAGTGGCGCGGCGGATTTGGCGCACGAATTGATGGAAGGCGTGAGAAGCAGCTTTGGAAGGTGTAGTCGACCAGCGAAAAAAAGTAGATGACTCATAGACGAAATCCGTTGGCAGCAAAAGCGCCCTCGTTATGCAACCGCGTTTTTTTTTTAACTACTGCTTTTATTGTTTGCATTTATTTTATGCTTAAGGTACATTACAAAAATATTATGTTCATTTTAAAAGACCATGGTCGTCGCGAACAGCCTCGATGTCTCGATTAGTTCCTGTATAGGCTCCCTACGAGAGTTGCGCGTCTGTTTTCCACGTGCTGCCGCGCCGCTATTCGCTGAAATCCGATCACGTGAGGAGCAGACTCAAATACCGTGCAGGAAAGTAGACGTTGCGCGCGCCCCGGCGTACGTTCCCCTGCTTTTGAGCGCGCGCGCGCCAAGAACGCGCGGCGCTGCTATTCGCCGAATTCCGTCACGTGAGGGGCAGGCTCAACATGCCATGCAGGAAAGATGGCGGTACGGGGATGAACGCGATAAAGAACGCGAAACTTTTAACGTCCCTGGAAAAACATCGAGGGACTTTAGAAACTCTGGCTCCCTAGCGCCATCTATCAATACGTGCGCCAAACGCGCCCGCCACTCAACTCGGTCGTCTGCGTCGACGTCCGCCGTTGACCCTGGCAAGTTTCTGGTCCTATTTTTTACAAGAAGGGAGATATGTTTTGTCATTTTACAAGATAAAACCGACCTGTGAAATGCACATTTGACAAACGGTTTCGGTCCTAGTTGGCAGTGGAAATATCCAGCGTGTGTGTGACACTGGCTCGACAGTTGATCCTTTCGGACGTGACACGCTCAGCGGCGATGTTCTGAGCTCGCACGTCACTTCGGACAGTGTTGGGTAAAGCACATCTAAAAGCTACTTCAAGTAAAGTACAAAGTAAATAAGACGTGATGTACTTCAAGTAAAGTAGCAAGTACACTGGGTGCAATGTACTTGAAGTAAAGTACTATATAAATACAATGTACTTTCAAAGTAAAGTACAAGTATTTTAACACAACCTTTCATGATGCCCTTTCATTCCCCTATACAGTGATTTTTTAACCGGTATGCATTGCCCAGGTGCATGACCTATTTTCAAAAACAGCGGCGAATATTTGATACAGTCAAGTGGCCACAGTGTAGTTATTTTCAGGAATGAAGGCAAATTCAGAAGTCCCTCTTCTGAATTTGGCGCCGCTTGCACTGGATTGTTGCACCCAAGGGGGTTAAATGTACTAAGAGAGAGCTTCAGCTCCGTAGCTTCCGCAAGCAATCCTTTCATAGAGTAATGTCCTCTCCTTAATGAAAAAAAAAACAAAACAAAACAGTGAGTGTGCAAGTGAGCTGGTGATAATTGTTCGTAATGTGACACCTGAGATTGGGGTGCGAAAAAATTAAGGAACTTTCAAGTCAAAGGAAAAGACAAAAGAGAATGTCTCAAAACATCGTGAAGTTCTCCTCTGTTGCCTTTTTCTTCGACTTGAAATTTTAATTTTTCCGCACCACAGTCTCAGGTGCTACATTATGATTAATGTTGCTCTCTTAATATTATAAACCTCCTCGCTTGCGCTTGACCGACCGAGAAGTAGCGAGAGTTCCAAAACCTACGGGAAAGCGGCCCCCAGAACAGACGGAGCGGTGCGTCGTCTGCTCACGTTTCTGGTGAAAGTAGAATATGTCTCCCAGTATTTCTTTGGAGTTGACAAAGCATCATTTTGTGATACAAGATTAACAAAACCAAATTTGGGGAATGTACTTTGAAGTCGGGAATTCTACTTTCCTGGGAAAGTAGTACCAAAAAAAAAAAATACTTTAAGTAAAATACAAGTACGTACTCGGAGAATGTACTTCAAGTAAAGTACAAGTTTCCTAAACCTACTTGAAGTAGTACTTTAGGTACAATGTACTTAAAGTACTTCCCAACACTGACTTCGGCACGCGTCTCACTGAAAGGCCGACGACGTACACTTCGCGCTTTCCACTTTTGCCCGCCTCCTCCTTTCCTACATCCTCTCCACTTTTTACCTTGCCCCAGCTTGGCTCCCCTCCCACCTTAGGAGAGGGGGAGCGCTAAGAGGATTATATTCAGTGTAGGAAACCGAGGTTGTAGTGCGTCGACCTTTAAACTTTTGAATCTACAATAGAGGCGAGCTGGATATCCCTTTGTATTGCCTGCACGTAACAAATGTAAGAGCGCACACTATGTAACAATGAGAAATTTGGCACGCTTTCTGTGCCTCTATATCGTGCAAACGCGTCTTCGGATGGCTGCAAGTCTCGGCTTGCATTTGACTCCCGCCTTGCTTTTAGCCGTGTTTCCTGAGTTCCCTGTTTAGATTTCCTTTCTGGTTCGTGTATAACGAGCGGGGTAACTACGAAACGATCGGAATGTTAAATAAAAAGGGTTGTGAATGCAAACATTGCCTCCTTGATGTTTCTTGACCGGCGCGAAGGAACAAAGGTTCTGGCGCGGTTGTACGAGATACACGCATTTTCCAACTGTAAATTTCATGTCACGACATTCCACACCTTTCTTTATATAAAACACGTGAAATAAATCGTGAAAAGCAACGGTCCAGCATTCTGTAATGTTGGGCACAACCAAGCAAAAGTTACATGCGGCCTAATATTTTTTTTATTTTTTTTGCGTTTTACATTTTTTGAAAGATCATAAAACCTGCAGTCCACTGCACATTTGTTTTCTGAAAATGCGCGTTTACGCGCGAGGCCGCATGCAAGCAAAATATTTGTTTAACCACCACTTTCGATCACTTTACAGTTCGAACTCCGAAGCTCCAAAGTTCGAGATGTCAAAATAAGGAGAAAGAAAAAAAAAAAAAATATATATATATATATATATATATATATTTGACAGGAGACATCAAAATCATTTTAAAAATAGTTTCACTTCTTTAGGAAGAGGCGTCACGGACGTCAAAATAACACCATTTAAAATTATTTTGAAAGTGTACGTCGAAATAGTCGCTACCAAATAAAAAACGAACTGAGAAGATGAGGAAGGGAGGGGGTACGTAGGTGGTCACGTGATCCCTGTTGTCACGTGACGGCGCCCTGACGACGTCCGAAAAAGAAAAAAAAAACGCTCCTAGGCCGCCGCCATGTTGCTGATGATGATGCAGCCTCGCGCCCTCTATCAGCTAGAAAATTTTCTACACTCTCCTTCGACTGTGGAAACCTAAAGTTACAATTACATTCTCCACTTGTTTGCGGTTTTGCATTCCCAAGTTTTCCCGCCTCTTTGGAAAGGTTTCAGTTTATTTTTCTTACACACGCTGCGTAACCTTTTTTGTGTCATATTCCACTGTGAGAAACACGGCTGATAAGTGCCCGCCATTCAATCGTTTCTGCTCGACATTCACGGGAAACGAAAAAAAAAAAAAAAGAAAAGAACGTCGTACGGCTCTTTACGCGATTTCGTGAACCATGCGAACTGTTCTCCGCACTCCCAAGATAACCCGCGTAGAGTACATCTTAGTCATCTTAAAAAATAGCTGTTGGGGTGGGGTGCAGGTCAGTCGCGTCCGTTCCTTTGCCTCAGTGCTAATGTAAAAAAAAAAAAGAAAAAAAAAATTTAACGTGTCTTAAAACGAGGTCCTCTTGGATTCCGTCCGATCATCAAGATGTCGTCACAGACACCGTAGTGCTCTGTTATTTGAGATATTTCTCAAATAGATTATTTTCGGATAACGGTGCACCACCGTATGGTACGCAGTACAATATATTGTTCGTATGTTGTTACTCGCTAAATTTTATGTCCCAGTCCTGTCGTGTACATCGGTAAACACGTTATTTGTATACGCGTGAAATATGCACGTCTTTCGGCTCGCTTCCGTTGAAAATCCTTTTCGACAGCTAAGCGCTTTGTCGATTGACACGGCTGAGCGGGCGGCGCCGTCAAAACTCACGGTGAAATAAAAACAAGTTCCAGTCACATTCGTTCTGTCGCGCGCGTACTTAACAAAAACAACAACAAAAAAAAAACCGTTTGTTTTCTGTTTTGAATGTGGTACAATGCTTTCTGAATATCCTCGGGAAAATACCTACATCACAAAAAAAAAAATAATAATAATAAAAGCTTGAGGTACATTTGAGCATTTTTATGAGTTGTGAATGCGAAAGCACGCAAGCCGCTCGTCCGTTCCCTTTGTCGTCTGCTCGTCCGCTCCCTTCGTCGTCTGCCGCGTACTAGCGCGCGAACGCTTCGGGGTCTCGGAGGCCATGGCGCAGTGGCCGACGCGCGCCAGCCAATAGAACCGAAGGATCGCGGAAACTAGGAGCCGTTTTCGCGTTTCAAACTGATGACGTCAGCTCACTCCATGAGACAGTTAATGCTTTCGCATTATCAACGGGAAAGGCCGAGAATGCCTATCGAAACCACTCGGTTGGGGTTAGCAGGGACGCCGGTGAGAGCCTCAAACCCAGTGAGAGGGCTCGGTTCTCTTGTCCAGGATTTGGTTTCTGCGCACGCCTCTACACCTGGTGTGGGGAAACGCGGGGTTTTTACAGCCCGCTGGTATGTCCTAACATTCATTTATTCGTCTTTTTTTTCCCCTCAAATTCCAGATTGAAGAAAGGATATTTTCCAGTATTAGCTATAGCTGGCATCTGTTTCATTTTATGTCAAATGCGTCTTGCCATTTCAGTGTAGGCAGTGGACTTTCATGAGGCCCATAAGTATGGCTCGATTAAAATGTTATTAGAAATAGACGAGGGGAGGGAAGTAGCTTTACGAATTCAGCTGGCTTTTCGTTTAAAGGGACACTGACCCCCCCCCCCCCCCCCCTTTTTTTCAATAGTTTTTTTTTTATCTTTTGCCAGGCGATTTATTATGGCGTCAGAAGACTACCCAATCAATATTTTGCTGCATTGCCATAATATTTTTAATAAAGTCAAAAGATGCAACTGCTCGAAACCAAAACCGAAACTGGACTGGGGAGGAAGAAGAAATCTTGAGGAGGAGAAAGATACCGGAAGTCACGTGGCTGTGCAACTTTTTTTTTTCCTTTCAAATAACGTATTTGCAGCTTTTTAGAAGCCACGAAAAATAGGTACCATATTTTGCTTCTATTTTTTAATATTGAGTGTGTGCCTTAGATGACCCACAACTTTGACTACCTTTGGTGGTTGTATCTAAAGTTCTAAACCATAGGAAACGGCACGTGACCACGGAGAAGAGAGTGAGTGCGACTCAAACCGGCCAGTTCTCGATCGGCGGTTTTCGGGCGGAAAGAAAACGAATTTCGAACCGCGAATTGTGTTCTGGGTAGTTGGGTTCTCATATGTCATGTACGAAAAAACCCTTTGTGAACATAAATACCCTGTCAGTGTTATTCTGCCAAAGCCACTCTTCGACTCGAATCAGTGTTGTACGGAACGGCGTTCCTGGAACGAAGGAACGCGCCGTTCCATTTGGCATCGGTGGAACTGGAATGGGAACTCGTTACATTTTTATGGGAACGGAAGAAGGAACGGGGTTCCTTTTTTTTTCGTTCAGTGTTTTTTTTTTATTTTATTTATTTTTAAAAAGGGAATTCTAAAAAAAAAGTATTAAAACAATATCTTTACGAAGAGGAGGATCTCGTTAAGTTTTTTGTTACTTAGGGTTTATTTTGTGGGGTCCTCGCTCGGTAACAGTAGGCTGCGGGAGAGCTATATGGAGCATTGATTCTCTTTTCAGTGCCCGAGACTGCGGTACAGAAATCAAAACATTTAGTCGAAGGAAAAGACAGAAAAAGGGACGTCTTAAACTCAGCTACTTTCTTTGCTTCGACGAATCCTCATACACCCAGAAATCTCAGGCCGACTGCAGCCATCACTGAACTTCTACAAAGAAACTACCAAAAGATCAGGTTACAAGACATCAGACGCACCCCTGTACCCCAAGCATTGGCCAGATGCACAAGAATTAACCTTCATTCCCTCTCCTCTTCTCCCACCTTTAAACTGGACAACGACTTCAACCTTCACGAAGAGGGACCGGTGGTTTTCACAACTGACCTTCCAAAAACCCCACCCTCCTCTCCACTTGTTAGATTGAAACGTGTGAGGTTGTCGTAAAACGCTCGTGCAATGTGGGGCAACAGTACATTTGGCTCGTCTGCATAGCCTACCACAAACATGAATTTGGCAAAACGCTGAGATTTCGACAAATGAAACCTTGCTTTCGCTTGTTTTCTTCTCCTTGTGTCCTTCTATCACGGCATTCAAAATCGTATGTTTCTATTTGATAGGATAGAAAAACAAATTGGTTTGATCTAAGTAAATATGGTAATTAGCAAAATACAAATGTAAGTCGAATATGTAACGTATATGTAACAATACGTTCCATTTTCTAAACTGTAACGGGAACGAGTTCCTTTCTCGAAGATGGAACTTGTAACGGCCCGCGTTCAAAAAATCAAGAGGAACGACGAACGAGCTTCCGTTCCTCTTTTTGAGGAACGTGTACAACACTGCCTCAAATTCGCTTCGGACTCAAAATCAAATATTACCAACTTCTGTTTAATTGAAAAAAAAAAAAAAATGCTGTCGACAAGAAAGACAATAGCAAGGAAGGTCATTGTGGGCGTCGATGGCAATCCTTTCGGGAAAAACTTCGTCAACGAGAAAGAAGATTGCCTTCTGCTTTTAATTCGCCGAAATAAATGCCCGCCCACAATGTCATTTTCTACTTTGACAAATATTAGGTGGAACTGTTGGTGAGCGCGTTGGCAATCGATGTAACTTTAGAAAGAGCTTTATACACACCCGTCAAAATATTAGGTGGACGTCGGCTCGTAGCGAAATTTAATTTTAGTTGCGCCATAGCATTCGCGTCACGAAACATGCGAGTCCGCGGAACTTGTTTGGACGAGAGGAGGTTCAAAATCGCCTTCGGCACGCTTCTTTATCCGCTGTAGAAGAAAGCATTCGGAGCATGTCCTTTCTCTGCGCAACAACCTCCGCCCGTGCATGTGAGCGCATTTGTCGCCCCAGGGCTGTACAGGTAAAATAAGGAAATGCCAAGAAATTTTCTCAATTGGTTCATTGCGGGTCATATACAGGTGAGCGTGGACTTGCACCCCCCCCCCCCCCCCCTCCTTCCTCTCCATTTATCCGGCACTGTCGCTCTCTCGCCAATGATTTCAATCTCTTCTTTTTTTTTTTTTGAAAACTTGGCGGCGAATCAACGCGGCACTGTGCGACTCCCCGAAGCGTCCGTCACGCATTTTATTGTGGAAAATTTGTTAAAAACATGTTTGACGCAAGCTAGGCGACGCTGTGGATGCGACGACGTTCGTATAGGTGGCCGGAGTCTCGAGGGTGCTCGGTGTTGTTGGCTTGGTGTGCGCCAGAGGAGGCGAGGCGGCGGAGCCCCGGGCGCGTCTCCCCGCACGGAGCGGTCCGAGGGCAGGCAGCGTCCACTTCCTGGAGCGTTCCGGCGCCGGTTTCTGGGTCGGTCCCGGCGGCGCGGCCCCGTGGCCGACGCTTCCGCTTCCGCAGTTGCCGCGCGTTCCGTGATGGCGGTGGGGGCACCCCGGAAAGCTGCCCCGCGCAAGCCTCCGACACCCCGACCCGGCGTCTCGAAAGCGCGCCCGCCGGCCGGAAAGTTCCGCTCAGAAGGGCGGACGAGCCGCCAGTCTGTCTGCCTTCCCCGAGAGCCCAGAGAAAGGACGCGGACGTAAGACGGAAAACAGGGCCGATTGACGATAGCGGCTTTTTAAATACGCGAGCTTTTGTTCGTGGAAGCTAGGAAGAAATTCCGCCCAAATGATGTGGCCCACACGGGCGCACAGCTAGGTCCGATCGAGCTCCGCAAAATGCTGGGCTCCGAAACGGCCCACGGACGGGCAGTCCCTTTGCGTCATCCGTGCAGCGATCGTGCTTTCTGCGTCGCTTCGACGCTTGGCGGCGTGCCGTGTTTTGGCCATCTCCCGTCCACTCGGAAGGTCTCCCGACAAAATTTTCCGCGTCCGCTGGCTTCTCAGACCCACGGACAAAACTCCTTTTTTTGTGTTTGTCCGTCCTTTTTTATCCGGGCTCCAGACAGTGCGGTGGGAGGGCATATGGCCATCACCCTTTCATCACCTTCGCTCTCGGCGCGTGGAAGGGAGCAGTGATCACGAGGCCAAGAATGGTCAGGCGTCAGCGATGAGCGGAGTCCTCGCCTGCTGCACTCTAGCTTCAGTGGGTTTCACCACTCGGAGCTCACACCGCACGTGGTAACCGGGCTTTCAATTCAGGGAATTATGTTTTTTAACGATATCGAGGGAGATCCGGTAAAGATATAGAACATAGAGATAGTTATGGTGGACAAGTACACATATCTGGGAGTGTGGGTCAACGAACGAAAGAGGTACCTCGAGGAATATGAGAGACGCATAATTGCTAAGGGTAAAAGGAATTCGGCCATTATGAAGCCCAGGGCGTCATGGAACTTCAACAGATACGAAGTGGTGCGGGGAGTATGGAAAGGAGTAATGGTACCAGGATTGACCTTTGGTGATGCAGTCTTGTGCGCGAGTTTTGAAGTTCAGGCGAAATTTGAAATAGGCCAGAGGAGCACTGGCAGGATAGCTTTAGGGACACATGGGAACACTCCAATCGAGGGAGTGCAGGGTGATATGGTTTAGTTATCGTTTGAGAGCAGAGAGGCAGTGAGTAGAATAGATTTTGACCAAAGGCTAACAGACATGGAAGACATCCGGTGAGCGTATGAAATCTATAAATACCCGTATGTGAGGAGTCTGAACACGAGATGAACGACACGGACACGAAGGCTTAGGATGAAATTCCTGCAGATGAGAAATGGGGTTTTATAGGTCACAAAAGCAAGAAATAAAGAAGGAAGATTTATTCAGTAATTCAAGAGGGGGCGCTCTGCTGTTTGAGGCGAGGACGGGAGTAAGAACAAAAACGTATAAGACCAAATTCGAAGACACCGATACAATGTGCGCAGTGTGTCAGGAGGAGACGGAAACAACTGAGCATGTGATTCTGAAATGTAAGGAGCTTAGTTCGCCCTTTTCGAAGGGTCGACAGACGTACCGGTGGCCCTCGGTTCCGCTGGAGAAGATGGAAGGGTGGATTATAAAAGAGTAGAGGCAACGAAGAGGAGATCGAACTGCCGGTGGAAGTTGTCTAGGGAAAATTGAACTGAGTACAACTAACTAGCACGGGGGTAGGCGGGACGGAGGAAAATTGGGACTCCCTCCCGCGTGGCTCCTGTCCAAGGTCTCAACCCTGTCCCCCACTGGGTCAGGTGTTAGGTAACGCCGACAAGGTTCGACCAAAGGAAAATTTTCTGGGACTCTACATTTAACATGACAGATTAAAAACTAAAGCAAAAAGCAACGGTAGAAAATATCAATCACGGTATCAGTACTGTGGTACCGTAATGAATGTCAATGACGAATATATATTCGACTGAAGAAAAATCCGCCAGCACAGAAACGTTTCCGCTATTCCGAAGAATCGTCAGCGAAGTAAAAGCTTTCTCTTTGAGATGCGAACACATATCAAAACAGGTTATCTCACGGTATAAAAAAGGGGAAATAAATATTATTCAATTCTAGTCGCACCCTGTCTTCAGACGTAACAAAAAAGACGACAATATGAAATGAAATCTCTGATACCACATCGACCAAAAGTTGCAAACAAACTTTTTGGGGTATTTCTTGTTAATTACAAATATGGCATATACTCGTGATTTAACTTTTTTTTTTGTTTGTTTGCTTTGAAACAAAAGTTAACAATTCCAGCTTTAGAGAAACCTTTTTTTTTTCTTTGTGTGTGTGTACGTGTGTGAGTGCGTGTGCGTGCGCGTGTGCGTGTGTGTTTTAATTTGATGTCAGAAAATATTTGAAGTTGTGTTAACGAAGAAAGTGAGACAGGGGAAAACGTAAAGCAGTAACGAACAAGTTTGCTCCAAAATACTGGGAATAAAGCGAGCCTATGCAAAAGCCACAATCATACATCACCGCACCGGTACACATATATATACGCACACGCGGACAAACGTTGTGAAACACCTTTGCAGCTGGTCAGAACGGAGTAATTAAACACGCAGCAGAAATTCCCAACCACGTATGCTCAACACTGTTGATACGCGCGGCAGATGCATATCAGAGCTCTCCACTTTGCCGTCAAAGCCACTCATATTCATCCCTATCCGTGCCGCCATTTTGGAGCCAGTACACTGCATGATAACTAGCGCGCCGCTGCCGTTGTTGACACGTCAGTGGTACGCTGTGAATAGTCACCTTAAATCATTTACGACATCGTTTACATTGCAGTGTAGCTGCACTCGTGTATTTATTACTCCGTGGTTCACGTTAATGACCCCAGGTTAAAGGTCATACCGCACTTTTAAGACGCGTCAGCTCTCCCTGTCTAAATATCCAGACAGTCCAATAATCCAGTCGACGAGGATGATCTTTGCCGTTTTCCCGTTGCAGTGGCGAACTTTATCACTTAGAGCTTAGCCGCCCATTTCTGTCATCACATTAAGCCGCTGGCATTTTTTTAACGCTTTTTGAATATTCAAGAGACCGTCATATAAACGCAGCGGCGTATCATCAATTTATTTACAACTGCATACAAGAAGTTCAGGACTGGGCATGCAACATGATATAATAAAACAGTTCAAAGATCAATTGTGATAGTAGCAGTGATTGCCCCATGACAATTCTCAAGACAGTTGGCAGTCGACGCAATCTCTGCAAATGGTTAATGCAGACAAAATGAACTGGCGGTGAGTGACGAGAATGGCTTGATATGAAACCATTGGGGACTTTTAGCGAACCGTTACCGTACTACCGTTACTGTCACCATGGGCCCGACTACGCATGCGCGACCGTGTACCGTTCAAATCCGGAAAATTTGACTTTAGCATACCGGGAACTCGCACCGTGGTACCGGACCTCGACTGGAAAATACCCTGGTGGCAAAAGTTAAGAGAATTTAAGAGAAAATTTATAAAAATGGTGGTGCAATAAAGTGAATTAACGATAAAAGTAAGGATCGGCATAAACAGGTTCCTGATACTCAGGGACAGCGTTTCTTGGCAATGCCGTCAGAGCTATGGGCATATACTTGAGATCGCGCACTCATGGGCACCGACGGACTTACAGCGTGTTATACGACCGGCTACTGCTCGACAGCACCGTCGTGACAAGACTTTGAGGAAGTGCATTTCTTACACGGATAAGAGGAGGCAAGACAGAGTGGTCTATTAAACATCACCAGAACGCAAGACGAAACGTTCAAAGGTCTCTTCCGCTTCGGCAAGTATACGACCTGGACGAACTTTTGCATCGTTTGAAGTTGCCCGCCGAGCTAATCAGCACGCAGAAAGTGGTGCCGGGAATCGGAGGCTCTCTGCATGACTCTGCGGCCTCTCGCCTATCCAAACAGGCGTCTATAGACTTTTTTGCTCACAGTTCGCGGCCACTAACGACGGTTAGACCCAACCCTAACCACAAACGAGCATCTTGACCCCTGTTGTCAAAATAACGGTAAGTGTTGCATTACATCATCACTCTAAGTATTGAAGCAGAGTATATAGAAAAGCATTTTGTCTCGTTTATAGGCGTTTAATAACTGTTACGCGCTCTGCTCTCTTTGTGGCGCACAAAACAAAGATCACTGGACGCCATATTTGTGGGTGCTGTTTAGAGCGCATGCTCAGAACGAGCTCACATTACTAAGTTGCTAAGACCGACAGTCAGGATGGTGTGGAATGCACGCAGCAAAAGAACTGTGGAAGCTCGCCATCGACACGCGCTCAGCAGTTGCTCACACAGCTATGGCCGCCCATCAATACTGGTGACAGGCGGAAAGCGCAGTCGAAGCTCCGCCCTCCAGTGCGAGCTTTCTCGTCTTGAAACAGAAGAGTGCTCACGCAGCTACACGCAGCCAAAGTGCGGCAGAAAACAACGAGCGTGTGATGAAGGTTGATTGATTGGGGGGGGGGGGGGGGGGGGGTTATACAGCCTAGAACTTGGTCTGCCTCCACGGGCGACGAGTCTCCCAGCTGTAGATGAGAAATTTAGCTGCAGTGCAGTACAACCGCTAGCCTTAAGGTCTTTAATGTGCATCACGTGATACACGACCGCACGCCGGTACGATTCGCGCATGCGCAGTCGGGCCCACGGTAACGGTAGTACGATAACGGTTTGCTAAAGGTCCCCAATGACTCTAAACCGGAAACACGAGCAAGATTCATCTCTTTCACTCTCGGTGCCGAACCAAGCTCAGTCGAAACAGCCTGATCGGTTGCGAGGCAACGAGCGCGGAGAAGACCACAGTCGCTTGCTTCCTGCATTGGGCTTCTTTCGTTTTATAACGGCGAGCCGTCCTTCCCTCCGCAGTAGCGTTGTTATGAGAAGCGGAAAAGTCTTTTTCCGTTCTTTGACCTGCTTGTGCACCCGAAAGCGAGCGAGCCGCGAAGTACCGAACGTTAGGACGCGATTCCCTGAAAATCGGCACGGTTGACACGCCACCCGGAGCGATTCGGCGATGGCGGCGATTCAAAAGAGTGACGATGACAATGACGTCACACGTCCCACGTGACTGCTGCCGTCCAATGATGCCGAAGGAAATCTCACTCGGCTAGAGTGAGCCTGTTGTCGGCAAGCCATTAAGCAATGGGAATGCGGCTCCGACGCAGTGACACCATAGGGATCAGTGGCTGCAGGCCGCAGCGAAGCGGCGGTGATCGAGCGGCCGTGGCCCAGCTTTTACGAATCAGCCGGACTTGTCGGGAATTCTTCGGGTTTCAGTTTCATTACCCGACAATGAAATTGGGTCGGAATAGTGCTAAATTCCTCGAGGCACGAGCGCTAGGCGCCAGTGTCGTGGGAATGGCGGTGATTTCGGACGACACTTGCGACGACCCCGGAGAGTGGATCAACTGGGCGCCATTTTTTTTCGCCTCGTCCATGCCCTCTGAGGACCATCGCGGCTGGCTCGGCGAGCCCCGCACTCCCGACACGAAGAAAGTGTCCCTCGGAGGAATGTCAGAGTCGGGGGGTGGGACGTCCGGCAGCGAGGGCCTAGCAGCGACGGCCCGCCGAAAACCGGCTGCGAGAGAAACGAGAGCACCGGAAGTGGGTCGCGGCGAACTTGACCCAGAGCCCGAAGCGCGGTCGGCGACGGGTCGTGGGAATCGGTCTCTTCCGCCCCGAAGGCTCCGCCGTACTACGCATCTCTCTGCACCGGGCAGGCACTGCGCGCGCCGTGCGAGGTAACGTCAGACGGCTCGTCGCCGGTCGGGCACGTCTACTCCGCTTTTCGTCGTGCACGAGTCGACGCTTTTGGTCTCGCTCCTTGCGTCGGGGTCAGCCAGCACCTTCCTTTTCCTTCTTCCATCTCCTCTCGGTCCTCGCCGTCCAGTTCTGTCCATACTACCCCATAGTCTAAACCACATGCAGCTCTGCACACCCGGTTGCATTAAAACTGCAGCTCGTCGGCTTTTTCCATTTGCCTTAAAAACAAAAAACAAAAAAATATATATATATATATATATATATATATATATATATATATATATATATATATATATATATATATACAGGGTGCCACAAAAGAAAATTTACACGTTCTTTTTTACCGCAAAAATAAACTAGGCATCGCCGAACGCTCATTCTCCGCCCAAAGGTAGAGCTAGAGGTCACAACCAGATGCCAAAGTTTCAGCCCGATCCGATAACTTAATCAAAAGTTAGAAGTGATTTTCTGAAAAGTTCAATGGGAAAATGGAGCCCATTTTTGCCCGTTTTCGGTTTCTGGTGCCATAGAGCCCCATGTGTTTGAAAACTCCGTCGGCCGCCATTTTCCCATTGAAATTTTCAGAAAATGACTTATAACTTTTGATTAAGTTATCGGATCAGGCTGAAACTTTGGCATCTGGTTGTGACCTCTATCTCTACCTTTGGGCGGAGAATGAGCCTTCGGCGATGCCTAGTTTATTTTTGCGGTAAAAAAGACAGTGTAAATTTTCTTTTGTGACACCCTGTATATATATTGGCGTCAATAAGGTGCACCAAACTACTTTGAGAACAGATTGCTAGGGAGGACAGCATCTCTAGTTCCGCGTGCTCAATATACGTCAGTCAAAATACCCATTCTTACTCCCAACATTGCCGTTCTTCAAACATTGTTCACTCGCGCAATTTGTTTTTTTTTTTTTTTTTTTTTTTTTGTTATGGGGTACCCTGTTTACCTATTGCCTTAAAAAAAACTTTACGAGGCTTCGCGTTTTGGGTTTTTACAAAGTGCTCGCTCGAACATCCGGCTGCTGCTGCTGTGGAATGGAGCCGAGAGCTCGTCGAGCCGTCTCTACTTCGGTCCAGACAAAGACTACGCTACGAACGAGTGGGACAAATCAAGCGGCGTGAAAAACGCAGTTGCCATTTTTCTCCTTATGAAAGGTTCAGCGATGAACGTAAAGAAACATGACGATGCGCTTTTGAAACTCTTTGGCCGGTCCCATCAGCTCGTGAGTCAACCTGACTTGTGACGTGGATATCCTAGGCTTTTGAAATAAATTATTATTATTATTATTATTATTATTATTATTATTATTATTATTATTATTATTATTATTATTATTATTATTATTATATTGATTGATTGATTGATTATTATTATTGAGAGCTGAATTTCGCAACACGCGAAATTACGTAAATGTGCCGATTCGTTCTGCAAAAAGAATATATTTCCAGGATAAGCTCATTACAGCCGGTCAAATGTATCACAAACTTGGTGAGCCAACTACGAGGCATGAGTTTAAGCGATCACTAGACGACACATTAGACGAGGCATTTGATGACAAGACGGAGATAACGGTTCAATATTTTAACGAGTACTTTAGCCTTCTCCGGGGTATCCCGTGATGATGACCTGTGTCTGAAACAATACTTTCTTGATTCAAATATTTCCTCGGCTTTTCTACCACAAACGACCGAGCTTGATCTCGGAACAGTGCTGTTCAGTCTTAAAGCTGGGAAAACATATGGAATAGACGGCATCCAATCGAGGAATCTCCAAAGAAATTACCATTCTATAAATCATGACTGCTGTATATGCTAAATGGTTCTATTTCAAGTGGGAGGATGATCCCTGACTATTTGAAAACTGCTCTGAAGCCTTTATGTAAAGGTGTGGACTTGGGAGCGCGCCATAAACTTGAAAGCTATCGCCCAATTTCAATTTCACCGTGTATTATTCGAATTCTGATTAAACATATATTCTTTAAACCATGACATCGTTTCCTGATAGATTCGATATTCTCTCGTCGAACCAATATGGCCTCGTCACAGGTCGTGGGACACGACCACTCCTGGAAGATTTCGCAGATGAGTTTCATCTTCGCTTTCGACAGGCATCAGGTCGCATGTGCACTTTTTTATTGACGTAACAAAAGCATTTGACAATGTGAGTCATACAATTTTGCTGCAAAAAGTACACAACATCGTATTCCGTTGTCCATTCCTATTATTACTACGAAAACTTTCCGATTGGGTGAACGCAGCTGGTTTCCGTGTGCAACCTCACCGTTCTGTCACCTCTGCTTTATCATATTTTTGTTAATGATGTGTAAGACGGAATTTCTACGTGTCAAGTTTTCCAATACGCAGTGTCAATACAGTGTTGCTCTCGCTTAATCTACATTATCATGTAGTCGCTGCGAATCTCCAAAGAGACACTTGTTACCTTCTTGACTGGTCTAAACCAAATCGTTTCTCGGTTAATACTTATGAAACCAAACTTGTGTGTGTTACCCCTGAAAGTTCTAACATTCAATCACCCGCTTTACATGCATACATCCGTGTGATCAGGTTAAATATTTAGGTGTACAGTTTGACAGTGATCTGTCATGGAGTAAATCGTTTCTGTGAGGATATCCGGTGTCGTATTAGAATAGGCCACACCTTCCTTACCCACACTTATCTCCTGTGTGGAGATATTCCTCCAGATTGTGATCACTGCGGGGAAGCCCGGACCTTGAGCAGCACCGGCGCAACTGTTTCCCAGGGTTGTTTAGATTCCGGATTCCTTTCCTTCCAGTACTTTTACTTGGTGAACATCACATCGTTTCATTTGAGCGTTGTTGTGAAAGGCCCCGGGAGACGATGTTCGCCCTCCAGTCTGACCGCCACAGGTGAACGCCCTGGAGCGTCGTCGCCAGGTGGTGACGGTCAGCTGTGCCCGGAAGCAAGGCGAGAGGCGCCTTGGGGTCGCCCACGTGGCCTCCAACGAGGGATTAGTGAGTTGATTGACGAAGTGTCAACACGGGACGTAATTATCATCTGGTCCCTCGTCGCCCCGACAGCCTTGGAGCGCTCCCGGACAAAGGAGGGGGCTTTGCGTCCTCTCCCCAGCTTCGAGCGTTGATGGGATTATCCCCTTAGCGCACAGAAACCAAGACGCCTGCCCCATCCGCGGACTTCGATGGCACCGGTGATCGACGAGATTGACCGGCGACACCGTGACCAAGGACGTCTGGCCCTTCGGTGTGCGTGACGCGTGTGGAAATGTGTGAGGGAGAGGGAAAGGGCATACCTGGATGTTAGGAACAATGGCCCCGCAGTTTTGGTCAAGGCCTGAACCCTGGTTCGGCTCCCTGCCGCACACCAAGTGCCCGGACAACCGCTGGGTCCCAACAGTCTGTCATCAACTTTCTGCGGACAAGTGTTTTTTTTTTTTTTTTTTTGCACAAACATTAGGTTGCATATTTTTTGTTGACTATACGTTTGATTTCTGAATTACTATTCCTTTGAGTTGCACAAGTCTTTAGTCTGGCACAGTATGGCCCTTTTGCGCCATTAAACTTTTAATCATCATCATCATCGGTCGTGGAGTTCCCTATCTATCGCATCTTTGTAAACGACTGCGAAGTGTTTTCTGATTATATTTAACGCATGATCCTCGATACTTACTTCAACGAAAAATATGACAGCCCACACCATTGCGTTTTAAAGGGGCACTGAAGTCATTTGAGAAAGAGGTCGTTTTTGATCTTATATTGTTTAAAATGTGTTAGTTCCCACATCTACTAAGTTCTATATTAGAAAACCGCCTAATCATCTCAGGGCAATAAAAAAACATGTGGACTCTTTTTTTTTTTTTTTTTTCTCGCGGACTGCATTGTACAATACGCGCAGATTTCGAATGATTTTATTATAACTCGTTTCGAAGAAAGTCTGATAGGTACATATTCGGATAAGACTCCTCTTTTTCTCCGCGGGCGAAGCCACCGCTTGCAACTCGCCGACAAGCGCCCTTCGTCGACCACTTCACTCGGAAGGAAATTTTTCCCAAAAAGGACGTGTCGCGATCTTTGAACACGCTTTTAAAGAGGAAATAAGCTACGCACGGCTGTGGTTTCGGGTTTCTTGGCACGCTTAGAGCGTCTAGATTGAGTTGTCACAAAAAAAGGACGATCCCAGAATCGACTTCAGTGCCTCTTTAAGGTACGAAATAAGAATATTTGGCAATGGCGCTGGCTCGTGGTACCTAAGGATCGATTCAATCTTGAAATGCCTATTTAAAAGTATCATGCTACGGTACAGGTTCACAAACTGATGAAAAAAGGATGGCAATTATAGGCTTGCCATTATTTAGAGCCTTATTGTTTCAGACTTGTTCGTAAGCACTTTTGGAGCGATAACTGAGATTCCACGCGTTACGTCTCGATCGACACTTCGTCTTACTGAACGTTGCCTCGTGCTGTCAAGAAGAACGGAAACAGGGTTCGGAGTTCCTCTGGGCCTTCCTTTTTTAACGATGTGCCGGTCCATTTTTATGGTGTGAACTCACTAAAACAAATCAATCATCTTTTTCGTGGTATTAGTGAAGCATCCTGACTTTAAGTAAATGTGTGTGTGTGTGTGTTATGTGCCTTTTTGTATGAACATGATCATCGTCGTTTAGCCACACCGTGCAAAGTGCATATTCTATTTGAAACTTCATGTGTGTGAGGATACTTTCAACCATGAAGTGTCTACAAACCTTTACTGGCTTTGATAGGCACATTTCTTTCTCCCACACAGACGAATTTATTATTATTATTATTATTATTATTATTATTATTATTATTATTATTATTATTATTATTATAGCAAGACGGTTTGTTTGTCAGTTCCAAATTTTAGTTAATTTAGTCAGCTTTTGAGACCTGTTTCTGCCATCTTTTTCACGATTACTCATGTAAATATAAAAAGTCTGCGTAAACGCTGGGACGACTTCCGTGCTCTAATAAGTAACCTCAACGCGTCTCTAGATGTTGTGTTCTAAAAGAAATTGGCGTTTCATCCTTGCAATGCTATTAATTTATTTTAAATAAATATAAGGAGTCTTCTCACACCCGTGACCATGGTAGGGACGGTGGTATCGCAATACACGCTACAGGTAAGCGGCTACTGTCAAGTCAGAACGTATCTCTGGCTCATGCCAAGTTTCTGTCTGGTTTCTCTACGTTTTTGCTAGCGGCCTACAGGCCTTCTCCAGAAAACGTTTCGGTTTTTCTTACCGAACTAGACTTCGTGTCGCGCTAATCAAGTTTCGCTTGGAAGGGCAATTTTGCATGGTAGGCGATTTGAATATTGAAACCCTTAAACCAAATAAATCAATAGTCTGCGATTATTCGACTCTACAATCAGAATATGGCATTGAAGATACGATCAGCCTACCCACTATAGAAGAGCTGTTAGATGGACAATCTTCCTGCATTGATCACATAAATATTCGGTCCCCTGATAATCAAATAAGAGAAAAAGACGACGACGACGACGACACAGTTACGGGTAACTAACCCTATTTGTGTCTCCTGAATTATATCTAAATACCGGTAAATAACGATCCTGCGACCTGATATTCTGAGAACACTTACCACTTACCCCCCCCCCCCCCCCCCAGAGGCATCCGATCTCCGCACAAAAGGGGCCTCCTTCGGGGAGGCCAGGACACCATCGAAACCACCGATCGACCTTCGAATTATACAAAAGAACAAGCCATAGAACGTCGATGAGCAGCTCCTCATCGACGATGACGGAATGGAATCTGACGATGGTGAATACGAGACCGTTCATGAAGAGAAGAGACGCAAGAACTGCCAGAACCTAGCACCAGCTTCGAAGGACGGAATTAACCTTCAAGTCGGGTGCACCGTACTGTACGTCCCAACTGACAACCAGAAAGTTGATTCACTGAGCAAATTCAAGCTTATTGAATTCTTGAACAACGCTGCGCCAGGCACGCTCACTGTTGTTCGGGTGAACAAGGCTCGGAACAATTCTTGCAGTCGACGTAAAACGACCTGCATTCAAAGCCGTGCTCCTCAAACTCACCAAGCTCTGTACTGTGCCGGTGAGAGCCTATCTACCGAGAGACCACACAAACTGCTCTGGCGTCCTCCACGATATTGACCCTGATTGTACTGAAAACGGGGTAAAGACACAGCTACAGTCCTTCATCGGCATAGTGGAAGTGAAACGACTTGGAAAAACATCGCCCGTCGTACGAGTGGCATTCGCAGGGAAACAATCACCTCAACATGTCAAAGTGGGTTTCCTGAGAACGAATGTTATCCCCTACTGAGCACGCCCTTTGCAATGCTACAGATGCTACAAGTTCGGCCACATCACGGCATCATGCACGACAGAATCCCAAGTGTGCCGTCGGTGTGGAAAAAGCCATGAAGGCATGTGCGGAGGCGACCACTACTGCGCGATCTGCAAAGGTGACCACGCCTCTAATGCAGCCGAATGCCCAGTTAAATAGAGAGGGCGAGAGAGAGAGACCGAAGTTATAAGCTCGAGGTCAACGCCACATTTCGTGAGGGGATGGGAGCTGTACATGCTAAGAATCAGGTGAACACGAAAACGACAGAACATCAGAGATATCACTTCGCACACACCTTCCGATTGCGTAAGCCGGCGCCAAGCCAGAAAAGTGGAATAGGCCATACCTCTCCAATTAGAGCTATAATCGCTCTTGCATTCACCACGCTTCGTAAACTATTGGACACTGCCGCCGTCGTCAGCATTTCATCAAGTGATGGGAGCAATCCTGTAATTGCAATGCCATTCTGAAGGTCTTCCGTGCCTTACTTACTCATAGGCTATACCTGTTGTACATTAGTCACCATTGAAATTATCATTCATCAAACGTCTTATGGCGTACCTGGAGATGTATGGCTACTGCCCCTTGAACAACCCGTTCATGACAGCACATTATATAACAAACACGACCACCCAAGCGACCGCATGCCCGACAATAGACATATTGCTATATTACCCAAGCATCAAGGAGAATGCAGGGATTGGTGTTCCACGCACCGCACGTGCTGGCTTCAGCAGTAGTAACTTTTCTAAAGAAAATACCTAAAACAAATGGCATCTTGCACGCGCGTTCGTCAACGATTTATTTTGGTTATTTAATTCGAATGTTTTATACGGGGAAGGCGTGCGCGTGTGGCGCGTGGAACACCAATCCCTGCATTCTCATTGATGCTTGGGTAATATAGCAATCTGTCTATTCTGCAGTGTTCTAAGGCAAAGACTCACGAACCTTAAAGCACGCGGCTAGTACAACACCCATTCGATATACTACTGCTGAAAGAGCCGCGATTGGAGCAAAAAGGAATCAGGATCCCGCAATACGCCACTTACGTGACGAAGCAGACAGGCAAACGCCCGTCGGCAGTGATACTTATGTGGAACAGCGTCTACCCCCGTCAGCTGGGCCTCACCAAGTACTGCTCAGAGAGGGCAGACCTCGCCGGGGTGCAGGTGCGCGGACGAACTAAAGATATCGCCATAGTTTCGACATACGTCCATCCATCGGGCAAGTGGCGACCACGTGTGCTGGTCGAGATGAGAGCGGAACTTGCCACAGACAAAGAGATGCGGATCGGCCGTGACTTCAATGCACATAACGAGTCCTGGGGGGATGGGAAGATTACAGTTAGAGGTCGGATGCTGCAAAGAATACTGGACACAACAGACTTAGAGGACATCGACACAGGGACTCCGACATTCCTTAGGCCAGACGTGCAGCGAAGTGTGATATACCTGACATTCACAGCGGGGACACTACGAGCGACCCCTCAGCCCGACGAATGGGGAAGTGATCACACCCCCATCGTAGTCGGAAACCTCCCTGAACCATCCTCAAAGACTTGCAAAGTGGCCGACTGTGCTAAGTACCGGACGCACCTCTCCACCCTAAGAGCTAGCGGTCAACCCTTCACCAAGTAGGGTATGGTAGATGCGCTTCGACTGGCAATCCGCATGGTAAGCGTGCCGACCAACAGGCCAAATTCAGACCTGGCGTGCTTGGAGCTCCGTTCACAAAGAAGACGCCCAGCAACGAGTCAACCGGATTGCGTTCAGGAGACTAGACGCGAAATTCAAAATGCACGGAAGCGGCTAGCGCGAGAACAATGGCAGCTCAAGTGTGAAACACAGGATGTAAGAGGGGAAACACAAGCGCATGGAGAATGGCAAGAAGCCTGACATGCAGACCAGGAGCAAGACACCCTATCATCGGCATGACCATCAGGCTCCAGACTGCAGGGCGGCACTAGGACTCCTGAAGAAACCTGACAGGGCACCTACACTCGCACGGGAAATAGTGGCGAGGGCTCACGAGCTCCAACAGGGAGGATGGACCATCGCCTTTCAGTGGCTCCCGTCGGATTGCGAGACTAAGGGCAACGAAGCAGCCGACACCCTCGCTACACATCTCCTCTCACCTCCCCCAACGGTGACCTGCGGGCCTGTACGGCCACGCAATCCACCGTTGTTTTCTATTAAAAGTAAAGCTCCATCAATGAATCAAACAAAAAGCGAAACAACGCAAAAGACACGGGGACAAGTGGAAGAAGGTTACAACATTCAAAGAGTTGCAGTAAAAGTTACTTCGCTAAAGTAACGCCGTACTTCGTCATTACTTTACAAAAAAAAATAGAAAACATTCAAAAGGAACTTTTCTTAATGCTTATGCCTTTAAATTAGCATAGATTGTTCATAAGACATTGTGTTCACGGTAGTGAATCTGATTTTTTTAGAAACTAAGATTTTCCCAATAATCATTCTTAAGATGTTTGGCTCTTCCCATTTCAAATATTACTATTAATAGCTTCTGAACAAGGTCATAATTTAAGACAGTAATTGGGTCAATCCACTATATGATAAAGAAATTATAGTTTCCTCTTTAGCAAAATTACAGGAGACTTTAGTTTTTTTTTCAAAATTTTAAGCTAGAAGATACCTGCTGAAGATCCATGAATAACTTTAAAATAAGCGCGACCACCGTAAGGTATACACGAATACAACGATCTCGAGTATATCCATGGTGCGAATTTACAATCAGTCAATTCTAATTTCGGATTTCTTTGGTGAAGCGAAATAGGGAGGAAGCAATAAAAATCTTGCAAATGTGAAGTCAATAATAATATAAGTCATACCCTGCAATCAGCTTTGCAGATGTTTTGTTATGCCACTCCAATCCACTCGTCGGTCTAATCGTTTTCTACTGCGTGCGCACTATCTTTCATGAAACAAGAAGTTTCTCTTGAAAACTTGGAGAGCAATGTTGCGGCAACATTCCTTTGTCAAGCCCACTGAACACGGCAGCGGTGCAAAAGAAGCACTGATCGAGGTACAAGCGACTACTGCGTGTAAAATTTCAAACGTATGTTGCGACCTTTCTCCGCCACTTCCTAACAAAGTGCCCTAAGCTGGGCACTTGGCGGAAAAGTCGGCGAGAAATCCGGCGGCTATGATTGGCCGGCGCCAAGGTCAAGTGCAGCATTGGCCAATCACGGCCGCCAGATTATTCGCCGACTTTTTCTCCAAGTGTCGAGATTAGGGCCCCTGATCGGACACGTTTGCGCTCCTCCATGTCACCACCCCAACTAAAAAAGACCACGAGAAAATCCCACGACGTGAAATCAATTGATGCCAAGTGGCCCTGGTCCCGGCTAAGGACGATCTTTCAATTTCAAGCAAACACACAAACAAGCAGAACGCCACAGACGTTTCGAGCGAATACTCTTTCTCAAGTGACATAACCCGAGAAACAGTGCATCTGGGAGTTGGACGATTCAAAGAAGAGGGGAAGGAAACTTAGCAAAATAATTTGTTGGCCTAGTGGGTTAAACATCATATCTGTCGGTTTTAAAGTTAGGTTTTTTTTTTTTATGTCTTCGCCCTTGCCCTTCCCGAATTACAATGTCAGTTGAGAGTAAGCGCTTGTCCTGTGTATTCTTCCACTTGTCCTTGTCTTTCACGCTTTCCATTTTCGTGAAGGAAACGTATGCTCGGCGGCAAAAAAAAAAACGAGGTTCGGAAAATCGTTTGTGCCGTAAGCCTGCCGGCGTTTGGGGCGATAATCACCAAAAACTGTTCTCCGCGAAAAGCACTCGTTCCCTCCGCCGGACGAAGAAAAGAGAAACGCTTTAAGGCACATTCACACCGGTGATTTGGAGCACTCGAGCGAAGCGCGCTAGATTGCAGAAGGGTGGAAAATTGGGCTAGTTGGCAAAAAGGGTGGGGAAAAGTTTCAATGATCAAGTGAAGAAATTGTCGGAAGCAGGATTTCCTTCACGAGTGATCGGGGAAGTGTCGGCGGGGCTGATTAAGGGTTTGAAAGGTCCCGTACCAGCCGGGCACCACGAGAAAGATTGAGTAGACCGGTGATGCTTCCGTACCTACACGGTGTTTCGCACAATGTTAAGAATGTTGCGAGGCGGCATGGTATAAGTACAGGTGGTGTTTAAGGCTACCAGGAAATTACTTCAATTGTGTAAGAGGGTCCGAGAGTAGGGGGAGGGGAAGAAGAGAGGTGAATTTTCCTGTGGAAAAAGGCAGGTGAACCGTTTCGTTCGATGTCGAATAGGCGCGGTGTATTGCATCCCTCTATCCTGTGGCAAGCTGCACGTGGGCCTAACTGGACGCTGCGTGAATGAAAGGCTTAGGGAGTGCCGTGCGTCTCTTCGAGCGACTCACGTCGGGCCACCTGGCGGTCCATCCACTGTAATAGGTGCGGCTGCTCTCCAGTGTTCGGTGACGCAAATATTTTGGGTACGTATATAAAGACCAGAGGGTGAGGGAGATCCTGGTAGGCCTTTCACATAGTTTCTCGGAGGGAGGGATGCATAAGCCACCCTTCCCTTGCACTGACTGAGGCATGAGTTTGCGTTTCTAAAGACAACGACCCGTGTCAGTACGTCAACATCGTGATTTGAGCCTCAACAAGGAGGTGAAGTGCGCATGGGCGGGGGGGGGGGGGGGGGGGATGCTTTTTTTGTGTTTTCTGAGGTTGCAATAAACATATCAGTTGGCAGTGAGCGCTTGTCCGTCGTACGTGTTTTCTTACTCTGTCCTCGTCTTTTGTGCGTTTTCAAATCAGGATGACTAGATCGTATCGCAAAAAAGTCAGATGGCCACACTAGCGTGCGCGATGAGCGAGTTGCTTCTCGAAACCTCTCGCTCCGAACGTCGCTGATTGGCTCAGCCGCTCCGTGACAGATCGCATCGCAAAAAGTCGGGTCAGCGACTGCTCGAAACACGTCGCTCTTTTTACGCGATGGTTACTTTAGCGATGAAAGTTATCGCGTGAGTGCTGCACATCGCCGTTGTGAACGCGCCATTAGAGATGCCGCGCTTTGTTAGATCTGCGTGCGCTGTGGGCGATGTACCATACATGGCGGGTAGGACACAAACGTCCCCATCACCCCAGTTGGCGGGACCAGCTTGGCTGAGCGGGGTCACCCAGAATTTAGTTTCGTTGACTTTTATTTTATTCTTTCTCGTGCTCAAGGCGGTTTTTTGGAGCAGTCTTTGCTGTGCCCTTCCCGTATCAGGACTTCACTGTCTCTCGAGTTGCGAGACGATCGGGTGGTCGTGTTTGCACTTTTGTTGCACATAAAACTGAGAAGTAACTGTAACGACGTTACTCTTTCCAGTTACTTTCGACAAATAGTAACCCTCTTGCAGTTCCAAGTTATTTTCACTAAGCAGTAACGAGTTACAGTAAGCTAGGTAACTGAAAAAAAAAAAAGTAACTAGTTGCCGGTGGCACGTTTAACTAGTTACTGCGTAAGACTGGATATTACCTACTGAAGTAACTCGAATCCAATTGTGTGAATACAAAGGCACTTCGTCATGCTTTCCTTTTTGTCTCATACAGCCTTTCAGTGCTTCGTGTTCAAGAGCCCTAAAATTACTACAGGACGGTATGCACCGAATCGACACGAGGAGCATGTTTCGCTCTTCGATTTCTCAGGTCGCTCTTTGCTTGCTGTCATAGTGGTTATATGTGAAGGG
Source organism: Ixodes persulcatus (assembly GCA_013358835.2). Taxonomy (NCBI): domain Eukaryota; kingdom Metazoa; phylum Arthropoda; class Arachnida; order Ixodida; family Ixodidae; genus Ixodes; species Ixodes persulcatus. The sequence continues at coordinate 437,701 of JABSTQ010011237.1, forward strand.
AAAAGAGGTGATCACCGCTGTTTTCATGATTTCTGCTAGTGTGCGAAGTGGCTTCATGTTCTCAATTCCTGTCGTCTTTATTGTAAAAGGGGTTAGCGCCGACTCGGCCGCGTACATGGTTTATGTAGCATGGTGGTGCTCTCGGTGCACTGACATGATTTAGAAACTACGGTAACAGTTCGGCCATTGCTGATTTCTGCGCTTTCGCTGGCCTGGGAGGCGTGGCTGTGACGAGAGATGGAACTGTTCCTTGCAGATAATCCTTGTAATTATTTGCGTGTGGCAGTTTGTGTGAGACATTTCGAAGTATCGCTTACTGCATACGCAAGACAGCAGCATCTGGGGTTCTGTGTATAATTGCTATACTTCGTCTCAGTCCTACGATGGACTAAAGGCAAAAGCTACGGACCGCTAGATCCAATCACGAGCCACTTAGAAATTGTGCGGTATTTCGCTTCGATGCACGAATCGGTGCCCGCGTCTCGGATCACTGATGAGGGGACGGGTGGACAGTGGTTCGAATCGAAGAGCACTGAGTGACTCAACAATTTTACATCGCAAAGAAAGCCACGACATATGCAGCGTTGAAGCTACAGAAATGATGCGGCGCTTTTGGATTCGAGCATCATTCGTCCATCCTAATCAATGTTAAGCGTGCCATAGTATAGCGTGGAACGTGATTGGACTTGGCGGCCCGTTGCTTTGGCCTTTAGTCCATCGTAGGATGAGACGGAGTATAACATGAAGTTTGCTTTGGCTCCTTCTGGCAGCCTGTTAAAGTGACGTCACGGTGAAAATATATTTTGCCTAGTCACCATGTGACCGGTTGAGTACTGGCTGATAATAGCTTTAACGTCATTTTCACTTTCTTTTTCTATACATTGTTTATACTTTGTTTTGTGCACTCATACTCTGCTTAACAAAATGGCTCTCTTCACCATGACGTCACTGCAACGAAAGAGCAACCAATCAGTGCACTCCAACTGCAGCGACGCTTGTGCTCCTTCTTAGAGATAAGAGCCAGTGACATGCTACTAAGAAGTTGGGGCAAGAGAAAGGAAGAATGGGGAGGAGGAAGCAGACGGAACGCTGAAGCCTCCAGCATCGCGTCCACTTTCTTATGCCCGGCCTTCTTTTCCCTCACCCTGCATTCTAAATTTGTCACCAAGAAAAGAGAGGTTAAAACACGTAACTATGTATGTCTCATCGAAATGAAGAAATGTCTAATCTACAGCGTGGACCCGTACCGCAACACTTAAAAGGTAGATCGGCCTTTTGCTGCATAAACACTTAAAACAAACTTGCTCGCTCTCTTTGTACCGCACAGATCAGGTTTTCTTTCTGGTAATTTCTTGCTTTAACGACATTGACGGGTTATCGAGTAATTCAATTAAACAAATATTTTATTATACATTTAATTATATAAAAAATAATGAAAATTCTCAAAATATGCTAATTCGGAATCTTGGCGTTCGAAGAAAATTTACAAAATCCTCTTTAATACAAGCAGGTAACTAATAACTCATTCATTTTTCTCTAAATTTAATACGGAATCGAATAATATCAAAATTATTCATGTAAGTCGATCTATAGTGGTCGATCCGTTCCGTAACAACAGCGAATTAAAAAAAAAAAAGGTGCCTTTTTGTTTTATGTTTTTGCTTTTCCCGAGTTGGCGCTCGCTGTCCATGAAGAGTAGGGTGATGAAGATGTCGTAATATAGTTCGGCAGCTCGACTTTGCGCGCCGGACGCGTCCGTGATTTCTCAAAATAGTGGATTGACGGGCTAGTTGGTTGTTGACAAACATAATAAAAGAGTAAAAAAAAAGCTGGGAAACGTCGTGGAAGAAAAAGTGAAAGCCGTTTACAACTCCCTGTAACGCCGAATTAATTAGAGCGCAGCTCTTAAGGAGAAAGAGGGGGGGGGGGTCCCGTGACCCCCCCCCCCCCCCGCCCCCTCCCCGAGGTCACCGAAGGTACCCAAGGTCTTCCCGAAGGAACCCGAGGTCCTCGGGAAGGGGGAGGGGAGGGGGGGGGGTCTCGCGGTTACGCTGACGGCGACGCCGACGCCGCTCAAGCCGGAAACAGGCGCCTAACAGCTGCGCTCTAAAAAAGACGCGACACAGAAGAAGCAAAACACGGGATAGCACTCGTCCAGTCTTTCTGGCGCCCATCTTTTATCTCGCTTTCCCCCCTAGGGAGCCCCCTTCTTCCTCTCCCAGGCGGCACTCCGGGGATGAGGGTATTAGGACAGCTTTTGAACCGAAATCTAGGGCCGGGCGTCGATTAAAAGTTTTAGCCCGATTAATCAACACCCTTTCATCGATTAATTAATCGATTTATCGGTCTCGTTCATTATCACGTATAATATTTTTAAAAATGTATTTTTTTGTGTGTGTGTGTGTTTGCCGAATATCTGATAAACGGCGCAATATGCAATTTTGATTATGAATCAACGTGTTGCTAAGAACAGTGCAAAGGCACTCACACTCACCGATTATTACCTCAGCTGCACGATGCAAAGAGGTTCGTGGATATTCTCCGGCAAGAGCGACTTCCTTTGATTGTTCAGTCTCTGCTGCCCTAAACGGACACTCGAACGGCGTTGGGGGTGGCCAGCACACGTATAACATTTCTATGCTAAGGTTAACAGCGCAAGATCAATCACACACACCGACGCACAAAAGGACAAACAAACGCGCTGACTTACAACTCGTTTCGTATTCTGTTACTTCTTTGTTCTCGTCATTGGATTGACTCTCCCAATCTCCATGAAAAGCACAATAGCACGAATACAGGAAACACTTATAAATATGCATCTCACTCCTCACCGCAATTATCGGGATAAAATTTCGAGCTTTTTTTTGAGACAGTGTTTAGGACGGGCTACTAACACACTTGTCAGCGAGAAGCGATATTTTTTGAGCTTCCATCATCTTTCTGGTCAGCGAGTCCCGACTTCTTCGTATTACGGAACATTTTTCAATATTCGCAACGCATCCACAATCCCTACAGTGTATGCCCAGGTGTCCCGAAACGACTGCGATCGTTTAAATATCTGCCGGTTTGTCCTATATATTCTCTACCACATGAGAGTGGGATAGAATAAACTACCCCCTCGATGCAAGTAACAAAGCTCTTCCGGTGCGTTTTCGTACAACCAGCTTGACGGTGTGCTGACACATTGATCTTCCTGCATAAGCTCAGAAGCTTATTCGGTGCAGAAAAGGCTACGTTGATGTTGATACGGTTTCCTAGCCTCTTAAAAGTTGATTCTGAGATCGTTCTTTTGTGGTGACAGTTCAATCTAGACGCTCTAAGCATTTCAACAAACCCGAAACCACAACCGTGCGTGCGTAGCTTATTTCCTCGTCAAAAGCGTGTTCAAAGATCTCGACACGCTCTTTTCGGGAAGAATTTACTTCCGAGTGAAGTGGCCGACGAAGGGCGCTTGTCGGCGAGCTGCAAGCGATTGCTTCGCCCGCGGAGAAAAAGAGGAGTCTTATCCGAATGTGTACCTACCATTAACTCTCTTAAAAACGAGTTATAATAAAATCATTTGGAATCTGCGCGTATTGTAGGGCTTTCATTAGTCTACACAATGTAGTCCACGCGAAAAAAGAGTCCACATGTTTTTCTCTTGCCCTGAGATGAATAGTCGGTTTTGTAATATAGGACTTGGTATATGCGGGAACTAATACCTTTTAAACAATATAAGGTCAAAAACGACCTTTTTCAAAAATGACTTCAGTGCCCGTGCGACACATTATGTATGTATGGAACAACAGCCGTCTTTTTCTTTTTATCTCTTACTTCGCTTTTTACTTGATTGCCCCATCTGATTTTCTTTAGACCGTCCCGCTGCAGCCTTCAGTAAGGAAATAGGTCCCCGCTGACTGTAACCTGCTGATATGTGCATTGAAGCTTACTTTGAGAGAATGAAGACACGACTTTTTAAGAGCATTCGTGAGGCATAACTTAACAATACCTGTCTTCACTAGCCTAGAGTGTGTCAATCTGAACGGAAGGAATGGTTTCTTCCCTCTCGGTTCGTATGATCAGCATACATGATAATCCGCAAAAATTAACCGAAGGTCTAGAAATCGCAAGGACCCTTCTGTTGGAAGGTCATGGGTTAATTACTTCCAGTGGATCTATACAGGTCTTAAAACACGAAAGAACGTTAGGTACCATAAGCTGAAAGTCTTTAGTTGCGCAATCTAAGATAATCAAGAAGTTGTCCACAAAGCGTAACACCTTCACAACAATACAAGCATCTAAGCACTGTAAAAGGTTCCGGTCCTGATGTGCAAGGTAAAGATTGCTCAAAACTGGCGCAATACAAGATCCAATAACATACCCCTTGCTTCTGCAAAAAAAAAAAAAAAGAAAAAAGTTTATTTTTAATACGTAAAAGTAGATCTTAAATATACCGTGAGCAGTTCAATGAAACCACTTTGGGATATTCCTGACGCAGTCTCAAACGCAATAAAACAAAACGAATCAATGCAGTTTTCCACACACTTCAGAAAGTTCCTTCTGGGGAAAGGAGTAGTAGAGGTGCCTTGTGATGTCTACTGAGAAGGCCTTGAACTGCCTACCATTGCAGTTGGTTAAAAAGTCTATCACTTCGTTTCAGCCCCTCAGCATGAAGGGAACATCAACCGGAAAGATCTTTGATTTCTCTTACCGGATGATGATCTCTTCATGCTGAGAGACTCATCTACAGCTGAGACACCAGCGTCCACGGAGGCAGGCTAACTTCCGGCTGTATAAACATTCACACACACACACACACATGTTTGCGTCACTCAAGCAGTTAAGTGGGCCATCCAGGTCAGTGTACACTGTACGGTCTTTACCGAAGACGTTGTGTGAAGTACTCGTACTGGACTTGCAGCACGTGATCATATTTTAGATTTACGTCACCCACTTTGCCGGGACCGTCGTCTCTCGGGCGAAACCGCCGGTACGGGGAATGGCGTATGGCGGAAATTTGATAATTGTTCATGAGTACACTAGATAGCGCTTTTCGTTCTGCATATAATAATATTAATAATAATTCTTTATTTCTTTGATGCCCCAGAACAACCAGCCGGTCAGAATATGGTGGCACATAAATAAAAAACAAAACACAGTCCAGGTTAATAATCATATTCGACGAGAATGCCATGCAAATTAAGAGCCAAAAAGATGCAACTCAAGCTGCCTTTTAAAAACAGACAAATCTTAAAATACGTCCACATGATGAGACAGGTTATTCAAAGAGTTCTGCATTCTTATTAATGGTGACGATTTTGCTTCAATATATGGGTAAAATATGCGTGAACATCTATAACACGAGCCGACACATGAAATTGTAATGATGACGACGAATCGGTATCAATTCGTCCATGAACCACTTTATGTAAAAGTAAAATAATACGAGCAGTTCTTCTTTTCAACAAGTCACGTAAAGAAAGCTCTTTAAGCATGTATTAATAGTTAAACAATATATAAAAATATCTATTATACACAATGCGAAAAAAATCGTCTCTGCGAACTTTTTCAATCCTTGCTGCATCAGTTACCGTCAGCGAATTCCATACGGCACTCAAAAACTCGAGCCTAACACGAACCAAAGAACAAAACAAGCGAAGGGCACACAGAAAATTAATAAAATTCACGCGTCAGACGTGATATGATTTCTAACATTCGAGAAGCAGAGGTAACGATTTGGGCTACGTGGTATGAAAAAGAAAGGTTTACCTGTCGAAATAAACACCTAGGTCACAGATTTTCTGAACACGTTCAATTGAAGTATTGCCAAGTAGATACAGATAAGAAATAATTTTACGTTTTCTGCGCATCGTCAGGAGTTTTATCTGGGCTGAACACTAATAAGTTAGCAGAACACCACCCTGAGATGGGGCAACGACATCTTGTAAAAGCACACAATCATTCGTCGTCTGAATTCTTGATATCGTCTGCAAATAAGAGCAACTCCGCATTTCTCACACAAGATTCAATATCAGTAATAAATACAAGAAAAAGAAGCGGCCCCAGGTTTGACCCTTGAGGTACCCCTAAGTTGGTACAAAAATGTCTGATAATATTGATATTCAATTTACATACGTTACTCTGACGATCATTCAGATAACTTCTGACCCATAATAAAAGTAGTCGTGACACACCATATAAAAAAAGTTTGTCTAGAAGCAATTTGTGGTTTACCTTATCAAAGGCCTTCGATAAACAAAAAAAAAAAAAATATCTACTTGCCCTCGCGCAAAAACAAATGGCACAGTAAAATTGAGTAGTGAACAAAGGTTTGTCTCTACCGAACGACCTCTCTTACAAATCCATGTTGAACGGTGCTCAGTTTCCGAAAGAAGTTAGAATAAACACGGGTGTAGATCAATATTTCGAAAACTTTTGAAAAAGTAGATAGTAACGATACAGGGCGGTATACGTTCTCTACCTTAGACACGTTACCAGCTTTGTCTATTGGTACAAGATACATTTTCCATAGACTTCGGTAAACAGATTTTTAAGCGAAATATTAAATACATGTTCCAGTAAAGCGGCAAAAATATCAGCACAGCCCTTAACAATAAAACTTTAGTTTTAATTTTTGTATTGCCTCCAAGATTTCGCCGGTATGAATTAACTTGGGTAATTGACAAAGTATAATTACAAACAATGCTACCGACAAAATTCGTGTTCTGGGGAACACCCGAAGAATAACAATCGCTTAAATAGTTTCGAAATATATTAGCTATGTTTTCGGGACGAGTTCCATAATCCGTGTCAGTACGTAAAAATGTGTTCCTAGTTGACTCTTTTGTATGAAGCCTTACAAATTGCCAGAATTGATAGGCTGCTTTCTACTCCTCTTTCATAAACACATTTATCATGCTTAAACAACTTTTTAACAAGCGCTCGGTAAACACCGAATTTCATATACCATAGTTCAACGCCACTTCTTTTAAATAATTTATGAAAATGATTTTTCTGGCGCATATACTGTTTTAATTCCTTCGAGAACCAAAAGGGATACTTAGACGGTTTATAAAAGCGCTTAGGAATAAACAAATCGATTGTTTTCCTTACTATCTCTGTTAAGGATTCAGTCGCGGAATCTACACAGTCATCACTCACGACCGTCAACCAATCATAATTTTGAAGAAACTTACCTATACAGCTCTAGATAATCATCATTGCTATAGTCGTAAGTGCTGTAATGTTGTCGTACTCACGACCTTCCAGATAAACAAAAAAATAAAGACGTTTACAAATCTCTGTAATGCGAAATTAGAGCGCACCTCTTGAGGAGGAGGAGGGAAGGGTACGGAGGGGAGGGTATGCCCCTCCTCCCCTTCCCCTCCTCCTCGCCGGCTGCCCTCCCATTTAGCGAAAAATTTTCGCTAAATTTCCCGCTAAATTTAGCGGGAAAATTTTCACTAAATTTCTTTGCTAAGTTTAGCGGGTAAATATTCCTGCTAAATTTAGCGGGGAAACTGAATTGGTTTAAGGTTACGTGACGTCAATTTCTCCGCTGCATTTAGCGGGGAAGCTTAACCCGCTTAATTAAGCGGGGAAATTTTCCCGCTAAATTTAGTGAGAAAACGTTCCCGCTAAATTTGGGGGAAATATTTTCCCACTAAATTTATCGGAAAATTGTTCCGCTAAATTTAGCGGAAAGATTTCCCCGCTAAACTTAGCGGATAAATTTTCATGCTAAATTTAGCAAAGGCTTCCCTCCAAATTTATCGAAAAATTTTGCCGCCAAATTTAGAGGAACATTCATACCCTCGTGACGTCACACGTGACGTCACGTTTGACGTCAATATGGGAAACGTCTTGCTTAAATTTAGCGAAAAAACTTCCCGCCAAATTCAGCGAAAAATTTCCCCGCCATATTTAGCGGAAAAATTTTACCCTCGTGACGTCACGTGTGACGTCATTGTGGGAAACGTCCCATAATGCAACGCCGCTCAGCCCGGAAACGGGCGCCTAAAGAGCTGCGCTCTAAAAACTACGGTGAAAGGTGGATGAAAAACGTCAGGTCGAACAAGGGGATCACTAGTTGACAATACATTTTCATTGGCACAGTTTGAAAGAAAAAAGACCGAGAACATTCCCGGCACTATTTTTCAAGCTATTGTGCTGACTAAACCCGTTAGAATGAATAAAGTTAAGTAATCGGGACACTTTATTTCCTGTTCGACTGCTCAAGCCAGTCATTAAACCAGATGACCAATCCACGCCAGGAAGGTTAAAATCCCCATATATATGAACCTTAAAGGGGGGGGGGGGGGGGGGGGGTCACAAATATGTGGGAGTTGCCCTTTGACACTTTTAAGGTAAAGACCAGAAACCCGTTTTCGCTTGCGTGTCCTAGTTGTTGTGTAAAAAAAAAAGATAAATATTGGCATTTCTGGCACCCCTCAACTCACTCCCAGCCTTCAGGGTCACACCTGGTCCCCCTCCTAGTGACGTCATTCGGAGTGCCGTGTAGCTTCCCGTGTGCTCTCTCGGAGGACGCTTCCTCTCCCTCTCTCTGCTGACAGTAGCGGGCGTTATGCTGCAGCTTAGAGCCGAGCGAGGTCACGTAATCTTCCGGCCTGATTCCCTCGGCTGCCACTACGCGGCTGCAGGTGGGGGAAAAAGCTCGACTTTTGTTTTGCGATTATGCAGCGGAATGGCGACATTTTTTAGTCAAGCAGATTTTTTTCTACTCTCTGGGATACGATAAACAACGTAAAAATGACGAGATGCAAATTATTTTAATCTTAAAATCGTTGCACCCACCCTTTAAACTTGGAAAAATCAACTTGATCTTGAAGTACTTTTAAATGGTTGGCAAACACAATGGGATCTGATAACGGGGGGAAATAGTAATTCCGAACAAGGTAATTAAAACCGTCACCGGATAATAGCTCATCCCACACACATTCCACGTAGGATTCCAAATCCCGCCTTCTGATCGAGTTGAGCGACTCGCGCACCGCAATTCATACACCACCACCAAACTTCTGTCCCGTGGCACTGTAATCTCGATATTTACGATGCACGTTCTTAGAGATAAGACTGGTCATACATAAAAAAACTGGTAGAATAAATATGCATCCCTCCGGACACACGTCTGGGTTATTAATCGCTTCAAATAGGTCTTCGGATAGAGAGACGTGAAAAGACGAGTAGAACGGGAATTTTGTTTTCATCTTCGTGCAGCACACAAATTTTCGTCACAGGAAAGGTTCGACAAGAAAGTAACATCTATTACCGTTGTTTTGGGGTTCGAATCGGAATACAAATAGGCCTTTCTGAACCGGCAGACGAGGAACAATGGTAACCTTTGATGATTTCGATGTTCCAACCGATGGCTTTTGTCGTCGTCGAGGGCCCACCGAAGTAAATTCATTGTCCATGGTCGCGCTTGAACCTTCACCCCCTTGAAGCTCGCTGGCGCTTCGTGCGGCACGGTCTTTTAAATTGTCGTTGTCTTTGTTTCCGTTGTGTGGTACCGTCGATACGAGACCAGTTCTTGCATTGACGGAAGTTCGGGCCTCCGTTCTCGCACAATTGCTGCTGTCTGTAGTAGATCACGATTTTGTCGCAATGATGTAGCCGCCGAGCAGCTCTGATTCTGATGTTTTGAATCTGGCACTCGCTGCGCCAGTTGCTTGCGCAAGTCACAAACTTCGGAACGCAGATGGTTGTTATCTGCTCGTCGGCACTTCATTTCCGCGGTCAGCACATCCAGCTTGATATTCAGGCGTTCCCATGCAGATTCCTGGTCATACGTAGCGCGCGTGGCTTTGGCTGCGTTGGTTAATTCACAAACCGTATCGCCATCCGTGTCTGACTCAGGCAAGTCCGATATATCTTCAGAGTTAGGCTTATCTCTGCAAGCCTTCCGGTGCTGCTGGGTACAAGCGTTACATTTGTACGCACTTTTTCCTGACGCCATCAGAACATTATATTCTTCAAGGCCAACCTTAATACAGCTACAGGGAAAATTGAGCATGCAGCCAGCAGAACACATGAGAGCTACATAGCGACAATTTTTTCGGAGCAGCTTTCACACACACCCTTCTTGGACACCATCTTGGGGCAAGATGACGTCCAAGGTGCAAACGAGCTGGACAAGAATGACAAAAATAATCCCTGGAGAAGGGGGACAAGTGGGACAAATCTCCAAACACAGCTAGCTGACTGGTGCGCGACCGAAAAAATCCGCCTGGTTCTGGTGGTTGCGCGCCATTTGTATTCTTGAAAGGTGAAAAAAAGACAGGGTGCGCCCCCTCTTAAGGAGGTTATATGTTAATCAGTCATATGTTACTCAATCTTTTGCCATGATATGTTAGTTCAAGTCACTACAAACGGTTAAAAAAAAAGTTTTTTAAAAAGTTTTTGTTTTATTGCCGTGCAATTTTGCTACATTTGGAAAAAATGAGCTGCGTTTCTGCATAAATAATAAAACTACAATAACGGTCAAGCATATTTTTCCTGTATATTCGTAAAAATGTGTTTAAAGATGCTCATTTTGATATATTTTACGCTATTTTATATGAAGACTGGTAAATAATGTGTGAATGTCTCTCTAAGACGTGTTCATATAACGTATTTCGTTTTTTTTTTTTTTTTGCATAAAAAGTGTATGTCGTAATCATGTCGTTAAACACCTGACACTATGGTGCAGAAAAGAAAAATAAAACTTTTAGTCGAAGGGAACGTTTCATTCTCAAATTGATATGCCAAAGAAAGCGACCTCTGCTTCCAGCTCCGCCAAACGTCGTACTCCCAGGTTGTCGAGCACTGTAAATGCTGGAAGGTATTGGCGACGTGCGCGATCGAAAGCGTCGCTGTGGTCGGCCTTCCAAGATTGGCCGAATGCTGACTATGACGTCAGCAAAGGATTTCTCATTGACGGAAATAAGAGGAATGGAAGAACTTTAATTTCGACGGTGTTGGTAGTGTTGCTTTAAGAGCGCAATGATTTCGAGCTTCCACCATGCTCCTTACAAGCACCGTCGAACTTGCTGTTCGCAAAGTAATGACGTCACGAAAGGTAACCATAGGAGGGCGCCACTAAAACATCTCGCCGCTAATAGCGTGATTGGCCGGGGCCACGGTGTAATTGATAATACTCTTCAGGTGAGAACAGCGCGCTCCTCGCGACGTGCCGATAAAGTTCGCTTTTCACTCTCTCTCCTTCTCTCTCTCACTATGGTTTCAAGCGGCGCCGGCAGATGACTCGTCAACCTGTGGGCACGGTGTAAGACACAGGAGGCAGGCAGCAGTGCACAAGACGGCTCGTGCCGCCTCATGCTCCACACGCACAGAGCTCCAGCGAGGTTGTCGCACGTGCAGAAAGACCACGGTGTACCGAGGTGTCATGGCAACGAGATAATGTTTTTCGCTCTCACATAGTTTCGCCGTTTGGCCGCCGCCGGCACTGTCAGCCGCGGGCACGGTGGCCGCGGAATAATGCAGCCCTTCGGATGCCCGTCGAACGAACGCTATCTGATTCCTCGCGCCGCGCATTCAGCCCCGCCGCGTCCTCACCTAAAGAGTATATCCCGTGGCCGGGGCACAGGAAAATAAGGCTGCTTCAGAAACTATTAGCGACAAGACTGTATATATGCGCAGACGAGTTGGCGGCAGCTAATCACGTCGTTAAACACCTGAGAGTGCGGTGTGGAAAAAGAAGAAAAAAAAAAATCTTTTGAGACGTGCCCTTCTGTGTCTGTTCCTTCCACTAAAAGATTTTTTTTTTCCTTTTCTGAACCACAGTTTTAGATGTTAAACAACATGATTAGCTACCACCAGCTCGCCTGCGCACGTACCTACAGTCTTTTCACTTAGATTGTAGTTTTTTTTTTTTTTAATATTCCGCGTACATGCCGTAAACCTTTCATAAAATAAATAGAAAAAAATAATATTACTACGTGCACGCTCCGGTGTGAAATTGACGGCTGTGCCAATTAGCATAACGAAGCATTGGCAATCTCCACGCTTTGAGATTCGAAATTTTGATATCTCTGGAAGAAAATTAACGTGGCTTTCACGTACATTTTTTTTTTTTTGCATAAATATAAAAAAAAGTATGACACGTGCCATTACTGTACGATCTGACGTGGAAACATCCTGCTTTCTATATGTGCATGTGTTTTGTATTTTAATCAAAGATTCATCGAGAAAGGAAGATGTATACCAGGCTGAACACGATCAACGAACGATGCTTATCTGAGCAAATCGGAGCGTTGAACTTTCCTTCCACCTTCGTCAGTTACGCAGCGTTCTATTGCGAGAAAAACAGAACGCAAAATAAAAATCAAATAAAGCTTTAGAGCAAGCTGTTTTAGTATGGCCGGCTCGACGTCAATTCGACAATTAAACTGCGCTTTAGGTTAGAGTAACTCTTCCTTCCGCATTGTTTCCAGTGACGGATTGATCAATCAGTCTGCCATGTGTAAAATTACAAGTAGTGACGAAGAATCACTATTTGCTATCTACCTAAATCAAATTAAAATGATCTAAATAAAATGAATCTAACTTTAAATAAAAGACGATCTCATTCATTTGATATAAAAATCCTAACTTGTTCTCACCCTGTATATCGTGATTAGCTGAGTTGTGCAAGTCCCGCTGAGGGGGCTACAGTCCACCTTCCGTCGTTTCAAGCACCATCAAGATTTTCGTTTCACAACTGTGTGTCTTCGATCGACAGGGTGCTCACGCTGCTCGGTTACAAGCTCGATCGCAAGCTGGGAGACTTCAAAGGCCCGCTTTCGCGAAGACCGCCGCCCGGTCAACACCGGCGACAACTCCTGGAGCCCCACCACGAGGGTGCTGGACTCCCTGCGTCTACGGAAATTCGGCCGTCTCGTCTGCAAGCCGGGCACGCAGGGAGCCCTCGCCAGGCGCTCGCGAGACCGCGAAGACGACCGTCGCGAAAACCGCTGCTAGGCCTAACGCACTTGCGCATATATCATCACCATCACTTTCATCTTGTATATTATATCATCACATAATCACCATGACTGGACGCGGCACCGCGGACCTCCATGGCAAGGGCTGCTGCCTTCCTGCGGTGCCGCGGCTCTCCTGAGCCAATAAAGATTATTATTATTATTGTTATAGAATACGTATACAAACATGACGAACACCGTGATGGTGCCATATGGACGCTGATTGGTAACATCAGCCCGTTGCATTGGCCGCGTCTAGACTTAAAGGGACCATGAAACGATTTTAGAGAGAATTTGATTGTCTGTGGGATCAAAATAGAAATAGCACGCGAGATTAGGAAGGCTAAATTCTCATTTTTGGCACGAAACTTTGGCAAATAAAAGCGGACTATGGGGAGCACAAGTTCGTCTGCTTCTTGCACAGGGGTTGCGATGATGTCAGAACGCCAAGCTTTTATTGGCTGACTGAAAAAAAAAAATGGCATTGAGGTCTACCCGCTATCCTTGCAGTCAAAGCCAATCAAAACTGGGCGTCGTTCTGATGTCACCGCAACCCCTGCGCAAGAAGCAGACGACTTGCTCTCCGCGTATCTTACACTCTTTCCCTCGAACGCTCGCAACGAAGCTGAGTTCATGAATGGGTGGACGAGTTGCGATGACACTGTAATGGACGGTAGCTTGCGCCGCCTAGCAAAGTAACTGCAACATCCAAAGTGTCGGAGTTCTTTTTTTTTTTTTTTTCGAGCACGTCAGTTTTAGTTTTGTTTTCGTGTTGGATACAAATAGTGGGTCACTCGAACTGAGCTCGCAAACGATGAAATGGTCGATGAATACCTCAACGGAAATGACCGAGTTCAATATTCGGTTGCATAAGCCGCAGCGTCAACGAGAGCACGAAAGGTTCGTTTCGAGCGTTGCGTGTTCGCAGCCGAAATGTGAACGTATACCATTCTGCACTGAGTAATCTTCACTCCTCCATAGCCGGTTCCGGCGCCGAACGGGTACAGCCTTCGTCGGACAAATTCACGTTCTGCCGCGTCCCGGCGTGCGGAACAAGGCCCACACTAGCATTCAGGAATGGTGCAGAAAATGGTAAATGTCTCTTAAAATAGAAAAAAAAAAGGTCTGTGTGTTCATCATTCACTAGCTAAAACCACTAATGCTGTCTTGATGGTGTTTTTATGGAAAGAGTTGATAGTTACAAATACCTTGGCGTTACTATTATCAGTGATCTTCGATGGAACGTGCATGTAACCAATATCGTTTTCTCTTTCTGAAGTATCTTTCTGAAGTAAAGAACAAAAAACCGCTTTTGCCTGCATGTCCTAGTTTTGATTTTAAAAATGGACAAAAATTGACGTTTTCGGCACCTCTCAACTCCTTCACCATCTTCCGAGTCACGTGCGCTGTGATATCAATGGGGGTGGCGCGGTGTTCCGGTGAAGCTCTCTCTCTAGAGCCATCAGTGAGCAGCGAGAACTCATCCGCTCGCCACTGCGTGAACACGTGCTGGCGCAACACCTCCTAGAGGCTGGGAGTCGGGCCATACCCGTCCGGCCCTGTCCCCCTCCACCTCCGGCTTCTGGCGGCTGTTCCGCTGTTCGCGGTAGTAGATAGAGCTGACGGTTTTGTGGACCTAGGATAGATGGCGCCACTAAAACTCCGTATAATAAAAGTTTGGTCGATGATATCAGGTTTTTGACGCATTTATATTTACGTTGGAACGACAAGATTTATAGAAATGTTACCTTTTATCGAGCAGGTATTCGCACAACTTGCTATCTCTCTACAAGACCCCCATTGACGTCATGCCGCGTGTTTCTCACGGCCGCCGCTCGCGGCTGCAGGTCGAGGAATATTCAAATTTTTGCCACGCGATTACGCGGCGGAATCGCAACATTTCGAAGGAAGGAGGTGTGTTTTCTGTCCTTTGTGACAAGGTGAACAATGTCAAAAGTAGAAGATGCCAATTCTTTCAACGTTAAAATGGTTGCACAGCTCCTTTAATATTGGCCACCACTGCAACAAAACTGCTCGCTTATAAAATGCACATACGCCCTTAGTTAGAGTATGCGTCTAAAATGCAACCCCCCCCCCCCCCACAAAAAAAAAAAAAAAGAAAAGAAAAAGCAAGGAAAAACACCTAGTCCTTGATCTTGAACGCGTGCAACGATTAGCCTTCCGTTTTATTTTTTCGAAGTAGCGTAGATTAGATTCACCAACAGAGCTGTACGCTCTATCTACTCTTCCCTTCCTTGAGCCTAGACGAAAAAACAAGCGTTTGAAGTTTCTTTTTTATTATTCTTTCTGAGTCACTGCTCATAGACCCATCAACTTACGTGATATTTCATAGTCGCGTATCACTCGGAACGAGCACACTCGCGTTACTTGCATGAATTCTCGTTTAATAAAGATTGTTTCAAATTTTGCTTTTTTCCCAGGCACAGTGAGAGAACGGAATGTACTACCGGATAGTGTCGTTTCACTCCCTGATTCTGAGTTGTTTTCATCTTATTTAGACAGAACATAACTATTTGTATATGCCAATATATATATATATATATATATATATATATATATATACTCGTTTGCGCGTGCATTGGCTGCGTTTTATTTCTTCATTCAATCATTGATTTATTCAGATACCTACAGCGCCATGGGGCATTACAGTAAAGGGGGGGGGGGGGGAAGATGGGAATGAAAAACACAAATAGTTATACAAAGGTTCAAAGGGCAATATACACGAGCCATAAATATTTTAGCATCATAACAAGGTGCAGGCTACATAAAAATGCGCTCTATTAAAAAATGAACTGAACACTAGGAGGTTAGTGTTGAATTAAACATATCGTTAGGAACAATGTTGACTATCGACGTTGGCCAACCATTCCAATCCCGTATTGTTTTAGGAAAAAATGAGTTCATAAAGACGTCAGTTCTACAGCGGATTTCCTTAACCTTATAAACATAATCCTATCGTTGCGATATGTAATCTGGCGGGTGAAAGTATAGGCATTTCTCTCCTATCCCAGTCCTACATCCCAGGCTCTGTTTCGCATAAGTCAGACTAAGTCGCCTGTCAGAATTGTTTAAAACAAAACGGGTAGTCCGGTTCTGTATCTTTTCAAGCTTGGTTATCTGAACAGCAGTGTGAGGGTCCCATATAGCCCAAGCATATTCTAACATTGACCGGACATGTGAAAAATAAAGTCTTTCTTTTAAGGAACGTGGTACAGGCTTAAAATTACGAGCGAGGAAGCCAAGCATTCTCGAGGCTTTAGAGACAGTATAGTCAATATGCCTATTCCAACTTAAGGTCGAGGTTAGAAATACACCGAGATATTTGCATTCGTAGGCTACAGTGAGTGGCTCGTCATTAATAGTATAAGCACTGAGGGATAGAACTGGTCGTCTCGTAAATGGAACGTGGACAGTTTTCTTGAGATTAATATTCATTTCCCACAGTTTGCACCAATCGGTGATTGCATTTATATCTGCCTGTAGAATGTCGACACCATCACTCGCTCGTATTTTCCGATAAACAACACAATCGTCTGCAAAGATACGCACTGGATTTTGTGTACCCGCTTTTCGGCGTGTGCTTCGTTTGCTGTTTTTTACTTTTTTTTTTCGAAATGTATTCGTAATTACCACTCCTATTTGAAGTCCTTGGACTAATGGTATGTCAAATAAATAAAAATAAATAAATAGCTACCGAAACATTTTAAGCTGCACTCCACTCAGCTGTGACGTATGCATATATCCATGGCGCTGATCGCACAGGCGTCGCGGACCAACGAGTCCTACGAAGTAATCGGCGTTCATAGAAACCTCGGTATAGGTGACGTCGTTTCGAAGTCCTTCAGAAGTTTCTACCTACTAATGTTTGTACTGCGGTCGACGCAAAAACGTCGTTTTCACGCAACGCGACGCTTGACCGACGCGGCTTCCTCGCTCGGCTAAGAGAACTTTCGTTTCCGGTAAAAAGGCATACTTTACGTCACGCCCACGTGATATCACAGGTTGGTGAACGAGGCCGGTCAAAATGTGAAAAAAAAAAAAAACAAAAAAAACGTAAACACTTTTTTGTGTGTGGTGTGTGTCTGTGTGTGTGTGTGTGTTGTGTGTGTGCGCGTGCGTGTGCGTGCGTGTGCGTGCGTGCGCGCGCTAAACTGGAGGCAGCAAAACGAAAACGGATTCCTGCCCCGGGGTCTATGAACATGGAAGATTCATTCGGGTCTTCGATTAGAAAAAAAGGTGGAAAATTATTTAATGGAGCCTTTAAGATAAAACTAAGTATAGAAACACGAAAAAGATATATGTGCACTTTGTTTAAGGTCTTGCGGAGAAGATGTAACGAGAAACTGAACTACGTTAGTCGTCACTAGAAATAAGTAACATGAGTACGTTACCCGTTAATATTTTGGAAACGTAACAAGTACGTTACTACGTAAGCGAAAAAAAAAAAAAGTAACGCGTTCCCGGTAACGCCTGTACTCGCAACGCGGTACCGCCGACACTGTGGGGAAGCTTTTCACCCCTCTTTCCCCTAAGGAGATCGCCTCCTCCCAAAGCTCCTCCCCAGCGTTAAAGTGGAAAGAGGTGGGAGCAGTCGTCCCCCGATCGAACTAGCGGTTGTACTGCTGCACTGGCTAAATTTCTCGCCTACAGACACCAGAAGCCCATTGAGGCTGACAAGCTTCCGGCCGTATTCGCGGCGAGAAGTTTAGGTGGAATTTGTTCGCAACCCGGAGTGGGGATACTTCAACTTCCTCCGCTGGTGCAAGCACGTGCAATGCCAAGCTTCTATGCACTATGAAAATTAAAACATACCTGCGTGGGTCGCACGTGCACTACCCATAGTGAGGAAAACGGAAGCACCCCTTGCGAGCTTCTCACAGCGAATAAACATACAGACAACATTATGATGTGGAAAAAGCGGCGGCCTCTATACGTGAGGCACACCAACCTACCAGGTGGCGCTCTTTTCCACAGCACTGCCTCGTCTCGCTCGCATATAGGAAGTATTCACTGGCGGCCATAGCTGTGTGCACGACTGCTGAGCGCGTGCGGATAGCGAGCTTCCACAGTTCTTTTGTAACGTGCATTCCGCAGCCTCAAGATTGCCGGTCTTAGCAGCCTATTAATGTGGGCTCGTTCAGAGCATGCGCTTACCACAAATATGGCGCCCAGTGAATACTCCTTGTTGACAGCCGCAAGAATTTGCCAAGATTTTTTTTTTTTTTTTTTTTTTTTTTTCAGCGGACACAGCTGTATTGGCACAGCGGGGGCACATCACGAGCAGCACGAGCTCATCGGGATTTCGACTGCAGCGCCACGCGCGGCTTTCAACACCTTTGGCTTCAAACAGCCAATAAACCACTGCCGCTGCTTTTTTTTTTTTTTTGTGTTTCGTTTAAAAGGGATACTGAACCAAGGAATTTAGTGTCCATAACATAATAAGTGGCGCACGTTCTTTCCACGAGTCAGCAGCCACCGGTGTGCGCGAGCACACGCAACAAAAATGACGTCAAAGACCTCCATTCGCGTTTAAGATGACAGTGAAGTGTATGGGCTTCGGGCCAAAGGAGAATAAAGACAAGTTTTTCATCTACACAGTGGTGTCTGGTGTAAAAGGTAAGCGATTAATTGGTCTAACAAGCACGTAGCTTTCACTTGTAGAGATGAAAAACCTGTATCCTTTGGCCCGAAGCATTGCGCGAATGAAG
Organism: Ixodes persulcatus; assembly: GCA_013358835.2. Taxonomy (NCBI): domain Eukaryota; kingdom Metazoa; phylum Arthropoda; class Arachnida; order Ixodida; family Ixodidae; genus Ixodes; species Ixodes persulcatus. The sequence continues at coordinate 456,389 of JABSTQ010011237.1, forward strand.
GTCTTTGACGTCATTTTTGTTGCGTGTGCTCGCGCGCACCGGCGGCTGCTGGCTCGTGGAAAGAACGTGCGCCACTTATTAAAGAGTTTTAGTAGAGCGTACGCTAAGGATTGCGGGCCTTGCGGGCGCGTGCTCAATCCATGCTCGAAGTGACGGCACGAGCTCCCGCAAGGCCCGCAATCCTTAGCGTACGCTCTACTAAAATTCTCTATTATAGACACTAAATTCTTTGGTACAGTATCCCTTTTTAAATGCGAGCGCCCGGCTTCATCTATGGCTTTATTTGAGCGAGAACGAGCGCAAATAATCTGCCAGATCAAACCCCATGCTCGAGCCAGCAGCTTCCACAGCGTTGAATTTACTAAGTAGGAAACCAAGTATAGTTCACTGTAAATTCATAAAATATATCAAGGGGCTTTAGCTTCCACTAAAGCCTCTCAATGTGTTTGCGTTTGTCTTTCAAGTAGCGTGAAACGCGCCAGTGCACGAAGCCCGTTTCTAGAGCGGCCCTTGGAAGCAAATGGCGGCGCAGCACTGAAATGAGCGGCTCTTGTAAGCGAATGAGGGGATCGGTGGCCGAGTGGGCTAGCGCACACCAGCTCTGAGCACGTGGAGCCAGGGCTTAAAGTCTCCCTCCAGTCTGGGGGGTTCTCTCCTAGCTCGAGCACAGGTAGAGGCCCCCGGAAAAAGAAGGGGGGTGCTTTTTTTTGTGCTTCTTCGAAAACATTAAACCGACACTTCTACAGCTTCTTTCTACAGCTATGTATTCCTTTAATTTATCCAGGACTTGTCATCTCTGTTCCCCAAGCAGAGGACTAAGACAGAGGGACCTTAGGTACAACGGGGGCTCTCAGACCTCCCGCCATAAATGGAGGGGAGTCCCGGACCCCCTGAGACCCCCCAGAGTTTAAGCACTGCGTGGAGCGAAAGCTCGCGCTGCAGAACCCAGGATCCTGGGTTCGATCCCGACCCCTGCCCGTTTCGATCTGGATGAGCATCGTGCCGGCGTGCCGTCGTGTATCAACTGCGTGCTGCACGTTAAAGATCCCAGGCTAGAGGTTGTACTGCACTGGCTAAATTGCTCATCTACAGCTGGGAGACTCGTCGCCCGCTGAGGCAGACCAAGTTGTAGGCTGTATAAACATACACACACACATTTTCTTTTTTTGAAAGCGAGTGGCGGCGGAACTTTTGCTTGCCCGCTCGTGGCACCTGTCTTGTACGTTTCCAGGAGGTCGTGCCACAGCCATGGTTGGCGGCATAGAGTTATTATAATGTACGCTAGAGGTAGCAGACATGCAGCCAGTCTACTTTTGCGGTGCTCCTGCGCATTCCTCTGGGAAAATGCGCGTGCATTTTGTCTCTTCGCCGGAAAATAACATGGAACACGTGCATGCGCTCTGTTTAGGGTCATGACATTCTTTGTATAGAGGAAATTCACTGGACGCCATATTTGAGGGCAATGTTTAGAGCGGCAGGATCAAAACGAGCTTCCATTAATTGGCTGCTCAGACCGGCAATCTCGGTGGTGCGGAATGGCGAAAGAAGTGTGGAAGGTCGCGGTCAGCACGCGCTCAGCAGTCGCGTACACAGCTATGGCCGCCAGTGAATTCTCCCTATGGTACCCGATGCCCTCAGAAAGCGCTCTGGAGAAAACTATCGAGAGATAGCAGGTAACAAAATGCCGCCGTGGCCACGAGCTCGTGCCGGGATTTCTCACTGTCCTTGGTCGCCCGCTCCCGTCGCCTTTCGTCCGCTTTGCCTCGTCGCGCGACTGAGCGAACGACAACGGGTCGCCGCGCCGATTGTCTCGTCGCTCGCCAAATATCTTACACGCTACGCTGTTTATGCCCGACGTCTCGCCTTCTCGCTCTTCCCGCGTGTCCCGAGCTCGGAGATCGCGGCGGTCGGAAGGAGTGGCCGGAGGACAGCGGCGGGGCCGAATGGGGCCAGCTCGGACGCCCAAGGGGATGCCCCCGTTGGCCAAGGTCGCGCTCTCCCCGACCGACATCGGCCGGCTATCGGGACGTCGGGGGCCCGCCGGGGACGGACCCGCCCGAGTCAACGAGGTCAAGGCCGCTCCGACCCAGAACAATACGACATTGTGTACGTTACCCCTTTTTTTTTCTTTCGCCGCCGGTTCGGGGGCTTCCGGCCCGCGCATCCGTGGCGGAAGCCGCACCGCGTCGGGCCCTCGGTCCGCATTGTATGCAAATAGTCCGCGAGGTCACGGCCGCCGTTTCTTGCCAGAAGAAGCCGGCCTCGGTTGTTGTTTTTTTTCTGCGTATCGGTAGCCTCCGAGCCCCGCCGAAAAGAGCCTCCGCGTCGTTCTCCGGGGAGTGCGACGGCCGGCCCCCAGTGTCCTTCGATCCGAGCCACCGGACGAGTGGGACTTCGAATGGCGCCGGCTTTTGACAGCGCCGCGGTCTCGTGGTCAGGTCTCATACGCAGAAAAGGGCCAAAAAGGCCGGGTCGGGGGGTCACATCCGGGCACGTATACCGAGGAGACACGCGAACGAACCCAGAAAGACGGAACTGACGAGGGCATGGCAGCGGTCCCAGCCTGTCGTCGCCCTGGGGGGGGTCGCGCGCGACGGTCTGACCGGTGAACCACCGTCGGGTTGCGTGCGAGGGTACGCTGGTTTCGTCGCCGAACAAGGTATCGCGGCCAGTCGGTCGGACTTTCCGGGCCACGCGAGCCGACGTAGCGGGGGGCCACGCGCGTGGCGGCGGCCCTTCACGCTTACCGGTTCAGGAGGGCGCCATCCGGGGTGGGGTCCTGGTCGCAGTTGTCGGCTGTCGAGTGTCCTCCGCACGCCGGGTCGCACGTTTGGGACGGGGTAGCGGCGATGCTGGGTCGCGTGGCACGGGCGACGTCGCCGCGGTCAGCACACTTCTGCCCAATCTGGGTCAGGGCGCCCTTAAAGACGCCGCCACTCGCCGGGGTTTCCTCCAGGGGGAGCTGGAGGAGCCGCGTCCGCCGCCGCCTGCCAGAGAGCCTAGGGTAGGGAGAATGTCCGACGGTCGGGCCGCCGCGTTCGTTCGCGAGCTGCGAGGAGGGAACGTCGGTCGCTCGTCTGCGAGCGTTTCTGCCGTCAGTGACGCATGCGCAGTAGCGATCAATCCGCCCGTAGAGGCCATTAAATAACGCTCTCCACGGTTTGGGTTGCATCATCTCCTGAACCCAGGCTCTCTACCGCTCGCGTCAGCGGAGAGGCACTCCGCCTCGGATTATAGGAGGTGCGTCAGGCAACTGCTCCAGAGATACGTTTATCGAGAGCAGAGCCGAAACGTCACTCCGGGGGGAGCTACTCTGCGCCGGGGCAGCTGGGGTCCGCGAAGAATGTCAAGGACTCGTGGGGTATCTGTAGGACCACGTCAGAGCTCAGATAAGTCTCAAAATGATGGGGTGGCGCAGCTCCGGCGGAACCGCGTTAGATAGTACTCGGGGCCACGGGCCTAATCCCCACTTCCAAATGACATAAAAAAAAAATGGGCCTCGAACTTGGTCTGCCTCAACGGCCTCAACGGACGACGAGCCTCCCAGCTGTAGATGAGTAATTTAGCCAGTGCAGAACCCAGGATCCCTGGCTTCTGCAGCACGAGCTTTCGCTCCACGTGCTCCGAGCTTGTGTGCGCTAGCTCACTCGGCAACCAATCCCCCATTTAAAGAAAAAAAAAAAAAAGAGGCGCACTTGGTTTTTGTTGCGCATAGCACTGCGTTTTTCAGCGCGGAAACGAGCTTTCAGAGACGTTCACTTTTCCTGGCGCTGGCCTCCACACGCAGCTATGGAGTGCCACGAAATTCGTCCGTCCAGGACCCAGCCGCGGACACCCCGTCGAGCCACTCGAGAGACTTGAGTTGCGACGGAAGGGTGCGTTGTCACGTGCCTCGCTCTAAAGATGTGATGGTAAGTCATGTTGAATCACCGGCGGGATCCTGGTGTGATTGTTATAGTCGTTTACAAGTTAAGAAGGTAGGAGATGCTCCTCCCACAAGCGTGATGCGCCGGTTTCAAATCCCTCCGCAGTCGAAAACAGAGTTCACTTGAAACGCTGCTTGTTCCGCTTCAATGGATAGATAATGGCCACAGAGTGGTGCCAACTTGTCTTCGACCCCCACTTTTTAAGAAAGCGACCATTGTATTCATCGGAGGGGGAAGCGAGCCCCTGAAAGCAGCCTTTGTATCCATCGGAGGGGGAAGCTAATCCCCGAAAGTCGTCCTTGTTTCCATTAGAGGGGGAAGACTCTAATCTCCCTCTCGTGGCTTCCGCAATGCTAAGTCAAGGTCGAAAGATAAAGCAATAATTTACAGGAAGGCAAGACCCTCCTCGCGCGTTGGACCGCAACGTCACGGAAACGATGGGACGCTATTGGATGCGGAGGTGGCGGAGGGATATATGATTCCCTTTGAGGGGCATTTGCCGCTACCTTCTTGACTTGTAACCTACTATATATATATAGTGGCTTCGATGAAGATGAGGTCCAACAGCCACCGTCCTTGGTCCGGAGGTTTATGTCGCCGCAGCGGCAGCTTCTCTCGATGTTGGACAAAGAGGAAGACGAAGACCCGTTGACGTTGGCTACTTCGGCCGATGTTCGAAAGCCTTGGCTCCGGGACTTCGAGAGGGTCTTCGCCGAGCGATGGTGTTGCGGACCGTCCCTGTAAGTGCGCCGTGATTCGAGCACGGCCTCGCCGGGGCAGAAACATAACAGCATCCCCGGCGGCACGGTGGTCTCTTTCACCAGTGCCAGCTTCCAACTGGCCGATGAAAAGACCTCAGGAACGCCGCGGCTGACGGGCATCCTGAACAAACGAAAGGACAGAGACAGCAGGGAACACAGACGCCAGACATGAACCCCAGAGAGCCACCAAGCCTTCCGTTTGTTCCTGCTGTGCCCCTCAGTGCATTTGTTCTCGAACATCCGAAGCGACGCTGACAATGATCATGAAGAAAACCTTCCAAAAGGACGGCGCTACAAAAATTCAAAAGAGAAAACGACCCCACTTCCCGTAGTTTCCATATGTAACTTTTTTTTAGAAGGATATTGCGTTTGCCGTTTGAATATTAAGCTTCTCTGTACACTGTATAGGCTAGTTCTAGCTGTACTGTAATACAAGTGGAACAATTCTACGCATTTAAAGAATAACGCTCTATTGCCTCCCAAACAGGGTTCTTTCTAAATATAGGATCTGAAGTTCTGAACCCTTCCTAAACGAGTCACATTCACATTGTAAAACTCTAAAACTGACGTTCAACCTCGAAACACTATATACATAAATAGATGCTTAATCTCCCTGAGGCATCGTGAGCAAAACTTTATTTACAACCACACTCTTTTATCCTGCTGGCAAACGCAACCTGCAGGAATCTGGTATCTTTGGTTTCACGTAGAAGGATTTAGAGACGTTTCCAGGGGTCTTGGCGACTTCAGTCGAGTTCGTGGACGAACTGCATCGACGCTCACACTGCCTCACTGCGCCCTTTATCTTAATCAAGGTGTATTTTATTTGCTCGAGGATGTCATACTTATAAAATGGAAGCGAGCACGCTCTAGGTTTTGTACCATGTCCTGAGTGACCTCAGTTTGAAACTTTGCTTTTTCTTTTCCGGCACATGGGTGAAATGTGGCCTGGCCGACGGCAGATGTGTCACGTGACGGGTTTACGCGACTTAGATCCTTTCGTGGCCGTCTCGATGATATTTACATCTTCCTTTTGCGTGTTCATTTAACTCCGTAAATTTACGTTCTGACTTCGTTTCCCTAGCCTTGGACCTTTTGTACGCTTCTTCTGGTTTCCTACAAAAGAAAGCTTATCTTCGCGGATTAGCCGGTGTCGCAACTCGTATGCGTCGGCAAGCTCCGCAGCGTTCTCAGCAGTCGTCACATCTGATTTATGTTTAACACAATTTATCACAAATAGCGGAATACTCCGGAAAAAAAAATGTTGTAGACAAAACACTTCAGATCACTTTACCGTGATCTCCAAAAACCTCGGAGCTTTTCAGCTATTCCACAATGTTGGCTCGCAAAGTGTAAGCGAAGTCAGCGTAGGACCGGCTTGGCTCATTTTTTTTTTCTATTCCTGAACGTCAGGTGGAAGGCCTCCGCGGATAATCTGTATATTTTCGGGAGGCTTTCCTTCACGCACTCGTAGTTATAGAGGATTGTTCGTTTGTTAGCCTAGCCATTACTTCTGCGACTTTGCAGGATAGCAACGCCAGAAGACGAAATGGCCATGACTCCTTCGGAAAGGACATGTGTTCTCTTCTACTGGCAAAATTACTATAGTGTTAACGCTTAAAACTTCGAGCTCAAGTTTTAACCTTCTCAGCGCTAGCCCTTCTCGTCTAAGGTGCGCTTGCCTTTCTTGTTCTGCGGCTTCACGAGCCGCTTGTAAGTTTAATATCTCTCTCTCTCTCTCTCTCTCTCTCTCTCTCTATCTTTTCGTTACTCTACATCTCGAGTATCTTGCCTCTGCTGCTCCTCGGCCTCGCAAATCTTTCTTGCTACGATATTATCCCACAGATCTTGTATTTTACTTTTATCGGTAATTTTTTATCTTTTTTCTAAAATTAGATAAGGCTTGTTACCAGCTGTTGGAATAAAAATCTCAGGTCATCTAGCAAGCTCCAGGAGCAGGCTGTCTTCTTAGCTTTGAGAATCCATGGTAATATAGCGATCAACAAACTAAAAAAAAGAAATACGTACTTCAAAAACTACCTCTGCATAAAACCTGCACTCTACGCGTCTTATGGCACACTGCACTCAAAAAAACTTGAAAACCTGAGCAAAACATTTCCCAGAAGCCTTTTCCAATGTTAAGCTCGCCTTTGGCTCAAAGGAATTCTACGGGAAACGCCTTTCAGGGCCAAACAATGCCCACATATGAAGTAACATTTAAAATTCCTTTTAAATTTACCATGCATGCCGGACTGCCTCTCACTCTAAGAGTAGTCATGATAGCTACCGGGCTGCACGAAATTCGCAGCATGCGCGAAAACAAATCTCTCAAGAGCTGACTCTCTGCCTTAGAGCCAAACACAGTCAGTCGTTGAGATGCGTTCAACCTCATTGAAACTGTTTCGAAAACTTCGCCTGGCGGACATTACACCCTCTCAATGTCCGAGAGCCAAGCACATCTTCGCAAGCCTAGGGGCGATGATGGAGACTCGGCTGCAGCTCCCCGCAATCCCAGCCCATACCCGCGAAACCCGGCCGCCCGATCTCTGCCTTCCGCAGAAGGACCAGGGACCGCTGACGGCTGAAGCTTGGGCCGTGCTCAGGCACTGGCTCCAGGTGCTCAGGGATGCTCGACGCCGGCTGGCACCTCTTCTTCCTCAACTAAAGTGTGGCCGCTGCGTTCATCCGGGCCAAGAAAGGTCCCACCGCTGGCCACCACTTGTGGGGACGGACAGGCTGGAGACCGGGTTTGGGGTAAATGGATGACGATGTATTAATGGGACATGATATTGTCACGGATAAAAACATAAACTTGATTATTAAAACTTAAAATGAACGTTTAATGCGACGAACTTGAGCCGAGAAACCAGTGTTGTACACGTTCCTCAAAAAAAGGAACGTAATCTCGTTCCTCGTTCCCTCTGATTTTTGGAACGCGTTCCCGTTACAAGTTCCATGTGTGAAAAAGGAACTCGTTCTCGTCACAGCTAAAAAAAAAAAAATGAAACGTATCGTTACATATACGTTACATTTGTATTTTGCTGAGTACTATATTTAGTTAGATCGAGCAAAGCTTTTTTTTTTTTTATCTACTCCACCAAAATAAGCAGTCATAACGTTGCCCTCCATTTTGTGCATGTATCAATGTATTACTTGATTACTGTTATGTAACTTGTATTACCGCTTTTGAAATTTTACATGTATATTGTGTTATTTTAAGTATTATATAATGTTATGCATGCGTATTCTTTGCAGGGGCTGAGAAACCGTCAAGCTGCTTGAACAACTTTTTTCCTCAGCTCCCACCATACCTATATTGTGAATAAAGCTTAATATTAGTACTATTATTAAATGGCAACATACGAATTTGAATGCCGTGATGAAAGGGCACCAGGAGAAGAAAACAAGCGGAAGCAGGGTTTCATTTGTTGGTATATTCACCTTTAAAAATCTGAGCTTTTAACCATATTGGTGTTTGTGGTGGCCGATTTAGACGAGCGAAATGTGCTGCTGTTACCCTACATTGCACGAGTGTTTTACAACAACATCACACGTTTCAATCTAACAAAGTTCCTTGTTCAAACATAACAACTGTTGCTTCTCGATGTTGCTGTCCGCAAAACGAGCAAGTGAGGAAGAGGGTAGGGCTTTTTGGAAGGTCAGTCTTGAAAACTATAGGTCCTTCTTCACGAAGGTCGGGTTCATTGTTTAGTTTGAAGGTGGGGGACAAAGGGAAAATGAATAAAGGTTAATTTTTGTGTATATTTTAAGTGGCCGATGCTCGGGGATAGAAGGGAGCGGTCGATGTCTAGTTAACTGTTCTTTTGTTGTAACTGGAGGTCTTTTTGTGGAAATTCAGTGATGGCTATAGTCGGCCTTAGATTTCTAGGTCTATGAGGATTTATGAAAGAAAAGAAAGTAGCCGAGTTTAAAACGTCCCTCTTTGTATTTTCCTTCGCCAAAAAGTTTTGCTTTTTGTACTGCAGTCACGGGCACTGAAAAAAGAATCAATGCCCACTAGCTCCCCTGCACCCGATTGTTACCAAGCGAGAACCACACAAAATAAACCCTAAGATAGGTAACCAAGAAGTTAACGAGATCTAGCTCTTCGTAAAGATATTGTTATTATACTTTTAAAATTTCCCTCTCAAAAATTAAGTAAAAATTACCCCACTGGACGAAAAAAAAGGAACGCCGTTCCTTTTTCCGTTCCAGTAAAAATGTAACGAGTTCCCGTTCCAGTTCTACCAATGCAAAATGGAAAGGCGGCGTCCCTTCGTTCCTCCTAAAACGAACGCGTTCCAGGAACGCCGTTCCTTGGAACGCCGTTCCGTAGAACACTGCGAGAAACCAAGTAACAATCACGGCAGCGGTAGACGACTGCCTCAAGCAGCCATGCGAAGCTCCTTTCGTAAGCGCGTGGGTATCTACTGGGTGACCCAAGGAGCGGCCAGGCTCTTTAAATCGACCACAAAATTCAGTTGCCCGCAGGTGGTGCATTTTTTTTTGTGAAATTTGCAAAAAGCAAATTTACCTGAGGAAAAAGTAAAGAAAGAAAAAGTGCTCAGCTCCTATGGAAACGCAGCGAAGCCACCGGTCTTCAAACAATACGGCGCCGCTTCGCACTTGAGAGAAGAGATGGCGCAAGAGGTCGCGATGCCAACTGCCGCCAACGAACGAGCATACGGCGCCGAGAGCTGGCGTCTTTAGTAGACGATCTTTTCAACTCAAAAGCGGCGCGCGTTCCGCAGGCGGCGACAGTCGCAGAAACAAAAACAGGCGCGGTAACAACAAGGAACTGCAAAGCAGACGACATTAGTACCCCGAAAAAAACAAAAAAAAAACAAACAAAAAAACAGCCAAAATATCCCGACAAACTATTTTTTTAATCGATTATCTGTCCATTCAATGTGTTATTAGTAAGGATGATAAAATAATGCATTGGCAACTGATATCAGAAAAGCTCGCGCCGCTTTTGAGCCGAAAATATCGTCTGCTAAAGACGCCGGCTCTCGGCGCCGTATGCTCGTTCGTTGGCGGCCGTTGGCATCACGACCGCTTGCGCCATCTCTTGTCTCCCGTGCAAAGCGGCGCCAAATTGTCTGAAGACCGGTGGCTTCGCTGCGTTTCCATAGACAACCTGCAATGCTGTTTGGTATGGCGCCATCTAGCGACTGAAGCTAGAAATATTGGGTACCCCTGGGAGTGGCGGCTGCATTGTTCAAACGTGAACTTTTACTCTGGTGGCGCCGCTTAGCCTAGTGTCTGAAGCAAGAAATACTGGGTATCCCAGGAAGCCGTGATCGCGTAACATGCCAGTACAGCGGAAGCTACGGCCTTGGCGGGCCAATGGGAACGTGACTGCGTATCACCGGAGCGCGCCTCTACTCCGAAGAAGTATCAGGCTTTTCGCTGCGTCATGCTCCAATATGTGTGGGTTGCGCTCGTACACGTCGTGCATTTCGAGGCCTTCGGCACGCAATGTGGGACTTATCGTTCACCCTTTGTCAAGTTACAACGAGACAGGGTATAACAATGGACTCTCACTCTGCTGGCGCCGCCTGGCTGTTGCCGGCTGGCTATAGGAGCTAAGCCTTTTTTCTTTCTTTACTTTTTCCTCAGGCAAGTTCGCTCTTTGCAAATTTTACAAAAAAACGAAAGCACCATCTGTGGGCAACGCTGCACAAAATCGTAGCGCGATAGGTTAAAGGGGCGATGCAACAATGTTTGTACTTTGCGCAAACACCGCTTAGAACGGATCCCTGACGTTAATGACCTATGAAACACGTGTTCGTTTTTCACCCCACGCAATAGAAGTCCCAGTAAAAAATTAAAGAAAAACGAGCAGCGTTCACCCCCTCAACTCGCAGCCAGAGTTGATCATATATCCACGCGCTGGGGTTGGCAAAGCACAGGACACGCGCTGAGTTCCAGACATTGTTATGGCTCGGCTATTGTCGTCGTTGCAGCGATTGGACACGGGCCACTACCCGAATGCTTCTCGAGCTAGTAATTATCACGAGCCCAAATCGAGTGCCCACGCAATGCTCGGGTCCAATCTATGAACCGCATTCAAATATCGTCATATGGGTGTACTGCGATCCCCACTTTACGTCATCAAATTTCGCAAAGGAGAGATTGAATGAAAATGATCGCTTTTGTCTCTGAAATTACACCGCAACAAAGGGGTTTCTTGGCCAGTGGCGTTGCGTGCGAGTAACCTTGAGTCCCACTAGTGCCAGTAAGCTCGTGTAAAGTGAAAAACATTCCAATTGAACATCGTTGCACCGCCCCTTTAACGAATTTTGCGGTCGATTTAAAGAGCCTGGCCGCTCCTTGGGTCACCCAGTAGAAGTTTCCGAGCTCAAACAAACAAGATTGTCAAGTCATCTGGAACATCCCAGCCATGCAAACAAAGGAAAGATTAAAATGACAAGCGCTGGCGGGGACCAAACCCCAGCCAGCGGCGTGGGAGTCGAGCACGATGCTGACACAGCTATTCGCACTCGACATGATGGTAGCTTCCGGTGGTAAGTTCCATTCTGTCTCCGCCGTGCGAGGGTGCGGGTCCCCCTTATATAGCCGCGGTAACGTGACGATGTTGCGTCACCGGTGGGATCTTGGTGTTATTGGAAGTGGCTACGATGAAGATGAAGTCTAACAGCCACTGTCATTGGCCCATAGGTTTATATCGCCGCAGCAGCAGCTTCTCTCGATGTTGGAGAAAGAGGAAGACGAAGAACCATTGACGTTGGTAACTTCGGCCGATGTTCGAAAGCCTTGGCTCCGGGTCTTCGAGAGAGTCTTCGCCGAGCGATGGTGTTGCGGACCGTCTCTGCACGTGCGCCGTAGTTGGAGGCCGACCTCGCCTGGGTAGAAACATAACAACACTTCCAACCACTACTAAGTAAGGACAAATCTACTCCGTCGTTTTCATTCCACCTCATACATTTGCAACGTTGCCTTCGCGTTTCACAAACACAGGAAGCACGGAACGACCTAAGATCAATCGAAGAAAACGCGCCAAACAGCGAGTTCTTCCCGGTATCACCAAGAAATAGAATTAAACGAGCGGGATTCAGGGCATTTATCAGCCAGAGCAGTTCACCGTTGCAGGTACAAAACAGCTTTACAGCTTTTTGCACATGCACAAAGCAAAATACGAAACGAACAAAACCATTTGTGTTGATATTATATAACAAAAAATGAAAAAAAACAACAACAAACGAGACTGGAAATAATTTAAAAAAAAGTTTGTAGCCCGGCGCCTACACTCTAAAAACAATTTGTGCGTCAACTTTCACGCACAACACTCTGAGAGCCAATCACCGCAACTTACGGAGGCAGCTCAGCGATTGACATTGCCGAAACATATCTTTAGCCAAAAACCGCAATCTGAGTTGCGACATTAAGCAATGCAAGCGTGACGTTTCGCATTGCTTAAAGGGGTCATGAAACGATTTTCCTACTTCTTTCTCCTTAGCTTTAATCCTCAACTCAAATGCGAATTGTGAAATCACGTGGTCGTGACATTCCTTCGGCACCGGTGCGATGACTCCTAGCTTCCACCTTGCTTTTTATGCACACCATAAAACTTGTCATTCCCCAGTGACAATAAGTTCCGTCAGGGCACTCATTGGCCACGAACGCGTATCCAAATATTCGTCGACGGATTGATTGTTGACGAGCGCATACGTCCGAGTGACGCAGTTCTCGTGTCCAATGCGTGAGCTGGGCTCTGCTGATGTCAGTTTGGCGCCGGTGACGCGCTTTTGGAACCGCGGATGTATCATAGTGAAAAGGCGGAGAGCTTTCGAAGGCAAGAAGGTACAAAATAGTCCGCTATATTTTCAAATGTTCGTACCGAAAAGCTGGCTTTTGACTTTCTAGCCTCTTTCTTTTGGCCAACTAAACGACATGCGATTAGTAAAGTCCCAATTTAAAATCATTCATCCCAACCCAAAATTCGTTTCATGGCCCCTTTAATGTCACAACTCAGACTGCGTTTTTTGGTGTAAACATATGTTTCGGCAATGTCATTCGCCGAGCTGCCTCCGTAAGTTGCGGTGATTGGCTCTCTGAGTGTTGTGCGTGAAAGTTGACGCACAAACTTTTTTTAGAGTGTACGCTCACGGCGCTCTTGGTCGGATGACACGTGACATATAAACAGCAAATGAAGATACCGGCGCTAGCCGGGTGGTAACGTTGTAACGCCAGGCGCGGTTTTCCAGAACCTCCCACACTCACCGGAATCAGCCAATGAGCGTTGATCGCGTGACCTTTCCACCAGCCAATCCGAGCTTCGCGGTCGATTTTTTGGGCTTCCCCACCCCCTGGAGAGCCAAAGAACGTTTCACGTTAAAAGAAAAGTTTTAGCGCTCGGCTCGACTGATGGGGCTTGAGGAACCTCAAAAAGGCCGATTCGGGGACCGCCCGCTCCGTCAGGTCAGCGGAATTGCCGCTGTTGCCCAGCTCGCCGAAACAGCGCACTTCGAAGTGGCTTTGCAGCGCTCTTTCTTCAGTATCTTCTTCTTGCGAGCAGGCGCTAGCATTTACCACTCTGTAAGGACCCGAGCACACTCGCTCCAAATACGTCCGTTGACCGCGCGCCGAGTGGATACAAGTGAAAAAGAGGAAGGACCGGCATTCGAGCTCGTTGATTTGGTCGCGACGGTCGTCGCAATGACTTTGGCGTGGCTGTTGTGCAGAAAGGAGCCCCTCGATGAAACCCTCGCTGAGCGGCAAACAGAAACAGCATGACACTGTGCGTTAGCACGAGCACTTTGCAAACACTCGTTTGTACTCCATCCCGTGTAAGTTCTCTCCTTCGGTGCTGGGGGGGCTATGTTGCACGTTTTGGACTCCCAGGAGACTAGGGAGAAGGAAGTGACGTCAACAACGCTCTTTGGATGTTGATTGGTGGAGTCGCTGATGACGGTATCTGCAGAAGAAAACAAAGATACGTTCATTCACACCTACGTCACTTCCTTCTCCCTAGTCTCCTGGGAGTCCAAAACGTGCAACGTAGCCCCCCTGGGGTGCTATGTTGCGCTTTTTGGACTCCCAGGAGACTTGGAAGAAGGAAGTCACGTCAACGACTAGAGCAAACGCAGATTGGATGTTGACAGAAGAAAACAAAATCAACATCCAATCTGCATTTGCTGCGTTGTTGACGTCACTTCCTTCTCCCTAGTCTCCTGGGAGTCCAAAAAGCGCAACATGGCCCCCAGGGGGGCTATGTTGCGCTTTCAAGCGGAGGGCAGCGTTTCGACGATGCATATATCCCTGCTCAAAAAAAAGAGCTCAAATCTCATTCATTTTTGCACCATAACCAATGGGCATGAATGAGCAATCAAATGAAACTTGAATGTGAAATTACCCTAGCTAGAAACCCGCAGGCTGAATATAGAAAATGAGACAAAATGGATATGTATTTTGGTGCGAAAATGAATGTGCCCGAATGAGAAAAATTGAAAGACTGCCGTGAGCGGTTATGTGCATTGTAAGGAGGATTCAATCGTTATGAATGAGAAAGCAGGAAACGAATAAGCACCAATGAACAGAAGAACTGCAAATCCAGCAGCAGCAATGTGCAACGGCTAGGGGTTTGAATTATGTGCTCATTGAATTTTTGTATTATTTCAATGGCGGAAAGTATCGCGGGAAAGGTCTACTGTAGCTGCTTTTAATGTGGCAAGCGCACTAAAAGCAGCTACAGAAAACCTACCTTGCGGCGAAGTGAGAGACGTTGAAGTGTTGAAACACAAATTTTACTTTTTATGAAATAATAAATGTAAAAACACGAAAAGCGTCGTCCTTGACGAGGAGTATCATCATACTCCAAAAAAACCCCGGTCTCTTATCTTGCTCAACCTGGCGCATGTCCCAGGTCACGTATGGCGTTCAGCCAGCACATCGCCACTGGCGCCGTGTTCACGTAGCCAGTCCTCGTAGCATGTTGTAAAAAAAAAATAATAATAAACTGTGCATAAATTTGACAGAGAAAAAAACAATCTGATCTAAGTGTGGGGTAGTTTTAATCTTGCAATATGCAGGGTATTTTTGTTATCCTTTACATAAATAAAAAAAAAATTGCATATGTCAATCCTTCTTTAGTTTATGTGTGGGCATGGCTGAAATACGCGGCTGGATAACCGTCAGAATATGTTGACTAATTAACAAATATGTCAATTAACTTTTTATTTAATGGTTTAATGAGCCATGTTGCAATCGCAGTTTTAAAGTGAGCCATTATCAAAGGCTAACCCAATTTTGACAATGCGTAAACACCAGTCGCTTTGAAATATGCATAGTTAAAATTTTCTTTTTCATTGCCTGACTCCAGAACTGCGCACGGGAAAGAATCTGGGAAGTAGTGCCGATAACTGTCCGTAGAAGAGTGACAGCCGTTTTGGTCATCATCGTCACTATCTTTACAGCGTATCCTTGTATAGATGCTTTGTAGAGATAGAAATCTCTACAGAAATCGCTTACATTATTATCATTCTCGTCCAGCTTCAAAGACGCTAATATTACGTTTGAACCGCTAAAAATGCTCTAAACAGCCCTGCTGACTTCGAGCTAAATTCTGGTTTTGGTTGTTGTGAATTCTCTGCTCTCTAAGCAATTCCTGCTAAAACAAGAATCACGAGAATCATCACAATGTCAGAGATTCTTGCCGCTCAGCCAGGTTGAAAGGTGGATCGAATCTCCAGTTTCAAAAATGCTGACATTGGCGAGAAATTTTAAAAGTGATATGACAGGTCCTTGGGCTCGACACGACGCTTGTTCAGGGTGACTCCGAATTACACTCACAACTGTCCAGCCATGGTATTGGTCGAAATTACCGAACACTAGGGAGCTGAAGGAACACCGTTTCCATGATTCCTAGAGTGCGGGCTGGGGCGCTCGGGGGATTTAGCAAATGGTATAGTGCAACATGCCCATTAACCCATTTTCTAATAGGCAATTGGTTAGTTAATAGGTTTTGTTTAGTTAGAACATAGCCTATAGGTGATGGTTAACCACCCATATAAAATTGTGGAAGGAATAAAAAATACCCTGCGTATTTTTTATTCCTTTCCAAAATTTACCGGAAAAATCTAGTGCATCACTGTAAAATGTAACATACCGAACAGGCAAAAATAAAAGTTCGATATATTTCGTGCCAAATTTTTAGTAATGAGACATCTCCAATATCTCCATTTGTTGGTTATATTCATCTGTTGCTTCTTGTTCACCTTGTGGTCAGGTCATGTGAAATATGGCGGCTCTGTTGAATGTAATCACTTGTCGATAAAACGGAGTAAACACGGAAAGTGCCATAAACTACAAGCTACTAGCACATTTAAGTTTCGTTGGAGTCAGTGGTGGTTTCGCAGCACCTCCATCGTTTATCAAACGGTTAAACACCTTGCCACTCGTTGATCGGTTTTTCAAGATAATGCGTCCCCATATGGCAGTAGCAAGAATCCTCACGACCTTGGACTCTTTTTCTTTTTTTCACTGACAGGTCATCTCTTGGTTCAAACTAAGGGTAACACTGTCATTTAGACATACCTGCAAATGAAAGAGAGCAATGAATATGAATAAAAACAAAGCATTCATTTGTAATCCTAGGAAGCTGTTGGAAATGAAATCAAGCACACAACCTTCAAATTAGCTGGCATTTCCAGCCGGCTTTAAACATTGAGCTGTCATTTTCTAATGGCAGATTTTAAGAGCAGATATAAATATAGCTTATGGCTTCTTTATAATTTTATCCTTCCCAGTACTTTGTCAAAATGCTTAAAGAACTAAAAAAACAACCGGATGCTATAAAAAAATTTGCTGCATCAGCCTACCGTTCTTCCATCAGTTCTGAGTTTAACCTTCTTCACGACATCATGCTTGCTGTCTGTATTTATTGAGCGCCCTTCACAGAAAAACAAACAAACCAAGTTAAACATTTTAAATTACCATGGTTGTGTCTAGGGTGTTCTGTAAAATGTGTACATCAGTAGAAAAGAGATACGCACCTGCTCCAGAGCTGTCAAGCTTTGATTGGATGCAGTTTACACCCTCGAGAATCACATTCAGAACGTCTGCGTTCTGGGCCTCTCTTGTCCACATCTTTTCAATGTCTTCCTTAAGTTCCCTTGCAGTTTTTTTTTAATGCGAAAGCATTAACTGTCTCATGGAGCGAGCTGACGTCATCAGTCTGAAGCGCGAAAACGGCAGATAGTTTCCTTCGGTTCCATTGGCTGGCGCGCGTCGACGGGGCCCCCCATTGGCCGCTGCGCTCGTCAGTTTCCACGACCGCTCACCCCATGGCGCTGCGTGTCCATCAGCGCGGAGCGTCCAAGGTCACCAGGGGAGCACACGCGCCGACCGGCGACGAAAAGTACGCAGCAGACGAAAAAGGGAGCGGATGAGCGGCTTGCATGCTTTCGCATTCACAACTCATAAGGAATGCTTACATGTACCTCGATCTTTTTTTTTTTTTTTTTTTTAGGTGACATACTTCTGATGGAGATCGTCGCACAACTTTTTGGGAACAACAGCCTCATCATCCCCACTGTCCGTATCATGTGGCTTTCGTATCTGGCATGCTTGGCGCTCCGAGCCTCCGGGAAAAGCGGGTTCTGGCGCTTCTGAGACAACTTTTATGAAATTATTTGCTTCATCTTTACTGTTGCTACTCTTGTGCGACTCAATTTTTTTCTGAGCCCGATACAATACAAGCACATGTAGGGAAAGCTCCAGCGTCTTTTGATTTCATTGGCAGTCACATTTTCATGGACACTCTTCTCAAAATAATAATTGTAATGTACACCAACATTTCTTTGCTCTGCAAAATAAAAGTTAAGCATTTAATTATAACAAGGATTTCTCCAATGCAATTTATGTTTTCAGCCCCAGCAAAGTATTTTGAAAATTATACGTTTTTGTGTAAAAGGAAAAAGGAGGTGATAGATTGTCTGGGTGCCGTCCTCACTGCATAATAGCAGAGCTTAGCGGACATTTGATGAGGAGAAACGTCACAACATGTTGACTAATTAACAAATATTTGTGAATGAACTGTTCGAAGCCATGTTGCAATTGTAGCTAGGCGAACCATTGTTAGGGTACGATCGAATTGAAACAATCTGCGAAAGGGCAACAAGCTTTTGAATATTCATAGTTAAAATTTTGCCTTTCGTGTCCTGGTTCAAAAACCACGCGCTGGAAGGAGCGCATTATGTTGTGCTAACATAGTGGTTTTGTCCCAGCGCGCGGTTTTTGAATCAAGCCACGAAAGGCGAAATTTTAATGATAAATATCTAAAAACTTGTAGCCTTCTTTAAATTGTTCAAATTGGGCTAGACTTTAGTATAATGGCTCCATGTAAAACTGCAATCGAAACATGATCTAATAAACCGCTGTACCCGCTGGAACCTTACTTTCTGCCTTGTCCCATTCTCTTGTGGTCGTCTCCATTGTTATACAAATCTGCTCCTCCTCTACACTGCCGCTGTCAGTGTTATCCATTGTCCCCCTCTGCTCAACCTGCTCAGACCGAATGTAAACTCGGAGGCTGCCAACGCGGGAAGGCACAGAGCCCATTGTCAACTTCAAACTTTAGAAGCATAGAGAACAAAATAGAGAGGGAAATTCCAGATGCACCAGCTCATCCTGAAGCACCACACTGCCGTTCCCTCGAGCGCGTCAGTAGAACGACTTTTCAGCGTCGCCGGAGATGCATTCTCAAGGAAGCGGGGAAACATAACCGATGAAAACTTCGAGAGGCAGCCACTGCTTAAGTGCAGCGACTACTGAAAAGAAAACAATAAACCACGAAACAAAAGCAGTTGTGTGGTCGTCAAAGTAACGAGAAAAGTAACTCGCTACTTTTGAGGTAAAGCGTTCCTTTTGAGAATTGGTAACGAGTAACGTATTTAGTTACTTTTTGGGGTATATTTGTGTCGTAGGGTCACAAGACGTCATGAAGGCGCGTGACTGTGACGTCACGGCGACAGTGACACCTTGATGTCACGTGACCCTGAGTTCACGTGACATCCTGATGTCACACGACGTCACAGCCCTTCGTGACGGCTTCCTCGTAGAATTCGACCGATAATAAATAAAACACACTCCTCACATGTCGTCATTGTGGATGACACCCAGACGATCATAAAGACCGTCGCCGCCAAACAGGGACCTTCACGGTCGGCGCCGATTCATCTCGCCATCCACCCAAGAGCGCACGCTCATACACCGACTGCAATGGACAGAACCTTTTGTGTTCTACATGAATACGGCTACCGTGTAGTGGCGCAATAATCGATAGCATTATCGATACTATTGATAGCCAAGTCTAACGAGAAAATTATTGATAGTACTATCGACAGTCGACTATCAAGGCTTTTCTATCGATAGTCGACTCTATACTATCGACAGTCGACTATCGTAAAACTAACTATCGTAAAAACTATCGATATAGTACTATCGATAGTATACTATCATGCTCGGCTATCGTGAAACACTCGATTGACGACTATCGTAAAGCTATCAATAGTATTTAATTAAATGACAAAAAAAAAGAGTCCATCTAGAAAATTTGAAGCCCAGAGAAAAACGCAACTGCAATTCCGGATAATTATGAGGAAAATCTCTCAAACCTATAGGAAAACTTAGAAGCTGCGTAAATTCTCTCTAGAAGCTATTGATAATAAACAATCGAGAAACTATCGAAGAACTACCAATAAAATATGTCGATAGTGAAATGTTGCTGTTGTCGTAGTTTTTCTGCCGTTTCTTAGATTGCTTTGCGGGAGTTTGCACTTTATAGACGCACAGGAAAAAAATAAAATACCTTTGTCTGACTTGATGAGTAATTTATGCATCGCATCGTGTGGTCATGAGCCATGACTTTACCCAGATGAAAATATAAGTCTGGCGCTTCCTTCGACCGAAAAAGTTGCGAGCCAGAAAGGGAACAGTAATGTCTTTCAAATTCACGTTCTTCTTTTTTTTTTTTTCCTCTCACTGAAATAACGCTTTATTGCCAACAATATCGTTACTTGGACCACAGGAAACTTTAGTTTTTATCTTTGTTCTAGTTAATGTTTATGTTCCCAAAGTTATCGTAACTGAAGAATGAAAAAAAAAAAAAAAAATAATGCATCGGTATCAACATTCAAATTTCTGCTTGATTTATTGACTAAAGGTTATTTCTTTATACATTATGTGACGGGTCCTATATTTTGAAGTTGTATTTTATACCAACAGGCAGTCGATAGCTTTCGACGCCATCGAAAGTTCTGGAAGAAACTATCGGCACTGTCGATAGTCAATTTGTCAACAGTTTTGCATCACACGTGCACTACAGTGGCCACATGTGGGTGCACACCACCAATTGGCTGCATATGCTTTTCATAAAAAAAAAAAAAAAAACGCGAGGCCGTTTTCTTGGCAGCTGCAGTACCAGCTAGTACAGTGGCCTAAAGGCACTGCAGTACCAGCCGCTCATTTCCCAATTTCAATGCAGTGCCTCCATTTGCGCGCTTTGGAGCATTTCCAGTGCTTTGACTAAGGTGCCTCAATGTCCTTCTGCTTAGGGTGTTGCCACCCTTTGTAGTATACCCGATGCCGACAGCACGCGCTCACGGGTAACATACAAAGAAAAGGACGAAAACAAAATGTCACCATAGCACAGTCAGCGCCACAAACGCGTGCAGAGACACGCTCTTTCACGCGCTTCTGAACACAAAAGAAAAATAAAAGTGTGAGACAAAATGGCCAGATCGATGTCTCCACCTTAATTAAGTAAAACGCACATGAAGGCACCCTAGGTTTGACGCTCGACGGCAGTCCCGGCCAGAGCCCTATGGCTCTGGCCCCTTCCCCCCTTTTTCTTTTTTTATGCCGCTTTTGTTTCGATTTAATTTACTCGGATTGTTCACGTGTCATCTTTCGAACCAGCTAACTGCACCCGGAACACAGGACAATTCTGCGCTCAAGAGCCGCTTTCGAATAACACACAGCCGAGTCTACGACCTAGTGTGAACAGAAGATGAAATAAACGAGCCATTTGAATTTTTATTTGTAACCTCAGCGCAAATGTACAGATTAGTCGTGGGACCTTCATGTTGGTGCACGTCATGGTATCACAATGGCTAAACATAATAGGGAGTTTTCGTTGACCGTTCTTCCACCTCCGCCACGCTCTCCGGAACTAAGACGCCACTACTGCGCATGCGCGGCGCTAGCCTTGCCTGCAGAGTCCCGGATCTCGTAGCGGGTTGCGGAGAACGTTGCGGGACAGCGGAAACGATCTACGAAAACTCCCTAATGTAGGTAAAACAGCGCAGAACGACAAAGACTAGAAGGAAGGAACAATCAATACGGGACAGGCGCTGACTCGCAACTGAAGATTTTATTACAGAAAACATCAAAAGCCAAAAGCCCCCCCCCCCCCCCCCCTTTTTTTTTTATTGTTGAAGTCAAAAACAACATCTCTTTCACAGATAGTGTCACCGACGGCTCGCTGATGCACTGCGCCCCGCTTTCCGCTACGTAAAAGGCCTCTATCACTTCCCTCGTCACTTTGTCTTTGTGCCTATCTACAAAAAACAGAACAAAAAAGAAGAAAGGGGGGGGGGGGGGAGTCGGCATTCGTACCGACAACGACAAGGCGGCAGAGGCGATGAACGCACTGAGCTTGAACAGCGGCGTCTCAGAGGAAATGCAAGCCATCACCGAGGAAAGTCTTCGGAAAATGAAGAGTGGTACCACAGGAAGCTCGCTACCGTTCCACAGGCTTCACGGATTTTCGCTACAACTACGTGCGTTCAGTGTGCCAGGAATTGGGGCTGGGGTGCGAGGACTTGCACAAGGGGGGCATGAGAGCATTCATCAGGGGCGCAGAGTAAA
Source organism: Ixodes persulcatus (assembly GCA_013358835.2). Classification (NCBI taxonomy): domain Eukaryota; kingdom Metazoa; phylum Arthropoda; class Arachnida; order Ixodida; family Ixodidae; genus Ixodes; species Ixodes persulcatus. The sequence continues at coordinate 477,969 of JABSTQ010011237.1, forward strand.
CTCCTTCAACAAACAACCATGCAGCTTTTTTTTTTTTTTTTGAACAAATTAAGAGATAGAATGCGAGCCCAATTGGTTTGAGTATACAGTCTTCATCGTTAGTTAGGGATACCCATGAGTGTGAGTGTGCTTCTGTGTGTAATCGCTGATCAGGTCGATCGATTGGCACCGTGCTCACCGCTGAGCGGGGTCAGTTGACGTGAGAAGAAAGCTTGTTAGTGCGTCGTCTTTGTTTAGCCAATGTGATATCACTTTTTTTTTTCTTAGGCTACCATTAAGTTTGGTTCTACCCGTGACTGGTGGAAGGCACCAGTAGTTGTGTGTGCGTGTGTCTGCACACCTTGTTCTGGCGAGTTGTCTGTTTGAGTTGTTTCGTTCGTCTTTTTGCAAGAACAGTTGTGCAATTTTTTTTTTTTTTTTTTTTTTGTATCTGTTGCGGTCTGCTGGTGGTTGGGCTAGCTACCAGTTTCACAATGTTTGGGGAAGTTGTTGCTCGCATTATCTTTGATGTTGCTTCATCTTCTGCCAGATGGATAGGTTCTGAGCAAGTTGTTCAATGCCCGGGTCAAATTAGTTTCCAATTCGAAACAGGTTTTGTGTTTGCTTTCACCCGTTTCATTTCAGCTCCCGAGATTTCTGCAAATGGTCTGAATTTTGTTTTTGTGAATTGTTTTTCTTTACTTTATATTTTAACATTTTTTCTTCTATCTGTTGTGTTCTGCAAACATCAGTGCAAAATCAGGCATAGCTCGGCTTGAGCTGTATGCCGTGCTATTCATACACTGCTCTACATAGTTTTTTTTTTCCCCAATACAAATGTAACTCTTCTGAGCTGCCAAGTGTTTTTGTGTGTGCGTGTGTCAACTGAACTGTGATGCACAAAAGTGTTTGTAAGTTAACACCTTTAATTTTCAGTATGGTTATCAATGACATTTCAGTTTTAAAACATGTTTCTGAAATAAATTTGTTTGCAACAATTATACTCTGGAATAAATAACTTGCAAGTGAAATGTACCTCCATAAGAAAGCATAATTGTCCTTGGATACACTTTGATTTCAGTGCACAGATCCAAGCTCGCAGAGTTGATCTCTTTTTTTTTTTAAATTCTTTTTTACTCTTTTACAAAATGTTAGAAGTTGACAATTCAAGCTGGGACACCGCTCTTTTGGAGTTCCCATCGTACACTCTTTGGATGTAACAGATTACGAGCCCTCCATTGAGAACATCGGCAGGCAACAATTAGTACACAGTGAAAGAGCTGATGCGGCTTATCAACTCGCACCGGAATCGCCCTGAAACCTGGACAGTGCACAGCGCTCCTCGGTCGTGCAGCACGAAGTCGGTGCGACATCGAACTGCGCCGCGGCGGTGCACCGCGGCGAGCTCCACCATGCGTCACCTCGCATTTTGTTCGTTTTTTCGTGCGTAGGTTCGCGGCGCGGTGCTCGTCTGCTGTCAATTTCTCCTGTCTTTTTACTCGCGGATTTGGCGGTCCCACACAAATGAACATCGTGGACGTGACTGTCGATGGGGTCACGAAGCGGGTGACAATTTCACAGGTATATGCTGCCCATCATTGTTGGTTCGAGAAAGAGAACCACCACATAATGGCCGTACCTCGGTGTCATCGAAACATCTCGCAACGCTTTCCACGAAGTTCATACCTTTCGGGCACTCCTTGCCATCGCAGCAATCGCCGGTAACCGCGGCGATGATAAGAAGCTCGTCGTCTCGCTCTCAGAAAAGCTGAGGAATTCATCGAGCGCAGATGCGAGGCGTGTTCGTTTTCGCAAGGTCGCCACCTCGACAGACTGCGCGTCTGCTATTCCCGCCATCTCCTCGATTCCCGCTCCTGGCCGCAATGCCTGATGGGACTGCACCCCGGCGCACCGTCGATTTTTTCGGTGCGCGTTGGGGCAACGAAAAGCTGCACCGGGAGGGTGCGCTCCGTTGATCGAGGACGTCCGGTGCGCACCGGTGCACTTGATCGAAGGCGACGGGGCGCACCTTCGTGCACCGGTGCGGATGATCGAGGATGCTATAAGTCAGTTTAGAGCAAAATATCTCGCAAGCTCCCCACCTAAAGATTTGACAATCTAAAGGGACGAACAACATCAATGGCATGGGGGTGTACCAACCATGGCCGGGGAGGCGGAACTCCGAGCAATACAACTTGCATTGGAGCATGTGGCCCCCTGCGAGGCCCGGAACAAGTCGAGATCTTTTCCTGTACGAAAATGTCAGATACAGGCCGGAATGAAAAATGCCGGTTTCGCCTGGACCCAAAATTGGGGCACCAGTTTGTATCCAGCCTGGAAATGCGCAGTTCCAGACGGGATACAAACTGGTGCCCCAATTTTGGATCCAGGCGGAACCGGCTGGTTCCAGTGGCGGTGCCCCAATTTCAGACCCAGGCGGTGCGCCGCCGGAATTCCCGCTGCGCTCACCACTGGACCCTACAAAAGTATTTCGCGCGATGCCCTTAGCCGTTACAACCGAGAGATCATCGCGATTTCAGACCCAGGCGGACTGGGTCTGAAATCGCGACGATATCTCGCTTGTAACGGCCAAGGGCAGCGCGCGAAATACTTTTGTAGTCCAGTGGTGAGCGCAGCGGTAATTCCGGCGGCGCACACGGTCGTCCAGGCGTCGTCACCAAACACGGTGCACGGAACACACAGACAGCACGCACAAGCACAGTATCCAATGTTGAGTGCATAGGGAAGTTCTGGCGGGCAAGCGGTATCCGAGTTGTCCAAGTATTGTCACCAAGCGCATACAGATGCCGAGTCAAAGTGCAATGGGTCGGCAGCTTCACACTATATGAAGATTCAAAGCCAAGATCAGTGGGTATCCATCCAGGGCAAACGATGGGCGCGTCAGTATCCGTGCGCCCGCAGCGCGAACGTCGCCGCAGGGCGAGCGCTGACCGACAGTTCGGAAACAGGCAGACTGGTTCAACAATTTGCCAGTTCAATGTCGAACCCCTGTTTCAATAAAAGTTTGCGACGTCCTTAGTTTTTTTCTTTATCGTATTGAGTAATAGAGCGGGAACACAATCTTCATAAATTCAATATTTTGGCCACGGCCAGAGTTTCGGTAACCAGGCAGGCAGCAAGCAGCAACAGCCGCAACCACCTCGATCACAACTGTGCCACTGACTCCTCGGACTCCGCGAGAGCCTCTTTTTTACGATATTCGTTCACTTGAACTCGGTGAGAAAAGCGACATGCGACCCTTGACCGAGACGCAGGTCAAGGGTCAGGGTGTCGCACGACACACAATCATGACGAGGATAAACAAAATTGCCGATCTGTGAAAAAATATAAATGCGTAAAAAAAAAAATGTGACAAAGCTTACTTGACTTGCACACAAATCTTGACGGCATCCAAGGGCTACAATTGGCACGTCTCTTCCCTTCCTTCACTCCAGCGCACGGTAGCATCTTTTTGATTGCCATAGCTAGCTCCACAATCCTGATGCACCTTGGCCACTTCCAGCTACAACACCGCTAACTTCGAACGCACAAATGTAGAAAAAATTATTTAGTGCAGCTTATGCAAAGTAGCTACATGTATGACAAATTACAATATACAAGATTCTACAGCTGCCACTAGTCAAACCAAACCACTTTCCAGGGGTAAAATTGCTGTCATCAACCTTCACAATGACCACTTGCTCCTGCAATATCCTTTCGTTTCAGACATGTGGCAAGACATCTATTAGCTTTACAGATGCACCACACCTAGGAGCTTCCCTAGTCAAGGAGAGGACTAAAGATAGAAAACCCGGAAGACTCGATTTTTTTCCAGTTGCTCACCACTGTCTAGAGGGCACAAGTGCAAGTTGCCCTCCAACCCAGGTAAAAGCATAATTCATTTTGTAACAAACCTTCCTCACCTTGGTGACTTCCCCTAAGAACACTGTCATATAACTTAGAAGATAACAGCAGGGACAATCAATTCAAAAGCTTTATAACAAACTTCCTAGGGGGGTTCCCCTTGCACCACAAAAACAAGACATGGTGCCCCAAAACTTCAGTTCAAATCTGTCAGCAGTGCTTCTTAGAAGAGCCTGGGCCTGCTGGGAGTCCTTTAGGCTTCAAGATGATGTCGGTGACCCTGAGGAACTGCCGGATATGCAGCCAGTTGTAAAGGCCAATCCGATCTAGTTGGACTCTGCTGCTTTCACCGCACACCACAGTGTCTCTTACGACACCTGCTTCTGCCAGGAAGTGTTCGTCGAGGTAGCGCGTGCTACTTGCTACCTTTCTTTTCATCTCCTCTTCCGATTCACTAGTAGCCTTCTTTAATGCTTCAACAAGGGTTGAGCCCTTTGACACCCGCTCGAAAGCCTCGGCAAAGCGTCTGCCACGTGCCCCCATAACAAACTGCACGGCACGATGCAGAGTGGACAGATTCCGTCGCACAAGTTCTTGGACCCCGAACTGGAAAGACTGCGTGCTCACAAAGATAAGCTTCTCCTGAACCTCCACGCGAATACCACTGAAAAATGTCTTTGGACAGTGCTCTGGGTTCTGTTGAATAGTTGCCTTCAGCAGGTAGTGGTTGTTTAGCAGACCACCTGGCACTTGGTCGAGCACTTGGCAATGTTCAAACTCTAAGAGCTCAAGAGTTAAGGTCTTCAACGTCTTACTGCTCTCCAACATCTGCCAAAGCAGGTCTGCCTCTGGAGCTTTGAAGGTCCAGAAACTGATACTCAAGCTTGTAAGACTAGTATTGCCTGCAATGCCCTCCACGAGAATCCTTGATGATGCTGCGGTGGCACGGAACTCGAGAGCGACATGCCTCAGGCTGCTGGTGGTCGACAGAAACAGTGCCAGAGAAGTCGCAGACTCCATTTCGATTGGATGATCCAGTCTAATGTTAAGTTCTTGGAGGTGATGGTGTTGAAGCAGATGATGAAATGCACCAGGCAGCATTGGACGAGAGTCGTATGATGGAAAGTAACGTATCTTGGTCAGGCTTGTGGAGTTCTTCAGGCTGCTCTCAAACACCTGAGCGTCATCAATGCTAGCACTGATCTCCAGCCTTCCTTCAGTCCCTGTCTCCTGCATGAGAAGGATGATGTCATGGAAATAAGTGTTAAAGTATTCTCGAAAGGTGACTAGTTGAAGCGACTTGTTGCATGCCAATGCTTGCAGAAACACCCGGTAGTCGGGGACATCCATGCCTAGTAGACCGAGGGTCAGCTTCTCCATCGTAGTGTTCTTACGAACAGCCTCCGCAAATGCAGGGAGGCACTCAACAGTGCTGCCTACAAACACCAATTCGCGAAGGCCCGTGTTACATCCTACCAGCTTGGCAAGGGCTACTCCTTCGATTTGCCACTCCTTGTAGTCACTGTAGATCCCAACTTCTAAATACCGGAGACCTTTATGCTGTGCAGCCACCTTTCCGAGCAACTGCTCTGAATCCTCGTACAGTATAAACCCCTCCAGATGCAGTTCCTCCAAGGAATTGTTCTGCCCCACAGCCGTGAAGAGTGCATCTATCTCCTCGTAACAATTCGAATGGTGCAAGGATAGCTTTTTCAGGGTATTGCTCTCTGCAACAAACTCTGTAAAGGCAACATTAATAGATTCGGACTCCAGAACAAAATCATCGGACGAAAGAACTGTAATCTTTGGTAAACGCTTTAAGGCTTGGACTAATTGCATGACATAATCGTCATGATCGGTATTTCCGAAATCCGTTTCAATGTAAGGAAGTTTAAGGGTATGCAGTGTTGAAATCTCCGGGAGGGCGTCTCCCAGGTCACCTAACGCACTTGGGGACAAGCAAACATGACCCATATCTAGCTCCTCCAGATGTGCAAGTGTTCCAATGGCAGAGATGTTGGAGAATCCTTCTTTTTCCTGCCAGTCCCTCAGCGTCAACTTGTTCAGCCCAGAGTTGAGCTGCAGTGCGTCAGACAAGACGTCCTGATATTTGGGGTCTATGGTTCTGGGGAGCATCAAGGTTTTGATGCAACGGTGCTCCTGAAGTAACCAGTGTAGCAGGATCCAGCCACGAATGCACAGGTCTTCCCCATCACCAACTGGCTGACGAAAGAGATGCATTTCCAAAGGAAAGAAGCCAAATTCTCCGGGCTCAACTTCTTTCAGTTCCATACTGATCCACCGCAGGAAGTTGTTGCAGACACTGAGGTACTCCACGATGTGACAGAGCTGGGCACCCTCTGCAGAGCAGGGTGCAACAAACTCGGCATTTGTTTCGCCGCCGACGGAGTTGAGGAAGAAAAGAATCTCCTCAGCAGTCAAGACAGGACACCGCTGACTGACGTTCGCAGCATATCGATGAAGCATTTCGTTCTTCTTGGTGGCCGTTCTACAGGGGGATAAAGAAGAAATTGCCTCCGTCAAAATTGAACGCCGGTTTGCATGGACAGGAATGGACACTGACTTGTGATACGACATCAAGTTACTCTGAAATACGATAGGCGCTTTCTAATACCCTGCACGGGCAAGAAATAATAATAATAATAATAATAATAATCTTTATTGGCTCAGGAGAGCCGTGGCACCGCGGAAAGGCTACAGCCCGTACCATGGAGGCCCGCGGTGCCACGTCTAATGATCATGATTATGAGATGATATGTACAGTACAGTCCGAGGTAACAACGTAAGTGAAACTTACGTTGTTTGCTCCGAAGGGCGCTTTCTTAGCTGAGGCAGCATTCGTGGCATTGGAAGGGCTCAGACAGTAATCGCGGGGGGTTGCATAAGTGGTGCGTTCAACGGTTCAACAAATGCGCTGACCGAGGAACGCGAAATGCGCGCGCGGAATGAGAAAAGAAGAATGGATAAGTGAAAATCCAAAGAATCGGGCGGTTGTGTGCGTCACCTAACGCACAGCAAAGGCGAAGCACCCATGGTTGGGTTTCGGCGGTTTCACAGTGCCTCGATTATTTCGTTTATTTCCGAACATTTTGCGCAACGAATTCAGTAATTCCGGCGTGAGGTCAAAATAGAACAATGGCGTATGCCCAGGGGCCAAATGCTGGAAAAGTCGGTGAAATGCTGCGCCTCTAGTGGCGGTTGAAAACACTTCCCACAGCAAGCAGCACGGGTGGCGGCACGCGTGATAGGGCAACGGCTACGATATCACAGTGGGACGTAGTCCACGCTGTTAAAGCCTGAAACTGAGAACTTCGACCGTTCTGAAAACCTTGCGCGGCTAAATTCGTACTAAGTGCTTTGCCCCACCAACTGGAGACATGTCAGACTCAGAGGATTCAGTAGATACTGACGAAGAGGTACGCAATCTCAAGTTCTCGTTTCAAATGTTTCCGAAGAGACTGCTCCGTAACCACGTGTTGTGGCTCTTTGGCCGCAAAAGACTATTTGGCTTCGCCTCGTGTAGCAACTTGGAATTTGTGCATTCAGCTCGCCTGATTCAAGCGGCGTTTATTTCCTCGGCAGCTGCAAGAAAGCCTTGCGAGGGGAGACCTCAAGCCCGGTCTGTACAGCGTCGTGCCGCACGTCAGACAAGAACACATCAACAACACGGTAAGCAGCATAAAACTGGCATGTTTTTATCATCCTTTCGAGTTAAATGGCACTAAATAAACCAGATATGCAGATGGGTGAACCGTACCGATCAAACCGCCGAGAAACAAATGTGCTGAGGGGGAGCTGGGTTCGGATCCCGCTACCGACACATCCGTGTTTCTCGGCGGTTTTGTTATTTTATTTTATTGGTAAAGTTTATCCACCTGTATAGCTGGACGGCATAAAATTCAAGTAGCAATGCCAGCCCCACTGTATGTTGACAAGAAACACTAGAGACTATTTAAAAGAGTGACTGTATTCCCATGTAGTTCATCCTCACCTTTTTCTCCAATCCCCCCAAAAAAGGTTCGGAATTCAATTTCCCTTTCTTCCAACATTTACTGCTACTCTAGACAATTGGTGCTGTTCTAAGCAGGAACCTTTTACAAAGGATTTTTAGAAGACAGACAGACAGTGCCTTACAATCCCTGAGGGTGTTTAAATAAATAAGTAAATAAATAAAAAAAACCACCCCCACACCGAGCACATGACTGCGTCATGTCACTCCAGGTTGTCATGTGTCGTAATGTCCCCTCGCATGGTCATGCAACCCAATGTGGCACCAACCATGTCGCCTTCGTACAGGTTCGCTCAAAGTGAACCGGAGCGCCGAATAGGCAACCAAACTGCATTGCCACGCTACCTAGCAGTGTCAGCTAGAAGCTCGTAGGCTACATCTGCACATGCGAACGCCCCTTCTGCGGGGGATTCCGTTTTCTTTCCAACTAGCATGTTATCGGTCTTCCTGAAAACACCGCCAGGTGCTCAGCTTGCACGGAAAGATGCTCGCCTTCTCTCCCATTTGCCCTTAGCGTTATCTTCCCGTGTGGGCCGAACACCTAGCGGTGTTTATCAAAACCGCGTTTGGCAGCTCGAGACGCCGATAATGCGAGGGTTAAACAAGAAAGACAGAGACACCGCGAACGGTACGCACGCATGCACAGACAGCACCTAGCTGTTCCAGCCGGCGCTGGTAGGTAGCGAGGCGATGCAGTTTGGCCACTGCTCTGGCGCTTCGTTTTACTTTGAAGGAACCTGTACATACATGACGTACGATTTTTCCAGGTGTGACCAAAATGCTCGCAAATGTTTTTGCTGTGCCACGGTCTATCAAGTGCACGTTAATCTTCGCAAATCAGCTTGCAAGTCTATAGTCATTCACATAGTAAAAACACGTCTCTTTTTCAAGGGGTACAGAAACGAGATGACGTGACCGCGAGCTCTTTACCTCTCGCTTCAAAGTCGGCCAGCGAGAAGCTCAATGTGCATCGCGCTCGTGATGTCAAGAGTTCCTGCGTGGCCAGGGGTACTGTAGTTGCGAGCGTCGCCACTTGGTGCATTAGCGCATGACAATTTTGCCTAGTAGTCATATCCGAGGACTGTACGCGCTATGGCCTATACATTGCTTTTGCCCGTAACATCATTCGCGGCCATGCCAATATTTTGTGTGCCACGAGCGTTCGGTTCACCGTGTCAGTTTCCCACCGCAGAAGTAGTAGCTCAAGGGAACCAGCAGGAAGAAATAATCGTCAGTATGCATCAATGGCGACACCTGCAAGCCATGTACAGGGTGTTCAGAAAAGAATTTACCAGGTTTTTTTCACCGCAAAAATAAACTCTGCATGGACGAACGCTTATTCTACGCCAAAAGGTGGCGCTAGAGATCCGAACCTGATGCCAAAGTTTTAGCGCGAACCAATATTTTAATCAAAAGTTATAGGTGATTTTCTGAAAATGTTAATGGGAAAATGGGCCCATGGTTGCCCGTTTTCGGTTTCTGGCACCTTAGAGCACCATGTGGGCGGAGAATGAGCATTCAGCGATGCATAGTTTATTTTTCCGGTGAAAAAGACCCTGTAAATTTTTTTTTTGGGACACCCTGTATATAGACCAACTCATGTTTACAAAAAAACTGGAGCGCCCCTAGCTGACGCCACCGACGCCGCGCATGCACGATGGAGTGTGGGCAAGAAGCTCGCCGTCGCCCATAAATAAACCATTGAAATGCGTCAGTGTGCACCCCAGTGCTCTTTTTCGCGTTGGAATTGTTGATTCTACGTCTTCCTGGCAATGTCTGACTTCTTTAGCTGCCTCAGCGAAATTAACGAGGCTTAATACACCGCAAAACGTCACGTGAACAATGTGACATGCGGCGATTCAATCCGCGTGTATGCCGCAAAATGGGCGCTAAAGCCTGATTCGCATGATGAGGCACTGCTCGCTATGTTCAGTCGCGACGTAGCTCGGGCAGCAAAAGCGGGGACCGTTGCTGAGGTGGTCGACGTCGATACTGAAAATCGCAAGCAGAATCGGACCAAGTGAATTAGGCATAACAAGTCGGTGATGGTCACTGGTAACAATGATGAACTTCTCCTTGTATCTACTGTTTACATCGAGCCTGCTTACCAACCTTCAAATTTAAGTCTTTTGAGGCCTGCACTTACTTCTTATCGCAAGTACCGGGCCAATATTTGGTCTACGGGCCGGCGTCGTCTAAGAGAGCAGACGACAAGCAGAAACGTTTGAAAGAGCAGACGACAGTTCGAACGATCAGGCGGCCGTTTGAACTTGAAGACACACTGAACGTAGTCCGCAGGTGGTCGGTACAACTTGACGGTTTTCCCGTGTTCATGTTGGAACAAAACAAATGAATCTGATGACCACAAGTATTTGTGAATTCAACCCAAAGTGCTTCCCGCCCAAGCAATTGTGGTCCGACGGCATCTGGTTTTTCCTTTTCACGGCACATATCCACATTCTCGAACCGAGCACATGAAAACTGACCTTCAAACCTTTCTCGGCTCTTTTGGTACAGCCCCAGTCACGGCGTTTTGACGAGAAGGCAAGTTTTTATCTGGTTTCTTTCAAGACAACGCAGGAATGCACGTTTCGCATGGGGACTTCCGCCCACAGCCCCAGACTGGAAGTGCGCTCGACGCGCCACCATCGCGCCGTGACATTACAGAGTTGAGTTTGTGTATAAGGTATTCACTGGGTGCCATATTTTCTGACATTATTCACCGCACATCCTGGAGGGGAGGGGAGGAGGGGGGGTGAGAGTGGTATGGTTGACCTGGCAGATCAAGCTCCTGTCTGTCGTCTGCGCATTTTCAGATTAAGCTCCTACCTATCATCTGCGAAAAACTGCAATCTTGATGGTGTGGAATGCACGTTGCAGAAGCGTTGTGGAAGCACTAACATATACAACGTGGTGAATGCGTTAGCGTTCTTCGCCGAGTTATATTCAGGACTGCATAACTCCATGAGCGAGCTATACTGCCGCGAACTGGCGCTGCTTTTTAGATACTTGTGACGGGGCAGCATTCCAACGGAGCTTCACAAATTGCGACCAGGCGCAATTTGGAAATCTGTTAACTCGTTTTCATATTAGTTTTCTTGACTTTTCTCTTGGCAGCCCAGAAACGAGACTAGCGTTTCTGGGCTGCCGGCGCAACATAGACCACATCTAAACAAAGAAATAAGTGTGAACATTTAGTTTCCGTAGCCCCTTTAACGCTCGGCTTTCTGCATGCACTCGTTGCCTTCTGCTGTGCTTCGCTCGAGGCTCACGAGATGCCGACTTCACCATACAGGTCGTCAAGATTAAATCGCTCCAAAGTTGTACGCCCATACTTTGCCACAACAAAGCTATTTCACAAATTGTTTTCTTTTTTCCTAATACCATTGAGCAGGGGAACTGCTTGCTGTCATTGCTTGTTGAATGTCTAAGTGTTGACCCATTTGAAAACATTCTGCTTATCATACCTGTTGTAATCCTTTGCTGCTTGGGCAGTGCTACTGCCTGCAGCATTTGTAAAAGAAAAAAAAAAGCAAGTGTAATTGAAGGTAGAAGCTTGTTGCTGGAGGCTAGACAGCTGGAATGCCTACCTAAAGTTCTCATCCTGTCGGACGAAATTCATAATAGCTATTTGTGAAATCGGTAAATGATTTGGAACCATGAAACTGCTTGTAATCGGATAGGAACAAATTCTACAGTCCAAAGAGTTATTCCCTGCCTGCTGCTGGCGTCACTTATTCATTGTTGCCAGTAGAGACCTTCAGTTTAAAATACATTATGGGAACCAAAATCGTAAATTCAATAACTTGGTGAAAAAAAAGTTAATTTTGGCCTAATGCTGGGGATACTATTTCAGCAATGTTTGTTGGTTCGTTTAGCAAATTTTCAGGGAAGTCGGAGACCACGAATTAAACGCCAGAGCACCCCTTTAAAGAATTGATGCTAAACAGAACGAACAAACAAGAAAAAGATGAGGCACGGATTCTTAGTGCTTTGTTCTTTTTTTGTTTTTCCTTCCTGTTTAGTATCAGTCTTTGGCAAACACGCTCGTTAGTAAAGGAGGTCTCTGGTTTGCGCAGGCTGCCCTGAAACAGAAGTTGGCCGAGATGGAACTGGACCTCGATTGGATCGAGACCCTGGACATGGTGAACACCCTGGCACCCCTGACACCCGAGGTGAAGCAGCAATACGGGGAGCTCCACCTCCAGAAGAACAAGAAGGGCAAGGTGGTGTCCGGGCTGGACGAGGACCCCGTACACCACGACTTCAAGCGGGAGATGACCTTGTGAGTTCGAGTCGCTGAAATGCTGGATCGTGCGATTTCCTTCATTATAGACTCTAGGATCGTAGTAAACAAAAGTATGTCTCCCAACAGAGTATTGCTCATTTTCTTTTTAGTCTGGTACATTAAGGCCCGTTCACACTCTTGCGACCGAGATAGACCGAGAGAGACCAGACCGGTTTTTAAGCCTCTTGCGAATCTCTTAGGACCAGCTCCGCTGCAGCGGAGCTCGTCTTAAGAGATCGCAAGAGGCTTAAAAACCGGTCTGGTCTCTCTCGGTCGAACTCGGTCGCAAGAGTGTGAACGGGCCTTTAGGATACCTGTATGTCTGTATAGGATCTGTTCTGCATTATTTTTATCAAATATGCACATTTTGAAAGCCAAAAAGTACAAATTTGTTTCGTCTTACTACCAACTTTTGTAAAAACTACTCCGTGCAACGTGTGAACTATGCACAAAAATTTCTTTTCTTAATGTGACGACGACCATAAGGCCGCCAAGTGCACCCATAATACAGAATTCTAGAGTGTCTGCTAGACAGAACTGCCGATAAACTGCCGATGAACTCGGCTTGTTGGGAGGTCATCGTCATGTTTGTTTCATTTCACTAGGTTTTTTTTTATGTCAGTAGTTCATAGTCTTGTCCTCAAAAGGACAATGGCTGACCAGTTCGGTCGATCGCCTGCACATCCTGTTAAATTTGCACGCCTCGGTTCAATTCGACTGCACAGGGTCGCCGTTTTATAGCCTTCTATTTCAGTGCCACGAGGCGGTTTTCGAACAAAGTTTGAGTACACTGGGAACAACGATAGTCGAGTTCCAAGAATGTGTCCCAAGTTCGTTCGGCGGTATTGAAGGGTTGACGGTATCGACGGGGACGCTCAGCTGACCACCGCAGGCCTTCTACTCTCGAGCGGTATGCTGAGTACCGTAAAGTACCGCGGAAGCGCCCACTTCGTGCAAGCGCCCACTTCCCGAACTTCGGAATTCTGCAAATTATATGTCAAGTGCCCACCCCGTCGAAAGTTCCGGCATCAGTCGAGAACATTTGTCTTGTTGCGATTGCCGTGAGACCGCCAGCGGCGATGACGGGGGTATCATGTGAAAATAAATGTGCTCTCTTTGATACCGTTTACCCTGCCTTCAGAGCTCTCTATTGGCCACTATCTTGGTTTTTAACAATTGGACCGGACAAGTGCCCGTGTCTAGATAAACCCAGTTTTCAGTGAAAGTGGGGTGGGTGCTTTCCCGGTATTTTAAGGTAGTTGTTTTTGTTTCTTAGTTAAGTTACGCAGTCACATTGATCTTCTTGATTTTGGGTGTGTCTGGTGGTAACAAGAAAGCTTGGAACTGGAAAAAAGTGCTTGTAGTTTACTTGAAGCGCATCTTGCCCATGTGCTTTTTTCATCAGCTTGTAGTACAAAATCTCCAGTTATAATAATAATAATAATAATAATAATAATAATAATATACTTTCTGGTAGTGTCCAAAAACAGCCATAAAGGCCTTCTTATTAGTACATAATGAACAAAAATGAGCTTCACATTAAAAGTACAGCCAACTGAACAAACAAAATACAGGAACATCAGAGCTCTCTACAATGAGTATATGGTATGCTAAATGCAAAACAAAGCCCTACACTAAAAACAAACAAAATATATATAAAAAACTGGTCTTTTCAGCATTGATAAGAGATTGGGTGCATATAGGTCCAAATCGGCATCGTAAAGTTCATTATTCAAGTGCGTAATTCTAGACATGGGTGAGGAATGATATGGGTTATTCGGATGAAATGGTGAGATCAATCTACTGCCTTGCATTGGTACGTGAAAGTTCACAGATGGCACAAGGGATATGCTATCGATTTGACCAGAAATTAATTTATGTAAACAGTTCGCATCGCAAATGGTACATCATTTAGACAGCTCTTCTAAGTCGAAATAGTTCACAAATGATTCATAATTATAGTAACAACTGCGATGAAAGTGTCTATCATAAGCTGTTCACGCCAGGTGCTTCTGAACACGCTCAATTTCATTGCTCTGATTAGAAGACAGAGTTCTACGTTACGGTGCTGAATTCAAGTTTTGAGGGAACCAAGGAACAAACTAAATATATCAGACATGTAAAGCTCGGAATGTTGCGCGTCATTCGTGAAATCAGCCCCAGTTTATGTTGGGAAGTGCCCACTATTGAAGTGGCGCTTCCTGGACAATGAAATAATTTTCGTCTTTTGTGGGTTCAAAAACAGATTATTAGATGAGCACCACCTTGACACGCTATCAATATCTTGTTCCAATAATAAATACTCCTCGATTTCACAAACCGATGAATATGACTGCATACTTTGTTTCAAATACCTTTTATGTGTCCCATACTCTATTTTATACTCGTGGACAACTTTCTGTGGCATTCCAGAAGTGAAGAGTGCTCATGCACAACTTTGGTCGGCGGTCAAGGTGTACGAGTGTTGGTGCCCCCGTAGCTTTGACTGCTTAGCCACAGAAAGCTGTCTGCAAACATATCAATGTTTGAACGATTTCCTCGTTTCTGCGGTGTGACAGCTACAGGCAAGCCCAGGCGGCCGTTCTGAGTGGGATCCCACGGCTACACCAGTTGGGCGTCCCAACCAAGCGGCCGGACGACTACTTCGCGCAGATGGCAAAGTCCGACGATCACATGACCAAGGTGGGTGCAGGCACCGACGACGCTCTCTGTAAATGTCGCCGAGCCGGTATCTTTATGAACGTTACGTGTCGGGAGCCTGTCTCCGACCGGCGTGTTTGCCACGTGCTCAAACGTGGTCCCTCGGGTTCCATATGATGAAGTCGTAAACGTGTCACGATGTTGCTCGCTGCAATCTTGGCGATAGCACACCAGCAGAGGTTGATGCAGCAGACGCCTGCTTTGCTTTTGGTTGCTGGGCTACAGCAGCTTGAGCGTCTACGAGTCGAGACGCCGCAAGGAGAGCAGCGCTTGTATATCCGCTCTTCTTTGTTTTTTTGTTTTTTGCCGGAACTTTTGTGACCAACTGCAAGATCGTGACACCTGACAGCATGATGTGCCGGTGCCCGCGACATACTTTGTTGCCACTTTGGAACCACTTTTGATGCGTGGACGGTACGGAATGCTAAATACGCCGGTCGCAGGCTCGTTCCGAGCTCCATACCCACGTGCAAGTTGCGATTCGGGGAAGTGAACGTTCCCGGTGATCGACTGGATGCTAGCCGCTTTCTTGGTGAGATAACCTATTAAGTTTTAATTTTCCGGTTGTCTCCGGGATTGCCGCGGTTCACTGTGTAACGGTTCATACTATGCAGTGGCAAAAGTCTGGGCAGTGCAAGAGGCTTTGAAACAAGCTTTAGAACAAACTCACGATTGAGTGAAGTCTCTCAGACAACAGTCTGCTGCCATTTTCAAGAGCAGATTGGCTGCTTTTTGCCAGCCTCAGGTCAAAGGGTCCCAACGTTTCAGCATACGTTACGGTTATGTAGATGTCACCTTGGGATCTTTCTGCTGAAACATTAGTGATTGCACTGAGCTAGTAGTCATTAACGCTTCTTTGGTTTTGTAGGTCAGGGAAAAGCTGCTGAGTAAAAAGACGGCGCTGGAGAGGTCCGAGAAGGCACGCAAGTTGCGGGAGCTGAAGAAGTTTGGCAAGAAGGTAGGCTGACAGCCCACGTTGCAGTGTGGATGCGGGACAGCCCCCGTTAATCGCTCATTTCCTGTCGTCTGTCAGGTACAAGTCGAAGTGCTGCAGAAGCGGCAGAAGGAGAAACGAGAGATGATGGACAACCTCAAGAAGTTCAAGAAAGGTGGGTGCTCGACATTTCGTCGCACGGGTGGTAAAGATGCTTTTTTCTTTTGATCATTGGTGACCTGATGTTTCCACTGGGTTGTGGTCTAACTAAAAGCGTGCATTTCTCGTTGTCCTGGGTGATGGAGCCGCCCTGACAACGTCGATTACGACGACTTTCTCTGCGCCGACTCTGCTGTCGTTGCGACGGAGGAGGTGACCGACGAGGCGATAGCTAGCGATGTTCGTGGGAACTCGCAAGTCTGGGGACGACATCGAGCCTGATGAGCAAGACACCTGCGATTTGCCCAGTAACCATGAAGTGGTGGACGCGATGAATGTCTTGAGGCGGTTCTCGATCCCACAGCAAGACGAAGACGCAATGCAGGCCGTCTGGCTATGCGAACGTCGTGTGATGCCAATAATAATGCCAAGAGTGGCTCAGAAAAAGGTAATGGACTACTTTCAACCGAAATAGAGGCGTCCTCGGTGAGTTTTGTTCACTCAAAAAACATTTGTGGAAACTTTCTTTAACGTTAGCCTCGAATTTCTATGTAGCGAAATTTCAATGTAACGAAGTAAATTCCGAATTTTACCGACTTCGTTACATCGAGGTTTGACTGTATCTGTTCCTGGTTAACATTCTTACGAGATTTCACAGTAAGTGAATAAGAAAGCTAGGAAATGTTTAGCACTTGTTTGTCTTGTTAGTCTGACATGCACATTTTTACGTTAATTTTCTCTTAGTTTCCATGGTATTTCTGCCGACAGTATTTTTCTATTTATGATTAGGGGGTGGTGACTTCCAAAATGACCGTGCATGGGCAACAGAGGTAGAACAGTGTCGTACCGCTCGGTTTGTGGCAGTCATTTACCCCAGTAAAGTTGCTATGTGCGATCTTATCGGTAATTGCATTAAATTGATGCCAGATATGTGTAGAAATAATTTTTATTGTGAGTCCATTATTTTGTAGACAAAGAATTCGATTGTCACTCTGCACTACCACCATGCCTGAAAGTGGCGCTGGAGTTCGTTGAGACACAGCTTGGCACTGAAAATGTTCCAGGATTATAATTGCCAATCAATCGACTGTCAATTGCCTGCAATGTCTACTCTGTATCTAAAAAAAAATTTATGGCAAATTGCTAAGCAATTGTGTTGCATATGTGAAACGTTTTGGCATCACAAACATTTAGCGATACATACTCTGCGTTTCCAGATGCCTACGTTCACGGGTCTACATCAGGTATAACACCTACCATGTATAACACTTGATAGTAGGGATGTCGCGAACCACCCTAGGTTCGATTTCGAAAGGTTTCGATATTTGCGAAGCGAACTGAGGTTCGATTTCGAAAAATTTCGATATTTTCGTACCGACCGAGGTTCGAATTCGAAAAATTCGCAACTTTCGATCACAGTAGGGTTTCGAATTCGCAAAGTTCGAAGCTTTCACGGTTTCTAAAATTTCGGGTTAGAATATTTCGAATATTTTTTTACTTGAGGTTAGATAAATTCGAAGATTTCAAACTTCCCTAACTTGAAATTCGAGATATTCGAAAAATCTGAATTTCTTAAGATCTGAAGTTCGAAGATTTAGAAATTTCTTGGAAATAAAATTCGAAAACTTCGAACGCTTCGAATTTTTAGAGACATGAGGTTCGAACAATTCGAAGATTTCGAATTTCTTTCTGCATAAAGTTCGAAAAGTTCGAAAGTTTCGATTCTCTTTTAACGCTGAATTCGAAAAAAAAAGAAAAAAAAAAACTTCGAAGATTTTGAATTTTTTCAAGTCCAAGTTTTCCAAGTTCGAAGTCCAGTTTTCAAGTTCCTCCACAGTTTCAGTTTCAAATAACGTTTTCACGACTCACTAGTTTTCACGAAATCAAGTTCAGAAAAGTTAGGGTGTGATACCTAGGCTCTGCGAAGTTGGTCAGGCAATTAAATGAGACGACAAGTGTCCCGGATGTGCTGGAATATTTGCCAGTGCAGAGTGACGTGTGACCGTAGATCAGTAATTGTGACCGCCAGCCCGGGGGGGGGGGGGTTCTTTAACGTGCATCACGCAGTAGTGATCACACGAACAAACTGTTTTACGATACTCATCCAGTTAAAATGGCCAGGGGTGGGCAGGAGGTTGAGGCTCAGAAAAACCTTGAAGCGACCTGGCAAACTACCTCCCCACCCCTTGCACGCTGGTAGTAATCCGATCGAACGCCGCCCGAGTGACGCTGGCATATAGTAAGTTAAGTTTGTACTTGTCCTGGAGGTTTATTTTCTGGGACGGAGGAATCGCCTCGCAAAAAGCACAGAAGCCGACACAACTCGAGGTCGAGGAGCGTTCTACCATAAAGTGGCGTCGGAAGAGGAAAAACGGGGGAGGGAAGAGGGGAGGGGGGGGGGGGGGCGGGGCGGCCTCAGCCCCCCTTCCCCCCTTCCAGATATTTCGGACTGTTAAAGAAAACAATACGGGGAAAGAGGGCGTGGTCGAGCTTATTTTAATCTGAAATTATTTATGCCTATGTATAGCTACTGTCGCTCTTCACGGCATAAAAGATCGCGCAGATGGTCATTGTTAGAAACTCGTCAGAAGGCACTACTCGTCACATGCTTAGTGGTTCGGAAGTTCAAAGCTATGTCTTTACAACCTAAATAACTGTGCCAATGGTAAAAAAAAAATAATAATAATAATAATAATAAATGCGGGGATAAAAAGCTGGAGAAAGAAAAAACTATCAAGAACTCGCCGGATGTGTTGTATTCTTGCATATTCAGAGGTTCAGAACTTCGAAACAACATTCTCCTACCAAAATGTGTACAGGCTAAAAGAAACACGTCCCAGGAACGTGAAGCGAAAAAAAAAAATGTTTTCTTTTAATGACGTGCTGAACTTGAACAATATTAGAAATCTTCTCCCATGAGTTAATTTATTCCTTAACGTGAAAAAACAATAAATACATTATTTTGTATTCTGCAGATGGCAATGATATGTACTGTCTGTGGTGTTAATTTCAATGCGATACCTCAAACAACTTAGACGAAAATAAATACCAAGTTTAGGGCATAATTGCATGTAGATACATGTTTGGACATTTCTTCGAAACTCACCTTGAATAACAATAGTCATATCTTAAGACGACACTTATCTAGGCTATACATAGATCATTCTTAAAAAGTTTAACATCTCTACCATAAATAGCTTCGGCTACATCGCGCTTCAAATCTGGCATAAACGATAATCGTCAAAAACCCGTCGTCCTTCCTCGCTCCTTCGGGAATTTATTTCTTTAAAACTAAGCATGCCAGAACATTGAAATAAACGGCATTGTCTTTCGTAAAGAACGGAACACCGCATGTAAAAGTTTGAGAAAAAAAAATTACGAAAGTACCTCACTACTTGAATTCAAATGAAACCGACCGCCGGTCTTTCGAAGTTCGACGAACGTCGAACTTTTACCCTAAAAGTTCGAAGTTCGTCGAACTTCTGACTTTTCAGGATTCGAAAGTTCAAAACTTTTCGAATTCTATTTATAAATAAGTTCGAAACTTCGAAAATTATTGATCTCCTTAGCATAGGAACTTCGAAAGTCCGTACAGCTTCAAACTTTTTAGTGCAAAAAATTCGAAAGTTCGAAAATCATTGAATATTTTGGTCAGTCAAGTTCGGAAGTTCGACAAGCATCGAATTTTGCAGTGTGATAAGTTAGAAAGTTCGAAAAGGATCGAATTTTTTAGCGTAATAAGTTCGACGGTTCGAAAAGCGTCGAACTTCTTAGCTTAACAAGTTCGAAAATTCGACTTCCGTCGAATTTTACGATATAGAAAATTCGAAAATGCGAAATCTTTCGAACCTTCCGAATCGCTTGATTCGGTCATCGAAACTTCGATTCGAAAAAAGTTCGCGGCATCCCTACTTGATAGTAGTTTCTAGAATGAAGCGATACTACCGCTAATCGGACTTATAAACCTGTTGATCTTCCAGAGCCTTCTATACTCTCGAGCTCCTCTCCCTCTGGTTACATAACCTCCCCCCCCCGTTAACCCATCAGCGTCGAGCACCTCACTCCCCTCTCGCCCGTCAACCAATCGGTGCTGAGCCTCGCAGCCACGCTTTTATCCAGGCTTCACTTTTGTCCGGGCTTTACGAAATGCCATACACGTGGCCAATGAACGTTTCACATTGATAGTGCTGGTAATCCTTGCGCTTTCAGGACAAGGATCTTTGGACTTCCTGGAGAACACGGGACGGAAAGGAGGACCTCAGCGTGGGAAGGGGGGGGCGGCACCTGTTCCTGGGCAGAGTCGCAAGTCCCTCACAAAGTGAGATGCCAGTAGCACCCCTCTGTCAGCATGCATTATTTTGTCACAGCAATTTGTGAACATAACATGCAAAAGACTTCCGATGAAATGTCACAGTTGGAATGATCATTCAGACGTCTCGCAGCAGCAAGTGAAAAGCAGTCTTGTCTTTCATGGTGGCTATGATTTCTTCGGAAACCAAGAATATAAAATCATTGGCAGGCTCGACCTTCTCCTATGGTCTAATAATGCATGAAATGCAGTAATTTAAGAAGCGGTCATTTAAATTTGTTTAGAAGGCAGTCATCTCTCTTCGATAAGGGATGCTTTTTAAGTGTTCGAGTCGGGCGTGTTATCCCCGGGCAATCTAATGCCTGTGTCCTATTTCCTTCAACATATACCCTGATAAACCCTGAATTTTTGCCCAACACCAGAGATTTATGCCAAAAAACACCCAATCTGTGGGAAAAAATAAACCCTAAGAAACATCCCCAAACGAGGAGAAAGCTAACCCCAAAAGCATGAAACCCTACTTCTAAAGCATTGCATGCTTTATATTGTTGCATTGGTTTAAGGATGTCTTCCTCAACAAGCACTAACTGACTGAATATAAATCGCACGGAAGTGTCGCCGACGGTTTTCTTGACCCTTGTTTATGGCTTCCAGGTCACAGCTGAAGAAGCAGTATAAGGACAAGAAGTATGGCTATGGAGGCCAGCGGAAACGGTCCAAGTTCAACACAGCCAGCAGCTCTGCAGATATGGGCAGTTTCAGCCGCAAGAAGCACAACACCGTGCCCGGCAAGAAGGTGACCTCTTTTGCTAGCACGACGGGGAGATCCTTGAAACGGGCAAAAGAACAAAACTCTAGAAGAGGAGCCTTGAGTTATGTTGATTAGGGTCCAGTGAAAGATGTTCGTAGGTATATTCGTGGCAGTAGACAAAAATGACAAAGCTTGCCAAAGGCCTATAGTAGTAGGGGAAGTAGACAGTGAAACCAGGTGCAATATTTGAACATGTTATCGGTTTTCTGTTAGGGTTTCAGTGTTTCATTGGCGTAAATATAGCAGACAGTGCTCTTGGCAGAGCACACAATTTTACCCACTCTTTTTATAGTTTCTTCTCGCCGTGTTTTCGGATCCCGTGCTATAGGCAAGATTTCTGCAGCACCG
Organism: Ixodes persulcatus; assembly: GCA_013358835.2. NCBI lineage: Eukaryota > Metazoa > Arthropoda > Arachnida > Ixodida > Ixodidae > Ixodes > Ixodes persulcatus. The sequence continues at coordinate 499,391 of JABSTQ010011237.1, forward strand.
CAATGATACTTCCATGTAATGCTTCTTTGCGGTCTCCACAGTAATGGACTGTCAGCAAAGCTCCTAGAAATATTGGTGGTCGTTGGTGCTGTGTTGGTTTAGCGTCACCTAGCCCACCGCAAAGCTGTGAAGAGCTTAAAAGTGTGTGGCACACACGCTCCTTTTGCAGTGCGTAAACTCTGAGAAGTCGTAAAATTGGAGACTGTGTCGATTCACAACATCTGTCATGTTCTCACCATGGCCACCAAGATTTTTCGCAAGTTGGCTGCACTCCTCAGGCCATTTGCATTCGCGTGGTAGAGACTGTTACTGCGGGGCGCTTGGTGGCACTCTCAACCAAACCAAACAACACAAAGAAATAGCCATGAATTATCATCATCAGCATTATCGTCGGCCTACGGAACTTCAGAGCAGTGCTAAATGTGCTCCCCGTCTCTTGCCGCAACACAGAGACCTTTGGCAAGGAGTTGATCGAAATTTGAAGGTTCATCTTTTCAAAGCACTAAAGGTGTAGAACAAATGCCCACGATATTGTTTTCAAACTGCACATCTAATTATTTCAGTTAGATACAAGAAGTTGGGCCAACCAAAATCAGGAAGGAGAGTCAAAATATAGATTCACACTAAATAGCGATAGTGGTTTATTTTGGCTCAGGAGTGTCGCGACACCGCATTGGGACCCATACTGTGAAGGCCCACGGCACCGCATCCAACGATGATGAGATGGTACTGCACAGATGAATTTCTAAAAGTGGTGATGATGGTTTAATAGGACCTTGTGGATGATGGTGGAGGGTCGATGTTGCGGTTGAAGAGAGCGAAATTCGTTAGGCTTGCAGCGGTCTTTGCGACGGTGGTCTTCATGGGGCTGTCATGGGCTGCCGACTTCTAGCAGGCCGGTCTCGAGCGCCTGGCGAGGGCTTCCTTCGTGCACGGCCTGCAGATGAGCCGACCGAATTTCCAGCGACGCAGGGAGTTTAGCACCCCTGTGGTGGGGCTCTAGGGGTTGGCACCAGTATTGGCCAGGCGACTGTCTTTGTGAGAGTGGGCTCTGAAGTTTCCCAGCTTGCGGTCAAGCTTGTAACTTAGCGGCACGATTACCCTGTCGATTGAAGACACGGTGTGTGCCACTGGTCCGGCTGGCTCCATGACGATGGGAAAACCATGCCTTGTGCCCAGCTGGTTTCCTCTTCTTCCGATCTTGTATTCTGAGATATCGTCCAGCAAAACAGCGCAAAGACCGGAGGAGCGAGTAAAAATTAAGAATCGGCAGAGATCGACTTACCTTTCTCTATTCTGATGATGAGAATCATGAAGAGGCAAGCTCCATGCCGAGGGCTCACACTTGACAGCATGATTTGAGGCGATTCCGTTTGTTTCTAAGCGCCGCATGCGGAGATCTAGAGAACTGACCCGGCTCGCTTTTTCTGCTGGACAACCGAGCGTTTGGAAAGGCTGGAGCAGAGCGTGGGAAAAAATCTCGGAGGCCATGGTTCTCACAGTTGTGCCTCGATTTTTCTGCAGAACCAGAGGCCAGGAAAGGCCAGAAGACAAAACATGAAGAACAGACAGCGGCATAAGTGAAGAAGACTGTCATGGGGAAGGTACGCTAAGGTGGGAGCATAGTTTTTGCAATAAATTTCACCTGCATCACATCGACTGTGCCGCCAGTGTAGGTAAATAGCGACCGTTTTCCCGGGAAGTTCTTCCTGGGAAGGACAGACCGTACGAGAGATCCCAAGAATCTGTAACGGTGTGCAAGTATTTAATGTTCCGAGTGCCAATGTACCCGACTTATCTCTCGCTTGAGGCTGGTAAGAGTGCAGTGCAATCCACTTGTAATATCAGATATAACAATGTACCGCTTATAACGATCAGTTTCTAGAGTTTCTAGTCCAGACACGATGATCGGTCATAACGGCTGAATCTTCTCGTTTTCTCATCATAGTTACAAGCGGATTGCACTGTAGCAGGACGTGATCTTCCTCCTTGTGTAGTGTTTCGATTTGGCTGTCGGTTGTCACAAAACACAAATGGATCATTTTCGTGGAAGCATTTAAAGGGACAGTGCAACAAGTTTTGGACTTCCAATTAATTGCGGGGACTAATGTGCTGCCTATAGAATGAACACAAAATCATTTTCTCGTGCGTGCGCTACTTTTTATATTAAGAAACGAAACAAATCGAAGGACAAAGCACCCCTCAACTCTCACGCCGTCTGTCAAGCGATGTCATCGGGGGATCACCTGGTGTTCTGTCGGGTTTTCGCCTTCAGAGCCCCCAGCCGCTCCCTCTGCGATTGTCAACTTTTCAAGGATTAGCATCGCCGGGGGTCGCGGCGAGCTATCTAGAAAAAAGTCGGTCTGGGGGCCGCGGGGCTGACGGCGAGTGTAGAAGTGGAAGGGGGACTTGTTTTGTTGCCTTTCGCGTGCGCTCTGGTGACATGACACCGTAGTTCCCGCAAGCGGCACTTGTGGCTGCAGATCGGCAAACAATTAGTTTTCTTCCTTTGCGATTACGCAGTAGCATAGTAGTTTTTCAGAGAAAGGTAGCGCATTTTTTCCTCACTTGTGCCTAGATAAACCATATAAAAAAAATGAGACGTTTACAATTCCCTGTAATGCCAAATTAGAGCGCAGCTCTGGAGGAGGGGAGGGCACGGGCCGACACCGCGCCGCTCAAGCCGGAAACGGGCGCCTAAGAGGTGCTCTCTAATACGAGCTGCAAATTCTTTCAACGTTAAAATCGTTGCAATGCCCCTCTAACTGCATAAGTAGTATCTGTGCGAGTCGGGGAGACTTGGCTCAACGAGTCAATGTTGTAGCTTTCTCGCGTGAAGTGTGCCCAACAAAGTACCAATCTGCGACGACTGACAGACATCTCAGGAAAGCGCCCTGCAATGCGACTATCGGGACACTGCTGAATTGCAGCTTGTTCGTCAACGTGCATGTGCAATCTCGTCACTTTGCGTCATTGGCAAAACTACTACACTGCACTCGCAAAACATGAAGGTAGTTAAAAATTAAGAAAAAAAAAGCTTGAAAACCTAAAAGTAGCGTCTGACCTTTTTCTCTTTGCAAGTCCCGGAGTTATCTTGTTTTGTTTCAGATTAATAGATTTGGGATCGATACATCCTCCATTTGAAGTATTGCCGTGGTACAAACAGGACGCCAGAGGTGTGGAATCTCGGGTGCCACATTTCCTAGAGTGTGGGTGCCCAACGCTCTGCCAGCGCCCTTGCGCAGGCATCGCATCGTCGTCGGGGCTGTCGGAAGCGTCTGCTAAAACTCCCAAATCGGGCTGCGATCTGTCACCGGGTCAATCTTAGCAATTGAATTTATTTCTTAGCGCCCTTTTGGGTTTTTTTCTTGACGTTGGCATCCACGGCGGGCTCTGCGTTGCTCTCCTCCTGCCTGGACAGCTGGGCCTCCTCCTCCTCCATGGCCTCCTTGAGGAACTGCACGTTTTCACGGTGCTTTTTGGACTTCTCGTGGTTCTCGAACCTGGAGGTAGAGAGGGACTGCAATCAGCCGGACCACCGTCTTGCGGTGGAGAACCCCGTAGTTTGTGCAACGTGGCTGTATTATACGTTGATGTGTAAATGCGTGAAATGGGACAGGTGCTGAACCAGGTGGTTGCCATCTTGAGAACTATTCGTAATCTAAGTTAGCTTCGTTCGATTTACGTTACCTCCTTCAGTGATGCAGGAAATTCAGTGATGCAGAAAAGTGTAGGGCAATGTACTTCCCGTCGTATCTCGATACACATACCGGAAGTACACTGCCCTACACTTTTCTGCACCGGTGCAGGTAAATCGAACGAAGATGTTTCATAAAGTAACTCCACTATAATGATGTTTTTTTTAGGGGCGGAGCTCCTTAGGGGGCTAGCCATGTCCGTCCGCCGTAGGCCGGCGTCGGGTGCTCGTGCTTCTGCTCGTGAGATCACGTGCTCACGAGCACGTGAGCACATGCTCACGTGCTCGTGTAGGGCGAAAAAAAAAAATTATGAAAGAAGAAAAAAAATTGACCGCATCTCCACGTGGTGAATGATGTTGCTTGGGGCGAAGCTCTGGTGGTGCTTGTCTGCGTAGACGCCGAGCCGCAGCATGCCGAGCCTTTTCGTTCATGTCAGTAGGAGAATGTGTGGTTTTCTTCTTTTTCTTTTTTTAAGCAGACAGATGGGATGGCATCTCAGAACCCCCTACTCTTTTTTTTCTTCTTTTTCTTTGAGCCTTTTCATTCATGTCTGTAGGAGAATGCGTGGTTTTCTTCTTTTTCTTTTTTTAAGCAGACAGATGGGATGGCATCTCAGAACCCCCTACTCTTTTTTTTCTTCTTTTTCTTTGAGCCTTTTCATTCATGTCAGTAGGAGAATGTGTGGTTTTCTTCTTTTTCTTTTTTTAAGCAGACAGATGGGATGGTATCTCAAAACCCCCTACTCTTTTTTTTTCTTTTTTCATAATTTTTTTCATCTTTTTTTTTCCCTACACGAGCACGTGAGCATGTGCTCACGTGCTCGTGAGCACGTGATCTCACGAGTAGAAGCACGAGCACCCGACGCCGGGCCTACGGCGGACGGACATGGCTAGCCCCTAAGGAGCTTCGCCCCTAAAAGAGTAGGGGGTTCTCAGATGCCATCCCATCTGTCTGCTTAAAAAAAGAAAAAGAAGAAAACCACACATTCTCCCACTGCCATGAATGAAAAGGACCGAAAAGCTCGGCATGCAGCGCCTCAGCGTCTACGTAGACAGCAAGCTGCTCCGGAGACCAGGGCGCGAGAAGCTGCTGCACAGCGTCAAAAACGCCAAGCGGACCCGGAGTTGAGAGCTCGGGAAGCGGCGGCAAAGCGTCAACGCCGACAGCAAGCAGCAATACCGCCGGTCATTTTTTTTTTTTTTTTGTGAGTATGTGTTAACGTTAGTAATTTGAGGCTCAACGCCACTAGATATGGGAAATTTGCAACCCACATTGTAGTAGTGCATACCCCTTAAGTAGGGAGTAATTTTTAGGTGCGTTACCATGCCATAAAATTTTTCTTTTAAAAATTTGCAGAAACAAACGTAATTTTTGTGCTGAAACTTTTTTTTTTTTTTCTTGTGCAAAGGAATAACATGTTGGTTCTCGTGTTGAGGTACGAAGGGGAGACGCTTTTCATTTTTAAACACCCGATTTCGAACGATAGGTTATGAATACGGCTGTTTTCATAAGTGGGTCTGGAGAAAAATATATTTTCAGACTCGGCTCGTGAATACTCCCGAGGTTTCGCTATCCCCGAGCATGTGCTCATGTCTGGGCCATAGTTTTCCCGCTGAATCAATGCGGCAATTTGCGCGTCCATCGGAGCTTTGTGCCGCTTCCAAGTATTTGTGATGGAGAACGAGAACAAGAACAACATTTCCTACCAACGCAATTTATTTTTCGCCAGCCAGCGAACGCTAATAAACATAACGTGTTTGGTACCGTGTTAGATAGATGGCGGCACCTAAATCCTCCGCCAAAAAAATGCCATGCATTTCACTGCACGCTCCCTCCTTTCTAAAGAGGTGTTGCGCGTCTTTAGATGCGCTCCCCATTTTGGGGTCAAAATAAAGGTGCGTCCAAAGGTGCGCACCTGAGTAAAGGGGTTAAGAATACGCAGAACTGCAGTTCTCTTCAATTTGACTGAAAGAGGTAAACAAGTGTTATAGAAGTTGCTTATTGGGATTAAATTTCTTTTAAAGGCCGACAAGCAGCCTGAAGGAACTGGTTTTCTTCCTGCCAGATGATGATTCTGTAGGTTGGCATTTCAGCGCTTTTTTAGACAAGAGTGGCATTTTACGCAGAATCAGGAAACTTACGCTTTATCCGACTTGAAGCACTTGTCACAGGCAACGCAATAAAGCTCGTCGTCTTCGGACTCGCTGCTTTCGGCATCGGCGCCGTCCGCTAAAAAAACAACACGAGCATAGAGCAAAAATTTTTTAGAAGCCCTCTAACTTTGCAACATTTTTTTTAAGACGTCCCGCCTTTTTCTTTAATTACTAAGAAACTCGTCGCATGATGCAACAAGATTGACTCTCCTAAGGTCCCCAGAGTTGACCTCAAAGCAGACAAAAGTGAAATCTAGTTTCACTGTTGGCACTCTTCTCACACATTGTCATTTGCTTCAAACACACTTTCAACACTTAAAGAGAAAGGGAAGGAGAGCTCTAGCTGGCAACCGGGGAATGAAGTGAAGAGTATCGGGAGGTCCTCTACCGGTTTTGTAAGGCTATGCTGTGCCGCACCACAAGCTTAAGTACAGCTGGGGGGCAATGTCTGGCCGTTGGCGAACCCAAACTTCCTGCGGCCTAAACATACGCACAATTATGATAAAATGTGCACATATAGACAGCACGGTTTGCAACGGATAACCACATGAGGCGTCAACCCGACCGCAATCTTTTGGGGTATCTGGCCTCTCTTCGAAAAAATTGGCCGAACCCCGATCACCCTGCTGGCATGCCCGGCTGTCGGCGCCGCCTTCGCCGAATTGCGTGTCCAGGTGAGCTTCTATGTTCTGTAGGTCTTGCTCTAGCTGCGACATGGAACACCACTCCGACTCCTCGTATCCCTCCAATGCCCTGGAAAAGAACGGTGCCCACTCAGCCGCCGCACCGCTTAGGCACGGACACGAACGTCCACCGACGCATTCGTTGCACCCGAGCAGAAAGCCGAACGACGACATCTTGCTCGTGTTCATTCATTCGGCCTCCCGAATGCGACTCTGTAGCAAAATATGCGACTCTGTAGCAAAATATTGATTGGCTGGTCTTTCAACACCATAGTAAATTGCCTGGCAAAAAATGCAAAAAAGTTTTGTGAGGTGTCAGTGTCCCTTTAAACGCGTGGCCTCAAAGAGGTATGGAAACAAAAGTCTGGAGCTCATTTCGTTGCATCAACATGATGTAGCCAGCAGCAAAACCTCAGAAATATCAATCTTTCATTGGAAAACGCGAGAAAACATATTTGAAACTACATTAAACGATAACCAAAAACCACCTGGTTGTTGGTTATGAAAGTTCAATGGAATGTCGTGACGGCATCGGCCTCTAACGGCAGCGCCACTATATGGGCAGTACGCCCACTACTACAGATTACCTAGGCCAGAACGTAATACAGAGGGTTTGGTGAAGAAAGCCAAAGCACGGTTGGCAACCTTAGATTCACTCTGCCAGCCAATTGCTTCCACTCATTCTTCGACGTCACTGACGTCGAGGGCTGAGGAGCTACATTTTTCAACACGGCGCACTCTGCTTTCAACGGCGTTCTCGCCAAGAAACACCGACCTCTTGAAGTGACCCGGGTTTACGTCGCAGAGCTGTGCCGGTATCTGCTTTTGTGCGCGGTAGTTTCTGTGGGACGATGTGAGAATTTTGTGATCGTCTCGCCGTCCAACTTAGTCATTGTCAACGTGCAAAATGCCCCCCGCCTGGATGATTGCGTAAGCCTCGTTCGACGAGACCGACAAAAGCGGTGCCGATCGCTTCTCTTTATTTGTTTAGTGTTCGCCATTGAGACAAGTCACGTTAGAAAATCATGGCGATGCGAGCGTTGTTTCGCTGTAGTTTTCGTGTGATGATGTGAGAATTGTACAGTTGTGTTTTCTGTGCTCTGTGCCTTCGATTGGAAAATCGCGTCCCGTCGAGACCAGCGCAAGCTTCCACTATGCCGATGTCTTCCCTTCTTTCGTTTAGTGAGTGCCCTTGTGACAAAGAATGTTGCAAAATCGTGGTGGTGTACGCATTCTTTGCGGTAGCATGACAATGCTGCGGTCACACCACTATCGATGCAATACGTTGCGTGAAATATTCGAAAGATTCCACCGCCGTGCTGCCTCACCAGACTCGGTCTGCTTCCCTGCTCGCTTTAATAAATGAAGGATGCCAACTGGTATGGCGCCTTCAAATCAATATTTATTTATTCGTGAAGTTGACGCCCTCGCAGAGTCTGGTTGTTGTGATCAGTCGATGGTAAATCAGGTAAGCAGCAGCTGCCTCACCCTACCAATGTCAGATGATGTGACAGCAGGATCATCCTGATGCACCTACCTGATGCACCTTAAGTGCATCAGGTAGGAAATCTACCAGCATCTCTCCTCGTGAGAGTTAACAGAGGTACCTTAGCCGTCTCGCAAATGTCGTCCCGTTCAAAGAGCAGCGAGTTCGCGCGCGAAACTGACGTTGCCAATGTTGCCATATCGGCCAAGTTGTGGAGCAGACGATGCACTAAGTGTTGTGATAGCGCACACAGCTCTGCCGGCTCCGCACCCGGTGATACGTTACAGCCCTTGGGCGCTTTGACTGAGCGAGGCAGTAACGCGTCGACGCCACCAAGTGTCAACGCTCATAGCTATGGTACGCTTGGCCATAGAGAGGGCGATGACGTCGCGGGCGCGACGGATATTCCGAGAAGCACCACGCTCTTCGATGGCCGATTTTGAAGCGCTTGCCAGAATCAAACATTTAGAACGAGAAATACAGCCGTCTGTTTGTTTCATATACAAGCGTGCGATTGTCATTAGCAGATAGTGTTTATCATGTTTCGCTTATTTATAAAAATGAGAGGTATATTTTAAGTTTCGATTCAGTACCCCTTTAAGAGGAGTTTGGAACGACACAAACCGCGATCAGCTAAGCAAGCTTTCCAAAAAAGAAGAAAAAAAATTCACTGTTAAATTTGCAATGAAATGAAGCTTCTTGCTCATCATGCTAGTGCACTTGTGTCGCACTAAGTGACACACAATTAGTAAATTTTCACCCAATATCCCGTTTCTTTTTTAAATGAGAAGACTGAGTTTCACTTACTTTCTCTGCTCGAGAATTTTCTGCACACGCTTTGCTTCGGCCTTGCGAGCACTCTCCGCCGCCTTTTCCTCCAGCTCTTTCTGAGAAGGTGAAAGATAAGAATATTTTGCAAACACTTATTCTAGGTTGTGTTTACAAGTTAATGGGAACCATGGTAAGTGCAACCTCGTAGCTTTAAGGGTGCTTCCCCTGCAAAGGTAAGTTGTGCACTTGAGACATACGAAGCTACGAGCTTCTGCCTGCAAGCTCCACTACCTCAATTTCGATTGACATTAAACAGGATCGGTGTTCGTGGCACAAGTTCCTGCACAAGTGGGGCCAGAAGTTTCAATTAGAATCGTGTATAGACAAAGCCAGAAGGTTAGCAGATGCTAAACGACATCACCGCGTAAAAGTTTGAGCTCCGGATGTTGTGCATGCCGATAGTCTGTTGCAACTGAAGAATGTAGGGCGAGAGAAAGGAAGGCAGGGGAAAAGAAAGACGGAATGCTAAAGAAAGGAGGAGGTTTCTTCCCTCTTCTCGAGTGTTTCGTCTGCTTCCTCCTCCCCCGCTTTCCTTTCCCTTGCCCTACCTTCTTGAGTTGCAACGGACTATAGTGGCTTTGGCCAGCATTCCACTTGTTTCCTGGTTTTGTCCTGTCTACAATCTCTGTGTTTAAGCCATCTCTTCTCATCACAGTGATGATTTGGCCAAAAGAAATTGCGAGTCATTGTTTTTTCTCGTTTGATACACAGGGTTGGTGACGAGGATGGGATATGCTTGAGGAAAAGCATGCAGTGGAACTTCGTTACTCCATCCCTATTTGTGAGTGTCACATGACCCTTCAAAGCAAACTCAATACTATGGATATTTGTTTGCTTCCTTGAACGTGCGTTCCCACCCTGCTGTCGGTCGCAACATTTGACCAGGCCAGAGAAGACTGCTTCTTGCATTTTGCTGTCCAAGTGCAATGAGAACTTGACTCGCAACGCTCTTCAGCGTTCCGAGTGAGTTACGATCGGGATACTCACTCTTCGTTGCTGCACACGCTTGTCCCGCTTCCTCACAAACTGTACCAGTTGCTGCAATGGGCAAGCAAAACAAACGAACAGTAAGACAAAAAGCCGGCAATTATGTGGTTAATTTTTTTGCTGCCTCTCTATGGACCGTTGTTTTAAAAGGGATGCTGAAATTCTACCTTTAGTACTTGACAAAAACTGCATTTATTCGAAAATAGGACAATCTTTCTGGACAGTTTCTTTTCTTGCCAGCAGAGCATGCAGAGGCAATCATAGGGAGTGACAGCAGAGCCTTAGTCAATTGCAAGAAAGAGACAAATGTTTGCTGCAAAAAAAGCGGCCTATGCTGGGGCACTTAGCATGATGCTCGCATGCACGGGAATAGAGCAGAAATCGTAGCTTGCGGCTTCAACATCATCAGACTTTGTCCTCCTGTCACCTTTTTCTTTCACTTCCAAGGGTTGATGTTTCTAGGTTTCTTTCCCCGGTCTTTGGTAATTCACCAAGATAAGTCATCAATGCCTTATCATTCACCGGCCCCTTTCTGTCTATTGAAATGACCGACTCTTCAAGTGCTCCAAGGGAAAGCATATGCATATGTTTATACTGTTAACTTCACTACCACCCCTGATATAACATTTGTCTGCAATTATCCCTCATTAGCAAGTATCCCTCGCTAAGTGAGAATTGAATATTCGCATCGGCGTTCATCTGATGCCACAGTATGTTTCTTCGACAACTATGACTTTGCGGAAGGTAGACATGGTAACTGGTGAAACGCCAGTAGGCTGGCCGTACTCACCCGTACTTCTTCGTTGCGCTGCTTCCTGGCCTGTTCTCGCAGCTTTCGGTTTTCCCTCTCCATGAGACGTGCGACCCGCCGATTGGGTGCATGCCGCACGTCGTGTGCGTCCAGCCATGCAAAGTTCTTGGCAGTGCAGTAGCTCTGCCAGTGTGCGTAGAAGAGGTGCACCACCTGCAAAAGCAATTCACATCCGCTGGAGAACGAACAATGCATACTTGTGCGGATAGAACATTCAAACCGTGGTTTGGCAAACTTGAGCCTTCAATTACTTTTTCTGTGGTTGTGCTGCCCCGTGATTGCTCTTTGTCATTGGTGGCCTGTTACTATGGCATACATGCCAAAGTAACAGGTATTTCAAAATTCGCTTTTAGTTACACGAGTTCTTAAGCTACCCAGTGTTAAAAAGTACTTTAAACACATTGTACTGAAAGTACTACTTCACAGAGGTTTAGCATACTTGTAATTTACTTGAAGTACATTCTATAATATGTACTTGTCCTCTACTTAAGGTATTTTTTTCTTGTTCTTCCTGAGGAAAGTATAGCTACAGTACATTCCCCAAATTTAGTCCAGTTAAATTTGTATCACAAAATGATGCTTTGTCAACTCTGAAGCCATTATTGAATATCTGCCACCACTTCCGAAAATAACTGCTGCACCCCCGATTACCCTTGAAACAATGCATACCAGATAAAAAAAAAAAAAAAATGAAAACTGTTAGGGGAATGAAAGGGCACAAACCAAAGATTGTGTTAAAAAATACTTGTATTTTACTAGGGGAATGAAAGGGCACAAACCAAAGATTGTGTTAAAAAATACTTTTATTTTACTTTGAAAGTACATTTTAGTTATAGTACCTTACTTCAAGTACATTGCACCCGGTGTACTTACTACTTTACCTAAAGTACATAACCTCTCATTTACTTTGTACTTCAAGTACTTTCTAGATGTACTTTACTCAAAACTGAAGCCTCCGCACATGAAGAGTGTATTCATCAGAGTCACAGTATGCACTCGCGAGTCAAGAAGAAACTGAAGGTTTTGGTGGCTCGCGCAATCTCTAGAAGCCCTACAGTGCAACCCTTTAGACACCGAGGTTCATCCGACACCACTCTCTAAACAAACATAAAATGTTGCAAATCGGAAATAGTGTCACATTCCCGACTTCAATTCTACAATGCTTAGAAATAAGTTAATCCTGAAAGACATCCTCTAATAAGACCGAGCATACAATTTTGTGGAGTTTGTTACCCGTCTTGGAGACGAGTCATTACGCAGCACATCTGCAACAATGCTAAAAGAAGTGACCTAAAACAATGATGCCGGATCCTGGTATTGCGGGATCCAGAATGACTGGCCGGGCATCATCATCGGGACGCAATAGACTCTTTTCAGAATCCATCAAGCAACATTGGAGGTCGCCATTGCTTGGAAACGAAGCGCGTGATTGGATCTAAGACCTTGCCGAACGCTTACTCAGCGCTTGTTTTCCATACGAACTGAGCCAAGTTCACGCCGAAGGCTGACCTCGTGTTCAATACATTCTCAGAGTATGTGATCAAGCAATGGCGGACGGGCATTGGGGCGGGCTTTTGAAGAGGGCCTATTGTCCACAAGGGCTCAAAGAAAATGCACATGCCATTAGCCACAGAAAACCAATCTCACGTCGTCGTAGGAGCTCTGGGAGGTCCCAAAGACCGGGACGTCCACAGGATCATCCTGAAACGGCTCGTCTTCCGCTGCAATCCTCTGGAAAACGTCTCTGTACACGGTGTAAAAGCCCTGAAGCAGGAGAGAATGGGAGTGTCACAAAAAACAGGACGACAGCAGCTAGTTCCGCACAAGTCAAAGACGCAATCACCTTTTCGTCGTCTTTATACCCGCTGAAACAGGACGAATTGAAATAGCTGTAGACGTCCAGGCTATCGTCCCTGTAGTCGTCGCCCAATCCTGTGGCAGCAAACGAGACAGACGAAACGGGCTTTGTGTTACTGAACCACAACTGAAAGACCTCCCCGCCGTTCTCATTCAAAGTGCTGTCATCACGGCGATGTGTACACACTTTCTGTGACCCAGTTTGACTTACCTCCCTTGAGGATGGCTTCGCGATGTTTGTCGTACCACGCTCTTTCTTGTGGATCGCTGAGGACATCGTAGGCCTGCTGAATTAGTTTGAACTGCTCCGTCGCCTCTTGTAAGTTGTCTGGATTTTTGTCTGGAAGTAAAGCTAGGCATTAACCCAGAAACAGACCACTCGCTGGGGCGCTGTGGATCCCGTTAAAACCTCACACGAGAAAGTCAGATTAACTTGAACAGAGATAACAACTCAAAATATCAGTACAGAAGAAAATTGCGAATAAAATGAAGAATTTAAAGGCACTGATCAAACTGACCTGGATGCCAGAGCAAAGCTTGCTTGCGGTAACACAGCTTCAGTTCGTCTGGCGAAACGTTCCTTTCGACTCCCAACACTTCGTAGTGACACTTCATGACGAAACGCGGCCTGTTTAAGTTATTAAATAGAGCAACAACACGTTACCATCATGTTCTCATGAAATTGTGACACGAGGAAGCTGGCCTCAGGATGACGATTCGTCGACGAGGCCGACGACATGAATGGCCAACGCCTCCTTTATTAGGTAATGCCTGTCACATGAGCGCTTTTCCACCGATCATGCCCTTTCCTGTTACCCTTTCCCATTCGCCCCAGTCACTGTTGGAGCGATGTGTGGTCGGGCTGCGGCGCCACGTAGCGGGAAGAGAGAGAAGCGGGGTGACCGCCGGTACCCATTGTTAAGCGCACGACCTGATTGGCAAGTTGGAGCGATGTGTGGTCGGGCTGCGGCGCCACGTAGCGGGAAGCGAGAGAAGCGGGGCGTCCGCCGGTACCCATTGTTAAGCGCATGATCTGACAGGCATTACCGTATAGAGGAGGCGTTGGAATGGCACTTGCAAAAAGACTGGACGTACGCTTCAAATCCTTGAACAATATTCTAATGTGGATGGATGATGGATGGATAGATGAATACGGCTGAGCTCTTTGGATCGGGCGGTAGCTTACGCCACCTAGCCATTTTGTCTTACCCTTTAAGCTTAGAATATTTAAATGTGAAAACTACATCAGTTAATAAGAAAATGCCTAGTTTTCTCTCGTTTTCTGTCACCATTGTTTTGACGGGGACTGCTGCCAGCTAGTGGAATTTTAAAGAAACTAAGACCAGTCTGGGTGGGTGGGTTTGTGGCTACCACCGAGAGATGGCGGGGGCAAATCACGATGATCGAAATGGTCAAAATTGTGAGCGCGAGTTCAAACCGAGCATCTATGGCCTACGCAGCCTTTCTTTCCCCGCCCTAAAGTCTTCTTCGATTATTAATGCGAAAACATTAACTGTCCCATGGAGCAAAGCCGGCATTGTCTGTAACCGTCTTTGTTTTTCTGAAAGCACCCCCTTACCCCCCCTAAAAATTTAGACACCCCCTTCGTCACGGAAGTCGGCGGGGCGCTCGAGTCCAAAGCGGACGCGCCTCAGAAATAAAACACAAAGAAAAGCACAGCAACCCAGATGCATCGTTACGGAAGGCGTGGAGCCGGCGGGGTTCGCCGCGCCTGCGCAGTGGGGGAGCCTGAGGTCACCGCCGGAGCGCCGTGTCAAAAAGGAAGACGCGTGGCGCGGTGCTTGAAGGAATGCGCTGCATGTAGGAATACTTTCGCATTTCTTCACGTAAGCAGTCTTAAGTGTCCTCCTATAATTTTAATATTTGAACTCTGCACCGTTTGTTAAAGCGTGCGACATCCTCAGCGATCCACAGGAAGAAACTAGCGTCATATAACCAATATTGCGAGGTCATCCTCCAAGCAGAGGTAGGTCGAGCTCGGTATTGATGAAAAAGAAAGGATGGTGAGGGTGCAGGTGAGCTTGGGAATATTAACCATATTGAAGTAAGTAACCTGAGACCAGGCACGTAGACATGGGGGGGGGGGGGGAAGCATGGGGCCCGTCCCCCCTCCCCTCCAGTTTTCTTGTTTTGCTGGGGACTCTTCTCTCCCCCCTCCTCCTCATACAGCATTTTGTCATGCCCTCCCCCCCCCCCCCCCCCCCCCCCCCCCCAATCAAAATTATGGCTACGTGCCTGCCTGGGACTGGGGTAGAGAAGAAACATCAAAACGTAGAAGAGACAGAAAATAGACAGGACGATGTCTCAAACTCAGCTAACTCGCCATCACCACCAACACAAAAGCACGCAGTCTATGCAGAGCGCAAGTTCGTCTGCTTCTTTTGCAGGGGTTGTGGTGACGTCAGAACGCCGAGCTCTGATTGAAGAATAGTGGGTATACCTCAAGGCAAGCTGCCTTGAGGTAAACCCACTATTCTTCAATCAGAGCTCGACATTCTGATGTCACCACCACAGAGTTATTATAATGTACCATAGCCTCCTCTCTACTGACAAAGCCTGGCAGATGTCACGTGATGCGGCCGCTGAAAGTGAAAAGGTAGAGCGGCAGACAAGAGTCATGTAACGGGCCCCCCGCTGCGGCGAGACGCCGAAACACACTTGTCCCGAGCGATGGAATCTCCGCTCGTGCTTCTCGCGTTCCTCAGGCTGCCGCTTCTTTTCTCGTCGGGTTTGAAGACCATGTTTCGGGTCTTCGCCACTGTAAAAGCTGTGCGCTAAATACCAGACTCCCCTACGAAATATTATTCAGTGCTTTAGACTCCCCGAGAAATGCTCTGTGCTACCAGATCCTCGCGTTCCAAATCTGCGACCGAGCACTCTATGGCTCCGCCATCGAACTGCCAGGCTTTGTGAGTATAGAGGAGGTTATAAATGTACGCTAGAGGTTCAGCTGGCGCTATTGGGGAGGAGATCGAACAGTCACGCCTCTAGCGGTGCGCTTCAGCTGTGGGGACAACAAACCGTATTCTCTTGTTTGTTTTTGATCCGAGAAATCGAAGATGACGATTCGAAGGCCACTCCTCGTGCGACCAAAGCACTGGTCAGAGCGAAGCGCTCGTGCCCAGACCGTGCTCGGCCAGGTTCAATTTCTTTGTTATGCTATGTTGGTAAACACCGGGCTGTGGGGAAAACAAGCTCGATAAAGCGCCCCCTATAGTTCGATCTGTGTCCTTTTTCAGTGTTAGTGCGTATGGCGCGTGATTTGCTCGCTTTCCGAAGCGACGAACGTGCGCGTTCTGGACTGTGATTTAACACGTGTGGACTGTGATTTTTGTAAACAGTGGAAACGTCTATACTTCGTCTCACCTTAGCATGGACTAGCTGCGAAGGCTGTGCAAGCGCGAGTGGCTAGCCTTGACTGCCTTGACTGGAGCACCCGCTGCACGAACGCTCGTGCAGCCGCCGAGGCTTCATCCAAAGAATTTTGCTCGCGCTTCTAGCATGCGCGGCTAACAATAGTCCATACTAAGGTGAGACGAAGAGTGTGCTGTCGCAAATTGAAGGAGGCAGCAACCAGTCGAAAATTGGCTTCCGGTAATACATTCCTATGGGAAAAGGTGAGTGCGTTTTCTCCCTGCGCTCGGTTACAAGAGCAAATATCCCGAATAATTCGTACGTACTAGGTAGCTTGGAAGATTTCTCATTCAAGCAGACGAAATAATTGGCCAGTTACGGCATTTTTTTTTTCAAATTCATTGCATTAAAAACGGTGCTAAAACGACTTCTTACATGTATTTATGTGCACTGTCGGACACTAGCGCGAACACGACGTCGGCGCTTTTCAGCATGGGAGATATAAGTGCCAAACGAACGACGAACGTCTGGAAAACCAAGAGAGACGGCAAGAACTACGCAGTAGCACTGGATCAGTAAGTCCTTGTGCATGTATGATCAAAATAAATTGTAGGCCACGTAATATCGTCCGATTTTCAATAAGTACTGCTTTGTACGTTCACGACATCACCCGCACGCTCAAAACCTTTGAGAACAAGTGCCTGATAAAAGCTGCCGACATAGAAAATAATAAAAACAGACACCTTTCAAAACCCACGTACTTTATTCTTTAAGTCTTGAATGTTTTTAACCGGTCGTAAAGATGGAAGACGGAGTCATCTTCATATAGTGACAGGACTGGCATAATAGCAATATATAAGCGTCATCGGAATGCTGGCGAGCCTTGAACACACTCTATGTTCGTTTCGATTGTAATCTTGCTTTGAATCGTCGCTTGTTAACTTTACACACCCAGGGGTTTCCCCAGGAATTGAAATCAGGGGGGGGGGGGTCTAAATTTTTTTGGGGGGGTTAAAGGGGGGGGGGGGGGGCATTGCGAATATAGGAGTCGTTGTGAATTAAGGGGGTGCCTTCGGAAGAACGAGGGGGGGGGGGGGTCTAAACCCCCAGTAGGGGGGGTCTCGGGAAATCCCTGTACACACCTGCTGTGGAACGCATGTTTGGGCCGGAAATAGAGCGAAATTAAACATCGTTCACAGATGAAGAAAAATGCGCATACTAAAGCAATTACACTTTTACAGTGTTAATAAAGGTACATACTGTTCGGTACGACCCAAATAACAAAAGTGTTCTATTTTATTTTTCCGTAAAGAGACAAAATACACGCCCGTTTTCCCATAGGAATGCACAGGAGCACCGCAAAAGTAGACTGGTTGCTGTCTGCTTCAATTTGCCTCCCGGGAGTCGCACAGACACTAGCACCAGTTGAATCTAGCGTACATTATAATAACTGTACGCTCCCTAGATCCTATTATAGAGAGCCTGCATTACAGAGAGTGTCCAACTGCTCCGAGCGGGGTCACGAGGTTTTATTAGCCGCGTTTGCAACACGAGCTGCAAGGCGGTGACGAAAGCGTTTATCGTCCGCAAACGTCTCCGCCTTTTCCTCCTGCTTTCCTCCTCGCCACGCGAAAACGAAGCGCATGCGCACTTGCGACCAATCTCCACAGGAGGCGTCCGCCATTGAATTAATAGATTCTTTGCAAAAATCCCACAAGCCCGCGCGCGCGCCGCGCGACGAATAATGGGAATCCTCGGAACGCTCCTCCTCCCGATACCACGTGACCGAGCAGGCGCAGGTTACCACGGCAACAACTTTTGTGCAGCCGAGTCGGGCGAGCGAAGAGCCAACGGCTGCCCCTTTCTCATCCCTCTTCTTTGTACCGGCTCTGTCGTCTTCTACACCAACGCTTTGTCGAACCTGGTCGCAACCTGCCACGGTTGCGGTGCAAACTAAATGGATTCGGTGACACCTCAATACGCGAAGGTAAGTTACGACGAATAGCGTATTGAAATAAGTTCACCTGTCGCGATCAGGGTGTCGAACCGAAATGTATTTTGTTCCGGTTTTCGTTCCGGTTCAGGGAAAACGGTTCAGCTCCGGTTCAACTCCGGAGGGAAAAAATAAAGGTTTAAACCGGTTCGAACCGGTTCGTACTCATACTACAAAAACGATTGACGACAGCAAAAGATAAACTACGCATATTTTATAAAAATGTTACATATAAAAAGCAAAGGCTCACATGTGGAACGAACGAGCTTGTTCTGGGGCACCTCGGGACGTGGGTGAAAGCGCAGTTCAATGTCAGACAGCTGACCAAAGAAGCAGGAGGTCGTCAAGCATATCCGGAGAAAACGGCACCTCTGAGACGGTGAAATGAATTTCAGTGCAGAAAAGGCTCGCTCCACGTTGACCTGGGTGGCAGGAACTCCCAGGGCTACTTGCACCAGTGTGTAGAGTTCTAAATGACATTCCCTTCTCTCCTCTCGAAATGGCAACATGTTAGCGTCCCTTGAAAGCCTCGGCTCCTTGTCTAGCGTTTCCAGGAGGCATGCTATATCAAGTGGGCTACTGTATACCTCGAACGTGCACGCCAGCCTCAACCGTTATTTCCTTGAGGAGCGCTTCTATGGCGTCTTCCGGATCTTCTGGAGCCGCCGCAGCTTCAGCAGAAAGGGTAGAACCTTGCTCGCATTGCAGAGCTGTTATCTGGCTCCAAGTCTTTGTCAAATGCAACGTGGCCCGGTACTTCTGCTCAGGGGTGAGAAGAAGGTGGTAGCGGGTATTCGTGTACACTGCTGCACAAAAGACATCCGTGTCAAGGAGTTGTCGCTCCCTCTTTTTCATTGACTGAACCAAGGCCTTTGCTAACGGCGACGATATCTTGGAGGTGTCCATGACCCATCTCAGCCATGCTCCGTAGAAATCCCCATACAGTGAGCGGTTCCTTCTGCAATGTCTTCGTTGCCACTTCTACCGGGCGAAGCAATACTGCGAGCATTTCGACTTCCGCCCATACGTCTTCAGTCCACCTGGAGCTTACTTCTTTTGAGAGCAACCCTCCAGTGAAGCCTCTTAGTTCAAGTAGCTTGGTGAGCATATGCAGCGTGTACATTCATCGCATTGGACAATCAAGCACTGGTTTCTTCAACCCTAGCTTTTTGATCAGGGACATAACAGATTGGACACGTAGTCTCTTAAAGGGGCGGTGCAACGATTTTTTGATTAAAAAAATTTGCATCTTGCCATTTTTAAGTTGTTTATCGTGTCCCGAAGGATAGAGAAAACACCTCCTTCGTTAAAAATGTCGTGATTCCGCTGCACAATCGCAAAGCAAGAGTCGAGCTTTTTCGCCCACCTGCAGCCCCAAGTGGCAGCCGAAGGAACTATGGCTAAAAGATTACGTGATCTCGCTCGGCTCTAAGCTGCAGCATAACGCCCGCTAATGTCAGCAGAGAGAGGGAGAGGAAGCGTCCTCCGAGATAGCACACGGGAATCTACACGGCACTCCGAATGACGTCACTGGGAGTGCGACCAGGTGTGACCCTGAAGACTGGGAGTGAGTTGAGGGGTGCCCGAAATGCCAATATTTATCTTTTTTTTACGCAATAACTAGGACACGCAGGCGAAATCGGTTTTCTGTTCTTTACTTCAGAAGTGTCAGAGGGCAACTTCCACAAATTTTTGACCAAAGTCCGGAAATCGCTGCACCCCCCCTTTAACAAGCGCACGGATTTCTTCAACAATGTGCCCGCAGCCCGAACCTTTCAAGGCGTCACTAACGCCCAGCTGCAGCGTGTGAGCGGCCCGCCTCATCCCTTCTAGTAAGCCGGAATCATCAGAGAGTGCGCTCTCAGGATTCTCCAGTAGATATTGCAGAGGGTGGGACTCAACTTCAGGGTCACTGGAGCCGACCTCTTCCTCGGAGTCAGAAGATTCCTCGTTCATTCCAGCGAGGAGACGCACAGCTTTCATTATGTGTGCACTGTTGTCTGTCGTGACGCTGTATACCTGGCTGACGTTGAGATTGAAGCGAGAGGGTGCGTCTATCACCCCTAACCTCAGATGTTGCCCCGTGTGCCTTTCAAAGAGTTATCTCATGGTCAATGGCTCGAGCACTTACATAAGACCAGAAATCCCGGAGAATTTATAGTTACTGTGCTTATTTCGTTTGAGTTCTCGAGGCGAACTTCATAAATTATAAAGACGACCGTTATGTGAAAACCTTATAATAGGGAGTTTTCGTAGATCGTTTTGGCCTTTCCGCAACGCTATCCGCTACCCGCTACGAGAGCCGCTAACAAAGGCATAGCGGAGACTAAAAAAAGTGCTTTCGTAGACCGTTCTCTGCGGGCTACGGTACTACGATTATGACAGCGCCACTAGCGGTCGTAAAAAGCACTATATAAAACATTAAACTCGTACTATTACTGCAACCACGTATTTGTTTTATCAGAGTACCTCTTTTCGAGCACAACATATGGTTAATTTACGATTATGAATGTTAATTTTTTTTCTGGATAAATTCTTCGTAGCACATCTTGCCAGCTTGCAGTAATCGCGCTTTGCTTAAAGGGGCCCTGCAATGACTTTTTACTAATTTTTAATTTGCACCAAACCTGAGCGCACTGAACGTAGTATCTTAATGAAACTTTTCTTTTCTCGAATTTCGCTTTATTTTAGAAGTTATAGGCAAATTAAAATGACAAAAGCAAGCAAAAAATAACCTCCTTCATGACATCGTAGGTCCTGGCTTGAGTGGCCGTGAACTAGACGAGGGGCAGTGAGCTGAGCGAGCGCTCACGGCTGCCGCACTCCGTGTCGACGGCGCGAGAGGGCGCCACTAAAGCGTATTGTGGATAGGCTGTATGTAGCAGGCAGCTAGAGCGGCTCTCACTGCATTTGCTGCGCGATTAAACACTAATTCGGTATGACACTTCATTGGCCACAAACGACAGCAAACACGGGGTAAAGATCAATTCAGAATGGGAGCCACTTCGCCCTGCCATACCGCGAAACGGCCAAACCGCCAGACAAAGCTGCTCGCCGAAGGCCTTGGCGACGCTCAGAGCCGGTCGGATGCTCCAGTAACCTACGACCGCAGCGCCGCCGCGTACATCCGGGACCTTTCCGTGTCAGCGCCTGATCCCACTACTATGTACACCATACCACTACTCCTTTCTAGTATGCGCCGCCTTTTCCACCGCTTGGTGGCGGGTATGTCGACGGTCATTTCTTGTTTCCGTACTTTATAAACTGCATTTGTTTCTGTTCTGATCTAAAATACTGAACAAAAACTACTTTAATAAATAATTGAAACGGTTTGCGCCACTTATATTTTGTATTTCGACTAAAAAAGAAGCTTTTAGCGGCTCTGACCAGTAGTGAGCCCAGGACCTAAGACGTCACATTTTGCGCGCTTTCGGTACCGCGGGTCGCCCCTGTCGGTGGAGGAGGTTTCCGCGTCGTCCGGTTTAAATATGACGCACTGATATTTAGTTACTCTCTCCGTACCCGCTGTCTTGCCCGAACCCCAAGAGACGTGGAAACCGCAAAAAAGGTAGACGCGTAAATGTGATTGCAGGGCCCCTTTAAAGCCAGATTCAGTTCGGCAAAGCCAATCCTCTCTTTGTCATCTCGCGCTCTTTTATGTTCGTGGACGCGTTCTCCGCCAATGGACCTTTTGTAGAAATACGTGGTGCGCATGCGCGGAGTATTTCATGCGCCTGGGTTCGAGAGTATCTAGTTCCAAACAATCCGCCATCTTGCATTTCTCGCCTTTGAGCGGTTTCGTTGTGTCGACCTCGGGGCGGAAGATTACGCACGATGGGGACAAAGGTGAGCTTGGGGGAGCCGTCTCTAGGTCACATCGCCTCAATGGGTGAACAGGATGTAGCTGACGTTTTGGGTGTGGAACAGGTGGGAGAGGCCTTGGGCGCGCGTTGTTTTCCAGTCACCTAGTCTCGAACCGATTCGCGTGTCTAGGTGGCAGCACATATTCGCCAAGAGGCCCATTCTCGAAGATGCAGCGGCTCAGCGTTCTTGAGGACCAACTTTTATTGTCCAGTTTAAGTTGGAGGGAAATAGAGGATGTGTATTGGATGTTTTCGAAACCGCCGAAGCGGTGTTATGTTATTTCACTGATGTGCGCCACTGGTATGGTGTGGTTTTGGAATTTGTATTCTTTAAACAGGGAAACACTATTGTTCTTTTTTTTTTTTTTTTTAAGGCGCTACCGACTGTTGATCAGCAAAGAATTTTGTCTTTAGTCTTTAGACTTTGTTTATTTGGCTCTGGAGAGCCCCGGCACCGCGGAAAGGCACCAGCTCGTACCATGGCGGCCCGCGGTGCCGTGTCTAGTGAACATGATAATGTCATGAGTATATACATGCATAATGACGACGACATGGATTGTTGGTATTGGGGAGGATGGCAGTCCGATTCGCAGAAGTGCAGATTTCGTGGAGGCGGGTTGGGCGGGTGAGAAGCGAGCTGGGGGATATGGCACGCCGTTCGATCGGTGCATGGAGGAGCCTCCGGGACATTATGGCGCTGTTGCTCACTGGGGTCCACTGCGGTCGAAGCATCAGGCTCCAAGGAGGTAGCCCAGTCAAAGTAGAAACTGCCGCCTCCGAGGCACCAGGGCTCAGATTGAGGCACCGCCGTCGCCCGGTGTGTCATCCTCTCAACGTCGTCGTCGTTGTGTTCTTTATTTATACGCGTATATATGTAGAAATAAAATAAGATAGATAAAAAGACACACAATCGAACGGCCAGCGTATCTCGAGATCCGCTATTTCGTAAGGTGCCTCCGCAACCACGTCCGCAACTCCGCAAGGTCTGCGCTAGATTGGCGCATGCGCAGTAGTTGCGGAGCCGTAGCGGATAACGTAGCGGAGGCGTAGCGGAGACGCCAGAACGATCTACGAAAACTCCCTAATGGAACGTTACAGAGCTTTCCGCTACCTATTTTTCTCGCTTTTTGACTTACATGAATGAAACACCACAAAAATAATTTATCAGTTTTGCCCAGGAACAAAAAAAATTCTTATTCTGATCCAAATCAACTCTGGCTTGTGCAATTTTTTTTTTCATTTTTTATTTCTTTTAAGGGAACTGTGTTTTTAGCCACGCACTTTTCACACGACCTGACTTCGCGTATGAACCGAAAACCGCATGGAAAACATATCGGTTCCACTCCGGAGCGAAAAAAATATTTTGTTCCGGTTCAACTCCGGTTCGCGCGAAAATAACGGTTTTTTTCCGGTTTTCGGTTCACGGTTCGGGTTCGGTTCAATACCCGGGTCGCGATGCCTTTACGCTGCCACAGATACGGTACGAACGTCGCCAACGACGTATGAGCGGGATGGCGGATGGCTGCAAGCCTGCAACGGCTGCTGGCGGTAGCTGCCGGGGCGCGCGCGCAGTCGCGGAGGCGCAACGAGAAAGCGCTTGATCTGTACCGAGGGTTCCTGAAATTCCCTGCCGTCGTGGCGCTGTACGCCTCGCAAGTGGGCTCATTTTCGTCTTCTGCGCATGAGAAAGGAGGTAGCGGTGACGTCAAAACGCCGAGCCCTGATTGGCTGATCGCGACCCCCCTATCTGAGCGTCGTCTGCTCCTTTGCAACGTCGTCTGCTCGCAACGTCGTCTGCGTCTGTCTTACCTTTCCTGGGACTTTCGGAAGTGCAGGTCTTTACGAGCGAGCTCGACTTCGCCTTTCAGAGAGGGCAGACGAATGAACTCGAGCGGTACGCTGTTTTTGTCTAACAACTAGCAGACGCGCATCAAGGAGAGAAGTCAAAGGACTCACTGGCGAGGTGTCCCGAGGCGCCGAGGTTTGTTTGCTAAGAACCGAGAGTGAGCGTGTTAGTCTCCGCAAGTTCCCTCCCAAATACTTTTTTCCTCCTTTCGTGTGCGGCGAGACTCCTCACTCTTTAACGGCGTCGGCGGGTTGGCGCAGTTAACGTCGTCTGCTTTACGTCTGCTAGTCAAAGCGATGGCTGCTTTACCTTTTCTGCGTCTGTCGGAGATTCACCGCTTTTTCACCGGCTAGAGTCACCGCTGCCTCGGAAAACAAGGAGATGACAAGAGGAAGAGATTGAAGGGTTCACAAGGGTCGCGCGGGCATATTCCATTCAGCACGCCAGCCGGTCGTGGGCAGACGGTCTTGGCCAAGGACCGTCGGAGCACCACTGTGCCTGCTAGGCCTATCAGCCGAGCTCGCTTACTCGGGGTCGGTGGAATCGTGGTCGTTGGAGCCATTTTCCCGGGTGTTTGTGGATCCAGCGTTCTTGTTCGTCGTGGTTTATTTGAAGTACTTTTTACTTTTTTTCTTGCTGCTTGTAGTCGGGATGCGGTGAGAGAGCACGTACAAAAATAACGTCCGTTGGTCGTCGCGACCAAGTAACTGAGCGACGCTGTCGGCCATGCTGAGTTGATCGTCGTAGGATTTCCGTCGTCAGAAAAGGCTCGCTCCACGTTGACCTGGGTGGCAGGAACTCCCAGGGCTACTTGCACCAGTGTGTAGAGTTCTAAATGACATTCCCTTCTCTCCTCTCGAAATGGCAACATGTTAGCGTCCCTTGAAAGCCTCGGCTCCTTGTCTAGCGTTTCCAGGAGGCATGCTATATCAAGTGGGCTACTGTATACCTCGAACGTGCACGCCAGCCTCAACCGTTATTTCCTTGAGGAGCGCTTCTATGGCGTCTTCCGGATCTTCTGGAACCGCCGCAGCTTCAGCAGAAAGGGTAGAACCTTGCTCGCATTGCAGAGCTGTTATCTGGCTCCAAGTCTTTGTCAAATGCAACGTGGCCCGGTACTTCTGCTCAGGGGTGAGAAGAAGGTGGTAGCGGGTATTCGTGTACACTGCTGCACAAAAGACATCCGTGTCAAGGAGTTGTCGCTCCTCTTTTTCATTGACTGAACCAAGGCCTTTGCTAACGGCGACGATATCTTGGAGGTGTCCATGACCCATCTCAGCCATGCTCCGTAGAAATCCCCATACAGTGAGCGGTTCCTTCTGCAATGTCTTCGTTGCCACTTCTGCCGGGCGAAGCAATACTGCGAGCATTTCGACTTCCGCCCATACGTCTTCAGTCCACCTGGAGCTTACTTCTTTTAAGAGCAACCCTCCAGTGAAGCCTCTTAGTTCAAGTAGCTTGGTGAGCATATGCAGCGTGTACATTCATCGCATTGGACAATCAAGCACTGGTTTCTTCAACCCTAGCTTTTTGATCAGGGACATAACAGATTGGACACGTAGTCTCTTAAAAAGCGCACGGATTTCTTCAACAATGTGCCCGCAGCCCGAACCTTTCAAGGCGTCACTAACGCCCAGCTGCAGCGTGTGAGCGGCCCGCCTCATCCCTTCTAGTAAGCCGGAATCATCAGAGAGTGCGCTCTCAGGATTCTCCAGTAGATATTGCAGAGGGTGGGACTCAACTTCAGGGTCACTGGAGCCGACCTCTTCCTCGGAGTCAGAAGATTCCTCGTTCATTCCAGCGAGGAGACGCACAGCTTTCATTATGTGTGCACTGTTGTCTGTCGTGACGCTGTATACCTGGCTGACGTTGAGATTGAAGCGAGAGGGTGCGTCTATCACCCCTGACCTCAGATGTTGCCCCGTGTGCCTTTCAAAGAGTTATCTCATGGTCAATGGCTCGAGCACTTACATAAGACCAGAAATCCCGGAGAATTTATAGTTACTGTGCTTATTTCGTTTGAGTTCTCGAGGCGAACTTCATAAATTATAAAGACGACCGTTATGTGAAAACCTTATAGGCAACCTGCAATGCTGTTTGTTTTGGCGCCATCTAGCGATTGAAGCAAGACATATTGGGTACCCCTGGGAGTGGCGAACGCATTGTTCAAGCGTCAGCATTTACTCTGGTGGCGCCGCTTAGCCTAGTGTCTGAAGCAAGAAATACTGGGTATCCCAGGAAGCCGTGATCGCGTAACATGCCATACAGCGGAAGCTACGGCCCTGGCGGGCCAATGGGAACGTGACTGTGTATCACCGGAGCGCGCCTCTACTCCGAAGAAGTTTCAGGGTTTTCGCTGCGTCATGCTCCAATATGTGTGCGTTGCGCTCGTATACGTCGCGCATTTCAAAGCCGTCGGCACGCAGTCAGTGTGGTGCTTATCGTTCACCCTTTGCCAAGTTACAACGCGACGGAGTATAACCGTGGGCTCTCACTAAGCTGGCGCCGCCTGGCTGTTGCCGGCTGCCTATAATAGGGAGTTTTCGTAGATCGTTTTGGCCTTTCCGCAACGCTATCCGCTACCCGCTACGAGAGCCGCTAACAAAGGCATAGCGGAGACTAAAAAAAGTGCTTTCGTAGACCGTTCTCTGCGGGCTACGGTACTACGATTATGACAGCGCCACTAGCGGTCGTAAAAAGCACTATATAAAACATTAAACTCGTACTATTACTGCAACCACGTATTTGTTTTATCAGAGTACCTCTTTTCGAGCACAACATATGGTTAATTTACGATTATGAATGTTAATTGAAACGTCTATCGTGTTTTCCAGGAATGACAATGGACCTTTTGTAGAAATACGTGGTGCGCATGCGCGGAGTATTTCATGCGCCTGGGTTCGAGAGTATCTAGTTCCAAACAATCCGCCATCTTGCATTTCTCGCCTTTGAGCGGTTTCGTTGTGTCGACCTCGGGGCGGAAGATTACGCACGATGGGGACAAAGGTGAGCTTGGGGGAGCCGTATCTCGGTCACATCGCCTCAATGGGTGAACAGGATGTAGCTGACGTTTTGGGTGTGGAACGGGTGGGAGAGGCCTTGGGCGCGCGTTGTTTTCCAGTCACCTAGTCTCGAACCGATTCGCGTGTCTAGGTGGCAGCACATATTCGCCAAGAGGTCCATTCCCGAAGATGCAGCGGCTCAGCGTTCTTGAGGACCAACTTTTATTGACCAGTTTAAGTTGGAGGGAAATAGAGGATGTGTATTAGATGTTTTCGAAACCGCCGAAGCGGTGTTATGTTATTTCACTGATGTGCGCCACTGGTATGGCGTAGTTTTGGAATTTGTATTCTTTAAACAGGGAAACACTATTGTTCTTTTTTTTTTTTTTTTTTTTTTTTTTTTTTTAAGGCGCTACCGACTGTTGATCAGCAAAGAATTTTGTCTTTAGTCTTTAGACTTTATTTATTTGGCTCTGGAGAGCCCCGGCACCGCGGAAAGGCACCAGCTCGTACCATGGAGGCCCGCGGTGCCGTGTCTAGTGAACATGATAATGTCATGAGTATATACATGCATAATGACGACGACATGGATTGTTGGTATTGGGGAGGATGGCAGTCCGATTCGCAGAAGTGCAGATTTCGTGGAGGCGGGTTGGGCGGGTGAGAAGCGAGCTGGGGGATATGGCACGCCGTTCGATCGGTGCATGAAGGAGCCTCCGGGACATTATGGCGCTGTTGCTCACTGGGGTCCACTGCGGTCGAAGCATCAGGCTCCAAGGAGGTAGCCCAGTCAAAGTAGAAAGTGCCGCCTCCGAGGCACCAGGGCTCAGATTGAGGCACCGCCGTCGCCCGGTGTGTCATCCTCTCAACGTCGTCGTCGTGTGTTCTTTATTTATACGCGTATATATGTAGAAATAAAATAAGATAGATAAAAAGACACACAATCGAACGGCCAGCGTATCTCGAGATCCGCTATTTCGTAAGGTGCCTCCGCAACCACGTCCGCAACTCCGCAAGGTCTGCGCTAGATTGGCGCATGCGCAGTAGTTGCGGAGCCGTAGCGGATAACGTAGCGGAGGCGTAGCGGAGACGCCAGAACGATCTACGAAAACTCCCTAATGGAACGTTACAGAGCTTTCCGCTACCTATTTTTCTCGCTTTTTAACTTACATGAATGAAACACCACAAAAATAATTTATCAGTTTTGCCCAGGAACAAAAAAATTCTTATTCTGATCCAAATCAACTCTGGCTTGTGCAATTTTTTTTTGTCATTTTTTATTTCTTTTAAGGGAACTGTGTTTTTAGCCACGCACTTTTCACACGACCTGACTTCGCGTATGAACCGAAAACCGCATGGAAAACATATCGGTTCCACTCCGGAGCGAAAAAAATTATTTTGTTCCGGTTCAACTCCGGTTCGCGCGAAAATAACGTTTTTTTTCCGGTTTTCGGTTCACGGTTCGGGTTCGGTTCAATACCCTGGTCGCGATGCCTTTACGCTGCCACAGATACGGTACGTACTGTACGTCGCCAACGACGTATGAGCGGGATGGCGGATGGCTGCAAGCCTGCAACGGTTGCTGGCGGTAGCTGCCGGGGCGCGCGCGCATTCGCGGAGGCGCAACGAGAAAGCGCGTGATCTGTACCGAGGGTTCCCGAAATTCCCTGCCGTCGTGGCGCTGTACGTTTTGCAAAGAGAAAACAAATAAGGATACTCCAACGGGACTGTTTGCGAGACAGCCGCCTCTGTCACTAGCTCTCCGAACGGGCCAGTTACCCTCACTGTCGCCATAGGCAGACAGACACTGTGCTTTTCGAGCAACTGCTTGATCCAAACTACCTTTCCAGTAAAATCGGAGGTCGTTACGTATACGACGGATGAACAACGTCCATCGTCGCTGCACTGTCCCGAAGCACCCTGCACGGCTTTCCGTTTACCTGGAGCTCGTGAAGATAGGGACGAAGAAGCTTCAGGTCCTTGTCATTACCGTTCACGTACGAGAACACAACCCGCGGTTTCTTACATCTGGCCGCTGTGTGTCCCGGCTCCTGACAGTTGTAGCACAGGAACGGCTTCCTTGCCTCGAACTGCCCTGTTGGGCTTTTCCGCGCCTCGTCTCCGTTCGAGTGTTCTGCGCTCTTTTCTGGGACCTTTTGTCCTGCTTCGGGCTTCTCGGGCCCGTTTTCTCGCGAGCCGTTACCCTGTCGGAAGGTCTTGCGCTGATCGCTCCGGCCGGGTTCGCTTTCCTCTCCGCTCAGCTTTCTACGCGTTGTGTACTCTTCGGCTAGCTCAGCGGCCCTTTCGACAGAGTCGACTCCCACCCTATCCTGCACCCAGAGCTTGACTGACTGCGGAATGCTACGAAAGAACTGTTCGAGGCACACACACTCGACTACCTTGTCTCGGCTTTCGTACACTTCCTCGCTCTTCAACCATTCTATCAAATTGGTTTTAAGCCCGTACGCGAATTCCGAGTAGCCCTCGCTGCTCTTTTTGGATGCGTTTCTAAACCTTTGACGGAACGCCTCGGCAGAAAGGCGGTACCGCTTCAAAAGGCTGGACTTCACCTTGTCGTAGTCGTCCGCGTCTCCAGCACTAAGGCGCGCGACAACCTCTGCAGCCTCACAGGGCAACAGAGTCAAAAGCCGTTGCGGCCACGTTTCTGGGGCGAAGCTCAACTTCTCACATGTCCTCTCAAAGTTAACTAAGAATAGGCCCACGTCTTCCCAACTTTAAACGGCTGCATGAGCTTCTTCATTTGATACGACTCGGTCTCACTTGCTCGTACCGGAGCCCCAACTCTACTGTTCTGCGAGTTTAATCGCTTGTTGTTCAATTTCGAGCTCTAGCCTTCTCAGCGCTCGCTCCTCTGTCGCTGCAGTCTGTGCTCGTTCCTCTCTAGCTGCAGCCTGCTCCTGCTCTCGTTCCTCTTTCGCTGCAGCCTGTTCTCGCTCTCGTTCCTCTCTTGCTGCAGCTTCACTCTTAGCGTTCTGAAGCAGTTCCCACGCAATTTTAATTTCCTCTGCTTCCGCGCTCTCTGAAATCGCTTTACTGATCTCAGATTTCTTCATCTTTTGCTCCACCTCCACACCCAATTCTTCACATAAACAGAGTAAATCTGTTCTCAGTAACCTCATTAGATCCATGATCGCTGCTTTTTAGCTTTGGCTTTGTTTTAAAACTTGTCGCGAGGTTATACCAAAACCTAGCGCACGAGTCAAACACTAAGGATTCCCAGCAGTTCAAAATTAATTACCCATAATCTGAAGCCTGGCGAATCTCAAAGCAAAGTCCAAACGCTCACCCGCAGATGTAGCACGATGTCGCATGGTCCGATCCCAACCGCTGCCAACCAGTTGTTCGAGGCGGGGCTTAGGCCGCACGTCCTGAGGCTTCCTGGCTCCTGACGACGACCATTCCCCGAAGTGAAGAACCCAGGGGTCCAGTGGAGGTGGGAGAATTGGTAACGTAACGAACGGTTTAATTACATGGTAGCGATACAGTCGTCAAATCCGAGAGAACAACTCAGCAGCCTCACGCCCCGCCTTATATAGGGGTCCGTTTTCTCCCTCACTCTCCGCCAGGGCAGCAGGTGCGTCCGCCAAGTGCGTAGCAGAAAAGCCCGCCGCGTCGTAGCCAGAAATGAGTCATAGCCATGGTTCTCCGCAGTTAGGCCAGGCCTCTCTCCCCTTCCGGAGCGCACGAACCCACACGCACACACACACACGTCCCGTTGACGTCACGGACGCGTTGAGACTCGTTTTGGGCAGGCTTCGACAGGTGGCCGGCAGTCCTGACACGTCGGGACTCGTTTCGGGACTCGTTTCCGCAGCGTTGAAACTCGGAAAAGGTTGCCGAAGGTTCCATTCTTAACACGGCTGAATGGCCGAATTCATCGGCTCGCCTGATCCTGAAATTTCGGTAAGGTACACGAAGAACTTCGACAAGCATTTGAAGGAAGGAGGTGAAAGACCTGTTTACACCAGCACCTTTCTTTCTTATCTTTATTTTCCACGATGACGGAACGATGACGGAACGATTGCACGAGCTGCCAAGTGATCGCCGTCGAAGTATCCACGCCTCCAAGCAGGAGCGACTTGCGCGTCCGAGGGAGCTTCGGCGCCAGCACGAACGACGCCGAGAGCTTCGAGCACTGCATAATAGCATAATAGCGCAGAACGAGCAGCTCCTACCCACGACCGGCCTACCTCGGTGCCGTTCCTGGCTGCGCCGGAGCCTTTCGGCCGCGGGGTTCGGTTGGTGCGGTTGCCGTCGCGGTCGGCGAGGTTTGGCGAGGCGAGCGCGGTGCCATCCTCAAAGCAATCCGAAACGACCTCGCTCGCCAGGGATTGCGCACACACGACGCCTGGTCCAGAGTGGGCCGGCGGCCCAGCTGGCCCAGCCCGGAGCCCAAAACGCTTGGGCTTTCATGTTTCTTCAGTCTTGTGTCAGACCACCGCGTGAAACCGTGAAACCACCACGAGTAACCGCGAGACTGGCCGCGAGAGCGGAAACGCCGTCATTTCACCGGAAACCGACCTGTTCGAGCTCTCGCGCACCATCTCCGACGACGGAGCTCGCGGAGCGCGCTCCGTCACCGTGCACCGGAAGTGAGACGGTGTCGTGACTCGTTTAGTTTAGCTCGAGTGCACTCTGACCGGCGGAGCGCGCTCGAGCGCGTTAACTTAACGCGCCCAATGCAGCCGCGTTCTGGCGGAAGTTCAAGCAACGAATCGAACTGTATCTCCGAGCAACGGAACCGACGAAGCCGCGCAGCAAAGAACAAAAAAGGCCTCCATATTCTTGCACATCGCGGGCCAGGAAGCCATCGACGTGTTGAACCAACACCTTCTAGAAGAGAAGGCCGTAGCGCTCTTCTCGTGACGTCGCGAAGGAAGGCCATCGGGGGCGTGTGTCGAAGCGAAGGCAACGCGCGTGGATCGACCGTCGTAACGCGCTTTTAGTCACATACGCGTGTCTTATTAGCTAAAATGAAAGCTGCACATAGCAAGGGGTCTCGAAAATATTTTATTACACGGGCAAAATAATCGGTATGAAATGGTATGGGCTATGCATATAAGAGAAAACTTTGAGTCATGCGATTATTGCTGTAGGAATGCATATTTTACACAGAAATACTTTGACAAAATGGCGAGACACGCAGTGATTGGACACAGCAAAACAGATCACAGTTAAAAATCAGGTAGACGTAGTCAACGCGGACACGGCTAGACAAATGTCACTTACGATCATGTAAGCGATGTTATCGCGTGCAGTCACTCAATTCTTGCATCATACCCTGGCCACATGGCAAAAGTAATGCAATTTCGATCGAATGACATTATCGGGTCGACAAATCAGCTTGCGACGCTCGTATAATCACTCAAGACTGCGAGCTGATTAAGTCCCATATCATTTAATGAAAATATATTAACTTTTCCGTGTGGCAGGGGTACTAAACTTACTATTTACAGTCAACTAATTTACTTCTCCCTATGGGCTCGAGCTGCCATAGAACAATACATTTTATTTTGTATACAATAATACTATTACCTTAATACAGTTAAGATTCTAGTATAAAAGCGGTAAAGGCAATAAAATAACATTACTATAAATAAACACATAAGCACAAACAACGCACTTTGTATAATCACACAAACTTGTTATTCACTTTCCGGTGAAAACTGAATATTATCACGCATATTTACAAATGTCGACGCAACCGCACACGGATAACGACGAACAAGATGCCATTCTATCACGAAAAACAAAACAAAACAAAAACAACCCGACTGCAGCACTTTACTCGCGTCCCACATGACCAAGAAAGCCCGTAAATAAGTTGTTTCTCACCTGTCGATCGTATCCATACGTCCCACAATATCCGTGACGAAAACATTTGAACACGAACTTTGTCTCCCTCTCTGTCGAAAGAGAGGTCTATCGATAATCGACCAGTTTCATCGTTGGCTAGTTGCCACACATGTCACTCAAACCGTAGCAGGACTTGTTCCGGAAATTCACATAAATGCCGTAGTATCAAGCGAACACAAAAAAAACTACTCGAGACTGCGGTGAGGCTTAACGTCGTCGACGCATCTCTTGCTCGCGTGCGCTCCCTGCGGCGATGACTGGATTTTGTAGCGTGAGCTACACTGGCCGAGGTTGAGCAGTTCCGCGTGGCTCGCATAATGAGCCGTGCTCCGTGCTGCGCAAGCGCGAGGAGCAGTGACGTCACACGGCGCACAGCTGGCGCGCCGGAGCCGCCGCCGCCGCGGGCTCCGCCGCCACCGCGCGCGCCTCGCCGGTCTGCGCAAGCGCGAGGAGCAGTGACGTCACACGGCGCACAGCTGGCGCGCCGGAGCCGCCGCCGCCGCGGGCTCCGCCGCCACCGCGCGCGCCTCGCCGGTCTGCGCATTCCAGAGGAGTGACATCATAGCCGCGGCAGACGCACTGGCACCGCCGCGTGCCCAGCTGTGCGTCTCCGTTGCGCAGTAGCCAAGTCTGACGCTGCACCGGAGCCGCTTGACAGCGCCTCTCATCTTGTGCGCATAAGCTCACGCTACGGATATCCTGGCATAGCCAAGCTAAGCCACTGCAGTTTTTGTTTTTCGGTTCCCTTCCCTTCTGATAGTCTCAACGTTCCTTTTTACACAGTCAGCAGCTCACACACAACGTCAATTTACCAGTATCGGAGCCCGTACGAGGGAAGAAAACGTCCCAGCGGACCGGTTCATTCGAAAAGTGTGGGGATCTGCGGGATCGCACGTAGACCCGCGGTTACGGGGATAATCATAAATATAAAATTGGTACTTTCAACCTTGGTAGCGCGTTGTATATTATGTTTATATTATATATATATAATAAATTGTACAATACTGAGCTTTTAAAGCATATATTAATGTCGGATAAAATCTCACGAACACCCCGCGCCGCTCGACAAGAAATTTGTTTCACGTCGATACCCAGAAATTTTTCTCGCGTAGTTGCGCTATGGACTTCCGTCTCCGACATTGTGACGTAACGACTCGGAGCGCTACGGCCTTCTCTTCTAGAAGGTGTTAGTTGAACACGTTAAATTTGTCTCCTGAGCAGCAGAACGACTACGATGTGCTGTTCAAGACATTTGAGGACTGTGCCTGCCCAAGTATGCGCCGCCAAGCCGAGAGTGAGCCGCTCGAGCAATTTTTTCCGGGACCTACAACTCAAAGCTAGAACGTGCAATCTCGCAGAGCTAAAGGAATCTATGCTCCGCGATCAGATTGTCTATAAAATTTGGAGCACGTCGCTACGCGATAAGCTGCTAAGAAAAAGTAACCTAACTCTAGAAGTGGCCGTCGACTGCTGCAAGGCCGAAGAGCGTGCCGAAGTCCAGAACAAAGCGTGGAACAAAGACTCAATAAAGATTGAACCAGTTCAAAAGGGACAAGTTAAAACGAGTGACCGCGCAGCAAGTGCCGTTTTGTCAGAGCCGTTTATACTCAGAGAGTTTGGTCTTTTTAAGGAGATTTTGACAGTCTGGCAACCACAGCAGTGTAGTCTGACAACTGGGGGATGACTAATTCCGTCCGCCATTTTGTGGCTCTGACTCAGAGAAACTCTTTTGCGATTTCTCAGGAATAAAGAAGAGAAAGAAGTAACGCCATTTTGTGTTATCGCGAAATCCGTTGGTTCTAGCGGGCAACAAGCTCCGCCCATTGGCCAAACTCTCTCAGTATAAACGGCTCTGCGTTTTGTCAGCTTGTCTCACGAGCCTAGGAAATGCCCCGCGTAGAGTAAAACGTGCTTCAGTGCAAGAAGCCGAATCATTTCGCAGGCTGTTGCAGGAACAAAGCGGCCGTTCATGACGTGGCCGAAGGCAATAAGAGCGACACCGACACCGCCTTGGATATTCTCGAAATCTCGACCACCGAAAGCAGCCAGAGCAGCCGCGGCGGGGTCTTCAAAACGCACATCGAAAGGACCGAAGTGCAACTGAAGCGAACCTCCTCCCCCGGGCACTGTTCGCAAAACTGAAAACCAAACAGCAGCCTCGTCGCACGAGGAGCGTTACTTGCCACTATACGCTGGCGGCGAAAATTCCACGTAGCGGGACAGTTCGTCTCTCGGTGCATTTCGGCAAACGGCGTGTGCAGCTCGACTTCTTCGTGGTAAAAAATTGAAGCAAGCCATCCTGGGCTTCAGAGAAAGTGAACAGTTGGGACTCGTGAAAAGAGTGGACTCGCTGGATAACAAGCCACCCAGTCAATGCATCGAGCAGCAATTTCCAAGTCTATTCACCGGTATTGGCAAAACTCGACGAGAGTACAAGATGGTGCTTCGAAAGGACGCCGTATCGGTGGTGCACAGCCAGTCCGGCCAGTATACGCACGCGCTCAGACAGTCACTCAAGGAGGAACTGGACCGCATGGAGGCCGCAGGCATTATCGCTAAAATTGAAAAACCATCCGATCGGGTGGGTTCATTGGTCATTGTGCGGTAAAAGAATGACAAGCTTCCCATAGCATGGACCCTGGCGAACGCCGCAAGAAAATCGAGGGCCAGTTAGCGCTCGCGAAGTATTTCAGCCGCCTTGACGCAAACTGGCTTTCATCAGTCCCACTCGATGAACAAACATCCGAAATTTTCACATTCAGCAGTCCCTTCGGTCGTTACCGGCATCCGAGGTTGCCCTTCGGTATCGCGTCCGCGCCCAAAGTATTCCAAAGCATAATTACCCAGATATTCGACCGTCTGTCCGGTGTGCGTGTGTATACAGCGACGAGATATACTGGTTTGGCGTGCAACACGAGAAGGGCATGATGAGCGCCTTCACAAGACGTTTTCAAGGGCCAAGGCTGAGGGACTAACGCTGAGTGCAGAGAAGTGCATCTTTGGACAAGAGGAAATCAGTTTTCTTGGAGACAGGATGAGTTCCAAGGGAGTTGAACCGAACTCAGGGTTAGTGAACTGCGTCGTACAGCACCCCATCCCCATGTCAAAGAAAGAAGTTCAACGCCTGCTTGGTGCGGTGTACTACTTTGGGAAATACTTGCCGTACCTTTCGCCCCAAATTGAGGCATTGAGCAGCCTAGTTAAAAATGACACTGTTTTTGAATGGATCCATGCACATGATCGCGAGTGGGAGCAGCTTGAAAAAAAAAAAAAAAATGCTGACTCAAGCTTTAGTCTTGGCGGTCTATGACCTTGGTCTGCCAAGCAAACTGTCAACAGATACGTCTGCATTTGTGCTCGGGGCTAGGCTTCTCCAACAAAATGGACCAGATTGGCGCTCGGTCGGATACATATCGCAAATGCTCAGAGACAGAACGCCGGTATGCCCAGATCGAGAAGAAGGCGCTGGGCATAACTTTCGGCTGTGAGAAATTTAAGGACTACGTCCTGGGCAGACATCTGGTCATCGAAACTGACCACCATCCACTACTAATAATCTAAAAAAAAAAAAGAATCCGAAAAAGTAAGAGAAGAACGGCATAATATTTTGACAGTGGCAACTGCAAAAGAGAACTTAGTGCGCAGTCGAGCTGAGTGAAGTTTACCATGATGCTTTTTAACCCGAGACTGGGGCAGAAGAAACATTTTTTCCCCCTGCAACAGTCTCAGTTTAAAAAGCATCATGGGAAAAAAATAACTATTCGAGCAAATTTATCGACACACGCCACGAAATGTGGCTCTGCTAACAGATTTAATATCCTGTCTTGTGCGAAAGCATATTATACAGCTGCAAATTGCCTTGAAATTCACTCTCAGTGATATATTTTAAGTTTTGATGACACATATGTTAATAAATGTGTCTAAGTTAAGAACATAAAATGGACTGCAACAGAACTCAATGCATCAAAAGGAAAGAAGAAGCAGTAAATCTTTTACGACTTCTTGTTTCCTGCCGATTCTTAATTTTACCAGCATGCTCCTACACAAATCTAGAACCTTGTGTTGTTGTTTTCAGACGTTTTGAGTTGCAGTTTTTTTACCCTGTGTAATCGTCTTCACACACACACACACACACACACAAAACAAAAATCATTTTACAGCAACTATATTGCATTGACACAGCACGATTTGAAAATAATTACAAAGATAAATTTTTCAACTTGTGGTGAGAAATTTTCTCTCGCAATATTTTGCCACCTAGGGAAGAGAGGCACGACGGTGCATGCGCGTCAGTTCTCCTGCAAGAACGACTGTCGCTTCCCGCAATGCATGGATAGAAAAATGGCGATTCGCGCGTTTCCCAGCGACATCCGCGCTTCCTCGTGCCCCGTTGTTCGGCAGCGCCATGAGTTGCGTAGTGAACTTGACGACAGCGTGAAATGCCGGACATTTTGAAGATTTTGATATTTCTTGCGGGACGTGGGACACGAGCCCTCAATGCGGGACAGTCCCGCGTGTCGCGGGACGGGTGGTCACCCTACCGGACGGCCATCTTGCCCGTAGACGATTTGCGGGTTTGCTAGCGTTGCAGAGGCTGGCGGCAGAGTGCTGAAGACACTTTTCCTACTCGTTCGTCGTCATTCGCCGAAGAAGTCTTTTAAGACCCTGTGTAAGCGTTGAGACTTGTTGTTGAAAAAACGTGGAAACTTTTACCACTTTTTTCTCTGCCGGCTTGTCGACAGCCGCCGTCCACCGTACAGTTTATTGATCGTCGTTTCCGCGTTCCACTTGCGCTTTTTAGCAACGCCCGATGAAAATTTGTTAGCTCCTCCCGATACCAGACAGCCTATATATATATATATATATATGTGTTGCCAGTGTCGGGTATGGTTCTGTATACTGCTGCGATTGATATTAATATTTATATATCTGTCACGGCTTGCGCGGACCGAACGTAGCTGACGGGTTCGTTGCGGCTGCGCTGTCCGGACTCTGAAATTCATCGGTCTCCTTTCGTCTTGATTTCTCCGACTCTTCTTCTTCGTTCCTTTTTCCCACCTCCCCTTTCTTCCCTTTGTGCGCTCTACCTTTCCCCTTCTGTCTTTTCTTTCATACCAGTCGTTAACTTTTTAAAAATTTTCCTCCGCTTTCTTATTTTGGATCCTTTTTTTTTCTCTCATGACGGCATTTCATCTTAACTTGCCGAACGTAAACACTCGACATAGGTATGTCGATATGTCTGGTATAATCGAGATAGACAGAAAGAGGGAGAGGAGCGAAGAGAGAGAGAGAAAGGGAGAGACGGAAATCTGCCTCCGTTTTCTCTCCCATTCCCTCGTTTTTTCCCCTCGTTTTTCCTCGCCCCTTTTTTATATTTATTCCGTGACCCTTATCAATTTTTCTTTAACCGTTGCCACAGTTCCTTTCTGACACACACTCCCTCAACCATACTTTATCAAATTAACCATCGAAACCTATCCTACACCTCGTTTCAGACTAAGTCCAGACGCTGCCGATGCTACTGATTCCACGTCAGTTCATGCGGTGATGGTCCGGGTCATAATTTAGATCTTTTGGTTAAAAATATGCATGGAAGCCATGTTCTTGGGAGGAACATCCAGCTATATATGAACGAGGTAAATTTTTTTTTTTTTTCGCTAAGATATAAAATAAAGAAGCTCGAGGCGTGGAAATTGAGAAGATTTCACGATGCTACTTTTCACAGTCGTCATTTCCTCATCAAACCTTTCACGGCACCATAACTTTTTTCGTGCATTTTAAAAAAGATATACGACACATACACAAAGAATTAAAAATATCAATAAAATCTTTCTATGCAAACAAAAAAATCGAACATGGCATAAAAACGCGTTTTAGAGACCTATTCACAATATTTTTGCAAATAAACCATCTTTTATAATACTTCACGAAACATACCAAAATGTGCGCCTTTAAATATTCTTTACGAATGTGTAAAAATTATATGCCAACCCTAAATTGTCTTTTTCTTACTAACGCGGAAATGCAGCTGATTTTTCCAAATTTGGCAAGATTAAGCGTCAATATTAAAAAAAAAAACAAAAAAAAAACCTCCATATTTTATTTTTTTTTAAACTCCCCTTGGCACTTTGAAGTGACTTGAACTAACCTGTGATGACAAAACATTGAGTGACAATGACCTCCGAACGGGAAAAGCTACGACAAACCTTCGCTCGGAGCGAGCCGACGTCTTCGTCATAGCGGCTTTGCCGCACAGCACCAAACATTTTGAGCGTTAGTTATGGCATGTATTTTATATTTTTTCAAATTTTGTTTTCTCGAAAGGTGTGAGTATAACTGACGCGAAAAGGGACTTTGAGCTGGAATACCATTAATTAGCTTACAATTCACAAAAAAACAAAACGGCCCCACTCTGCAAATTCGCTAACTATGCATACATAAGCTTAAAACTCACAGTTGCGCAAGTGGTCATGTATACATCCGACTTTTTCAACCTCACTCAACAAAGTGCGGTTGGAAAACCTACTGGCTTCACGAACAGTGAACGAATCTGACATTTTATGTCAGCATCGCTACAGATACGTCCATAATTAGATTGCTTCTCCTCACAACGTGAGTACATCAAATTCTTCTTTCCGGGACTCTGATGAAATTCTGGCTGAAGTTAGTCAAGACTTGTGTGCTCCTGCTAGTCTGTCGGTAACCCCACTGAAACCACGTGCAACCATAAAAAAAAAAAAAAAATAAGGCGCAAGGCGTATTTGAAGAAAAAAAATGTTCAAGTGAGTTCTTCGATCAGAAGAAAGCTGTCAAGCGTTTATGACGTGAAAACCGGCGAAGACAGTTGTGAGCACTGCACGGAGTGGTTTGACGCGTTCCGCGAAGCGCTGAAGGCATGCAGTTCTTACGAGGAACGCAAGCGATTGTAATTTGTACACGCTTCTGCCACCAAGCATCTCGAAGAAAGAAATATTGCGTCTGGTGCCGGAAGCGACTGCCAACATGACTGATCAAACAAGAAAACTGAAGCGTAAACGTGGTGTATGGGCAACCCCTGATCCCTACATGGGGAAAAAGGCAATGCCGAAGACGTGAAGGTTGCAGTTGAGCACTACACACGCGACGACCTCGCATGCTCTGTACAAAGCCCCAACAATAAGGACGTCGTCAAAGCAATGATCAACGACAACAAGACCAAGGTCGTAAAAAGGTTTATGACCCGCTCTATTAAGGAAGCTGATCAGCTGTTTTGGAAGGACCATCCCCATCGAGAACTAGGCATTTCCAAATTTTATTCCCAACGACCAAAATGGGTAAAAAAGAGTCCCGGGCACGAAGTGTGCGCACGCATATATTGCGTCAATATTACGTTCCTTTTAACGGCAATAACAAATGCCTCAAAGAAGGCATTTACTGAAGACGACCTCAAGCGCATCTACCTCTGCAGCGCTCCACAGAACGATTGCTTCCTGCGCCGTTGCGAAAAGTGCCCAAAAATGCAGAGCATCTCGCTGCAGTCGCTCCATCCCGACGAAGAGAAGAGATCTGTTTCGCGTTATGGGACGCCGGCAAACTCGTCAAGAAGGTTATGGACACTTCCGCCTTCCTGCGGGAATTGGAGTCATGGAGCGAAAAATATATGAGGCATTCCTACATCCGTGACCTTCAACGAAGCCTGATACGTGACACAAGAACCGCCCTACCAACCAAGGCAGTGATGTTCCACTTCGATTTTGCGGAAAATTGGGCAGTAATCTTCCCAACCGAAGTACAAAAAGAAAAAAAAAACAAAAAAAAAAAACTCAAGTGTCTCTCTTCACATGTGTGGTTGCGTCCACGCAAGGCACGTTAAGCTTCGCCGTTGTCAGCGATGACACGACACATGACACAGCTCACGCTCTTGTAGCGATAGAGGCCATAGAAGAGTATGTTGATGAACATTACCCAGTCTTTTCTGAAATAATTTTTGTATCAGACGGAGCGGCGGCGCATTTCAAGAATCGCTTCCGATTACACGAACTGTCTCGGAAGCCGTATACTCTTCGGCAAGATGGATCTTTTCAGTCACTGGACACGGAAAAAGCGCTTGTGATGGAGTAGATGGCGTTCTTAAACACCATGCAACGCTCACCAACTTGGGATCTTCGCTCAACTCAACGATTGTCATCGCTAAAGACTTTGTGGAAGTGCTACGTGAAAAAGTAACAAATGTCTGCATATTCCACCTGTCTGGAACGGGTTCGAGAGTTTTATGTGGTGAAACAAGCAGAGTGGACCGCCGTAAAACCTGTGAGAGGAATCCAGGAATCTCATACGTGGAAGTCATCATATGCCGAGAGGCCGGATGTATATATACATGGCCACTTGCGCAACTGAGAGTTTTAAGCTTATGTATGCATAGTTAGCGACTTTGCAGAGTGGGGCCGCTTTGTTTTTGTGAATTGTAAGCTAAGTAATGGTATTCCAGCTCAAAGTCCCCTTTCGCGTCAGTTATACTCACCCCTTAAAAAAAAAAAAAGAATTTGAAAAACATAAAATGCATGCCATAACTAACGCTTAAAATGTTTGGTGCTGTGCGGCAAAGCCGCTATATGCGTCCAGGGCCATTGGCTCCCTGTAGTACACCGTAGAACACAGATTACAGCCAGACATGCGAACGTTACTGAAAAAAAAAAAAAAAAAAAAATTAACTGATTACAGTTATTTGGTTACTCGCTCAAAAAAGTAACTAAATATGTTACGCGTTTCTGAGATTCAGAAAGAAGGTGTTACTTGAGCTCAAAGCTGACACGTTATTTTCTCGTTACTTCGGATGTTTTCTGAAGCAGTAACCACTATCCAATATTTTGTGTCGTAATAATGCCGAACTCTCTGCGGATACGTAGATTTTTTTTTTGTCGTTTCTTTGTTTTGAATATCGCAGGCGCGAGCTGATGAGGGAGACCAACTATACTCGTTCTCACCTCAAGAACCGTAGTAAAAAGTAGTCCGGCTCCTCGCGGAGCATTACTAATTTGTCTCTTTATGTGGAGAAGTAAGATATATGTAGGTGCATTTTAAAATTAGATATATGTTATCTTATCAAGACGTACACGCTACAAACGCCAAAAGCATTGCTGCTTCCTTCGACAACCACATCTTGTAAGAACTACTTGGCGCGGCGTATGAACTTAAAAATGAGTATAGGGTTATGCACGTTCCTCTCCAGAAGTGGCTGGATACCGTTAAGGCTCGTTCACACAGTTGCGTTGGACTGGGTTAAAACTGCTTGCGTCGAGCTGTCGTTATGGCAACCCTTACGACGAGTAGTTAATGGAGAGGCGCTTTGCTGCACCACGCAACGCAGCGCAACGCAGACGACGCAACTGTGTGAACGAGCCTTTACTCATTACTAGATGAAAAAGTAATGAGAATACGTTATTCAATCTTTTTATCGCAAAGTAAGCATGTAGTTACTCTGCTGCCGATAGAAGTCCGTAACTTGTAAAGCGTGCAGGCCCATACGCACATTCGCGTTTGAATGCCCCGCGTTCTTCTCGGAAGCCAAGCGTGTGACTGCGCCGAACTCCGACAGATGGCGCAAGTCGTTCGTGTGCCCCAATATACGGCTCTGGTGTGCCCCTTTTTTTTTTTTTTTTTTTTTCTGGACATCTTTGGGGGTGCTCGCTCGCCCTCCCCGCCGACACCTTCTTTTTCCCTTTTTTTTTTTCTTGGCGGCTGACCATCGGCAGGTCGAAGCGTGCGAGAAATCGGGTGCCCATCGATCTCTCCGAGACTCGATTAGAGCCCATGGGCCGCCTCCTCCTCGGCACTCCGGCACCGGGGCAGGCCGCTTTCCAGGGTTTGTGTACGGAGGTTCACTGAGAGACTCGCGTTCCTTCGGTACCGCCCAGAAGGACCAGACCTGCGTGCCTTTGAACCCTCAAACGTCACCACTAGGGGTCGATCCACGCAGCGCCGTCTCGCAGAGTCTCACCGCGAGTGCGACGCTGCACTCTGTTTCGTTCCAAGTCCTACCGCGGCCGACGCTACAAAGCCAAAAAGTACATCGTCGTGGTAATCGTTCTCTAAA
Source organism: Ixodes persulcatus (assembly GCA_013358835.2). NCBI lineage: Eukaryota > Metazoa > Arthropoda > Arachnida > Ixodida > Ixodidae > Ixodes > Ixodes persulcatus. Next base: position 541,925 of record JABSTQ010011237.1, read on the forward strand.
AATACCTATCATTGCAACATGAATGATCGCCATTTCTCGGACACAATGCAAGTGATTGGATCCGAGTCGTCGCCGGACGCTGATGTCACACTCGTATCCAATACGAGCTGAGCCGAGCTCATGCCGAACGCTGACGCGGTCCTCGAATATGATATGTGATCGAGCAATGGCGGACGGCGATGAAGCGGACTTTTCTTGAAAGGGTGTATTATAGTGCCTTCCGATCGGCAAATAAAGTGATTTGCTCCCCCTCCCCCCCCCCCCCCCCCCCCCCAGCTCAGCTACGTGAAAATTTAACACAATGGCCGTCTCGAAAAAAGAAAAAAAAATTCATGCGTCTGCTGCTTTGTGACGTAAACTTCCGTTGAGGTTCAGCGCGTTTGCCGCTGGGCGGGGGGAAACACTATTTACGATGACGTTATGAGCGGGCCTCGTCTTCTCTCTGGTATAGTAGCTCTTTTCGCCGGTCAAGATCTGGCAGCGGTGCTGCCGGCAAGATGCGCCTGACCAGGTGACGGCACGGGCCCGGGGTCGATGCGTTTGAGAGTCGAATTTAAATAGGGTTTTTAAACTTGGATCGAATAAAAAGCGTCTTTGGTGCGCGCGCGTGTGTTTGTTGAGGAGCTTCTGGACTTTCTGAGAGGAACGTGAGTCGCAGACTTTTTAGGGGCGAAGCTCCTTAGGGGCTAGCCATGTCCAGAGCCGTATGTTCGTCCGCCGTAGGCCCGGCGTCGGGTGCTCGTGCTTCTGCTCATGAGATCACGTGCTCACGAGCACGTGAGCACATGCTCACGTGCTCGTGTAGGGCAAAAAAAAAAAAAAATTGGAAAAACAAAGATGAAAAAAATTATGAAAGAAAAGAAACAAAAAAAGAGTAGGGGGTTCTGAGATGCCATCCCATCTGTCTGCCTTAAAAAAGAAAAAGAAAGAAGAAAACCACACGGGTACTGAGATGCCATCCATCTGTCTGCTTAAAAAAAGAAAAAGAAGAAAACCACACATTCTCCCACTGACATGAATGAAAAGGCTCAAAGAAAAAGAAGAAAAAAAAAGAGTAGGGGGTTCTGAGATGCCATCCCATCTGTCTGCTTAAAAAAAGAAAAAGAAGAAAACCACACATTCTCCTACTGACATGAATGAAAAGGCTCAAAGAAAAAGAAGAAAAAAAAGAGTAGGGGGTTCTGAGATGCCATCCCATCTGTCTGCTTAAAAAAAGAAAAAGAAGAAAACCACACATTCTCCTACTGACATGAATGAAAAGGCTCAAAGAAAAAGAAGAAAAAAAAAAGAGTAGGGGGTTCTGAGATGCCATCCATCTGTCTGCTTAAAAAAAGAAAAAGAAGAAAACCACACATTCTCCTATTGACATGAATGAAAAGGCTCAAAGAAAAAGAAGAAAAAAAAGAGTAGGGGGTTCTGAGATGCCATCCATCTGTCTGCTTTGCTTAAACAAAGAAAAGAAGAAAACCACACATTCTCCTTCTGGCATGAATGAAAAGGCTCAAAGAAAAGAAGAAAAAAAAGAGTAGGGGGTTCTGAGATGCCATCCCATCTGTCTGCTTAGAAAAAGAAAAAGAAGAAAACCACACGTTCTCCTACTGACATGAATGAAAAGGCTCAAAGAAAAAGAAGAAAAAAAAGAGTAGGGGGTTCTGAGATGCCATCCCATCTGTCTGCTTAAAAAAAGAAAAAGAAGAAAACCACACATTCTCCTACTGACATGAATGAAAAGGCTCGGCATGCTGCGGCTCCGCGTCTACGCAGACAAGCACCACCAGAGCTTCGCCCCAAGCAACATCATTCACCACGTGGAGATGCGGTCAATTTTTCGTGAAAGGCCACGTGCGGAAGGGCGACCCGATATTCCCCGTCCTTAATAAAATTAACTATTTAAAAAAAAATTACGTATTGTTTTAAGACGCGCGTTCACTGCTAATGCACTGTACAAAAGACGGTACACAGTCTGTGTTTCTTCGTTGTACGACCGTCCTGTCACATTGATCGTACAAAAACTGTCTGTGGACGCGTTCGAAGAATGCGCGTGTACGAAACAAACTTTCTTCGAACGTGCTTTGACGCGCGTTTGCAGGTAATTCCGTCGTCACATCCGCAGCGAACATGATTTGTGAGCAGTTTCTGTGAGCAGTTTCTCTCATCAACATGATGTGTGAGAAATTTCTGTCATCATGTCGTCCGGGAACACGATGTGTGAGCATCATGGCTTCAGCGAACATAATGTGTGAGCAGTTTGACTGAGGCTTTTAATCTCAGTCGGCTTCCCTCTTTCCCGAGCCTGCTGGTATCGATTTGACCCCCCGTGGGGGGGGGGGGGGGGGGGGGGGACCCACACTTTCTCTGGACACTTCCCCCGTCTCTGGTCCTCGAGACAAAGCCCCGGTTCCACCCATCAATCATACGTACAAAATTAAAAAGGAAGGATGAGATGTACCGCGGTTTTCTTAAAAGGACACTGACAGGGTATTTATGGTGGCCAAGGCCATGAGACCTAAAGTGACTGTAGCCTCGGCTATCCTAAGTAGGGATCTTGCCAAGGCTCGAGTTCGACCAGGTTTGACTTTTTCGAACTTTGAACTGGAAATGCGAGAAAAGTTCGATAAAAATTCGACTACTAAATGCATGCACTTAAAAAAAAAAAAAGAAAACGGTTGGCACCGTTTGGTGGAGGAGGGGTGCAGCATTTCAACAAACTAATGAAATTATTAAAAGCTGTTAGATTTGCTTATATATTGTGTGAAAACTGGGAATTATACTGTATAATTTTAAATATGCTATTTGATAAATAGTCATTCGCACATTTTCGAATTTTGGTAGAAGTCCGGAAGCACTAGCTCTTTAAGAAATCACGCTTTGTTGAGTTTCGCATGAAGTTCGAAGGTTCGCCAATCTAGCCAAGCCTTGGGATCTTCAAAAGTTCGCAACGCCCTTATCCTGAAGTTGGACACCTTCATGTGCCCGTGCATGAGGGCACCGTATTATACAGGCTTCACATAACTATGGGTGTGGGAATGCTAGTGACTTTTGAAACCAAGTCTAATACGAATGGAGTATTAGTGGCACCGAACCTAACATGAATCGTTTAATTTTTATTATAAATATTTTTCGAAATTTATTTTTTGGATTTTCGAAGAATCCGGACATAAATTTGAATTCGATAAAAGTAGAGAATGAGTAAAGCCAGTGTTGCGCAATGGGCACCCCCGTTCCATTCCAATTTCATTCCGGGGAATTAGATTTTCCGACAATTCCATTCCTTTCAACTCCATCGCAACGGAGACACTGGGCCCATTCCCACTCCCGGAATGACCGAACTATCTATTTCATTCCTCTAATTCCTAAACGTGAAGAAACGGCCATTAACAGACACAATGTGTTGCTGGAAAAAAAAAAAAAAAAAAAAAGAGCACAAAGCTGCTGACGTTACCAAACGCGGAAACGACTGTAAAACTATGCGAAAGCTTCCTCGAAGCGTTCGACTAAGTCAAAGGGTGATCCCAGAAACCTCTTCATGGCACTTGGTGTCACTGAAGGTACTTAGATCGCGCGGTCAAGCGCAAAAGGCTCGCGAGTCGCCGCAGACGCCAAAAATTAAAACCACTCGTTTTTCTCGCAAACGGACCGTGTGTACCCTCCACGGATACATGGTTAGCGTGTTGTTTATTTGTTAACGCCTTAAAACTGTCCAGATCGTGCGTGGCGCAAGAATAAGCTATCTTGCTCACTGCTTCGAACACTTGCACAACAGCACCGCGCTGTCAGGAGCGACTCCGCGTATAGCAGCCCTAAATCTCTATGCATTGCTAAAAAAAGAACCCAGGGGTCCAGTGGAGGTGGGAGAATTGGTAACGTAACGAACGGTTTAATTACATGGTAGCGATACAGTCGTCAAATCCAAGAGAAAACAATGGAGCCCTCACGCCCCGCCTTATATAGGGGTCCGTTTTCTCCCTCTCTCTCCGCCAGGGCAGCAGGTGCGACCGCCACGTGCTTTGCAGCTGGGTCCGCCGCGACGTAGTCAGAAATGAGTCATAGCCAAGGTTCTCCGCAGTTAGGCCAGGCCTCTCTCCCCATCCGGAGCGCACGAACCCACGCGCACACACACACACGTCCCGTTGACGTCACGGACGCGTTGAGACACGTTTTGGGCAGCCTTCGACAGGTGGGCGTCAGTCCTGAACACGTCGGGACTCGTTTCGGGACTCGTTTCCGCAGCGTTGAAACTCGGAAGGTTGCCGAAGGTTCCATTCTTAACGGCCCCTCCGGGGCCAGGGAAACCTCGAATTACCGGTGGTACAATCGCTGGCCTGAAGAGGTGGGCTTGGAGTAGGCCTTGAGAAGACGCTGCAAGCACCAAACAAACTCCCAAACCTCTCACAACGGAGGCATCAGCGGAAACGTCCCCCACAACACCACGCCACACCGCAGTCAAACGCTCGGAATTCGCCAAAGACCCGCCAGACTGGATTACGGATTACCAAAATTTGGTACAATTCCGGGTATCGAGACCCCCTGTCGCCAAAAAAACTCATTTTTCCAACGAGGTCACTAAGAACAAAATACAAAAGACAAAAACTCTTCGCAATTTGTGAGGTCCTTTTGGGGTTTCAACGAAGTGCCCCCACTTAGATCCTCATTCCCGTGGATGACGAAGACCTCTGAGATCATCCCTACTGTTTTGGTGATATCAGAAAAATCTGCTCAACCCATCGGCATTGCCGTTAAATTTGCCTTTCCTTTTTCTTACGCGGAAGTCGTAGTAATCGATTTTCACGTGATTTCTAGACGTGAAAATGCGGTCCTTATAGCGCCGATAAAACAATCCGCCTTTTTCAGGCCCCGTCACATTGGTCCTAGCAATCTCCTGAGCTGTATCGCGAAACCCTGACACACTAGGGTCGCTCTTCTGCTCGACTCTGTCTACTCGTAGCAGAGGACCAAAGTTACGTGACGCCGGAGCTACGAGAGATCTTTCACTGATCCCCTCTTCCTCCGCCTTTTCCGCCGGCGCGTTGGGACGGCGTACGCTTTCTAGTGCTACGAGGTCAGGCTGTTCTACAACCTGGTTCCTCTCATCCCGGTTTTCTGCCTCCAACTCTGGGAGTGCTTGCTCCCCGTCATCTGCCTCTGGCTCTGGATCACTCGTCAACAAAGGGGCGACCTGACGCGATTTGGACCTCGTACACGACTGAACTAGCCCTTCTCCCAGTTGTTGACCCCTTTCGCGCAGCAGGAAATCTGACCGGTTAGAAAACAAATAAGGATACTCCAACGGGACTGTTTGCGAGACAGCCGCCTCTGTCACTAGCTCTCCGAACGGGCCAGTTATCCTTACTGTCGCCATAGGCAGACAGACACTGTGCTTTTCGAGCAGCTGCTTGATCCAAACTACCTTTCCCGTAAAATCGGATGGCGTTACATACGACGGATGAACAACGTCCATCGTCGCTGCACTGTCACGAAGCACCCTGCACGGCTTTCCATTTACCTGGAGCTCGTGAAGATAGGGACGAAGGAGCTTCAGGTCCTCGTCACTACCGTTCACGCACGAGAACACCACCCGCGGTTTCTTACATCTGGCCGCTGTGTGTCCCGGCTCCTGACAGTTGTAGCACAGGAACGGCTTCCTTGCCTCGAACTGCCCTGTTGGGCTTTTCCGCGCCTCGTCTCCGTTCGAGTGTTCTGCGCTCTTTTCTGGGACCTTTTGTCCTGCTTCGGGCTTCTCGGGCCCGTTTTCTCGCGAGCCGTTCCCCTGTCGGAAGGTCTTGCGCTGATCGCTTCGGCCGGATTCGCTTTCCTCTCCGCTCAGCTTTCTACGCGTTGCGTACTCTTCGGCTAGCTCAGCGGCCCTTTCGACAGAGTCGACTCCCACCCTGTCCTGCACCCAGAGCTTGACTGACTGCGGAATGCTACGAAAGAACTGTTCGAGGCACACACACTCGACTACCTTGTCTCGGCTTTCGTACACTTCCTCGCTCTTCAACCATTCTATCAGGTTGGTTTTAAGCCCGTACGCGAATTCCGAGTAGCCCTCGCTGCCCTCGCTGCTCTTTTTGGATGCGTTTCTAAACCTTTGACGGAACGCCTCGGCAGAAAGGCGGTACCGCTTCAAAAGGCTGGACTTCACCTTGTCGTAGTCGTCCGCGTCTCCAGCACTAAGGCGCGCGACAACCTCTGCTGCCTCACAGGGCAACAAAGTCAAAAGCCGTTGCGGCCACGTTTCTGGGGCGAAGCTCAACTTCTCACATGTCCTCTCAAAGTTAACTAAGAATAGGCCCACGTCTTCCCCAACTTTAAACGGCTGCATGAGCTTCTTCATTTGATACGACTCGGTCTCACTTGCTCGTACCGGAGCCCCAACTCTACTGTTCTGCGAGTTTAATCGCTGTTGTTCAATTTCGAGCTCTAGCCTTTTCAGCGCTCGCTCCTCTGTCGCTGCAGCCCGCTCCTGTTCTCGTTCCTCTTTCGCTGCAGCCTGTTCTCGTTCCTCTTTCGCTGCAGCCTGTTCTCGCTCTCGTTCCTCTCTAGCTGCAGCCTGTTCCTCTTTCGCTGCAGCCTGTTCTCGCTCTCGTTCCTCTCTTGCTGCAGCTTCACTCTTAGCGTTCTGAAGCAGTTCCCACGCAATTTTAATTTCCTCTGCTTCCGCGCTCTCTGAAATCGCTTTACTGATCTCAGATTTCTTCATCTTTTGCTCCACCTCCACACCCAATTCTTCACATAAACAGAGTAAATCTGTTCTCAGTAACCTCATTAGATCCATGATCGCTGCTCTTTAGCTTTGGCTTTGCTATAAAACTTGTCGCGAGGTTGTACCAAAAACCTAGCGCACGAGTCAAACACTAAGGATTCCCAGCAGTTCAAAATTAATTACCCATAATCTGAAGCCTGGCGAATCCCAAAGCAAAGTCCAAACGCTCACCCACAGATGTAGCACGATGTCGCATGGTCCAATCCCAACCGCTGCCAACCAGTTGTTCGAGGCGGGGCTTAGGCCGCACGTCCGGGAGCTTCCTGGCTCGTGACGACGACCATTCCCCGAAGTGAAGAACCCAGGGGTCCAGTGGAGGTGGGAGAATTGGTAACGTAACGAACGGTTTAATTACATGGTAGCGATACAGTCGTCAAATCCAAGAGAAAACAATGGAGCCCTCACGCCCCGCCTTATATAGGGGTCCGTTTTCTCCCTCTCTCTCCGCCAGGGCAGCAGGTGCGACCGCCACGTGCTTTGCAGCTGGGTCCGCCGCGACGTAGTCAGAAATGAGTCATAGCCAAGGTTCTCCGCAGTTAGGCCAGGCCTCTCTCCCCTTCCGGAGCGCACGAACCCACACGCACACACACACACGTCCCGTTGACGTCACGGACGCGTTGAGACACGTTTTGGGCAGCCTTCGACAGGTGGGCGTCAGTCCTGAACACGTCGGGACTCGTTTCGGGACTCGTTTCCGCAGCGTTGAAACTCGGAAGAAGGTTGCCGAAGGTTCCATTCTTAACAGAAGCGACGCCGCGTATAGCAGCCCTAAATCTCCATGCATTGCGCCAAAAAAAAAAAAAACAAAAAAAAAACAGACAACCACTGACAAAGTGCAATCGGTATACGGCACCAGCACAAGGGGCTGTAGCACCATATTATGGGACCTGTCTTAAACAGAAGCTGAAGGGGTTCTTGAAAAAAAAAAACGAGTTATAGAGGTGAATTTTAGAGTACCTTTATCCCGTGAATCTGAGTATCACGCGTTCGAACACAAAAAAGCCTCCGACCAGTCGTTACGTCATACCTATACCTGTTTTCACCTCAAGAACCGAAGTAAAACAAGTCTGGCCCCTCGCGGAACATTACTAATTTCCCCCTTTATGTGGATAATGACGACATATGTAGGTGAATATTAGATTAGATATATGTTATCTTATCAAGACGTACACGTTCCAAACGCCAAAAGCATCGCTTTTTCCTCCAACAACCAAATCTCGGAAGAACTATTTCGCGTCGCGTAGGAACAATGCGCAAAACTTACTTTTTTCTTGAGGTGAAAACAGGTATAGATCTTTCGGTCGCAAAGCGCGTGTCGCTCGTGTGGGCAACGCGTGCAATTGCAAGCTTGCCAGGTATATCCCCCGCACTGACACCAGTCGTGACGTCTTTTTCAAATTGTCTGGAAAATAACGAGAGTGCGCGTGCAATACTTGGATAGGCACTGAAGATGCGCGAGAGCGGAGATTCCGAAAACTCCTGACGTAATGCTTGGAAGAAGGGGCTTCAGCACTACTTTGAAAATGATTTTCTGCTGCCTTTCTGCACCAAATTGAAAAAAAAAAAAACACTTAAAGGAGCCATGCAACGATATTCAATTGGAATATTTTTCACTTTACACGAGCTTACTGGCACTGGTGGGACTCCAGGATACTCGCACGCAACGCCACTGGCCAAGAAACTCCTTTGTTGCGGTGTAATTTCAAGGACAAAAGCGATCATTTTCATTCAATCTCTCCTTTGCGAAACTTGATGACGTAACGTGGGGATCGCAGTACACCCATATGACGATATTTGAACGCTGTTAATAGATTGGACCCGAGCATTGCGTGAGCACTCGATTTGGGCTCGTGATAATCGATAGCTCGAGAAGCATTCGGGTAGTGGCCCGTGTCCAATCGCTGCAACGACGACAATAGCCGAGCCATAACAATGTCTGGAACTCTGCGCGTGTCCTGTGCTTTGCCAACCCCAGCGCGTGGCTATGATCAACATCGGCGGCATATAATCGGCTCCAGATCACGTGGCCGCTTGCTCTGGCTGCGAGTTGAGGGGTGAACGCTGCTCGTTTTTTTTTAATTTTTTTATGGGACTTCTATTGCGTGGGGTGACAAACGAACGCGAGTTTCATAGGTCATTAACGTCGGAGATCCGTTCTAAGCGGTATTTGCGCAAAGTACAAAAATTGTTGCATCGACCCTTTAATATTTGTGATTTTGGAGGCCAAATGGAGATGATTTAAATGTTTTTACTCAAATACAGGTGCTTTTGATATAACGGTTCTGTTACCGGTTCCACCAGGCGCAAACCAGTTGGAACCGGTTCTTAAAAAAATATTCCACAGTTCCCAGTCGTTAAGAAAATGTGAGTTCACCACAGCGTCACCTGCATTAAAAAATTAGGTCATCAAAAGCCATACACTGTAGAAAACGTCTGTGCGTCTACTTTCACGCACAACACTCGGAGAGCCAATCACCGCAACTTACGGAAGCAGCTCAGCGAATGACAATGCCGAAACATATGTTTAGACCACAAAACGCAGTCCGAGTTGTGAAATTAAGCAATGCAAAACGTGACGCTTGCATTGCTTAATGTCACAACTCAGACTGCGTTTTTTGGTCTAAACATATGTTTCGCCATTGTCATTGGCTGAGCTGCCTCCGTAAGTTGCGGTGATTGGCTCTCCAGGTGTTGTGCGGGAAAGCAGACGCATGGGCTTTTTTTAGAGTGTACTAGGTAACGAGGACAGTCGAACAAATAAAGGATACATTTCGTTTCGTGATCTTGATTTTTTAACGCAAACATCGTTCTATAATATTTATAAAAATGGTTATATAAGCGTTTGGAAACACTACCAAAGTACATTACTCACATGTGAAGTCAATTAGCCAGCACGCACAGTGACACCGTGACCTAACCGCCAACCACCCGCAAAAACAAATTAGTCGTTTAGTTGTTTAGACAGCACGAATTTAGTCTGCCAGAAGATGGCGAAAATTGCTACCCACTGTTGATGAGAAATTTAGCCAGTGCAATATATGACAGCTAGCCTGGGGTCTAACAGGCACCACGCAGTACTGATACAAGACCGCACGCCGGTACGATGCTCATCCAAACCGAAACGGCAAACTAGCAAAGAAAAAAAAAAAAAAGGAAGCCGTTCACAACTCCCTGTAACGCCGAATTAGAGCGCAGCTCTTGAGGAGGAGGAGGGGAAGGTACGAAGGGGAGGCTATGCCCCTCCTCCTCTCCTACTCACCTACCATTTAGGGCAAAATTTTCCGCTAAATTTAGCGGGGAATTTTTTCTGCTAAATTTAGCGGGGAAATTTTCCGCTGAATTTAGTGGGGAAATTTTTCTGCTAAATTTAACGGGGAACTTTTTTCCGCTAAATTTAGTGGGGAAATTTTTCCGCTGGATTTAGTGGGGATATTTTTCCGCTAAATTTAGCGGGGAAATTTTTTCCGCTAAATTTAGCGGGGAAATTTACCCATAATGCACCGCGCGGTTACGCCGACGGCGACGGCGACGCCGACGCCGCTCAAGCCGGAAACGGGCGCCGAAGAGCTGCGCTCTAAAACAAGTTTGTCGTTAGTTATTTTTCCAGCAGGAGTTTAGTCTGCCAGAACATGGCGACGAAACTAACCACACCGCACGCTCAAATGACTTGCTCCAACGCTTGAGTTGAAGAGGAGAAAGACAGCGAAGGCCTGTCGAAAGACGATTAAAAAGAAAGGACACATAAAAAAAGACAACGGCCGACTTGCTGTTTCTGGAAAACGCACACACACAAACACATTTCGTCAAGCCGCGTCCAGAGGTCGCCCTCGTCGTGGCTTCGCTTCTTGACGCCTCCAGATCCACCGCGGATCAAACGCGCCGACAGCCGTCAACTTCTTGTTTTTATTTTTCCGTTCACTTTCCCCTTTCTTAAAAGAATATTGCTTAACATAAAAAAACACACACGCACACAAAGAATAGTTTTTTAGCCGATTTACATTACGATGTGCCGCAATGGACGCTATGAGGTACACGAGCCAATCCGTATAGTTTGTAGCTTGTCTCGTGACTTCGCGCTCCCCGCGTCCTTCTGCCGATGGGGGAAAACAGGTGACATCCTCCGAACTATAAATTGGCTCCGGTGGCTCGTAGCGCCCTTTGCGGTTCATCGTAAGCTGAAGCGAAGTGCTGAAGTGTACGCCTCCACACCGACTCGCTGACGCCAATTCATGCCGCATGCATAGACGTGAAATATACTCATTTGTTTTATTGTTATGGAGTTGCCTCCATGTCGCCGCTGCCATTTCTTTAGTCAAAACTGATCCCTTGACGCCACCGTCGCGAACATTTATATACTTCGCGCCGCCACCCGCAAGAGGGCGCGGCTCAAATTTTATGACGCCGAACCGTTTCCAACGGTAACCGCCGCATGAGATTACGGTTCCATTTGCGGTTCGGGTTCAATATCAAATGTTTGATTTGGGTTACAGTTTTGTTCCGGTTCAGTTAAAAATAGCTATTTTGTTTCGTTTTTTTTTTGGTGTTCGGGCTCGGTTCAACATTACGGTTAAAATCTACCTGCTGCTCGCCTTTGATTATGAGAGCCACTTTGCAGCGTCTTGCGGAGCCAGGAACGACACCTTGTCCGTCTACAACTATTCAGTTTTGGTTGCTTCAGGAGCTATTACATTCCCATTCCACTCCCCCCCCCCCCCCCCCCCCCCCTCCCCTCCCTCAGCGTTGCCGCCATTCCATTCCCATTCCATTCCGGGGTCGCGAAAGAGCGGAATAATTCCGGAATCATTCCAATTCCGTAGTGGCAACTCCCCAACACTAGACTAAACTAGGGAGTTTTAGTAGATAGTTTCCATAACTCCGATAAAAATACCCGCTAAAGATACGATCCGTGCGCGAAGGCGCCTTTAAAAGTAGAGGGTCACCGTTATCGGCTTTATAGGAACGAACTGCTACTGCATAAAAAGATAACGTAAAAAAAATATATATTTTAAAATATAAAAAAATGAAAGCCGTTTACAACTCCCTGTAACGCCGAATTAGAGCGCAGCTCTTGAGGAGGGGGGGCAGGCGCGGAGGGGGGGTCACGTGACCTCGGAGGGAGGTCACGTGACCTGGGGGGGGGGTGACCTGGGGGGTCACGTGACCTGGAGGGCCACGTGACCTGGAGGGCCACGTGACCTGGGGGGCCACGTGACCTGGGGGATCAAGTGACATCAGAAGGAGGTCACGTGGCCTGGGGTCACGCGACCTCGGGGGGGGGGGTCACGTGACCTTGGGGGGGGGTCACGTGACCTTGCGGTCACGCCGACGCCGACGGCGACGCCGACGCCGACGCCGCTCAAGCCGGAAACGGGCGCCTAAGAGCTGCGCTCTAAAACTCGGTTTTCGATTCGGATAACTAATCGAATAGAGCGATATTCGATTCGCTATTCCGAAATTGAGAATATTTTCAGACCCCTACCGACAACCGATTTAGGAGCCGTGTGTCCAGTACGCGCAAATGAAGCACCTACGTGCGCGTTGCCTCGGCCGTCACGGTCGACGATTGCAACCTCGGTTATGACGTACACAGAGTTTCAGTAGACGGTAATGGCATAGCCAGGAATTTCTTTCGGGAGGGGGGGGGGGGGGGAAAGGTGGCTGGGATATTCATGACGAGGGGCGGGGGGGGGGGGGGGGTCAAAATGCATTTGTACATTATGGGGTCGGCTGATTTTCGGGGCGGGGGACTGAATTCCCATTGGATTCCCCCCGCCCCCTCCCCTGGCTACGCCACTGGTAGACGGCGCCAGAAACGAGTAAGATCCATCACACCACCCTTTTCAACATTCGCAACATTCTCAAATGGAAGGAGGCGCAGACGAACATCGCGCCAACCGACAGATCCATATCTGGTCGATTCGCGCGCGCCCACAAATGCGCCCGGCGCCCGATATACGTATATAACACAGAAGGACGAGAACACGCATGCACACATCGGGACGTACACACAGAGAAACGGGAGCGTGGATATGGGAGTCGGAAACGATCCGTGGCTCTGACAAACGATCGGAAGCGGTTACTTGGAGGAGCCAGAGCCATACCCAGAGCCAGAGGGAGCAGCGCCGCCACCGCCGCCGCCGCCGTTTGAGAGGCCTCTTCTTGGCGCTTTAATTTATTTCGCGTTCTCTTTCTGCGCGAGATCTCTCGAGACTCTGCATATTGGCTGCTTGAAGGCGGCGGCGACCTAAGAAGACGACGCCGACTACCCTTTTAACATCCGCGGCGGTGGCGACGCCCGCGAGAAGACAAAACTTTGCAGCGCTTCAGGCTCGTTAATCTCACCAAACGCCTTTTTTGGCGCGCTTTTTTTTTTCGCGCGCGTTTGCGGAAGAGCGCGCTAATTTTTCGCGGGGCGCGCCTTTTTCGCGTGGCGGGAAACGTAGAAGCCCGCGGTGGCGGCGGCAGCGGCGGCGGCGGAGCAACGAGGCGACCGACACGAGGAGGCCGGAAATGGGTCCATTTGTTTCCGAGGATCGTTTTTCTTTTTATTTATTCGTTATTATACCAGCAAGATTTTGCTGTTGTTGTTGTTGTTGTTGTTTTTGGCTGCTGTTGGTATTGATGTTGTTTTATTCATTTGAGTTTTGAAGGAAGGCTGTAACTCTTGTGTTTGGAAGAAAGGAAGCCGACTCCCGCGCAGCCGTCTCGAGTCTCGACTTGATGTCGTTCTTGGAGGAGTTGTCTTGGCTTGTCTTGTCTTCTTCCCGTCCTCGATATTCTGCATGGACGGCGGTTTCGGCGGATGTGCCCAATCGCTTCCCGACTTGGCTGAAAGAGCCAACGGTCATTAGGAGAAGAAATGCGTTTCGCGCGCGCGCGCGCGCTAGGATTCGAGCGTGACAAGTTTGTACACCCACCATCACTCATCTTCGTTATTTATTTTGTTTTGTTTTATTACCCTCGGCTTGAGACTTGTGATCGATGCTGGTAATAGCGCGAGTTTCTGGTGAGAACTGCTTGGCAGTTATTTTTAGCTCGTTCAATTTGTTTACCGAGAACAGATCGTAACCGTCCTGTCCCATTCAAACCGCCGCGGCTTTGCGTGTCGCAATGGGCCATTCATTCCACGTCAACAGCTTGTAAACTTTTGGATGGTTGTTTGAGCGTTGTATCGTCGTTGACTTAACATATAGCAAACATTGCCTATATTCATCGCGCGAGAAAAAGAAAAAAAAAAAAAAAGGTAAGAACGAAATAGGGGTCCTTGTTTAGCGAGGAAGGTTTGACCCTCGAGGATTAATTTTGGTTTATCATACATTGTTAAGAAATGAGCAATACTTTGTCAGCCTAACCCCCGAAGATTCGTCAGCGCGCTTTAGTGGAGATGGATGAGCATTGTACAACCGCGTGCGGTCGCGTGTCGCATGTTAGATTTTAAATTAGTTCACAGTTGAGTTGACAAATGTGTCTCTATCTCTCACTCTTCTCACAATGTCAAATTATTTTTACAAATGACTTTTTTTTTAACTTTGGTATTTTTGATTGGTTTTTAGCTCTGTCACAGGGTTTGGTTTTTGTGAATGTGAAACAAAATATTTATTATGATTATTTTAGTTACCACGTTTTATGCTTATACTATGTGTGTCTATGTGAACTCGTTATTAAATTCGTCTTTTTTTCACATGTTAGCGGATGTTCATTAAAAAAAAAAAAAAAAGGAACGGCTACTCGAGGCGTTGTAGCAGATATTGCCTCCACTCAATACTAAATCAACTAGAGTAATGATACGGTAAGAAATCCATGGCTATAACGATGTTGCAAGTGGGAGTTGACCACTTGTAGCAGGCTTCCCGCTTATGCGCTTTAGAATTAAATTGGGCGAGCCACTTCGCCGTTACTTCGAGTTAGAGTTTCTATTTATTGGTTTCATTTTTCCTTCCCAGTGATTTCGTGATAACGACGTTTACTACACCTGGCACCGGGAGGTCGGTTGTCACCGTCAAATATTTCACCAGCCACGTTTCTTCTATCTAAAGCACACGCGAATAGGCACGTACTAGAGTAATGCCCATGGCATCATATCTAATATAGTGCTTTTTTTTTTCTTACTATCCAGTATGTTTGTTGTCATGAGGGTTTACTATACCTTCGGAACCGAAAGTTCGGCAGTTTCTGTTGGATATTTCAGTTGCCATGTTACTTCCAACTAAAGGATACGCGAATGAACAAGTGCACAAGTAACACCTAAATGACGTCCGATATAATCTTTTGGTTTTCGTTTTGCGTCCCAGTTACTCCGTTATAACGACTGCCCCTGTCGAACCCTTCGACAACAATTTCTCTCACAACTAAAAACAAAAAAAAAAAAAAAACGCGCAAATAGACGCCAAAAAAGAAGAGTAATCCCTAATGGCGTCACATACAATACCACTTTCCGGCTCAACGTCCTTCTGAATAGTAGGAAGTCATTACGTAGACCCGTCAGCAGAGGACCCCGCATCCAGCGCTGCTATAATACGAGCCGAACCGGAAGTCGGCTTCTCTTCCCGACACCGGTGCACCGCAGCGGTGCGCTCTCCCAGGATGCTCGACCGGCTCCGTTGTGACGTCGCGGCTTCTTCAATGCTTCGACCTAGAGAGTCCGGATTTAAGAGAGAGAGAGAAGGTAGCGACTGAAACCGTGGGGAACGTTTGCAATTTAATGGCGTACACCTCCCGGGGCGATCTGTCACTAGTGCGCGTGCGGCGAAGATGAAAGCAGACGATCGACGCCTTTTTGCCACCTCCACGCAGATCGTATTGCAAATGGCGGTTCGTAAACCACGTGATCGAGGAGTTGGTGAAACTCTCTGTAATCCAGGCTCTCAACTTCAGTGGCACCGCGGATAGGCAGGGTTGGGAGACGGGGAGGGGGTGCTCGTTAACGGATTCTCCTGCCGTAGGTATGAATAGCGGATCGCCGCTGGCTGGGTGGTTGCGCCGCCGATGGGAAAGCTCTAACGAGGGCTCAAACACTTGGAGAGTTTCAACAGCGCGGCGAGCAACTTTGGCCCAGTTTGCGAGAGTCGAGGCCGACGCGCTTGTGCCGGGCCGCGCTTTTGATGCGCGCGTTGCGGAGAACTCGGGGTGCCGGCTTGGAGATAAGTTAGTTATAAACTGTTTCCACGTGAGCGCTTTCATTTAATATTGGGACGTAGCCCTGGGGAAAAAAGAAGGGGGATATGAAATAAAGGAAAGATGGACAAAAGTGTTTATTGAGCGTTAAAGAGGGGTTAAATCTTGAGTGCCCGTACCGCCCGATCTCCGTTTTTTGATCCAATGTTATGATTATTTACTATTGTGATATCAAAGTTCCCTAATATATTTTCGTTCCCGCTTTACGCGCCTAACCAAAGTCGTGTATGAGGCTGCATGCGTGGAAAGTACTTTTTTTGTTCTTTCCTTTTGGTGCAAAAATAGGTTACAGGTGTGCCTGTGTCCGGAGCTTCAGCTGTACCAAGTTTCGCGTCAAGTTGGGGAGTCAACGCCACGTGTAAACACTGTGTTTGAGCCAGACGTCCTTATAAATGTCTAAACGTTGGGGAGTCAACGTTGGGGAGTCAACGTGACGGTGTCGCGTGAACGCTGGGAGAAAAGGGAAGGAAGAAGAAGATCGAGCATGAAAGGAAAAAGAATGTCACCACGCCTCAACGGAGCCGGACATTAAAAGAGATATTTCGACGACCAATCAAGCTTCGTCGCACTTGGCGCCCGAACGGGGACTCCGTAATGAGGTAAATTTATGTGGGGACGGCGGTCATTATCAAATCGCCCATTAAGCTCTTCGCATCAACGAGAAGGCTTAATTAACAACAACGTCAGCAACGATGGATGAAGACGGCGCAAAAAAGCGACAGTGACGCGTCGTTGCAAGCTAAAGTTGAGGCGGCAGTTGCACGGAGCGAATAACTTCAGCAGATCCTTTCGAAGAGGGACGAAGAAATCGCTGAATTGAGGCAACGCATCGCAGAGCTTCTTAGCCGACAACAGACTGTACCCGCATCGACGCCTGCCTATTCTGCAAGTGCTGCTGGGGATAGCGCTTCTCTGAAAGCCATGGAGACCCTTGTGTGCGGATTACTGTCCCCAGTAATCGAGAGACTCAACTGCTTGGAGGCTGCGAGCTCGAGAAGCCACTCTGAAAGCAGCGACGAGGGCTCCAAGCACCAAGGGCAACAGAATAAAATATCTAAGAAAAAGAAAGGGCAGCAGCGGTCGCTGCATACCGAACTACAAGAGAGCGTTCCAAACTCATGCAGCACATCTGAAAGCAGAGACAAGGGCTCGAACCAGCAAAGCCAGGGGAGAGGACTGGGAGATACCATCAACCATCGAGTTCAGCCATCCACCGCGGCCGTAAGTGCAGCTCCCCTCCTTGTCACTGACGTAATTGGTTGGTTCCATCAGGTCGAATTTTGGCTTAAAATTTACGGGGTGCCGGAAGATATCGCACTGCCGCTGCTCATATCAAAGCTACCTTCCAAAGATTTTGCTTGGATGCGCTTCGAGCTTAACTCCAAGAAGATGAGCACTTGGAATGACGTGAAGTCCGCGTTTCGGCGGCACTACAATTTAGAAAGCCCTGTGGAAAATCAAAGAGCAATGTTCGCTCGAAGACAGACCTCCACAGAAACGTGCATGGAGTACGCTATTCAGAAGCTGCAACTGATAGAAGAATGTGTCTTCACAGGAAGCGAAGCCGAGAAGTGCGAATTGCTTCTTGAATCGCTGAACGACAAGGCAAAGCGGATGTATTTCGATAGAAGCTTCACATCGCTTGATGACTTGCTCGACTCTTTTACGAAGTTTGATCGGGCAAGCGGAAAAGCCAAGAAGCCCGAAGAAAAGTCATTAAAAGTTTCAAACTTCCACGAAGGAGGGGCCGATGAGCTGTGCAGTTTCGTCAAACCTGATCGGCAACAGCAGCCTGGGGAAAAACGTCAGGAATACGATGCAGCGAGCAGTGCGAATGACAAACCACGACCGAGCCTGACCTACCAAAAGGAATTCCGTCGCCAGAACAATGCAGCCCAGACCAAGGCTCAAGGATCCCGTCGGAAAGTACTCAAGCTTTGCCTAAATTGCAAACAGGAAGGCCACTTTGTTACATGGTGCCCCCAGCCTCTCACGCAAGAATTTCTTGAATGGCAGCGCGCATTTCAAGCGGAGCCTAACGTTCCGACTGACCTGGAAAACTCCGACCTGGTGTCTTCGGGGCCTGCGGGGAGACACCAGTAGTGCAGCGCGTTAGCTGTGAATCTTCTGCGGGCGTCAAACGGGTCCCAGTCTTTATGGGATCCCTTGCACTCAGTGCAGTTTTGGATTCTGGTTCCACCAGAAGCCTTGTGAATGAAGCTGTTTGCCAGAGACTTCAGATGACACCTTCAAAATCTTCCCTGAAACTTGTGGGAGCAAATGGGCTGCCACTTGAAAATAATGGAGAAGTGAGTGTCGACATTACAGTGGACGGAAGGTCATTCCGACAGACTTTTGCGGTTGTCCCACATTTAAAGGAAGACTTAGTCTTACTTGGAGATGACTTTCTACGCTCATCAAAAGCATTTATCGACTGGGGTACAAACACGTTTTCAATCCAAGCCAAAAAAACCACTCAAGGTTTATGCAACGACCACCCAAGTAGTACCGCCTCTTTCCCGGAAAGTGATCGAAGTCATGTTGGAAGTCCCAGACAGCGAGACAAGTCGCGATATCTTATACGTAACAGGTTCTCAATCAGCTATTGAACGGTACCTGTTGGAACTGCAACCGACAGTCATCGATGCAGGAACAAAGATTTTCAAACTTTTGGCTACAAACTTTTCCTTGAGGCCATCCAAAATACCTGCGAGGGCATCTTTAGGATCAGCAGAAAAAGTAGAAGCTGTTGAAGCGGTTGACTTGTCTCCCATCGAATGGGAATCAGTCCTGCAATGTTCCAGTTTTTCTGATCTTGAGAACCAGGAAGATGTGCCGAAAGTCCGCAACGAAACGCAGCAGATAATAATTGATGAGTTGAGCTTCAACGTGGGAGCTTCACTGAACTCTGAAGAGCTGGAGGCAGTAAAACAACTGTTGATGAAATATCGCTGTAGTTTTGCAACCGACACTGCACACCTGGGATCTTGTAGGATAGAGAAACATTCCATTTCTACTGGTGATGCAAAACCAATTGCACAATACCCAAGGCGAATTTCACCGGCTCAAAGAGATTTGGTCAAGGCAATGATAAAAGACCTAATGGATGCAAAAATTATCCAGCCCTCCAAAAGCTCCTGGGCATCACCACTGGTTCTAGTTCAAAAAAAGGACAAGTCGACAAGGATGTGTGTGGACTACAGGAAGCTAAATGCTGTAACTGAAAACGTTGTCTACCCACTACCACGAATCGATGATGCTCTGGCGGCATTGAGTGGGAGCAAGTATTTCTCAACATTGGACCTCCTTTCAGGATTCTACCAAATAGAGGTGGAACCTGGCGACACCGCTAAGACAGCTTTCGTTACGCAGTGGGGGCTGTATGAATTTCTGAGAATGCCGTTCGGGTTAAAAGGGGCACCGGCAACATGTCAGCGAACTGTAGATGCCATTATCGGTGATCTAAAGTATCGCAACGCACTGGTCTACATGGACGACTGCATTGTTTACAGCACAACGTTCCAAGAGCACCTTCGACAACTGGGAAATATTTTTGCGCGTTTTGAGGCAGCAAATCTCAAGTTCAAACCGCAGAAGTGCCATTTGTTTTTGCACCAGAGCGACTTACCTTGGACATATTGTATCCCAGAAAGGTATTGCACCTGATCCAGAGAAAGTCGATGCCGTAACGCGATTCCCCGTTCCTAGAACTGCGGCTGAAGTTCAATCGTTCTTGGGACTGACGTCCTATTTCCGAAAGTTCATTTGGAACCATAGTGCCATCGCAGCCCCCTTGAGAAAGCTCCTGAAAAAAGAAGAAGCCTTCACATGGGGTGCTCCACAAGAACACGCCTTCCATGAACTGAAATCTGCTTTATGTGGACCTCCTGTCTTGAAGCACTTCTCAGAAGACTCTAAATACGGCCTCCAGGTCCACACTGATGCTTCCAGAACCGGCCTCGGTGCCATCCTCCTCCAGGAAGATGAAACTGGGGATTACAGGCCTGTTGTATACCTCAGCCGTTCTCTTCACGGAGCTGAAGAGAACTACACTTCCACTGAACTTGAGGCCCTTGCAGTTAAGTGGTCCCTGGAACAACTACGTCCCTACCTAATGGGCAGAAAGTTTCATGTTGTTACAGATCACCATGCACTCTGCTGGGTTCTTCGTTACAAGGAGGGAAACCAACGCTTGCTGAGGTGGTCTCTCCTGCTGCAAGAATTCGACTTTGAAGTTGTGTACAAGTCTGGCGCATGTCACACTGCCCCCGATCGTCTGTCCCGTATTCCAAGCCGCTTCTGCTCAGGGGAACCTTCGAGTACCAACGGCTCGGGAGAGACTGGGAGGACCCGCACCTGCGGTGTGTTTGAGGTCAAAGAGCCCAACTTAACCTCCGAGCAGAAGGAGGACCCGTTCTGTACAAAAATCATAAAGATACTGCAGAAAAAGGCTGGTACAAAGAAACAGCAGAAGAGAGCAAGTAAACAATTCGTGCTTTTTCATGATGTATTGTACAAAAGGGATGCAGGTCCAACGCATGAACGATTTGTTTTATGCTTGCCGGCAACGAAGCGAGCGGAAGTACTTCACGAATTTCATGGAAGTCGATTCGGAGCACACATGGGAATCCGTCGCACATACGAGAAAATCCACAGTAAATATTTCTGGCCTCGACAGTATCTGGATGTCCAACGGTTCGTGAAAAGCTGTGACCTTTGTCAACGGATGAAGATGACTACGACGTGCCCTTACGGACTGCTGCAGCCAGTTGAAGTCGATGTGCCATTTCATACAGTTGGACTCGACATAATTGGGCCCTTCCAGGCTTCACGAAGGTACAAGTTTGTCATAGTTGCTATAGACTACCTAACCAAGTTTGTTGAGGCGAAAGCTGTTCGTAACATTGAGGCTTCCACGGTGCAGAAGTTCATCGAGAGGAGAATTATCCTCAAGCACGGATGCCCCACAGTACTAGTTACGGACAGGGGCACACAGATGACTGCCAGATCAACTTCCGATTACCTCAAGTACCGTGGTATACGTCACGCAACGACTACAGCTTATCACCCAGCTGCCAACGGCCTCGTCGAACGAGCCAACAAAACGCTGAAACAGATGATGCGAATCACCACCTCATCTGGAGAGAAGTGGGCTGATGTTTTGCCCTATATAGTGTTCTGCTATAACACAGGATATCAGGACACAGTTCGTACTTCTCCTTTTTCCTTCTGTATGGACGTGACCCTGTTTTCCCCTTAGATGTGGCTTAGAACAGGAAAGAGCTGCAAGAACTGCAAGCAAGCTCCGAATACGTGGTGCTCGTGCGTGAGCGCTTGAACGAAGCGCGTAGATTGGCTGCACGACACATCAAGTTGGCTCAGGAGAAGCAGAAAAGACTATTTGACGAACACCGAACTGACATAACGTTAGAACGAGACCAGTTGGTGCTGTTGAGGACCCCGCCAGTGGGGCTTAAAAAACGGACAATGTACACTGGGCCTCATCGAGTTGTGGCCAAGCTATCGCCGGTGAATTATGAAATAGAGTTCGGTGATGGTTCAGGGCGGGACATCGTACACGTAAAAAAACTGAAACCGTATCTAGAGCCTGTTGCGGAATTTTCACTCTCCTAAAACTGTTCAATAGAAGACTGTTTTATACTTGTACAGGAGTTGCAATTATCACGTGGGACGATTGTGTCGTGTGTGGACTTGGATGTTGTATTATATGTGTACAGGACTTGCAATTACCGGTTCGGACGATTGTGTTTTGCGTGGACTTGAATACTGTTTTATACGTGTACAGCACTTGCAACTATCGCGTGTTTTGTGTGTGCTTTAAGTGTCTTCATAACACCAGTTTCTTTGCGTATTGTGTGCGTCGGGTCGACGCCTTTTTGAGGCGGCGGCATGTGACGGTGTCGCTCGAACGCTGGGAGAAAAGGGAAGGAAGAAGAAGATCGAGCATGAAAGGAAAAAGAATGTCACCACGCCTCAACGGAGCCGGACATTAAAAGAGATATTTCGACGACCAATCAAGCTTCGTCGCAATTTTCGTTCCCGCTTTACGCGCCTAACCAAAGTCGTGTATGAGGCTGCATGCGTGGAAAGTACTTTTTTTTTTCTTTCCTTTTTGGTGCAAAAATAGGTTACAGGTGTGCCTGTGTCCGGAGCTTCAGCTGTACCAAGTTTCGCGTCAAGTTGGGGAGTCAACGCCACGTGTAAACACTTTGTTTGAGCCAGACGTCCTTATAAATGTCTAAACGTTTCCTAATAATTTGGCGGATATGCAAGTTACTGTCGTACCCGACGTCCGCCTTCTTCGCAATGTTATCCCGAAAAGAAAAACAAAACAAAAAAAAACTTAGGTGTTGTCTTTTTGGAGAAATATTTTCAATCTCACGAGGCACGCTTGCCGTCGATTTCACAGGAGTCGCTCTTGTGAAATCGACGGCACTTAGTGGTCACAATAGAAAGCTCTCACGGCAAGTTCGCCGAACAGCGATCTCGAGCGAATCACATTTTCACAGCGCCTGGTAGCCTAAAAGACGGAAGCCGTAAAGGCAGGTTCAAAAATACGCGATGAAAATTGAAAAAAGTTGATACATAAAAAAAAAAAAAGGCAAAGCAGCGGTAAAGTGGGCGAAGGACACAAACAACAGGGGTACACGCACACAATAAAAAGGCACTCTTTACACTTTACGGTTCGCAATCGCGAAGATCACTGTCACGTGACTCGTGACTGACTGCCGATTGGTCTATAGTTGAAACGTACATGGCACCTGTTGGGTCCGCGTCGCTGCGACGCGTCCGGTCCGAGTCCGAACCAGAAGACGGCCGTCGGAAGTTGCTGTCGGATGTCGCTGGCATCGCTGTAGCCCACCCACGGGCACTGCAGGTCCCGTCCTCGTGCCGTGTCTCCTACTTCCTTCCGTGCCTCGCTTTATTTTCCCCTTATCTGGAAGCCGCCGCGCTTGTTCCATCCCCGGAGTGGATTGGCCCAAGAGGACGGGCGGGCTCGCTAAAAGCCTCTTGTTTTCGGGCACTCGTTTTTTTTTTTTTTTTTCTCGTTCACTGGCTAGCTTTGTCCGTTCTGCGGCTATGATCTCGTGACTCGCTTAAACTATATCCCGTCATTAGGACCTCTGCTACTTGACGTTTCCTTGTAATATGGATTAACGAATATTAGCTAATTGCTCTTGTCGATAACATTTTTTTTCGTTTCTTTTCGGGAGAGAGATGGAGAGAGAGAGAGGACGATGTAAGGAGTGTTAATTGCCGTTTAACCGCTTAACGAATAAGCGAAGACCAATCGGACATTGTGAATTTCTGCACGGCGAGAGGCAATGCTGTAAAGAAGACAGAGTGAGCTGCGGAGTATGGCGGTCCTCTATGTACATCTATGACTTTTATGTACGTGGCGTCATCGCATCATGCCGGGGGACATTCCGACTTGTCCTTGCCGAGAAGAAAAGAAATCATGAGCCGTTCCACTCTGTGAAGGGGGATTACGAGCAAAGCTGTTTTGCACATGACACAGATGTGACACAGAATTTTGAACAAAGGTACGAACTATCGCCGCCCCGAGGAGCCGGAGGCAACTAGACAAGTTCGACGGGACCACCACCCGGCGAAAAGTAGACACGCGCGGAGGGACCGCCACCCCGGGAGAGCGGAAGGAAAGGAAACTAGGCATGCAAGCGCTTGGAACGACGACAAAGAGAGGGCGGTGCGAGCGTAGACATGGCCGACACGGGTCGCACAGCAGCAAATCTTTGACAAACCTTTACTATCTACCTGAGAGTCTACTGATCTTGAAAATGGTGCCTTTTGATAACTAATCTACCGAAAATGCATGTCCAAGTGATGAGACGTATAAGCTTTTGCATAGAATGAAGCGATTTTGCATCGAATTCGGGACCTGAGTTTTTGTTGACGCACATAAAGAATCCACGGAACCCTAGCCCTAAACAGCTTCGCTGTAAAAAGCACCGCAACAAAGTCGGTGGTTGCAGATCTGACGTGAGTGCAAGTCGTCTATTAAAATGGACAGGAGCAGTCGCTCCACAGACGTGCAATTGCTGCGGGTTGGAGCACTCGACTTACATTTTTTCAACGGGTGTTTTCGAAGCTGCTTTCATGGCTCCGCGGTTTGACTCATCTCGCGCTGCGAATATTTGACGCTCTCGTACACACACTGGGCAGCGAGCAAGCGTCGACAGTTTCTGACTTCATTTATTCATTCATACCTTTTGGCCTATCGGCCGTTACAGAAGAGGGTTATTAGTAAAATAGCCAAATTTTTAAAGCACACTTCCACGAATGGTACGCACATGAATGCTTCAGACACAGATGGATTTAAACGGATATGAATATCAGCGACGTAAGGAACACTGAAACGAAACAAAATGAAAATAAATTTTATTTATACAGTATATAGCCTTGGGCGTGGCCTCTCAGGCTTACTTCAAAACCTTCAGCGGTGTCACATTCAAAAGCATCTTGAGGTGTAGGGTGTTCCACACTGCTATGGTCTTCGGAAAAAAAAAAAACAACAACAAACAAACAAGAAACGCCTACGCGCCGTTTACGAACCAGCCGACGTTTTCCCGCACGAGGACTGCCCGTGCGCAAAAACCAGGTTTGCGAGAGGCGTCTGCGCGCCCGCGCCATGGCGACGGCAGCGCCACCGTAGAGGAGTGACGTGAGAGCCGCAAGTTGGTTTCCGCGGGAACCTTTCACGGACCTTTTCTTCCTCGTATTGGTCTGGCCGAGTGACGTCACAACATCACGCGACGCGATGGTGATGTCACAACGTCGTGGTATCACGTAGCGTCTTGTCGCATGACGTAATGATTTACGTCACGGCGTCACGACATGATGTCGCGTGTCGTCACGGCGTCGCGTAACGTAGCAAAGTGACGCGACGCCACAGTGTCACCGGACGTGACGTCACGATTTCTTCGCTAAATTTGGCGGGTAAATGTCTCCTCCCGATTCCGATAGAAAGTTGTGCTCATTAAGAAAAATACATCGAGTGCTATCTAATCTTGATTGCCTTTGACGAAACGTCTAAGCTACAGGCGAATTTTCGACCTATTAGCCCCGAGAAGTTCGCGTGGCGCCCCCTTACGGCGAACCGGGGTGACGTCACGACGAGGTGAGAATTTTTCCCCGACTCGCCCCGCTCGCCCTGTGGAGGCTGTGACGACGCTAGCTGTCGGCGCGCTCGTTTCTATTCAATTTTTTTGTCGCGTGTTTTTCGTAGGAAGTGTAAATTTTTATATGTGGCTTTATTGAGGTATGGCCTGTAGCTGCAGGCGAAACTTCAACCAACATTTTAAGCATGGTTGACAGGGCAGGCAACGCATGAATCACAGCTGGTATATGAAAATAAAGAAATATGGCCACGATTGCAAGGGCATCACTATAGATTTACATCTCACACAATAAATGCTGCTGATGGTCTTAATAAATTGGCAGGTTATGTATACTTTTTTTTTTGTATCGATCGCCGAAGCAGAAAAGCTGCATGCTGCTCGAGCAACATGATAAATACAATCTGGGCCATGGGGAGAGAATCACATGCGAGACAGCCCAAGTGCAGGGGCAAAGTAGAAAAACAAGGAACATTTATTATATACATTGCTCGCATTTGACCTTTGCTGGATTCGGATAGTATTTCAATGGACTACACGAGTGATATCTGTGGACTTGTTTATATCAACCCTCAAGTGATGTATAACAAACGTAAGCGAAGGTGTCTAGCTCGTTATTAGTCCCTTAAGCCCTAAAATTGAGATTTTACATAAATCGAATTGTCCTGAAGCTAAAATACCAGACGTTTTTCTCACGCAGACTGTCACCCTTCACAGGTTCCACATTTTCTGCTACTAGTGCTGCATCTGCCACTGGACACACGTTCGAATGCTTGCTTTTACTCCTGTTTTCCTCTGTTGTCAGAAAGTCCAGCTGTAGGGAGTTTGGAGGCTGAGGAAGCTTTTGGGGACCTGCAGCAGTGTCTCCTTTAATTGGAAATAAATGACAATTCAAAATAAACGGTGTATTTTTCGAATACCCAAGGCTGGAATAAAGAATGCCAGGAAAAAGTATAAACATTTCAAATTACGGTACTATTGCTGTGCATATTTTGGGCAGTTCAATACTTATCATACAGGCAACTGGGCAATTCGGCCGTTTTTTTCTGGTACCATACAAACTAATTTCCAGTAATTGTGCATCTTCTCAGAAATGTGCCTCCATAGGTGTATAAACTATATATTTAGTTCACGAAAAAGCTACATTTATGTAAAACAACCCTGTTCCACGAGCACTTCAAAGATCATCAGACACCGGGCCTTTACAACATCTGCGAACCAGCGCATGCAGAGTGGCAGCGCAGAGTCGGGGTCGCGAGCTAATTTGCCGACCACCCAAAGGCCCATGATATAAGTGCCACTTCAAATGCCTTGAAAACGGGATGTAATATCGTCCTAAATCATGAACATGCAAGGAACAGAATTCCAGCGTCTGAAACACTTGCGCCACCGCTTCACCGATCCCTCGCAAGATCGCCTTGTGTCGTGTGGACGGACGAAGAGGTTCATCGGCGGAATCGCCTCCGCCGATAGCTTTCGGGATTTGTAACCCAATTTTAAAGGTAAAAGGGACAAGCAGGCTTATAAAATGTACGGAAGCACGTCTATATCGGCCTAACTCAACGTCTTGTACACTGGGTAGACGAGGTCCAGCTCCTTGAAGAGCTTGCGGCACACAACATCAAACCAGGAAACCGGTGCTGGGAAGCGAGCAGATGCGAGATCGCGGAGCGGAGTCCTCCGCCTGATGTCACGGCACACCTCACCCAATCAGGGCGCGGCGACCGCAGCGACGCTTTTGTTCGCTCTGAGAAGTCGCTACGACACCGCCATTTGTTTCCTGAAAACGGCAACGTCACGCCGAAAACAATGACGCTCTTCGCGTAAAGCCACTGCTTATATACATCATCACACAAAAGACAGTCTGCATACAGATTCGAACGCGAGTCACATACCGCGAGATCCGTGCTTCAAATGCCTCATGGCAATGAGTTCGAGGAGAAACTTGGGCACGCGGGATTCGAACCACGGACATTGCGGTGACTCGTGTCTGTGGACTCTTTTGTATGATGTATGGGCAGTGTGACCCCGGGCTCAAGGTGTACACGGAGTGCGCCTTTTATCCGTCAACATTAACTGAGACGTGCATGTCGTCACCGTCCAACGGTCGTGGCTCGCTCAAGCGCCACCAAGACGACGCCGGACGCGAAGGCTGTCAAGAGTGACACGCCGCGCGCCTCCTCGTATTTCGAACGTTTGTTTCGCCTTGTTAACGACTCGTCAGCTCGCCGGCGTCTTAATGAGTTTGGACCCGTTCCAGGCGATCCTTTGTGGGCCGATGGCCAGACGCAGGTTAGACGTGTTATCGCCGCTGTTCTTGTTTTCCTTAAATGTTCATCAAACGCCTTGCTTTTTTTTTTTTTGTCGTTTCCTTAGTTTTACAACGTGTCGGTGAGCGTGTCGGGAAGGGAATCATACCCGAATGAGAATGGTTGCGACAACTTTGAAAAGCTGCGCAAAAACTAGAGGGCAGTTGCTTTTTTTTTTTTTTGTGGTGGCAATTGAATTTTGGGAGATATATGTCGCTGCGGGTGTTACATGCTCATCATTTAAAATAAAGCAGAACAAAACACAAAAAGATGCCCCGGGAACAGCTTCAGGGCCCCGGCAATCAAAAAGGACATCTCCAAATATTCAACAGTGGGGGCATGATGATATGTGCGTAGAATATGTTTTTATTTTTTTTTTCACATCTATGTGTGTAAGCTACTCTCAATCTCAACATATTGGGATTCGTAGAATTAATACTCTCCCATATTAGTCTTATTTTGTCCGCAACTGTACGCTCAAGTTCGGGCGGTGTATACTCACACGGTGCGATTTTAACTCGCGATTTGGCAGCCGCGAAGTTGAGCAACGCAGCTTCCACCCAGCTCTTGCTTCCGCGTGCGAGAGACGTGGAAACCTGGAAATTTATAGTAAGTTCGTGTCATGTGAATCAGGCATAACCCGAACTCCGGCGCTCTTCAATTTGTAATGTAACCATTAAATTAGTAGACTTTTTTTAAGACGCAGGGACTCACCTATTAATGGCATAGTTAACCCCGGAGCTCGTCAATTAGTAATTTAACCATTAGATTAGTGGAATGTTTTTAGGACAACGTAGTCATCTATGAATGGCGCTGTTAAAAACGAGGCGTAACTGGAGGTAGATTAAAGAGATAGGGCCCTAACGCCACCGAGGAAAAATTAAGAGAGATTGAACCTAAACATTACCACCGAAAAAAAAGAAAAACACAGGAAAAAACGGCTACTGCTGTTTTTTTGTTTTCCATATATGCCATTTATTAATTCTTGCATACTCGATAGCACACCCGTTACGTCGCTGGGGGGACCTAACGACACACAATCAATCCCTAGAATTTGTTGAAGAAGCGTCGATACTCACGCGCGACGATGTCAAAAAAAAAAAAAAGTTGGCTGCACCTTTTTTTTTTTACGCATCCAAATAGGCGCGCGCAACCTCTTAACAGCAACAACAACAAAACAAAAAAATAGCGAAAATAAAATCGAAATTTCCTACGTTGGGCGCCAAATCTCGCCGCCACCGTCGCTCGCGCGCGCGCGCGCGCAGAGAACTCATGCATATGCAGAGCGGCAGTGCTTTAATGACGAGCGTTTCTCAGTCTCCCTCTCTCCCTCCTTCGTCTCCCTCTTTCCCTCCCACTTGCTTTCTTTTCTCACGCTCCCCGAAGCCGTCGGGACTCTGATTCTTTTCGGGGTGCTCCCCACCCCCGCGCGCGCGACAAGCGCGCGGGCATGAACGGAGACACCAGACCGAGAGAGGCCCGCCGCTCCTATAGAGCGTGTGTTATCGAGCCCCGCGAGCGTGCATATTAACGAGTAGGGCGCCCTGTATCTCTGTCGCTCCTTTGCTGCTTCGTTAAGAGGGGAGGGGGCTGAGCTCCCGTGGGGAGTACCCCAGGCCGTTTTGTTTGCAGTCTCCCTAAAAGGGAGCGGCAACGACGACGCTGACTCCGAGCCTCCCGCCGCCGACGGCCAACTAGGGTATAGAGACCGACGCGCGGGAAGATTTCGAGATGCCTGCGCTGCTGTGCTTTTGCAAAAAAAAAAAAACAAAAAAAAACATTTTTTTTTTTGGGGGGGGGGGGGGGGGTTGACGCATAGAGCGCTTTGGGAGTGCGTGTGACTGTGTGTGTGTTTCTGTACGCGTGTGACTGTGCATGTTTCTGTACGTTTGTGCGAGCGTGGGGGCTGTCTGTGCGCGTGGCCGTGTGCATACGTGCGAGCGGCGTGCGCGTGTTCAACTGCGTGCGTTTGCGTGTGTGTGGCTGTGCGTGCGTGCATCTGCGTGTGCATCTGTGAGCGTAAACCCGTATGTAGGTATCCGTCGAGCCTCTTTGCTCCGAGAGAAAACGCGCTCACTGCTCCGGAGTTTGCGTGGCCGGATAAACGGGACGAGAGAGCGAAAGGAAAATGGGGATCTTTGTTTGAAGCGCGGCTGGGAGAAAATCGGTGCAACGCAACCGGTGGGGAATTATGCGCCTTTATCTTCCTTCCCCGACTCGCTCGAGAGAAGGTCGCCTCGAAGCGGTGCTAATCTGTATTCATTGAATAAAGTTTCTTCTCTCTGCGACCGTTCTTCGGTACTCATGTATACTCAGAACGCGGAGCATCCACTTTAATCAGTTTTTGTTTCGAAATTAAAGGGGGGGGGGGGGGGGGGGGTTCTGCGTCGAATATGGGAAACAGAATTGTAGGCGGAGCGTACGTTCGTCTGCTACCTTTGCAGGGGGTGTTGTGACGTCAAAACGCCGAGCTCTGATGGGCTGTGATTTAAGGATAGTGGGTAGACCTCAAACCGAGCTCTGATTGGTTCTAAATGAAGGATAGTGGGTAGACTTCGAGGCAGCCTGCTTTGAGGTCTACCCTCTATACTTTAATCGGAGCCAATCAGAGCTTGGCGTTCTGACGTCACCACAACCTCCGCAAAAAGAAGCAGAGGGACTTGCGTTCCGCATAAGCTTTTTAAGCGGGACAAGACACGATAGTCGTTCGGACCGGTCGTAACGTCTATAGCGTTACGCTTAAAGGCGCGCGGCCGCACAGCCCGTACATCATGTAAAAACAAGACACGATTTTGGCTTCAGACATGATGACAAAAATAGCTGAGGACAGACACCTCAAGCATATTCGGAGTCCTGCGTCCGCTTTATGCACATGTACGCTTCGAACATGTTTGCAGACCGTTTTTGTACGGCCAATGTTGGCCAACAAGGAAGAAACACGCCACAGACAGTGTCTCCAGACTGTCTTTTCTTAAGATGCATTAGCGGTGAGACCGGTATACTTCAAGTTCTATGCCAGAAATGCAGTGTTTGGAAGCGCGATTGTTTTATACAGAATTGTTTAGCGGCTGTTTGGAAGAAAAGTCGTTTAGAGGAGTGGAGATAATATAAAGTATATCGTGTTTCGATTTCCCCGATAACTTTAGCGGAGAAATCGACGTCTGGTCAAGTGACTTGACACCTTGGCGTCACGTGACCGCGTAGCCCGACACTAGGTCGCGTGACGCGAGGTCAACTCGAGGTTACAACGCCGCGTCGCCGTACGTTACGCGACGTGGTCGCGTAGTCTCACGTCACAGCGTCGAGTCGTGGTGGTCACGTGGTACCGTGACGCCACGTGATGTCGATTTCTCCGCTGTATTTGGCGGGGAAAATGCACGGACGGACATACAACTTCCTGAAAGTTTAAAGTTCCATAAAAAAAAAAAAAAAACATTTTACGCTCGAATAAATATTCGGTATACCCCGGCATCGGATACACGCCCCTCGGTAACTGAAAGAATGCCCGAATCACGAGCAAAATGGGCGTTTGTTCTAGTGGGGGGTTCTGCAGTACCTTGCGACGCAGAGCGCGCGTGTGTGATCTCGCTTCATTGTATTTTCTTTTTCTTTTTGAAACCCAGGCGAAGGCGTATACCTAAACACTGTGTCCGGATGCGTACGTGCTCGAGCATGAAAGCCTTTCTTTGAGCGTCGCTCCCGCACGGGCGTATAGAGCGGAAAGCGAACCCGTTGTTGTCTCGACTTCACACTGTTTGCTCTTTCTCCTACTTCTATCCTAAAGTATGCTTTTTTTTTTCGTCTTTGTTTGGTTTAGCCGGGTCACGACTCGGGCGCCATTATCTCGTTTGCCCCTCCTGTTATGCCAAGTATATCTTTTAAATGCTGTTTGTCGTTCTTTGTTCTTCGAAGTTCGGCGACTTCGCTCGGTTTCCATGCTGGAACGGCGACGCGCTTTGTTTTTCGCTTTGTTTTTCTTTGCTATAGTCACTTCTCGATTCGTGATTCGCTCCTCGACCTCTGCTGTCAATGATAAATGTAGCCAGTACTAGCTCGGTGTATTTAACGTGCATTCCTGCCCGTGTGCGCTGTGAAGGAGACGTGACTCGAGCTATGCGGCGCTGCGTGGGTCCACCAGTGAGGACGTTTGAGGAGGATGGAGGCAGGCCTGATTCTCTATAGTCGATGACAGTTTAAGAGTTGAGGGAAAGCTCCTCCCAACTGTTTCCACTTTGGCAGAGGGAACGTTAAGAGGAGGCGACCTTCTCTCCAGCGTTCGCTCTGCTAAAGTGGAAAGTGCTGGGAGAAGCTTTTCCTCAACTCTTAAAGAAACACTGACCCCCCCCCCCCCCCCTCAAATGTTTGTTTTATTTTTTCAAGGCGATTCATCATGGTGTCCGAAGACTACCCAATCAATATTTTGCTACAGCGTCGCGAATATTTTATTAAACTAAAAAATACGCAACTGCTCGCAACCGAAATCGAAACTGGACTGTGGAGGAAGAAGAAATATAGAGGATGAGGTAGTTGGCGGAAGTCACGTGGCCCTGCAACTAGTTTTCCCTTCAATCAACGTATTTGCGACTTTTTTAGTAGCCACAGAAAACGGGTATCGTATTCGTTTTCTATTTTTTATATTGAGTGTGTGCCTTCCATTATTCCCGACTATGATTATATTTGGTGGTTGTGTCTAAACCATAGAAAATGGCACGTGACCACGTAGAAGAAAGCGAGCGTGACTCAAGCCGGCCAGTTCTGGGACGGCGGTTTTCGGGCGGAAAGAAAACAAATTTCGATCCGCAAATTGCGCTCTGGGTAGTTGGGTACTCATATGTCACGTGCAAATTAAAACCTTGGCGAGCATAAATTCCCTGTCGGTGTTCCTTCAACCTGTCACCGATCGTATGTGGTATTGATTGAACCCGGATCCCCATGTTCTGCATCGCTTGCTGGACCACTATTTCATATTACGTCCACCGCAAGCGTCAAGACGAAGAAAAAAAAAACAACGAAAATAAAACGACGGTAACGAGTTACTTTAATAGAACCTCCGATCCCTTCAAGTTTAACCCGAACACGGAAACCTCTTCGCGCGGAGAGGGTGGTCAGAAGTCGCCCCCGGAAGAGCAGCGAATCGTGAAATAACGGGACCCCCCTCCACCCCCCCCCCCCCAAATAAAAAAAAAATAAATAAAAAAAGAAAAACACATAAAAGAGAAAAAAAAAAACGTTTTTCACAGAATAAGACCGACGATGAGGGTCCGTGTACAGTGGAGGCAGAAGGTACTACAGCCCTAATTAAGCCGCACATATACGCAACGTCGAATCCCCGCCATAAATCTCTTCTTCGCCCTAGCGTTGGCGGGGCCGCCGCCGCCGCCGTCGGTTCGAGCCCGGCGCCGGTCGAGCGCGAGCTACGGTCAGAACACGACAGACTCCCGTAATGAGTCATAAATTAGAGATCGGGCGGGTTATCACCAGGTGGATAACGATGTAATGAGCTCTCGTTCGGTTTGCTGTTCCGTTTATCTTTTCGTATAAGGTTTTTTTTCTTTCTTTATCTTAGCGAGCGTGCTTTGCGGATGTTCATCTCCAGCTCCGCCGCCGCCGCTGCTGCTGCTGCTGCTCTCTGTTGTCCTCGGTGGAGTTCGCAGATTGAGAGCGGGGGTGGTGAAGGCGCAGTGCGTGAAAAGAGGTTTAGTGAGTGGTTGATGTGGGGGGGGGGGGGGGGGGGGGGCTGTTTCGATGAAGGGAAGAGGAGGAAGGACTCTTCTTTCTTTCCGTTGCTTCTCTCTCACTCTCTTTCATCTTTTTTGTCTCGCTCGTTTTGGAGTAATTTCAGTTTTCAGGATTAACGAGCACGTATAGTGCCCTGGCGTGGGGCGCTCATCCGGCGTTATTATCTCGTCCGAGCAGGATGGCTAGCGAAAGGCTGAAGAAACAAAAAAAAAAAGATAAAGATGGGAAAGATTAAAAGCAAAGAGGAAAGGTGGTAGTGGAGGAGAGAGAGAGAGAAAGGGCGGCTGACTTTTGAATCTTTGTGTGAAGGAAAGAGAAAAGAACAACGGGCAGGCGCGAGGATTCAAAACGAGGGCTTGATGACTGCATGTTTAAGTAATTAGATGATGGGGAGGGTGTTTTGCGTGTAGCCTTTGTGATGGACCTCTATAATCTCGAAGGAGTGCGTGTGTATGTTTTTACCTTCGGTCTCTTCCGTCTGCCCTCTCTTTTTTTAAGTTTGACGGGTGTTTATGTTTTGCGGAAGGTTGGGTTCCGAAAGGTGAGCTCTGTATCGGGACTTTGTTGTGTTAATATTTATGTATTGATGCCCACAAACAGAAGCATGCCAACCCGGTGTTGCAGTAAAAAAAAAAAAAAAAAAAAAAAAAAAAAGCAACGCCGCATACACACACCGAAACTAGAAAAAAAGTTTTAGAATGCGTGGTAAAAACCGAAGTTATAGAATGTGTTACATTTCTCTGCCAAAAATTCAAGCACAGTGTTGTTGTTGTTTTTTTCGTAAGTAGTTGCAAGTGGGCTTTTCTGTTGGGGGCTTGGAGAGACAACCAATCCCATTTATCGACGGAAGATGCTTAACCGATAACAAGTACGACGAAAATAATCCATGGAGAAGGGGGACATAGGACCAAAATAAATTTTCAAACACAGCTAGGTAACTGGTGCACTACCGAAAAAATCCGCCTTGTCCCGGTATCGAACCAGGGACCTCTCAAATTCCAGCTGATAAAACCCGTTTGCTCTACTGACGTCTAACCCCTGGTTACCTCAGTTGGTAGAGCGCTCCACCTGTAATGGAGCGGTCCCGGTTCGATACCCGGACCAGGCGGATTTGTTTGGTCGCGCACCAGTCACAGCTACGTTTGGAGATTTGTGTTTGTCCTTTGTCCTTCTTGTTCCCATTCTCCAGGGATTATTTTTGTCATTCTTGTACAGCTCGCTTGCACCTTTGCATTTAATTGCGTTATAAAGAATTACGAACCGTATTTCGTCCGGAGCGTACAAATTACCACGGCCAACGCAGAAGCGCCTGCTCCTTTCCCACCTTAATCGCGAATCATTCGCAATACGCCGCTGGCTCCTGGCCGCCACTGTGGTCACCGGCAGCTCAGTGCACGAAGGGCTTGGCTCGTTCTGTTAATTCACGCTTCTTGCATTCTGATTGGTTCTTCGGAGTTCTTATCGGCGAATGCCGCACGCTGATTGGCTGCGGACTGATGATGAGACCCTCGAGATCTCGTCCGCGTCCTTCCTTTCTTATGCTGTCCCTGACTCTATAAGGGTTAGCAGGTTGGAGAAACAGAAAGACGCAGCGTATACGCAAACTCAACTCGCTGTGACGTCGGGCCACTCCGGTGGCGCTGCTGTCGGCATTGCGCATGCGCAGAAGCTCCGCCTCGTGCGGATGTGAATAATACGCAGGCGGGCTTGTTTGCAAGCAGAGTGTTGGTGTATAGGTCTGGCTAGAGCCACCAAATGAGCTACGCTTGGAGTATCGGCAATCCGTTCTCCGGTCAGCTAGTGAGCGCCGCCATCTTGGCGCTTACTGCAGAGCAGACGCAACTGTGGATCGTCACAAGTAAAAAGATGCGGCTTCCTCGGCTTAAAATGCGGTGCTATAAACCAACACACTGTTTACAAACAAGCCCGCTTTGCCCACAACAGGTGTGGGCACTGCGCATGCGCAGAAGCCAAATTTGGGAGGAATGAAGCGTTAGCGCATGCGCAGTACCGACAGCAGCGCCACCGCGGTCGTATGACGTCAGCAAGTTGAGTTGGTGTATAGGAAGCTCAGGTAACATCGCCTTGGTCTGTCGCGAACTGTTCTAACATATCTGGAGGGCGCAAAAGCGTTTCCAGCAATTTCAGATAAAGCTTCAGATGACCGGCAACCGTGATTTTCGGCACTAAGATGGCCGACTTGTCGTTGCTGTGAAGCGTAGCTTATTTAGTGGCTCTGGGTCTGGCCTCTAACCCTCGAATTCATAGATGTGACTTGATCTGAAGCCGAACTTCGACTTGCTCAAGTCCGCCTCAACAACAAGTTAGAGTTTAAATCACCCAAGCTGACTTTTAGGTTTCATAGATACTCCCGCGAACTTCCTTCGTCGATTCCCGTTCAAGTTGCGTGCGCTCGCGGTGTTCCCCGCCTGGGAGCGAGATTAGACTGCAATTTTTCTCTTTAAAAAAAAAAAAAAAGACGTTTACAATTCTGTGATGCCGAATTAGAGCGCAGCTCTTGAGGAGGAGGGGGGAGGGTACGGAGGGGAGGGTATTCCCTTCTTCCCCCTCTGTACCATCCCCTCCTCCTCTCCGGCTCCCCTCCCATTTAGCGGAAAATTTCCAACTAAATTTAGCGGGAAAAATTCCCCGCTAAATGTAGCGGGAAAAGTTTTACGCTAAATTTAGCGGGGAATTATTTCGGCTAAATTTAGCGGAGAAATTTTTCCGCTAAATTTAACGGGAAAATTTTCATTAAATTTAGCGGGGAAATTTTTCTGCTAAATTTAGCAGGGAATTTTTTCCGCTAACTTTAGTGGAACATTTTTTTCCGCTAAACTTAGCGGGGAAATGTACCCCTAATGCAACGCGCAATTACGCCGACGGCGGCGGCGACGCCGCTCAAGCCGGAAGCGGGCGCCTGATTAAGAGTTGCGCTCTAAAACTGTTTCACAGTTCAAAAATAAGTTGCCTCTTTAAATTTTCTTCATAGCATGTCTTTACGAAATGCAAATTGTGAAAGATGCTGATGCGCAGGTTTAGAAACTAACATTGTACGCGTTTTCTAATGCAAATGCGCTTTTGCGTCTGACAGTGACAGTATTGGCTCGTTTGAGCAATGGATCATTGAGCTTTTTGTTTTCTTCGTTTCGCTCGTCGACGTCCCTCGCTTCTTGCCACATTTGGCGTCATGTGAGCTTCGACGTCCCAAGCTTCATTATGAAAACTCGGGAGAAGCTTGAACTACGATTCACCTCAGACGAGAAACAAATGCTTATCTGGATTCAACAAGCATGAAAAATGTATTTGAGGGAGTGCCCGAGTCCGGTGTTGCGTCCACAAACCTCAACGGGAAAGTTTAAAATCCTCATAGGATCTTCCCACGGGACTCTAATAACGATAAAGGCGCTTGGAACTCCCGATGCGGAAGGAAAGGACTACAAATTAAAGCGGTGCGCAATGCAGGTAAGTGTTATGCAACATTTCCTTATCGCAAACTATGCGGCGTTGGCTGAGTGCTCTGTCGGATAGGAAAACTAAACTTTGCGGCCTGGCCTAAGCGCGCTCTCGGCTCTTTTAAACGTTATTCCGCGTCGCTTACATGGCTTGTTTTAATGGGCGCCACTATACATAAAGCGTTAGGGGCGGTGCCCGTGATTTTGGTGTTCGCAACCAGGAAGCAGTACCGGGAGTCATAGTTTTCGCAGCTATGTTTACCTCGTCAAGCTTTCAGGTACAGAACACATGCCCAGAACAGGTTGTGTATGAGGCAGTGGAACGGTCATTGATGTTTAGCGCACGGAGGCAGAGTTATTAACATTTTGTAATCAAAAGCGTTTTTTTTTATTTTTTTTTTAATTATTTTTGATAACTTTGGCTGTTGCTAATAATCTCGACGCTGTCCCTCTCTCATTTGTGACATTCATGGATTGACGTCAAATCATTTTATATGTTTCTTCAGAAGTCTCCTCTCTAAAGATGCAGTCCAGGAGCAGAAGTAGCACCTTAGAGAGTATTAAATTAGTGGTTACATCTGTATATTTGATATGAGTGCCTTACGTAAACGTTTTTTTTAGGTGGAGACCTGCCCCCCCCCCTTCTTTTCCTTCCCCCCCCCCCCCCCCCCCCCCCCCTTTTTCCACCAACCAATGAATGCGGACTGGGCTGGACAGGATTTCCAGGCAAGTAAATGAGCATGGTTACGTTGTTGCGGGGAATCATATGTGCCCCCTGTCCACAGCCAGTCAGTAGTGTGCTGCTGCAGCCAATGGTGGACTGGTAGGAAGGGAAACCATCTGTTGAGCAGGAGGGAGACAAAGCGACGACGACATGAGTGGAGCACTCAAGCTGTTGAATGTAGCTGCATACTATGGTGTCGTAAAAGGGTACTTTAGGGCATGAGCGACTGCCTGTTAAATGTCTATAGTGGTGGCAGCGGTAGGCTGGCGGCTGTTACACCCCTCGAGCACTACAGGTCGGTACCCGACGTCTTCGGATAAAGGTGTGACTACGATGCCTGGGCCCACCGGCATCAATGTCAGCAATGCTGCGAAAGAGTGGACTAACAGCAGAAAGCGTCCGTTCCCGCTGACGCGACTGCAGAGATTTGCTTTTATGGCCTACCGGCGTATGTGGAAGCCCGCTCATCGCTTTTTCGCCTCTGCGGCCATGTCAAAGAGCTGCAGTTTCTCACTCATGAGACGTTGTGACTGCCCAGTTCTGCATGCGACACACTGTTCCAGAGAACGGTATGACATGTTTACGTAGGACTGGACGTACCTGTTCTTAAAACATATGCCAGACGGTTTCAAGAGAGTCGTTACACCCTGATCGTTCGTCGAGTACAGCGACGACCATCCGTTCGTCGTTGTACTCGACGAAAGCCTTCAGTGTCGTGTTCATATGGCTGCTCGAACATCTTTGGCTACGGCAGTAAATGCTGACACCACTGTAATCATTTAATAGGTAGTCATTCATAACACGATCTGTTTCTGTTACGACCATGGCCCTCATCTCGTGTCCTCGTCACATTGTCTTACTTCTGTGCCACATATCCATGAAGCTTGTGACACATTAGTTCTCATTCACAAGCTTACGACTCGCACGACGTCTAAGCTTGGGAGTACATAAGCGCCATTGGAAGGCTATTAATCGACTATAAAACTTTGCATGAACTTCAAAGCCTGATGAATGAAATGTACTACTTCAATGTGGATCACTGGGAGATAATGTGTTCACCAGCGCGGTTGTTTCCTGGATGTAAGCACAATCTTGTCCTCCTTTCATTTTCCTCAACCGCCAAATGTACGTGCAGCATTTGCTATAGGCTATATGAGGTTGGTCAGAATGATTTTTTATACTTCTGCATCTCAACTATCCGTAAACAGCACTTTGAGGGCCTCTAGAGGTGCAGTGCTACCCCCCACAACATTATTTTGTATTGGCCCGTCAGTGTCGCATGTTGGTCTATGTGTCCAAATAAGCAGCTCCGGTCTTTATGTTCGCTTGTCAACAGCTTGAGTCATTTCCTTTTTGCAGGTTTTATGTCGGTAGTGTTTCGTGATGGCAGGACAAAGAAGGAGGGTAATGCGCATGTTGTAGTCATTAAAATTAATTTATTTCGAATGTGCGACAGAGCAATATTGAGGCTCATGCATTTCCAAGGGTGCAGTGAGCAATGAAACGGAAACTAAGCAAGGAATACTTTCGATCATACTTTTAGCACTAGGTTTACATTAATTCGAAACAGAATGAAGAAAAGAAAGCGGATGTTTTCACTAGGGAAAGACACACACATGACACAGCATTCACAAGGCGTGCTACCGTAGAAATGCAAAAATCAAAAAGCAAATAACTTGTAAAATAATGAAAAAAAAACAACAACAGTATTATCTCATAATGAATTAAAAGATCACGAACGTGCAAACAAGAAAAGGATGGAGGAAGATGAACATATAACATGAACAGGCACTGTGCATACCTCCCTTCGTATTTATCTTATTTCCACTTTTGTAGATTTAGGTCATTATGAACCAATAGTCCAAGCAAAGCATAAATCATGTATTTATTTTCAATTTAGCGACAAACGTCAATTAGACAAAACATTTCAGCTAGGGATTATATAAATGATTGTGATTTAATGAACTGTGGCTCACTATGTGCTCAAAAGTCTGGAAAGTGTGCACGCCGTGCAACATACGTATTATCCCCATTTCAGTGGTGCCACAAGGCGAGAGGGTCCTATACAGTGCAACTCTGGTTTCAGTCTTCTTTTGTTTTTTCTACACCTTTCAGGTGGCTTTTGCACTGATCCTCTTGGCCTTGTCTCCATGGCTGGCGTGACTGGCAGAGCAGCAAGGATCGATCGTTCTCATTAGGTTACGTGATTCTATGCACGTAGTTATGATTGCAACTGCCCGACGAGGCATGAGAATCATCTCTTTCAGCAGTGTTGCAAGTCTTTATCTGGGCGGTGTTGTGTCTGAATGAGTTAAGAAATATTATGAGTAAGAGAGACAATATATAATGTTTTCAAGAATGTGACAAATTATTGTGCCAACATCTTTATTGTGGAGGTCACATGCAGATAATGTGTGCATGGGTGTGAAGTTTAGTTTAGTTCGAGTGAACAATCATGAAAAAAGTCTGCTCATTTTGTCTCTTGACGTTGATGCCTTTATGGCAGTGGAAGAACTCGGATGTATTTTTCTTTTCTTCACGATGCAATAATCTTTTTATTGTGGAGCGGACACAAAACGTTGTGCCTTCGAATCGAGCCCGGTGCAAACCTTTCATAGAAGTGTGTATAGTGATAAGTCTTTTAGAGCAAAAAAAAAAAAAAAAATTAGACTATGTGACTATTGTTTAATCAAATATTGTTTCGGGAAACGTTAGTAAACACTCTCCTCATCAAAGTGTCTAAATTATGCTTTCTGGACATCAATTTGTGTAGTGTTGCAGAAATATTGAAAAGAAGACATGGTTTCTTCCAGCAAAGTCATTTGACAAACTTAGAGAAGTCTAATGCTTTGTGGTCATCAGCTATACTCCGTTCACCCTTAGGCTGAGACTAGAAGCTCCGCCTTCAGCGCGAGCTTTCTACTCTTGCTAACACAAGTGTGAACGCGCAGGCACGCGCAACCAAAGCACTGCGGAAGCCAGCGAGCTCGCGCTGAAGGCGGAGCTTCTAGTCTCAGCTTAAGGGAGAACGGAATATGGTGAACAAATACATTAATGATACAACGCGTCGAAATGTGTGGCAGCATTAAAACGTAGGACGTATCTACATAGATCACGGTGAGTTTTCAACAGCTTTATGACCATTTTTGCTCTTAACAGCCATTTGACAATGCTGAGATCACTTGAGAAGCTGAAATGCATGGCAGCACTAGAGTGTAGGAAGCATTCCTGAATTTCCATATTTATTTTGCTGACACAAGGGACAGGTACGTACTACATGTTATGTTTTCAACATAAACGAGTAATTCAGCACAGACAAGGCAAAACTGGGAATAGATGCTGTTATGAATACAGGCAGCTTACTTTATATATTAGGGGTCAATAGCTGGCATCACTAAACGTGCGTGCACATCACACATGTTTGCTTAGGTGTTTCACGCCAGAAGCTCTGGAGGCTTGTTTATTTTCGGTAAACGGGAAAA
Source organism: Ixodes persulcatus (assembly GCA_013358835.2). NCBI lineage: Eukaryota > Metazoa > Arthropoda > Arachnida > Ixodida > Ixodidae > Ixodes > Ixodes persulcatus. The sequence continues at coordinate 582,729 of JABSTQ010011237.1, forward strand.
ACCATCCGATTGTTTACGCAGGAAACTGCTTTGAAGTTCTTATAAATGCCTGCACAATCCCCACTGGGCTGTTGATACACACGTGCGTGAACCCGGTTACTCGAAGGAGGCGGATGATTTCGGGAGCGCCGTGGAAGTGGACGGGTCTGAGCCGTCGGAGTGACAGATAGATGCCTTATAAGGTTAGACACGTCACTCCCGATTGCACGGCACGCCATCAGTTGTGAAATGTCGGCAGCTAGAAACATCCTGCCAGCACAAGTCGCAGCGTGACGAGCAACTGTATAGCTTAAGTATCAGCGGCAGCCGCCTATAGCCGTTCGGATCAGGCGGTCAAGCCACGGCCGAGCAGCTCCCGCCGTTGCCGTTCGTTGTCGCACATCCCCGTGAGATGCATTCGAACGCAAAGGGATGGCCGCTTCTCTCGGCGAGAAATACCCGTCCCCGAAGGCAACGCCGCAATTGCAGGAGACAGACATTGAACGCGGCGACCTCATATGCGACATCACATCGGCAAGCCGCCACGTTGAAATCACTACAATGTCGCGTTCAAGGTAGGTCTAACCCAGTCTTGAAGTTTGGGCATTTCAAGTTGGCTACAAGCTAGGTTGAAGATCGGTTCAAGTTAAGATGGTTTTACGAAGCGCGCTAGACGGACTCGAGCAGGTTAAAGATCGGCTTCGGAGCAAGTCGCATCAAAGAATTCGGGGGTTAGACTCGATTTCGGTGGTTAGGATTGGAGAACGGGGGGACGTTGCAGCCATAAGAAATGAGGAAGATCTAGAGAAGTGTAAATGAACGTCGCCAACGTGCGCGCCATCGCCCGTCCGCCATTGTTTGGGCACGTGTGCGGAGAGCAAGTCTTCTGCTCCTTGCTCAGGAGTTGCGGTGACGTCAGAACGACGCCGAGCTCTGATTGGCTTTGATCGGAAGGCTAGTGGGTAGTCCTCAATGCTAGATGCCTTGAGGTCTACCCTCTATTTTTTTTTTTCAATTAGCCAATAAGAGCTCGGCGTCGTTCTGAAGTCACCACCACTCCTGCGCGAGAAGCAGACGACTTGCTCTCCGCATATGCTCTGAGCATGCGTTGGGTACACATAGGGCTGCGTCAGCGCTCGGCGTGAACTCGGCTCAGCTCGTATCGAAAAACGAGTGTGACGTCAGCGTTCGGGGATAACTCGGATCCAATCAAACGCTTCGTGACCGAGAAATGTAGACCACAAATGGTGTTTTGAACTTCCCGCTGTCTGTCGTTTAGAAAGGGGAGAAGAAGTGAGTCGGCCCCGGTTTCCGCTGTGTAGATGAGAAATTTAGCCAGTGCGGTACCCCTGGTAGCCTGGGGCCTTTAACGTGCACCGCGCAGTATAGGGATACAAGACCGCACGCCGGTACGATGCTTGCCCAGATCGAAACGGGCAGGGGGGTGGGGATCGAAACCAGGATCCATACGGGCTCTGCGGCGCGAGCTTTCGCTCCGCGCGCTCCGAGCTGCGGAGTACTAATACACTCGGCCATTGATCCGCCTACACGAATGGGATAATAGACAAACTCGGTGGGTTAGACTTGCTAGCGAGAGACGGAATTTTGAGCAAACATTTAAAGGGGAGGGGTGCACTTGTATCGAGCCTAAATCTAGGTTAGGGGGCGCAAGCTCTTGCCCGATGCGAAGGGTATAGCCAATAGCGTCCATTCATTTATTTACTTATCCACTCGCAAGCTCCCCGATTGGTGTTGGCGGTCTGACGTAGTTGTGACGACTAGATTGATTGGCTGACTTCTGTGACGTCACACATCGATACGGGAGGGCATATACCGAAGGGAGATAACGTATTGCGGAGCAGCATGAATGATTCCTATCCGAAAGTGTAAATTGGCCGCGTTCGGGGTTGGCGTGAAAGGGGAATTAATTTGGCCCTAAGTCGCTCATTTTCCGGCCGTGAGCAGATTAGACGTCGGACTTGAATAATAGACTGACGGAAAATCGCCTCGCCCCCGCTGGCTGTGAATATTCCTGTAATGATGCGTGTCATGGCCATCTTTCAGTCGCCCTTTTTCATCCCCCCGCTAAAAACGTTTTTTTTTTTGTTTCTTCAGCTGCACATTGGCATGTTTTTTTTTTTGTTAGTCTTGTTTCCATGATCAGTTTCGGGTCCCGGGGATGATTCACGTCCTTGTAGAAACCTGTAATAATTACCAACTTATTACAGTCACTGCCAGGATGGGAAGGGCAGGGAGGAATTTCAGTTCTCCCTTATCCAGCGCGAGTTTCTTGACTTCCATAATGCTTCGGCGTCTCGTGACCCTCGAGCGTGCTGCACAGCCAAAGCACGACGGAAGGCAATGCGCGTGTGCCGGAGGCTAGACGTCGAAAGGGGACGCCATGCGTCACCTGTTTTGGCAAAGGCTATAAAGTTATTCATATGTCATCACCACTATAGTCGGATGCAACCTGAGAACAATCTTTTAGCTCCACCCACAAGCGCATTGCGCCCATCTGAAGTGCCTCCGCCGTCGAGAAAGTAGTTCGCTAGCAACGTTGCTTTTTCTTCCTCCAGTAAACGTGTCTTAAACTACTACAATATTTATTTAATTCATTCGGGACGTTTAAATAAGTTAGAATACCTTTTTGTCAACGAAATAGCTGTTTAGTAAAGAAAGAAAGTCACGTCCAATGTACCGTCTTCCCAATTCATTTTCTGTCCAAGATACTGTCCAAGATACTGTCCAAGATACCTCTCAGCAGTGCTAAGCCTCGCGCCCGCTTCGAAATTTTCGTTGGCGATAGCGTCGCTGGATTCTCACGTTGTCGCGCAAAAACTGCTGCAAACGCAAGCCGATACCATTAAGATTTCGTGGCATAACCTCGGGCACGTAAAACATAGTGCAAAAAAGCAGAATAATTGTCACGAGAAACTAGCGTCGCGTTGCTAAGGCCAGCAGCCATGTTGAGCTTTTTTTTTTTTTTTTTTCAAAAGGATCGCGATTGGTCCACGGAATCGTGACGTCATGAAAACGATTGGCTGGCGTTTCTCGGCGTAGGATTACATTTTCCTCTGAGAGGCATTTCCGGTTTTTTCTTAGCTTGCAACCGACTATAATCTGTTTCAGTTGTTATGGAAGTCGCCATTCAAAGCTTCTAAGTTTCGAAAGGGTTGTTCTGAACCAGTCCCCCCAAGATCGCTACGGAGCGTTTTCGTACTGAAAGTGTTCCTCGCCACTGATCTCTATTGTAGTAGGCTGGATCGCGGATCGAGGCTCGACTTGCTAGGGTCGAGTGGCACCACCGGAACCAATGCATAGGACTCTAGGGGGAAACGAGAAAAAGTGTCATTTCCCCCGCTTCTAAGCTGTTGTCGGAACTGAAACTTTTTGGCTGCAGTTCAGGAAGCCAGCCAAATAGCTTGTGCACAAACATTTAAACTGACAGCCCTCACAGTTTTTATAAATTAATATTTTGCGGTCGAGAGTGACTCCGCTGGGCGAAAAATGTAGTGCAGCTCAATGAGACAAGAGTCGCCTAGAGTTACCGCGGAGTCTGTGGCGGTTTCAAGGAGTTGGGTTTAGCAGACGACAAGCTTGAAGGCTTTGCTACGTGGAATTCGCTCACTCCCGGAAAGCCGCTGTCAATATTGAACTTTTTCGACATTTTTCAACTTCTGGGCTTCCCCGAGAACGGTCTTATTGACGGCAAGTTCCTTTGTTTACTCCACTACGAGAGCAAGCTTGCCAGCTCAGCCGTGGGTGCTCTGGCACGTTCGATTTTCTTATTCGGCGTTCAAACGTTTGCCGAATACCGATTCGTTCTCCAAACACCCGATATAATGATCGCAGCACATAATAAAATACTCGCCTTCGAGCACAGCGTACAATCTTCAATATTCCTACTTTTGTTTGCTTCTCCCATAGGCTTGCGTGTATTGCCTGGTGTCAAGTAATGGCCGCCGTGGCCATCGACGGCCTCCCGTTCCGCGATCCAGCCTAGTACAATAGATATCAGTGTTCCTCGCCAATGCAAGCGTCTTTGGCACTGTGCGTGCAATCAACTTGTCAATCATGCGTATGTCTATGAATCTCTTACAATGATGTTGTTCTTCTTACGTATTTTAAGACAGATATATTATTTTTCATTGACGCCAAGCACCGAAGCCGCATGTGGTGGCGGTTGTAAAAATGCGCGCTTGTTTCGCCGATGTGTGGATAACAAAATTTCCATATGCAAGAAATGTCTTTAATAAAGGGGGTATGGAAACCAAATTCTGGGGCTTATTTCCTTCCTTCTACATGACGTAGGTAGCAATAGAACCTCAGAAACAACAATTGTTTGTTTGCCCATATATTTAGATCCAAGTTTTCTATTCCGCTTTCTCTATTTTGTATCGACGCTTTTTCTGTGTAAACATCTAATAGTAATAACCCTTTGTGCCCATCGTTCAGCATCTATTTCTCTTAGCCGATCCTCAAATTCTATCTTATTGCTACCCTCCCTGCCCTCGAATGAGGACCATCCCTAATCGCCCTGTACACCTTGGTTCGGTGTTTTATCATGTGCTCCCAGAGCCAATCTCGCCACTTTGCTTTTTTATAGTCTTGCCTGGACGTCCAGTTTTATGCACAGAACTGCATTTGTAAAAGTCAGGCTCGGAACCATAACTCCTTTTCAGATCTCCCTCACCACGTCATACCTGTTATAGTTCTACAGTGCTCTATTTTTTTATTACAGTTGCATTTCTGTAGACCTTACCAGTTACACATTTGCATGTTCATTGAGGTATTCTATACCCCCGTTAATCCATACTCCTCGATACTTGTATTTATCGATTCGCTCAACCTCTAATCTTGGAATCTTTAGGCTCTGTAATTCCATCATCATTGAGCACCATGACCGCGGATTTGCCACTACTGAATTCTAAGCATAACGTGTGACCCCCTGCGCCACATATATTCATTAAATACTGAAGCTCTATATTGGTATTGGCCATTAGCACTATGTCATCAACATACATCAGACCTAGTAATTACTGTTTGATCTTTTGACCTTGCCTGTCATATGAAAAGTAAAACCCAAGATTGCTTTTTTTCCAACTTTTCCCCTGATCCTCGAAGATACAACACGAACAACAATGGCGACAAAGGGCATCCCTGTCGAAGACCTTATTTTATCTCTATTGGCTTTGATATCTGTCTTCATGCCATCGGTCCCTGACGGCAGCGCACTATATGGGAAGTACGCTCACTAGAACAGATTACCTAGTCCAGAACGTAATACCGAAGGTTTGGTGAAGAAAGCCAATGCACAGTTGGCCACCTTGGATTCACTCCGCCAGCCAATCGCTTGCTCTCATTCTGCGACGTCACTGGCGTCAGGGGCTGATGAACTAATATTTTTTCAACATGGCGCGCGCTGCTTGCTTTCAACTTCGTTCTCGCAGAAGAACGCCTACCTCTCAAAGTGACTCGGGTTTACGTCTCAGAGCTGTGCCGGTATGTTCGCGGTAGTTTCTCTGGGACGATGTGAGAATTCAGCGATCGTCTCGCCGTCCAACTTAACCGTCGACGTGGTAAGTGTCTCCGCCTGGACGATCGTGTAAGCCTCGTTGGACGAGACCGACGAAGGCGGTGCCGATTACTTCTCTTTGTTACTTTAGTGTTCGTCATTGAGAAAAGTCGCCTTGCAAAATCGTGGCCATACGAGCGTTTTTCATGGTAGTTTTTGCGTGACAATGCGAGAATTGTACAGTCGTGTTCTTTGTGCTCTGTGCATTCCCTTAGAAATTCGCTTCCCGTTGAGACCAGCGCGGGCTTCCTCTACGCCGATGTCTTCCCTTCGTTCGTTTAGTATTTGCTCTTGTGACAAGGAATGTCCCAAAATCGTAGTTGTGAACGCGTTTCTTTGCGGTGGCGTAACAATGTTTCGGTCACACCACTATCGATGCGATACGCTGCGTGAAATACTCGAGTGATCCCACCGCCGTGCTGCCTCACCGGACTCGGCCTGCTTCCCTGCTCGCTTTAATAAACGAGGGATGCCAACTGGTATGGTGCCTCCAAAGCGCTACTCATTTATCCGTGAAGCTGGCGCCCTCGCCGAGTCTGGTTGTTGTGATCAGTCGGTGGTAAACCAGGTAAGCAGCAGATGCCTAGTCCTACTATGATGTCACACATGATCCTGCCGTCACCTTAGACTACATCAGGTAGGAAATCTACCAGCTTCTCTCCTCGCGCGAGATAACGGAGGTACCTTGGCTGCCTCGCGACGATGTCGTCCCGTTCAAAGAGCAGCCAGCTCGTGGCCGAAACCGACGTTGCCGATGTCGTCATAGAGCGCACGACTCCGCCGGCTCCGGATGTCTACCGGTGATACGTTACAGCCCTTGGGCACACTGATTAAGCGAGGTAGTAACGCTTCGACGCCACCAAGTGTCAACGCTCGTAACTATGGTACGCTTGGCCATAGGGAGGCCGATGACGTCGCGGGCGATTCGCGGGCGCGACTGATATTTCGAGACGCACCGTGTTATTTGTTGGTTGATTTTGAAGCACTCGCCAGATTCGAACATTTAGAACGAAAAATACAGCCGTCCGTTTGAAATATAAGCGTGTGATTGTCATTAGCAGACAGAGTTGATCATGTTTTAACTTAATGTTGAACGTAAGAGGTATACTTGAAGTTTCGATTAAGTACCCCCTTAATGTCACCGATGGCCTCCAGAGGATGCTCCCTATATCGGTAGAGATGAGGGCACCACAAACTGACACGTGCAAAAGACGACACCGAGTTGACAAGTCCCTAACTCATAATGTTTGGTTCGAAGCAAATATATGAAGTTAGAAGCTTCGCGGTGCTAAAGCCGTACCACCATATTGTTTTTTTTGTTTTTTTTTGACGGCTCTGTAGGAGACGCACGTGATGTTTTGAAAGGGGTCTATTAGGGCGAAGCTTCTTCGCGATGTACAATCGAACTTGGCCGCCCGAGAAAACAAACAAAGCAATCAAACGAAGCAAATTGCTATCGAAGGACCATCATCGTGTGGCCTACACAAGGTACCCATCGCGGGGTGGAGGAGGAATGATCGTGGGACTACCGAAAATTGGTCTCGGTCGAAGACGAACGACCTTCAATCGGTGCGAGAGCAGAAAACTTAACGGTTGGACCTCGGGGGCCGCGGATTGCGCCGAGGTTCGGAAGCGTTCCGGGCCGTTCTTGGTGTACGAGCGCGCCAGGTCCGGAGTCCGTCTGTGGCCAGCTGTGGCCACGGGCCGGGAATTGCAGTTGGCCGTAATCACCGTCCGGGGCCAAGGGTGATTTTTGGACGTCGTTTCTTTGGAGTGGGCGGCCGCCACCACTACTCCCGCCTGCGCTCGATCCCCCTCTTTCGAAGCTCTTCTTCGGTCTTCTGCTTCTTCTCTCGCTCGTTCATTTACACAGGAAACGCGCAAACCGAGAGGAAACGAGCATATTTTCTTTTTCTGGTTCTTAATTGTGGTCATCAAAGTTCGACTGGGGAGGAAGCGATTCCAGTAAAATAAAAATAAAAAATAACACCTTTTTTTTTTTGGTCGGAAAGTTGGATGGGTCGATGGCGCGGTGGGAGGTTTGAAAACGATCGAAAAGAACGAGAGAAAAGCAAACGTAATAAGATGGGGGATGCTTGCCAATGAAAAGATCGTGAGTTTTGAACAAGAAGAACAAAATCCTCGCGATTTTTGTTTGGTTTCGTACGTGCGCTCGCACACACACACACACACACTCACAAATTGCCGAGCGGAAGACGAAGACAGACCGGCTTGGAGAGCTGGGTGTTGATGGTTTAAAAAACGCAGAGCAAAATTAAAAGACAAAACAAAAAGAAATGTTAAAAAAAAGCTAGTTTATCTGGTTTTTAAGTTGAAAGTCGGTGAGATCGAGTTCGAATTACTTCGTTTTGCTCTTTTTTTTTCAGTTGAGTTTTTTGTTTTATTAAAAAAAAAGGTGAGTTAAGTTTGAGAACAAGGAATTATATAACTCGTAATCTTTTTTTTTATCAAAATATTAAGCTATAAGAATATAAGTTTTATTTCAGCTTCAACTTGCCTTATGCTGCAAGTGTTTCACCAAGAACTAAAAATGTACTTCTCTTTTTTTTTTTAAGGACGACTTGAATTAAGTAAAGTATTTCTTCCGGATAAAGTTATCCCAAACCCACTCTTACAGTATAAAGGAGCCCCCCACCTTGCGAACGTTCGAGCAACTTGTCTCGCCGACAAGACGGGAACATCGTTGTAAATATCCGGTCAAGTGGTATTATACCTTTACATTCCAGCGCTTAACGTATCGCGGGTCTCAATATGCCGAGTCACTGGTCCCTGGACACCTGCGTGTTGTATGAATTTTTGCAGAAAAAAGCTAGTGCGCATGTTCAGAATGCGTTCCACGCCCCAGGAGAAAAAAATGAATGACAGGTCGCAGAGAGCGATTATTAGAATAGTTCATTATCGACAAGATGTTTGGGTGGCGCTCTCTCCGCCAGACTGCTCGTACCATAGAGTTATTCTAATGTACGCTAGAGGTTCAACTGGCGCTAGTGTCTTTGGGACTTCCGGTTTCAAATTGAAGTAGACGGCAACCATTCCATGTTTGCGGTGCTCCTGTGCATTCCTATGGGAAAACGCGCGTACATTTTGTCCCTTCGCCGGAGAATAACCGGAAGAACTTTTGTTACTTATGTCGTAACGAGGAGTAGGGAACGTTATTAACGTTAAAAAAGTGAAATCGCTTTAGTTACCGTGTTTTTCCGATCAATGAGCGATGTTTACCTTCCCAGTATTCCGGTCAAGTCCTATGTTCCACGGCAAGCGTGTGCAACACAAGCGGCGAATCTAAGCAAGAATAACAGTCGAAAAGAACGTAGGACTTGTTCAAGGAGCGCCAACATCCCGATGATGCTAATATCGATGATCTGCGAGATTTATATGACGCTAAAATGACCACTAAAATGGTGAAGAGAGGAGGAGGCAGAAGTGCTTTTTATACATATATCGTTCTGAATTTAGCGGGCGGCTATACCTGTTTTCACCTTAAGAACCGAAGTAAAACAAGTCCGGCTCCTCGCGGAACATTACTAATTTCCCCCTTTATGTGGATAATGAAGACATATGTAGGTGAATGTTAGATTATATATATGTTATCTTATCAAGACGTGCATGTTCCAAACGCCAAAAGCATCGCTTTTTCCTCCGACAACCGAATCTCGTAATAACTATCTCGCGCCGCGTAGGAACAATGCGCAAAACGTACTTTTTTCTTGAGCTGAAAACAGGTATAGAGTTTTCCGGCTTTTATCCATTAAAAAAAAAAAAGTTTTCGAGCATGCAGATATGTGTTTTGAACGCTAGAACAATTGCTTATACCTTTGCACCCGTATATGAGAAGCAAAATGAACGAGACGAATGGTATTTATTGCAAATCGCACTCATTTCTCGGCTTTATTTTGCTCGTCTGCATGAACGGATAGATACTGGCCCAGTGTTAGTTCGCAGTTCTTGACGCTTCTTGGTTTTCGAGACGCTCTTCATCGCTTTGGCATGTAAAATCGTGCTGAAATTCACCGATGCCGTGAATTCGCGCTAACTGTGCCGGAGACAGTGTACAAAGCACATGTACGAAGCCATTTTAGCGCAGTTTTCAATGCCACGAATTTGAAAGAAAATACGCCGCGACTGACCGGATTCTTTGATCCGCGTGACTGAGAAATGTTGCAAGCTATCTAGCATACGTACGAATTATTCCCGATATTTGTTCTTATCATCGAGCGCTAAGAGAAAATTCACTTACTTTTCCCCGTAGAAATGCACTACCAGAAGTCAGTTTCAGACTGGTTGTGCTGTCTGCTTCAGTTTGCCGCAGCACGCTATATCGCCAGTCGAACCTTAGCTCTATGTGGCTCACACATCTCACCCCGCGGTCTCTGCGATTCTTGGCGCATGCAAAGCTCTCCTCTAGCCCTTCCAAACGCCCGTTCGCCCAACAGCCTATAGCTTTCCCAGAGCTCCGCGAGACACTGCTGACACAGAGCCGGCATCGGTATCTCAAACGTTGAATTGTTTGCAAGCGGAATGGAACTCGTATACCTTTGTTCGCACTGCGAAGGCCGAAGTGCTCGATTCAAGTGCCGCCTGCAGCTCGTGCGCTGGTTTTAGCAGTGCTTTCTTTCGGACAAACGAGCGCCTCTTTATGCTCCGGGCAATCTCGAGGATTATGGTGATGATGATGATGATGATACTGATGATACTGATGGTGATGATGGCTTGTACCTAGCGCCACCGCGCACGCCGCGAAAACAGCCTCGAGTCATTCCCCCCTCCCCCCCCCCCTCCCCCCTCATCTCAGTCTCTCCTGGCGAGGAGAGCTTTGTGCGCCAAGAATCTCGGACGCCACGACCATAAAAAAAGACACGGTTTTTGCTGCTGTCATATTGACAGAATAATCTACGGACATGCCTGTAGTATGCTCCAAGTATGTTTGCTCCGTATACATGCTTAGAACAGGTCTACAAATTTTGTGCGACCAGTACTGGTCGTACAGACCTTGTCTGCAGTCTATCTTTTGTATGTTATATGAGCGGCGCGGCCGCGGCTTTAAAGGGGTACAGAAACGAAAGTTTAGAGCAGATCTTTTTGCATAAATATGGGCTAGGGACAGGCACCATCTCGGAAATATCAATATCGCGCTGTAAAACACAGGAGAACTAATTTTAAACCCAATTAAACGATTTCAAATTCCTATCTGGTGGATGGTGTGAAAGTTCTCGTGACATCACCTGTGGCATAGGAGCAGCGCCGTTCTGCGGAAATACGGCGTGCCGGCAGAATTAGCCTAGGCATTGTTCGAGGCGGGGTTTACGCCGCACGTCCGGAGGCCTCCTGGCTCGTGACGACGACCATTCCCCGAATTGAAGAACGCAGGGGTCCAGTGGAGGTGGGAGAATTGGTAACGTAACGAACGGTTTAATTACATGGTTGCGATACAGTCGTCTAATCCGAGAGAACCACGGAGCAGCCTCACGCTCCGCCTTATATAGGGTCCGTTTTCTCCCTCACTCTCCGCCAGGGCAGCAGGTGCGGAGCAGCAAACCGCCGCCAAGTGCGTTGCAGCAAAGACCGCCGCGTCGTAGCCAGAAGTGCGTCGTAGCCATGGTTCTCCGCAGTTAGGTCATGCCTCTCTCCCCTTCCGGAGCGCACGAACCCACACGCACACACACACACGCCCCGTTGACGTCACGGACGCGTTGAGACTCGTTTTGGGCAGGCTCCGACAGGTGGGCGACAGTCCTGAACAGATCGTGACTCGTTTCCGCAGCGTTGAAACTCGGAAGAAGGTTGCCGAAGGTTCCATTCTTAACAGCCTGAACGCGTTTGCAAAGCCTTGGTGGAGAAAGCCAAAGCGTAGTTGGCCACAGTGAGCTCGTTCTCGTTGCGGCTCTTTGCACGACACGACGCGAGCACGCTTCTGGCACGGCCGGTATTATACTCCGTTTCACCTTATGTTGTACCGCAGCGAAGGCTAGAAGCGCGAGCTCATAGCGTTGACAGCTGCCCTTAATGCACGAGAGCTTGTGCCGAAGAGGTGTGCCCCAGAGCAAAGAGCTCGCGCTTCTAGCCTTTCCTGCGGTACATCATACGGTGAAATAGAGTATAGTTGCTGCGAGTCGCGAGATGCGACCTGACGTTAAAAACGATACGTTTGAACTACGAGAGTGTCAGCAAGAGCCACGCAAATACCTGTTCACACTCGGAGCGGACGCGCGCGTTTGATCGAAGTGCTGGATTCGCTCTGTTAGACCGCGTTTCGGTAAGCTCTTCTGAACCGATCTTTTGCGATTGCAACTCGATACTGACGTGACACTCGGCAAAGAAAGGTCTGACCGACATCGCGTAGCTCCCACGAACTGCTATAGCTCGACAGTGACGTAGCGTCGTGTCAGAATAAAAATGGCATACTAATAACAAAGTGTACATACTGTGTTGCGAAGGTAATCCGTATGGCGTTTATTCGAGAGCTCTATATCACACAAAACAAGGAGATAAAATCAATGAGAGTCCCTTTTCAACGACAGCGTTCGTCACCGCTGCCTCGGAAAACAAGGAGATCGAGATGACAAGGTGAAAAGATCGACCTCTGAAATTCAGTTCAGGGATCAAACTATTCATCCGGAAAGGGTCCACAAGGGTCGCGCGGGCAAATCCATTCAGCAGGCCAGCCGGTCGTGGGCAGACGGTCTTGGCCAAGGACCGCCAAAGTAACGGTGCGCCGAGTCGGTGTTGCTGCTAGGCCTACTATATTCTGCCGAGCTCGCTTGGTCGGTGGAATCGTAGCCGTTGTAGCTCTTCTCGGGTGTCTGTGGATCCAGCGTTCTTGTTCGACGTGATCTGTTTAAAGTACTACTCCTTCCTTATTTCTTGCTGGTTGAAGTCGGAACGCGCGAGAAGAGCACGTAGAAAAATAAATGTCCGTTGGTTGACGCGACCAAGTAACTGAGCGACGCTGTCGGCCATGTTGATTTGATCGTAAAAAGTGCGTAAGACAACTTCGGAGCTGTCGGAGCCGGAAATGGCTTATCAAAGAAAATACCCAATTCGTACGTCAGAAAATGTGACCAATGAATGAGCCTGTTAGGTGGCAAAACAGTGAGTTTGGCTTGTTGGTTTTTCACCTGTGTTTGTCCTTGTTTTTTTTTGTTTTTTTTGGCGTTCAGTTTAATCTTTGTTTGGTGTTTCTTGTATTCAATTTTGTAGAGCTGTGTGCAATTTACTTTAAACGCCTTGACTTCATTGTATACGAATGATCGGATAAGAGAGCGATACAAAGGCCGATGGATATTTTAGAACCTGCACTAGTTGCCGTACTGTGGCGCATCTAATCTGCTTTCAAAATAACTCAGCGAACTTAATAATATGTACGAAATTAAAGTCTAGCACCGTAAGGGGAGGGGGGATTCAATCAACAGTTACAGCTACAGAAAACTGCAAAGCAGCTTCGATCTCTGGTAGCAGAGACTGCAAGGGTCGAAACGTTTTCTCCTCAGAAACACCAACATCCAGGCGCACGGCTCTTCTGAGCATTCTTAGACAAGGAGCCGCGGCTTTCAAGGGCCACTAACGTGTTACATTTTTTGGGAGGAGAAAAGAGAACGCCATCAAAAACTCTACCCAATGGCACAAGTAGCCCTGGGAGCGCCTGCGACCCAGGTCAGCGTGCAGCGAGCCTTTTCTGCACTGAAGTTCATTCTATCGTCTCAGAGGTGCCGTGTTTTCCCGGGTATCCGTGACGACGTCCTGCTTCTTCGGTCAGCTGCCTGATATTGAACTGCGCTTTCACCCACGTCCCGAGGTGCCCCAGCACTCGCTCGTTCTTTCTACACAGTAATGTGAGCCTTTGCTTCTATAAGTAACACATTTATAAAATATGCATAGTTTATATTTTGCTGTCGTCAATTGTATGTGTAGTATATGAGTACGAACCGGTTCGAACCGGTTTGAACCTTTATTTTTTCCCTCCGGAGTTGAACCGGAGCTGAACCGTTTTCCCTGAACCGGAACGAAAACCGGAACGAAAAACATTTCGGTTCGACACCCTGCTACTTACTAGTTCCCTCGAGCTGCTACTTCTGCAGTGTGAAACTGACGTGGTGAACCGAACGCCCGTGCACATAAGATACCGGCATGACCGCGAATGACGTTACGGGCAAGCATGTCTAGGCTCTAGGGCGAGCAGTCCTTGGATATTACTACTAGGCAAGATTGTCGCGCGTTGACGCCACCAAGCGGCAAGGCTGGCAACTACAGTACCCTTGGCCGTGCAGGAACTCTTGACGTCACGAGCGCAATACGCATTGCGCTTCTCGCTGCCCGACTTTGAAGCGAGGGGCAGAGAGCTCGCGCTCGGGTCATTTCGTTTCCGTACCCCTTTAAGGCAGAAAGACCGACAGAGAGACGCTCATACAGGGAAACAACAGACGTACAAACAGAAGCATGAAGAGGGGAAAAAGTTTACTGCGACATTAAAATTGGAGAATAAAAAAAAAAAAAAAAAAAAAAAACGGTGTTTCAGCGCGAGTGCCGGGTACTTTTTAACTTGCCAAGTGTAGAGTCGAGTGATCGTAGCGCCCCCGGCCTCCGGTTACGAGCCCGGGAGAAAGTTTAGGGATCACCAAAAGTGTCGAATAAGCACATCTAGGATTGAGTGAACAGCGCCCTCGCGCGTCAAGAAAAGCAAACAAACAAATAGATGCGGACACATAACAAGTTTAGTGCGACCACCTACAGTACGTGGACAACGAGGGAAGCACCTTCCGTCGAGCCAATCGGGGCAACAGGGAGAGGCACGTGACGGCACTCCGCAAAAAACGGTGAATTCCGATGAGACGTTGTCACATGGTTCGCTCGGACACTCCGATTGGTTCGCCGAGGCGGCAGCTTTTCTCCGTTTGCAGTGCCATGCGATACCGGAGTAGGCGCCACCGCACGATGTACTACACCCCCCCCCCCCCCCCCCCCCCCCCCCCAGCCAGCCCACGGAACTGCAGCGCCACGCACCCCAAGCGGACAACGACGGCATAAATTGGGGGTGGGGGACCTCTCTTCGAAAAACGCGGACTAAAGCGGTTTCGTTCTTTATGCCTGTCTCTTCCCCGTTGCCTCGTTTCGCTACGGCGGTGTTCTTCGTTCACCGCCGAGCTGACAATCGGGTGGAGGCTACGTGCTCGTCGGGACCAATCAAACGTCTAGGTTTTGTCACGTGATCTCGATCCCGCCCATACCCAGGTGCAGAAGGCAGGGGCCAGGGGGTGAAAAGGGAGGCGTTTAATTGGACGGGCGAGAGGGTAGCCCCCACCACACTGTTAGCTTAGGAGTGAAACGAAGGCGGTTGAGAGGCTATGGGGGGGCCGCCGCAAGAGCTCGTCCGTCGTAATACGATTACTGGAGGTTTAACAGGGTTAGCGTCGCAGAAGCGGTTCCCTCGTAACTTCATCACGGCAGGTAAGCGGTCAAAGTGGCTTGAGCGCTCGAAGGGGGGGGGGGGAGGTCCCAAGTATATACCGGAGAAGGGGAGGGGGGAGGAGTTCTCGAGTCTTACGACATGCTGTTACGCGGCGACGGGGGGTCGCGCGAGCATCGGGATGGCGCTGCATCTTTTCGCGGCGTTCGTTGTGGTTTGGGGACGCTGAGCCGAATTGACGTTTCTCGGGTGGAAAGGAGAACAAAGTGAACAAAGAGGAACGTTGCGGAGTTGAGTAATCGGACGTGATTGAGGCCGAGTTGATCGGACGTGCGCTTGGAGAGGGAAGAGAGGCCGCGCTCGTGGATGGTCGGAGAGTGCAATTTCAACGGACGGAGGTTGAGGTTGCGAAGTTGTTGTTTTTTTTATTTCATTTTTTTTTTGTGTGTGTGTATGATGGGACGACGTGGTATTTGGTGTTACTTTTTGGGCTGAGGTTCTGGTGTCTCTGAGTTGAGCCTTCCACGAGCGAGCGTACCCGTGCAAGTCGAAATGGCGTAGTAAGAAAAAGTCGGGTTTCGTTTTAGACTGTTCCTGCGTCACTTCGTCATTTGAATTCCTTGCGGTTTTGATCGACTTGGTGTCTTTATTATAAAGTCGCAATACCTAGAGTTATAAGCGCAAGAGCGTGTCCGTTCGATATATAGGAACGTGGGTGTTCGCGCAGTTGTTAACAAGACGGTGAAATTATATTGGGTTCGAACGATACGCACTTTCCGGAAATATATTGGCAGAAATTTAAGACACGTGCACCCGCGTATATTGCATACTTAGAAGTGGAGGTTTTATTTTTAGTTTTGTAATTTCAATGACACGAGAAAAGTTTTAGGATTCAGCGTCATTCGATTCAAAAGTTAAAAGTCCATTCTGGGAAATTAAAAAATAAAATAAAAAGATGCCATACGTTCTTAGAAGTATACAATGTGCGTCTTTCTGTTTCCATTAAAAAAATGGAAATTAGTTTTTAACTTTTTATCTATTCTTGATTTGACAGGTAGCTTCATCTTAAGTGGAATTTCTGAAACTCTGAGACGGCCCGCAACAGCAATAATATACCCTTTCCATAATACCGACAAGCAACATTGTCGGCCTCCATCTTTTGGCAGCCGACAATGGTTAAGAAATTCCAGTAGGTAATCCAAGTGACGAAGGAAAGAAATCATAATTTTGGTTCTTAATATCTAGGCTGGGTGGCGCAAGCTACCCCGTTATAAAGGGCGCAGCCGTTAGCATCCATCCATCCATCCATGCATTGGGGCACGAAGCGTACACGATAGGATCCGAGTCCCCGCTGAAACGATGGCACACTCCAATAATTGGCACAGCAGCTACCAGATGGCGTTTGCTCGTTTTTTTTGACCGGAACGTCTACGATCAACCACCAGGGTCGCGACGTTCGACAGCGCAATACTTCCGCATTTTCTGCAGCGTCGTTTGTTGCCACTTATGGACCACTCTGGATGCACGGGCGGGATATGGCACGCTAAACAGACGAGTCGGAAGACGCGTTCCAGCCACCATACTCTCTAATCACGGTTTATTTACGCGGGTGCAAAGAAAAACAAAAACAAAAAGAACGATCTCTTTCTTTCGCCAAACCACACAGTACACTTTCCTTTCACCGATATCCAAACCCACCCAGGGACCGAGGCCCCGGGCGTACCACGCTAACAAAAGAGACGCAACTAACTAACTTGCTGGCGCAGAAACCCGACCCACCGATTGTTAACCTTGGCTAGAGAGAGAGAGAGACGGGCGGCGGCGGGCGGCGGCGGTGCACCCGGTGAGCAGTTTGTGTACACTGGAGATGGGCGCTCGCGCGGGTTTTTCTCTCCAGGTTACGGTCTCAAACCCGAGCCCCGGATACAAACTCCGAGCGTAAACCTGGACGCTCGTGCGTGCGCGCGCGGGCGAGCGCGGTGCTGGGACTGCGGAATCTTTGCCGTCGTCCGTCCGCCCCCCCCCCCCCCCCCCCCCGCGCGAGCGTCATTAATTAAGCCAGAGGCCCGGTCGACAAACAAGATCCCGTGTACTCGCGCGGCTGGTTCCTCGTCTCGTGGACGGAGGGAAACTTAATTTCGGGAATTAATCCGACACTGATTCTCGCCGAGCAAGCTCGAGTGTGTGTAAGAGAACACGGGTTTTCCTCTCGTTTTTTTTTTTTTTTCGAGTGTGTTGGAGAAGGAGGGAGAGGGGGTTTCTAATGATCAGCGGATTCGGCAGATAAGGTGTACAGATGGTTGGGTGATGTGTGCCTAGATTTGAGAGTGCTTCCGACTGCTCTATCAGGGTCGTGCGACTTACTTTTCTCGCTTGTTTCCCCTCTTTATGTGCGCGAAATCCGACTTTAATATTCGAAGCGAGGACGTACTCATGGCAGCCATTTGGCTGGAACGCTATAGTAACCTGTAGTTTTTTGATTGTCACCGCGAAGCCGGCCACGTTGCCTCAAAATCCATCTTGCAGGTATTTTTGAGCGCCGAGAGAGACCGCTTGATTCACCAGCAAACCGGCCCTGGGGGCGGTTTTCTGATCAATGCGGGTACATATAATGTTTTGTTAATACGAACAACTCCGTTCCCCTCCAAAAATCGTCCACAATATGAGTTGTCCATAATAACGAGACAAAAAATGCGTGTATTTTTCTAGTTTGTCCCCGAAAATGGTGTCTATATGGCGGGATATCCGGTCCATATTAACGATGCATTACTTAATATCTCCTAACGGATGATTCACCCGCAAGAGTGATATTGAGGTGACGTGAACGGTTCCGCTTGGGCAAGAAACTATAGCTTAGCGTTTCAGTCAAATGACTGCCGTGAATCCGTCCTCGCTTCGAACGTTAAAGTCTGATTTTGCGCGCAGAAGTAGGGTGAAGAGGCTTGAAATAAAAGGGAAATGAACAGCATTCGTGTGTTTTATGAGCGGCATGTGAAGTTATTTCTGGGGAAGGTCATATTAATCGAGAATTAAGGAAAACAACGGGCAAGGTCTGCTGAAGGGAATCGGCTGGAAAGCTGTAGGTACTTTGTCTCCACGGAGCCGGTCACATGGTCCGAAATTCCTTCTTAAGGGTGAGTTAATCACTGGGAGAGATGCTGTCGCATTGATCGGCATACCGGCCCAGGGGTCTGATTTTTGTCACCACGAGAGCGGAAAGATGGTCTAATATTCCCTTCGCGGAGTGAACGAAGATATATCGTTCGAGGGCGGTTCGTCTGCTAGCTCGAGCGAAGAACACGCTTCATCTGCTTCGAAGCGCCACTGGGGAACCGGATTAAAAAAAGAAAAAAGAGAAGTAAACATTACACTTCGTCTGCTAACAGATCAGAAAAAAAAAAAAAGTCTATCCTGTGCTACGAATCGAGCGCCGCGGCGATGTGAGATAGGACACTTGCTGAAATTTGGATCGTCTGCTATTTCGCGTTGGAAGCCATTGACAACCCTGCGCTTCGTTTGCAAATCTCGCGTTGCTGTGCCGCCGTATACACACCAACACACTGCTTACAAACAAGCCCGCGTTTGTCCACACCGGGTGGTGGGCACCGCGCATGCGCAGAGACCAGATTCACGTGAAGTGGAGCCTGCTCATGCGCAATACCGACAGCAGCGCCACCTCAGTGGCCTGACGTGAGATAGTTGGGTCGGTCTATAGACGCTTTACAGCAGCTGTGCATGGGCGCCGCCATAACCGACCTTCAGTTTTTGCTTCCTCTTATTTTTATCACTTGCCTCCATCATTACCACGGCAGGGCAGGGTATTGCCATTTCAGATTCGACTGTGTCCTTCTCCCCAGCGTTTGCCTTTGTGGAGGCTCGCCAAAGCCCTCTTCAGTGGCTTGGTATCTCGGTAAAACAGGAGAAGGTCGGCAATGGCGGCTGTAATTTGGCGCGTGTGTAAAGCGTCTATACACAAGATGACACCAACCGGATGGACGGTCGTATTGGCCCCCCCCTCCCCCCCCCCCCCCCCTCCGTTATCCTCCTCGCCACCTGGCGTCGCGCGCATGCGCGTAAGCAACCAGTCTGCGCGAGATATGTCCGCCATTAAATTGCGAACGCTCTCCATGGTTTGAGCTCGTCCCTCTCTGAGATCGAGGCTCTCTCGACCGCGCGCCGCTACGACTCCTCGAAGATGAATGAACGAGGGAGATTAGGGGAGGAAGGATGACGAAGAGGGGAGTCTCGTATGCTTTAGGCTTGCGTGTGTCTGTGCAAGGCTCTTTGGGGCAGCTGCCGTCTCCTGTAATCCGGCGGGGTTAGGGGGCTCATTTGACACGCTTTGAAAAAAGACTGCGCGGTAATTCTTTTTTTTTGTTGTTGTTGACGGAAAGGAGGAAAGAGACTTTCGGTTCACGTGATCATGTTTGGCTTTCATGCTACTGTGGCCCGGTGTCGATAAAGTCGCTTCCTAACAGTTCCTGCAAATAAATAAATAAATAAACCTACTAGTGCATACCTATAATCTGGTTAAACGTATAGGTTCTAGTTAAATTAACGTTCCTCATATTCGTTCGGGAAGAAGTCTAATTTTTATGTGGATCGAGGATTACATGAGGAACGCCCGGATCTTTTAGCTTTATAGTTTTGTTTAATTCGGAACGCGTGGGTGCTATACGTGGATTGTCGTTCCACTTACATGCCGTTCCCCTTACCCGTCTGTCTGCTCCAGTTAAAATTGCTACAGCGTGTATTTGTTTAAATGTTTATCGTGCACAATTATAAATCACGAGAAACGCTGTTCTGTATAAATGGGGTCCTTCGTTTTCGGATAGAACCCGAGATTTCCCGATATTTACAACCCGGACTTGTTTCTTGAAAATCGGGTCAAACCCGATTTTCCCCCGAATTTGGAAATTGAATTCCGGCATTCTCTAAACTACTCTGCTCCGGAAATATTTTGTAAGAAACAAAGAGTTTGTAGGGACACGTGCTCTGGCTCGAGACCTCGTACAAAATCCTAGATTCTTTAGGATCCAATGAGCTGCAGTTACATATATCGATCCCTCAAATGTTGCTTTTATGTCCATTGCAAGGCAAGCTTTGCCTATCTCCTTTTCCCGTTTCAACCAGCGCAAACAAATTAAAAAATACGAAAAAAAAAGGATTGTGAGGAACTACGCTTTTCAAATGTACGTAAGCTGTAGTGCTGAGAAAACATACTTACAATTTAGATACTATGTCTGAAAACCGGACAGGTCTAGGATTGAGACAGATACTGCGCATGCAGCAGATTATGTAAGAAACAAGGATTTATAAAAAAAATAATACCCCATGTGAGCTCTTACCATGTTTCAATGCTATCTAGTATCCAGTATTTGATTAAAATGATACCTATCTTCAAACTGATCAATTGTTAATTATACTTGGATATTTCTAACTACAGCTTAAAAAACCCGGAATTAAATAATAATTAACTATACAAGTCGATTTCTCCCCAATTGCGATCTACGATCAAAGCGCCCAATTTTTATACCCCGATTTAAACAAAAAAAAAAAAAAACCTCAATTACGAAGATTAATATGTATAAACTACGAAATACTTAAAATTATCTGAAACACTGCTCCGTATAAACTACAAAGTATATGAAACACGGTTCCTCAAGTCCTAATTAAGCAATTTTTTTTTTTTTTTTTTTTGCAGAACAGTTTTTGTTATAGCCAGAACGTAAGTGGAACGAGATTATGAGTGTGGGGTGGGAAGAGCTCGTTCATCGCACAAACAAGATAAAATTTGCTGCCCACTGGCATCAATTGAAATGCGAAAAAAAAACGGCCGAAGTCGTGTTTGCGCTGATAGTGTCGCGCTGCGAAAAATCAGTCGTTAGTTGCTTATACAGGAGCTTAGTCTGCCAAAACGTGGCGACATTGTTACCCACCGTATAGATTGCAGTCCGACTGCTAACCTGGAGATCTTTAACGTGCATCACGCTGTAGTGATACACGACCGCACGCCGGTACGATGCTCATTCATTGAAATAAGGCATGGGTGAGGATTGAACCCAGGATCCCGGGTTCTGCAGCGCGAGCTTTCGCTCTACGTGCTCCGAGCTGGTGTGCGCTAGACCACTATACTTCGTCTCACCTTAGCATGGACTATTGTTAGCCGCGCATGCTAAAACAGCGAGCAAGTTGCTATGCCTGAAGCGTCGGCGGCTGCACGAGTGCTCATGCAGCGAGTGCTCCAGTCAAGGCAGTCAAGGCCATCCGCACGCGCTTTCAAAGCCTTTGCAGTTAGTCCATGCTAAAGTGAGACAAAGTATAGTTCACCCGTCCTCCTCTCGCGAGCAACGTATACATGCATGCGGCCCATGTGTTTCTGAAATGAGAGCAGACGACGAAGCCGTTACGAACGTACGTCACGGAGTTTCAGTCCCACGTGACCACCGCCGTAGTTGCGCTCCCTGGTATGTGACGACATCCCGAGGTTCCAGCTCCCAGGCACCCGGACCGAAACCGACAAGTGGACATAACGTGGCGGTGCGTTATTTACAGTGCTCTAAAGGTATTCATTCTAGCGCGAATTTCGCGACTCACATATTTGAAGTATCGCTGCTTGTACACGAGAGCAGCATCAACTTTTTGGCTGGGACTCGGAAATACATCAGCGCTTCAGCGATTCAACGCGAGGTCGAACGCTGAGACGACACGCGAGCCCAACCTATACACCGGGGTCTATCCAGGTGGTGGATGTAGTAAATTAAGTTCTTTGTCCTCGCTAGTTAAGACATTTTCCGTGTGACAGTTGTCACGTTGAAATATGACGTAGTTGGGTTGGGCGACAAAAGCCAAAGTAAATAGTTCAAGCATGTTTAACTACGACGAAGAAGTATAGCCAAGAGAAAAAGTAGAACTATTGGCACGAAGTTCTTGAACTTTAGCGGGGGCCTTCCAATCGGCAAATAAAGTGATTTGCTATGTTTGGCCCAACTCAGCTACGTCAAAATTCAACATAACGGCGGCCACGAAAAAAAAGAAAAAAAAAACTGTCTGTAGTTGGTGACAGTTTAATTAAGAGTTGAGGGGAAGCTCCTCCCACTCCTTTCCACTTTAGTAGAGCGAACACTGGAGAGGACGCGACCTCCTCTCCACCGTTCGGTCTGCTAAAGTGGAAAGGGGTGGGAGGAGCTTCACCCGAACTCTTCACATGTCACTGACTATGGGTAGTGTTGGCTTTACACGTACGGTACAGAAATCGCCAGCACGCTCAGTTGAGGGAGACAGGAAAGCCGCGCGTTCACCCACTTCGAAACAGCGTCTTCTCCTGCGCAGTTTCGCGCAATGCAGGAAAGACGCAGAACGAGGTGAACTTGGGGCAGAAAGAATCCGACCCCTGAAAGGAACTCGTGCACTGAGGTTGGCAGGAACAGCGAGCTGCTGCTCCTGCGTCGAATTCCGTCTATAAAGCGGAGGTCACGCTAATACTACTACATCGCACGAAAGAAAGTCTGCAGACATAGCTGGAAGCATACAAACGTACGGAGTCTTTGAACACGCTCGGGACATATATGTCCGCAGATGATGCTGACATTACGCCTGTTTTTTGTACGACGCATAAGCAGGCTGAGTGTGAACTCGACACAGCGGCATGTAACCCCGGTGTATAACCGTGCCCGTGTGCGACGCTCGAGTTCGTGCTCGAGTCAGCGCCGTAGATCTCGCGGGCCCCCACGGTTCGGGTTGTTCCGGACTACCACCGGTGCTCTCTCTATATCCTCGTTCACCTCTACGCTGACAGCGCGGTGGAGGGCCACGCGCTCGCCGGGCCCAATCAGCCGCCTCCCTCGCATCACCTGACCCGGCTATCCGCGCGTGGGTATAGGGGCGGGAACGGGATCACGCGTCGATCGAAAAAAACTTACGTGCGACTGGACCAACGAGCACGTAGCCCCCACCACACTGCCGGCTCGGGAGGTAAACGGTGTATACGGGTTGAGGCGGGGGGAAAGATGACTCCATGGCAACGCGCGCGCGCGAGCTCGCTATCTGGAAGGGGGACCAGTGAGGCGTGAAGATTTCGGCGTAGGGGGAGGGGGGAGCATCTCTCGCGTGTTGCGTCGCGATATGCGTGTGTGCTGCCGTGCTCGTCGCACGTACTATATAGTATATACTGAAATCGGCCCTAAGGTAACGGTGCGTTCGTTGGAGGGACGCACTCGCCCGTTCAATCAGCATCTTCGCTTTTATCGCCTGAAAACGCTCTCTGTGCGTGGGTATGGGCGAGAACGCGATCACGTGGCGATAGACAGGAGGCATGACTGGCCGAACCACGGCGTAGCCACTTCCACCGATCTGTCAACTTAAGGGTGTATGGAGTACGTACTCCCTTCGTCTCCAAACTGACAGTGCGGTGAACGCTGCCTGCTCGTGGGACCCATCGTACGCCTGTTCTTAATTTTCTCCACGTGATCACGTTGTCACCCCCATACTCACGCGTAGAGAGTGTGGGATCGAGCGATGCAAGGGAAGCGGCTGATTGGTCGGGAGGGCGCGTTGATCCTGCCGCATTGTCAGCTTGGGAAGATGCGAAGAAGGCAGACCCGGTGAGTGTTACCGGCACCTCGGTTAGTGTATATGCTATACTGCGTTTACGGATGATACACGCGGCTGCGGGCCCATGGGCGGCGAGGACTCCCTGCAGGGCGCGCCGGATCGGTGTGTTTTGGTCCCTCGGGGGACCGAAGGTCGCGACGTTGGTGCGGCTGTTCGCTTCTTTTAACGGTTGAGTCGGAGGACTCGACAAGACGGAGAGGGTTGTATGGTTGTCGTGTTCTTGTCCTCGTTGTTGTTGTTGTTTTGTTTGTGATGTTTGCGCGCTACGTGTGTGAGAGAGAGAGAACGAACGCGGCAAGGAAGCGGAACTCGGTGTTGTAGACGGGAGGAGACACTCGTCGTCGCTGTCGATCACAGGTCAGGGCTCGCGGAAACGAGCAGGGAGGGAGTTTCGGCCAAATTTCTTTTCTTTGTGTGGGCTCGTGTGCTTGCGCGCATCTGGTACACGCAGGTATGAGTGCGTTTTATGGGTGTCGTTGAACGTATACTTACGCGTGTATCTGTTTTCAAAAACATACGTCCTTGTGCGGGGGGGGGGGGGGGGGGGGAGGAGGTTTTGTGTCACTTTACTGTTAATAATTTTTTTTCGCCTTTTAGCCACGGAAACGATTGAGAAAGAGAAAGAGAAGGGGGGGGGGGAGAGAGAGAGAGAGCTCAAAGAGAGACATCATTTTGACCACTATGTCCTTGAGTATACTCCTTTTTATACTTAGTGTACGACGCTTTGTATGCACTTGCTCGATTCGCATGAAATCTAAATGAAACGTCAGACAAAACGCCCTCGCGCCAGCAGTCTTGACAGCTTTGTACAGTCTGTATGAGCTATGAAGCAGACTATAGATACGCTATTGCAACCAGAGCGTACTGGACGTGGTCAAGCTTTTAATGAAAAAAAAAATAAAAATAATAGGGCCCTTTTCTGGTACCAGACTGAGCTTTTGGTGACGCACATTTCAGTTCAGCAGTGAGAGAAGCACGGTTTTCTTTTCTAATGCATGCGTACATTCGACTAACATTGAGGCGGAGAGGGGTGAAACTTTTCCTATACTTTCTTTCTCTTCCCTTTTTAGCGCGAGTGTAGCAGAAACTAGAAAACGAGAGCACCGAGCTTTCAGCGTGCCGGTCAAGCACGCACGCTCGTGCAAAGCAAGCATCGGTCGGGGTAATCATGCTCGTGCTCGTATAGCTTCGGCTTTGCTCGCAGATAAAGTGAAACAAACTGTAGCGGGCGTTTATGGGAGCTGGTAAACTGACGGAATCTATAGCAACGTTGGTACTATACAATGAGCACCTTACCCACGAACGCGAGCCCTTCAATCTCACGGCAACAATCAGCTCACGAGCCACCCCGCCGCGCGTCCCTCGGGAACCCCTCGGCCATCGCCGCATCACCCCGAACCCCGGTCGGTTTCGGGAAGGGGGGGGGGGGGGTGGCAACCCCCAAGCCGCTGCCGCGGGCCTTGGTTTACGACTCGGAGAGAAGGGGGAGAGATTCGGAACCTCCGCCACCACACACCGCATCGCCTCGAGATGAACCGCGGCCGAACCTATACGACCCGATCTCCTTCGATCGTCCGCCGCCGTCCGCGACACGACGAACCAATCGGAGGCCGAGAGAATGCGGCGAGGCATCATTTTGAAACCCTTCAAGTCTTCGGACCGACGGAGCGCCCCAACTGACAGCTGTGACTCAGCATTTTGAGACAGACGTGCGTACGTTAATATACTTCTGCGCGTATTGACCAACGTCCGGTTTACCATCGAATCAGCGTTTGCCCGGACGAGGTGTGAGCACCGCGCATGCGCGGAGACCAGATTCGTGTGGAGGGAAGCGTCTTTGCGCATGCTCCGAACCAACAGCAGCGCCACCGGATCGGTGTGGCGTCAGGGACGCGCGTTTGCCGTATCCTTGGACTTCGGTCCAGGTCGGGGTAAGCTTGAGTGTGGGTTAAGGTATACGGAGATCCGTCGCTTTACGAGCACTCTCTGCATCGCCGGCTGTTAGCTGTTGCTGCCAAAAAGATTTCCCTCTATCTCTTTGTTACTTCTTACTCGAGTAGCTCAGGCTGAATAAAGAGACGCCAGTGCTACGTTCATCCCTAGACTGACGAGGCGATGGGAGCTGACCAATCAAACGCCTCCCTTTCATCACATGAACCCCGCTCTGTGAACGTGGGTATGTGGAGAGAAGGTGATCACGTGACGAAACATCGGCGCGTGATTGGTCTAACGAGCACGTAGCTTCCACAGCACTGTCAGCTCGGGGACGAACGGAGCACATAGGGGTCGGGCACCGGGCGGTCGCTGCTTTTGTTGCAGGTGTAAAAACCTAACGAGATGGGGCTTTTCCGTCACGCTGGGGTTTGGAAATGGCTGCTGGCGCAGCTCGAGGCAGGCTGGCTGTGCCCCGGTATATATATTGCGGCCCGAGGGGGTGCGCGTGAAATGCTTGTGCGTGCTTAGATTTTTTTTTTTTTTTTTGCGCGCCGAATGAACACGCTCGGTGGCGTCTTATTGGAAATGGGAGGCTCGCGTGTATATATATATATATATATATATATATATATATATATATATATATCGCCGGTGTACTGCCGACGTACCGCTGGAATCGGTCGTTGCAGGTTGCGATTTAGTGTCTTTGTGGTCGTATTTGTAATAGATGAATTCGCATTCACACTGCTCGTGATGCGCCGCACAAACGAGAGGGTGTTTGCGGTGCAGACTTGGAGACAGATCTAAGTATCTGTGGACAGGCCTTGAGCGTATTCTAACCTTGTCTGCTTCGTACATATGTATGCTTCGAACGTCTGGGGACCGTTTTTTGTTACTACCAATGTTACAAGACCATTATAGAAGCAAGAAACACGCCCCACAGAGTGTCTGCAGAGTGTCTTATTTTTTTTATATGGTGTATTTTGCGGTGCGACCGTGACTTTAGAGCTTCAATACTGTCTCAAACCCCGCTTCGTCCTGTGGATGTCCACTACAGCCACCGCTTGATCAGGCCTCGCCTCGACTGCCTCGAAGTGGATCACACAACGCAAGGTACGAAGGATCTACTGTCTCACAGTTGGGCAATCTGGAGGCAGCTCCTTGTCCTTTATTGTTCCGTTGCGGGCCATTCCCGAGCTCGCTGCCGTGCGGTCCTTTTCTTTTCACTTGGCCCCCGCGGGCCCATATCCGGCCCCCTCGTGGCCATGATCCCTACTCTCGGGATCGTGGGAGGGGGCCGGGGGGGGGGGGGGGGGGGGGCTTGAAGACAGGGATTCTTCTGGTTTGTCGCAGAGGATGTCGCCGGGCTCGGACACGGGAGCGTTCTCGACGGCCACTAGAGTAGCGACAAGCGTAAGGCAGGCCGCAGGCGGACGTCAACGGGGGTTGTGCGGCGGCGGCTACGGGCCTTGGACGGCGTTGGTGGAGGTGGCAACGTGGCCCCCGGGAGAATGAATGAGGCCCCGGGTCTCGGGTGCGAGCAGGTCGGACTTGTCTCGTCCGAGCAGCTGAACTCTCACCTCCACGTTGGCAGGGGGAGACAGCGCCTTCAGCCGCTCCTGGGGCAAGCCTCCGGCCTCGTGTGTCTCCAGGGTGTACGAAGGCGACTCCGCACAGCCAGCCGCTGTTCTCAGACCCAGGGGGAGGGCGAGAGTTGGTAGCGTAGGGCCTTGGAAGAGCGGCAGGATGGTGTCGCCGGGCTGCTCTTCCTCTGGCCCTCGTTTCCGTCGTCGAGAGACGAAGTGGACTGCTCCCTCGTCCTCGGACTCCGTCCTCGTGGTCACCCCGTGGCAGGGGGACCTGCTCCAAGCTGGTGGCGCCCCCCCCCCCCCCCCCCAAAGCCCCCCGCCACGGACGGAATTTACCCGTTCCGCGGAAGGTTCGCAACGGCTGGGGCAGATGGCCCCTGCACCTGCCGGGCTCAGTAGGGGGCTCTGTCGATACCGATCAACCTCTCTACCGTGCCTCCTCCGGGGCGGCCGCCTCCAGGGTTGGGTGCCCTGCGAGTCCGGCCACCGGAATCCAGCATGGCCACCTTGGCTGACTGGGGAGGCCGTGGCGTCCACGCTCTACCCAGGTGGCCTCCCTCTGTGGGGCCGTCCATGAGCGGCGCCGCGTCGAGCTCCTCCCCAGCGGTCGTTCCAGGAGGGCACTTTCTGTGATAGAACACTGTTAAAGGCGTGCAGAATCATTGCACTCTGCGTCACCCTCTCTTGCCAAAGCCCAAGCTGCTGTCGACATTCTCACGAACCGGCTGATCACCGCGCCTCTCGCTCGGGGCCTCGCGCAAGAAGTCCCTGGAGCGGAACGCTCCCCTTCTCCCGGTCGCGAAGGGAATGGCCCTTCAAATCGGCGACGTAAACGCGTTCAGACTGCTCGTTTATACTGAGCCGCGTGAGTCCGTACGTAAGACACGACACTTGCGTCTTTACCTCGTAGGGCCGCTCTTCCCACCTCAAAGCCAGCGACGCAGCAAAACCGCAAGCCGCGCTGCTCAGTGGGCGGGCTCTCCGTAACACCCCGTCCCGACATTGAATGCAGGTGACGATGACTCTTACCGCCACGCGTCACCTGCTTGGTCCTTGCGGAATCTACATCTTACGGCGGGGCCAATGATATTGAGGACAACCACCTCCCGCGGGTATTGACTCACCAATGGCTGCATCAAACCCGGAGGCTTCCCGCCCCTCGGCTTTGCTCACTGGCAAGCCGGGCATCTACGACTGCACCGGAACACGTACCCCCTCATCTCTGGCTATAGGTCGCGGCGCGACATAGCTTATAAAAAGTCTCGCTGCCACTGCCATGACCAGCCGGAGCGGAGTCGTGTAAGCATCCGATAAACCTTTTCCATAGCTTTCTGGGAATCGCACCCTTGAAGGGAGAGTCGTCCCTCTGCCCTTCGTCGAGCGTTGGGATGACGCGAAGCAAGAAACCGTCTTGGCCCAGCAGATACGAATCTCGGTGTCCATCAACTCGCCCGCCAGCGCTCCTGGTGTAAACTGCAACCTCCGCAACCTTTCCCACGCCCGCTGACGAATTCGCCCACCAGCTCTCCCGGTGTCAACTGATTATCCCGCAATTTTCCGACACCCGTTGACCAACTCGTCCGCCAGCGTTCCCGGTGTCAACCGCTATTCCCATAATTCCTCCGACTCCCGCTGACAAAGCCGTCTGCCAGCGTTCTCGGTGTCAACTGCCATTCCCGCAAACTTCCCGACACCCGCTGACAAAAACCCATCTGCTCCCCGGGCCTCGACAAGCTCTTTCTTACTCACCCCTTCACCACAAGTCACTAAGTTGCTCTCTCGTGCAGCGTCCTAAAACTGCTAGGATACCCGGTTTGGGAGTCCGTGATCTGTCCTGTCTACGCGCAGCCGGGCTTCAACGTGTCCTCGGCTGGCGGAGGGTGCTATGTATACGTAGCCAACTCCCGTAGAAAGTCGTGGACAGATTTTTCATCAGGGTCTGCGGATTATATCGACGTCGGGACGTTCAACCGCGGTCGAGGCCCACGTCCGAGCGCCATATAATGTGGGTGTTCACTTTAGCCACCGCCGGATCAGGCCCCGCCTCGACCGCCCGGAAGGAGATCACACAACGTAAGGTACGAGGGATCTACTGTCTCACAGTTGGACGATCTGGAGGCAACGCTTTGCCCTTTACCATTCCGTCACCGACCATTCCCGAGCTCGCTGTCCAAGCTCTGCCGCGTGCCGTACTCTTCTTCTTCTCACTTGGCCCCCGCGGGCCCATGTCCAGCCCCCTCGTGGCCACGATTCCCACAGTCCCTACTTATACCCGATTTCACTCCAAACACCGGAGTAAAAAAAAAAAAAAAAATAATAAACGGTTAAGCACACACACCGCCTCAAGACACAGCTCTTGATTTTTTTTCACGTCGTCACATCTATTCAATCGTTCACCCTCCCGAAGGTTACCAATCTTCTCGCAACAAGATAGCAATCAACGCAAGAAACAACGTCCACTTCCCTGGGCGTGACTCCAAGCCACAAGCATGACCAACAAGGAAATTAACACCCATTACACTGACCTTTTGCTGAACCCCAATATTAATCAGTCTTATTGTTAAAACGTGTGAAAACTTGCATCATTCAAACAAGTCTTTAAAACTACGCAGATACAATACATTGAACTTGAAAACACGCATAAAGTACGCAAGATTAAAGTCGTTCAGCCTTTCCACTCTCGTGAAGAAGGAAGACCAGCGGAGCTGTACTCAGTTCAGTTCAGAAAGCGTTTATTGGCCTTTTGGGGAGGGAGAGTGGGACTGAGATCGGTGGCTTACAAGCCTGGATCTATGGCCAAGGGATACACTGTGTGCTTCTTCTTCGTCGTCGTCTGTTTTTCGCGCTGTTTCCTACGATGAATTCTCACCAACGCGCCCAACTATCCATCCGTCTATTATAGCTGGAAAGGTTGGCGCCATCTATGAGCGACGGCGGAAACCATACTGGTTGTGTGCTTGCCGCCGTCGCTTATAGATGGCGGTAGCTGTCCAGGTAGGTTTGTGTCGACATACACGGACACGATCCTGAGGAACCTAGCTCTTAACAGCTCTGCTGTAAAATAGTGCGGTTTCTTGCGGAGCAGGCTTCAGATATATGTCGGTGTGTTTTGATTAGATATATGTTATCTTATCAAGGCGCACACGTTTCAGACGCCAACAGCATCTCTTCTACCCCCGACAACCTAATCTTATAAGAACTACTGCGCGCAGCGTAAAAACAATGCGCAATTTCTTTTTCTCTGGAGGTGAAAACGAGTATAGAGCCCCTAAATAAGCGTACAGCAGCGGCACTCCGCTGCCCGATTACCTTGTGGGCGCCGCCATCTTGGTGCTCAGTTCAGAGCGGGCGCAAGTGGCAAAAAGTGCGACTTTCTTGACGAGACAGAGGGCCTTAGAGCAATAAACTGGCAGCTGAAAGTGACCTCCTATTGGCCGCCGTCATGTTGCACATTTTCGACCACTAGACACGTGACGTTATAGTTTCACGTCAAGATTTTAACGAAGTACCGCGCACAAATAATTGCTCATTGATATTTAGTAACAGTGCCGACGAGATAAGTTATGTTTTGTTTGTTTTAAGTCCAAAATATGTTTTTACGGAAAAAACTCAGGCAGCTTCGCAATATCTCCGCTAGATGCCGTTAGCCACGGTGCTGTATTTTTTTGTTTTTATCGGAGCTAGACACTGATCTCTTGGGCTAACAGTAAGAAAAAAAAATCGTTTATCGTGTTTTTACAGCGTTCGCTATATAAATATCGGCTCAGTTTTGCGTAAAAGCCTCAGGATTTGATACAGTAAAAATTGTACAACATGGCGGCAGCTAAGCAGCTGTCACTTTTGCCTGGTGAACGGTACACCAGTTTATCGCTCTAAGCCCCTCTACCTCGTTGAACTTTCTGAGCTTGACGTATGGTGTAAGGAAGCACGGGCGATATCCTTTTGCTCCGTAACAGACTGGTTTAACATTTCTGAAAAACATACGAAAAAAAAAAAAGAAGCTTTTTTTTGCGATTTTAGATAAGGTATCAGATCATCTGGCAACCGATTGTGAGTACCAAGATGACCGAAGTATCTTTACTCGGAAGCGAATTCTTATTTAGAAGTCCCCCCCCCCCCCCCCCCTTCTTTCCCACCTAATCGAGGCGGCTCTCGCGATCAGTGACATTTCTACGGAAACATTTTCCGAACTTGCCCGGTATAACAAATGCCGAGTGCCAGAACAGAACCGGCCCGATTACACTCTAATGGCGCGTCCTGCACCCCCCCCCCCCCCCCCCTCTCCCTTCCTTTGATGTCGCAGAGCGTTCGTGAGCTCGCGCACAGTTTTCTGAGAAAATTCGGGATAATGAGCACCGCCTGGCTTCCGTTTGCAAAAGCCTACACCTACCTCGTCGCCTATATTTCTTCGACGACGTCTAAAAAAAAAAAAAAAAAAAAAAAAAAAAACAATCAAGAATTTCCAGTTGCGTGGCTAAGTTAGGCTTACGTCCCGTTTAGAAACAGACGCCGTTTTGTCGTTCTTTTTTCCCCCGATAACGTAGCGTGCGTAAGCGATACCTTCCCGCTAATTACCCCGGCAACGGCGACCGAACCGACCGACCGACCACGCACACCACAGTGCGGGGTTCGTTCCGTAATCACCCTTTCCCTCATAACCTCCCCTCTCACGCGACGTGACGCCTCAAAGAGTCTCCTAATGGCGATCGAACCCCCCCTGCCTCCATCTCTTCCAAGCACAAAGGGCGTCCCAATATGGCGATGCCCATAATCGAGCCTCCCCCCCACCCCCCCCTCGTCCTTCGAGCATACGCGCACGGATGGAGGTAGGCAGCTCGGCTTTTGCGGGCATCTATAAGGTTTTCAAGGGGTAAATGGGAGGGAAAGCGGTTGCCTGCCCAAGATTCCGTTTAATTAATCATGTTCGCAGCATCGGCACGAGCGCTCGAACCGAGTTTAGCCCAAGGGCCCTCTTGGATACGCCACCGAGAGAGGTTCTCCGTGTGCGTGTGTTCGGATTGGATTGGATTTGCTCGGCCTGAATCGGCCTTCGGCTTGGCGGGATGTTTTTTTTTTTTTTTTTTTTTTTTTTTTTGGGCTTGAGGGCAGATTGACGACGGAGTGTGGACCGTGGTACTCGTGTCGGAGCCGTAATTAGTGAGATGGAAGGAAAGGGGATCGGGGGTTGACCAATGATTGTTGAGCGGGGGCTTGGGATGCGAGTACGGTGGCGTACTTAGCTTTGCGACCGCATCGGATGCGCCGGGCGACGCATCGGCACTCACGGATGCAGTACTTATAGACTACTAATGAGGTATTTTGTGTGTGAGATCCACTTATGCCTATGATCTTCTGAAAAAGACTGTTTCATTTTTTTTTTTCGAGTGCCGATATATACAGTGTGTTTATCAGCGCAATGCGGGCCTAAACAAAATTCGTATAAATAAAACAACGAACGGATTGCATTTAAACTTTCCACACAGGTGTCTCTAGATGGTGTATTTATCATACATTAATTTTATAAATGTGGCTTTCAGGAAAAAAAAAAAATAAAGTCTTAGAAAACTTTTTTTTTTTTTTCTTCCAATGTTCAGGAAGGGAAACGGCCATCCGCCTTGTTATTTGATACTATTACTCACAGATGGCACCACTCACGCTCCGATCTGCTGGATCTGCTTTCAGGTATCCATCTCAAATAACCTTTTCACGTTTTCGCTTTGTGTTGTGTTGCCTCTCTGTAGCAGCGTCAGCCAGACAGATTTTGGAGTTTTCCTTCCTGTCCATAAGGGAAAAAAAAAAAGTTTTTGGAATTATTTTTTTTGATGCTTACAATCATAAAATTTGTACATGATTAATTCACCACTTAAAGCCGCCTTTGTAAGAAAGTTTCATTGCACTCAGTTTATTGGCTTAATTATATGAATCTTTTTAACGCCCGAACGGCGCTCGGAAACACCCTGTAAAATTTTGTAGTGCTATTGTCAAGATGACATCTGCGAGAAGTCGCATTGTTTTGATGTTTCTATTATTAGCACTTGAGTCAGCGGGTTATACTGTTAAGCCCGGTTCACACAGTTGCGTTTGACTGCGTTTGACTGCGTTGCGGCAGCGAGACACCAGGACATCCCTGCTGCTTATATCGCGTGCCAAGAAGATTCCTTGAATTGGATTCCACGCTTCATACGAAGCACAGATGTGCCGGTGACTCGCTTTCGGTTCTCGCCGCAACGCAGTCAAACGCACTCAAACGCAAGTGTCTGAACCGGCCTTTATACTCGTCACCAGTAACTTTCTGTGGCTATACTGTGCCGTCAACGGTATGGGCGCACGTGCGCTCGAGCATATTGAGCACCCATCAACGCTAAGCACGCGCACTCTCTCTTTCTTTTTTTTTAATGCCGCGGAAATTTGTTTGCGACTATTAGTACAGCCACAGCAGATCGTCACGTGATGCGGTCGCCGAAAGTGAAAAGGTAGAGCGGCAGACATGAGCCACGTGACTGGCGCCCCGCTGCGCCGAGACGCCGAAACACACTTGTCCCGAGCGATGGAATGTCCGCTCGTGCTCCTCGCGTTCCTCGGGCTACCGCTTCTTTTCTCGTCGGGTTTGAAAACCTTGTTTCGGGTCCTCGCCGCTGCAAAAGCTGTGCGCTGAATACCAGACTCCTCAAGAAGTGCTCTGTGCTACCAGATCCTCGCGCTCCAAATCTGCGACCGGGCGCTCTATGGCTCCGTCATTGAACTGCCAGGGTTTGTGAGTATAGAGGAGGCTATTGTACAGCTTGACTGCTTAGAGCACTTGCTCGTGCTAACTACAGATCTTTCGGCTTCCGCCCATGGGTGGTATTCACTAGCGACCATGCATAGTTGAGCCCGCTGTCGCACAACGCGAGCTCACGATGAGCTTCCGCAACGTGCACTTCACACCACCAAGATTGTAAGTTCTCCTGGAAGATAAGTGGGGATCTTTCTGAGTATGCGCTGTGAATGCTGCGTTCAAGTATGGCGCCCAGTGACTATATTGATTGACTTATTCGTATTTTATTTTTCTCAAGATTTTACTTCCTTTGAGTACTCCGTCACAAATGTTTAAACGATTACCGCTTTTTCTTTTCACCCTCATCTTTATGAGAAAAAGAAATAAAGGATGGGTGTCAAGGCTGATTTATTATAACCAATGATTAGTCTGCTTAGTATGATGGCTCCGTAGCACTCCGAAACATTCCATTGTTTAAGAAATCAATGGCATCTTTGTGATCGTGCCCCCGCCGTTTTTCTTGTCGCCTTGCCGC